>OX940796.1:46856384-48056384 GCA_954870985.1 Trifolium fragiferum | reverse complement strand
TTAATAAAATTAATTTGTTTTTTCTTTTTATTTATTAAATTAATACGAGATATGGCTCTTCCTTGTACAGAGTTTAAATCTCTAATTTTTGGTTTATCTAAAAATTCAAAATTAATTTCTCTATCTAACACAGATGTAGTTATTCCATTTTCATTAACTTTAAAGGGGTAAAGTAAGGTTAAAAAAGGTGTTCCTAAAATAATTTCTTCAGTAATATTTTTAACTAATAGGAAGGAGGTTACGTAACAAATTTTATCCTTGCAAACTTTAGCGTTAGATAGTTTATAAGAAACTTGTAATCTATTACCATTAGCTCCTCGTAAAGATTCTTTAGTTTTTTCATAGTATTGTGTAGGAATTAACCCTTCTTGTACGCAATTTAAATCGGCTCCAGAATCTACTAGAGCAGTAAATTCATAGGTTGTATTTTTTATTACTAAATTAATCCTTGTGTACCATTTATGTGATATTAACTTTTCTATCTTATTTATGTATATTTCCTCGTTATCTTCACTGGTAGATGGTAGAGAAACCATTTTTCTCGACCTATTCTGTTCTTGAATTATCATAGTTCCTTGTAATTCTAGCAGTTTAACTTCTAAATCATCATCTCTAATTTTTAAGGATTGAATTTCTCTTTTAAGAATTTTAATTTCCTCTTGTAAATCTTTTAGAGTTATTGAACTTTGAGGAGGTTTCTTAAAGAGTTCCATAACATCTTTAAATTCTACTTTATGTAATTCTCTTTTTTCTATTTCGTTATCATCAATAATATCTTTAATTTGTCTCATAAAGGCTTGCTTACTTTCAGAATCTTCCATTTTATCTAGAATTCCTATTAATGTATTAGCTTGATGATTGGTTAAAACATTAATGCTTTTACTGCAATTATTACAGTTGCAGAAATCTATTCCTAAGCATTCTTCTTATTCTTCTTCGCTAGAATCACTGCTTTCAACTAAATTATTAATATCTTCAACATCAGATTCATAGGATGAAGAGGACTCTTCATCTGATAATAACATTATATTTTCTAAAGTATGAATTAAATTCTGTTTCAACTCTTCTGATATATCTAATTCACTAATTTGTTGAATTTTTTCTTTAACTTTGCAGTCGTTAGCATAATGACCAAAGCGACCGCATTTATAACATTTAATATCTTTATTTTTGTTACTAAATTTTTGGTTAGAATATTTTTTATTCTTTCTCTTAGGATGTTTATAAAATCTTTTACTCTCTTGGTATTTATCTTTTTGGTAATTATTTTTCTTATAATATTTTCTAAGATTTTTATTATGTCCACTAAAAGATTTCTTTTTGCTTTTAGGATTACTGGAGCTCGTATGGGGGTAGCACCATATTGCTCGCAGAACGATCCCATTTCTCTTTTATTATTAGTTTTTTCATTTTTAATTTTATTCTGTATTTTATAATCTGTACAGATCTGTAAACCAGTTTCAACTATATAGTTTGAGATTTCTCCCATGGTTAAGGAGTTAAATGGTATTTCACCATTGTAATTTTGCTTAATATTGCTCTTAACTTTTTCCGCAAATAATCTAGGTAGCCCACTAATAAACCTTTCTTTCCAATAAATAGCTGCTCCATCAGGACGCAGACATAACTTAGAAAGGAACATGTCTTTATACCAGCGGTAATCAGACATGGTTGGGCAGTATAGATTTAATAATTGATCGGACGCTCTTTGTTGTAATTTTAAAGGTTCTCCTATAAAGAACTTAGTTATAGCGTATAGTAAGGTTGTAACACATATCTCTTCATTAGTTTCTAATTTTACTGCAGAATCAATTTTTAACTTATCTTCGTCACTAAGTATGTTATCCCACCAACCTTTTAGTTGGCCGGTAAATCCCATTACTAACATATCTTTTGTTTTCCTATCTGAATTCTTTTTAATTTTGAAAGCAGTAGCTGCCATAGTCATATTTTGAATAACATTTAGTATATGTTGTTCAGAAGCGCCATCTATGTTCCATTCTATAATACAGTCACCGGAGTAACTATCTCCGATGAAACTATTTCTTTCTTCAAACTGAACATCAGCGAAGGAAGGTCTAGGGTAATAGTTTCGAGTTTTAGGCCTAGGAGCCTTATCTAATCTAGAAATAATACTTTCTTCTTCATTTCCAAAAGTCAAGGTGTTAATTTTTACTTCTGAAGAAGATCCTATATTTAAGATTTTTAATCTGTCAACTAATTCATCTAATTTTTGTTCTGGATTAAAACCTAAGGTTAAATCTTTAACTTCTTTATCTGTAGGTATATTATAATGATAGACTGGCCTAGTAGGGTCAGATACTTTCATTTCTAAAGTTTCTGGTAAAAGTTGTTCAACTCTTTCTAATTGTTGAGACATGGTGTGTAATATTTGATTGGTGTAATTTAACTGACTGTGAATATTATTAACATCTTTTTTCTGTTCAGTTGGGTTATTAATGGCTTTAAAGGGTGAGGCTTCTACTTCAATATTTTCTTTAGGAGGTGTAATTTTTAAAGCTTCTAAAGGCGGATGAATAGATTCAACTATTTCCTTTCTAGAAGTTTTCCATTTAATACTCATTCTAGTTTTAGTGTTTAGAAATAATTTCTTAGCATAAGGGTTTAATATATTATTTTCTAAACAGTATAATTCAAACCAAGTAAAAAAGTAAATATTAATTTCATGATGTTCTAAAAACTGATAGAACAGTTTGAGATATAGATCTCTTTCTTCTTTTGAAAAGGTATCAAAATACCATTTTCGTTTAACTTTATTATATTCTAACAGGAATTCTTCTCTAATCCAAACTTTATCAATTTCAAAAGGTTCATCTGTTTTAATCATTCCTAATATTTGAGATTCAGTAGGCGAAGGAGATCTACTGATTCTTTCTTGATAAATAGGTTGAGGTATGGTTGGAGCAAAATTTACTCCTGCTAAGTTTAATCTAATCGTAGAATCTATAGATCGTCTAGAAGAGGAAGATCCTATGCTAGGCGACTGGTTGTATCTAAACGATTGACTTCTATTCATTCTAATTCGGATGTTACCATCTTGATCAGTAATAATATCTCTAATAGATCTTGATTCTAGTTTTTCAGGTTGTGTAGCATTTTCTACTATCCATTCTTCTGGGATTTTTTCTTTTAATTCTGAGATAGTTAATATTTTTGGAGTAATTATATTGGATTTCTTTAGATTAGCTTCAATAATACATGTTTCATTTCTAGGTGTAGATCTTAGAGATTTATAATTGTAGTTAACGTTTGTAACTTTATAGGTTATTCTTGTAATAATATCTACATTAGATATTCCTTCTGTAAAATTATCATTTTGATGTTGAACACAAATAACTAAAGATGAACTTGTGATTTCATCACCTAAACTCATCGAGTAATTTGGGTAACAGTTAAAATAAACAGGACCATCATTAAGATTGGATTCTAACATGGCTATCACAGAGTCATGAAAATCTCTAATCCTAGAGTCTCTTAAAATTAGTAATATGGGTGAATTTAATCCTAATTTATGTAATGGTTTAACAGCCACTTGGACCAAACCTAAGTGGATGTATCTAAATCCATCTTTATAATGTTGATCTAATAATTTTTTATCTAATAACGTAAAAGTTTCTTGTTTGTTTTTTACATTTCTAGCTTGTTCTAGAGTATGTATAATTTTTTGGCTTTTAAAGTCGAAGGTACTAATCTTATATACTTCGTTTAATTTTATTTCTGGCATATTCCAATTGATTAATTTATTTTCCATTTCTTGAACTTCTAATTCTTGATTTTGAAAAGTATCTTGGTTTAATGTGGTTTCAGTATCGGAGGAAGTAGGTGGAACTAAAGTTCTATTGGATCTACTACTTCTACCACTGACACTGCTCCAAGCCCTATTCAATAATCGAGACATCTTTGAATTAATTATATCTTAAAATTTTTAAACTATTTTGATTTTTAAATTAGAACTCTCAAAACTTTCCTAATTAATCTTACTATGTGACTCTCTTCTCCCCCTTATTTTTGTTTGAGTTTCAAAAAAGAATACAACTAGGCTAAACCAACGGTTTCACTGCCCTATCTGCGGGTCTTACTACCATATCAACACATTCTTTTAGGCAAATCATGCAATTGTTTTAAGGGTGTTGTGATACTCTTCTATACAGTAATTTTAAAGTGAATAAAATTATGATATTTTTTGAAACACAAAATTATGATATTTTTATAAAGCAGTCATTATTGTGATCATAGTAAAAATACAAATTTGATTTATATAAATATTTTCTATTGAATTATATATTATTCAGTATATAGTCATAGTCGTTATATTTTTGATAATTAGAAAATAAATTAGCAAATAACTAATTTCTTGTGTGTGTGTGTATATATATATATATATATATATATATATATATATATATATATATATATATATATATATATTAGTGATCAAATGGGAGACTCACAAGAAACTAACAAAGAAAAAAGTAGAGACAAAGATTATGTATCTTGGACCATGGAGGAAACCAATGAGTTGTTGCATCTCTTTTTAAATATGACTTTTGTATTAACTTTGATATTACTTTTGATATTGACTTATAATCATGACCATGACACAAAGAACGAAGAAATGGATGAAGATATATATAATGAAGATACAAATGAAGATACAGATGATGAGGAAACTGACGAAGAATTTTATGAAGTCGTATACACATATGTGATGGCAATTTATGCTTTAATATACATACTAAATCAATTTTTGAATATGATGCGTGGTGAACATGTTGAGCGTCCTTTAACTCGACGACGAATTACTAGTCGGGGATATGACTATATACACAAAGCATTAAATGATGATCCTGCAATCTTTCGACAAGTATATAGGATGTATCCTGCTACTTAGAAGAACATGAATTTGTAATCACTTTGTTACTTTTTTTATTCTTTTTATGCTTGTTACTATTTTTTTAGGCAATAATGAATTTGCTATTAAAATATTTAAAATTTCTATCATTTTTATTTTCTTTATTCAAACTTTAGAATTTATTTATCTAATAAATAAAAAGTTAGAATTTACTTATCATCCTTTTTATTCACTTTTATAATTTTTTTGGCTTAAAATTCAATAAATTCTTCAAAACCTTAAAAATTTAAAAAGTACGTTGAAATCTTAAAAATCTGTTATATTCCATCGAAATCTGTTATAATCCATCAAAATCCTGTGTTAAGAATCCTGATTCTAAAAAGTCTCTCAGAAAAAATCTTTTACAATCTCACAAAGTCAACAATATCTTACAAAATCTTTTAAAATCTTCAAGATTTTTTTTCTCAAAAAAGTCTTTTAAAATCTCAATCTCAATACAAAATTGAATTTTTTTTTTCAAAATTAAGATTTTTAAAATAAAACTAAACAAAATTTAAACTAAAATTTTGGTAGGGCTTTATAATTTTTTTGCTCAACCACTAGATCAGTGAGTAAAAGACGAGTTTTTTTACCCTTGAAATAAAGAGGGATCTGTTTGTGACGAAAAAAAATACACAAATGTTATTTTGACACCAAAATGGTTGTAGGACAACTATTTTGGTGTGGGACCCGCCACATTTTATATTTTTTATTATTTTCATACCGTTTCGATTTGCGTGTATAGATAGAAAAATTTTTGTTGTCCCAATTGGACAACTTTTTGTGGTGTTCATATAACACCCCTCAAAAAAATATTTTCATTGCACAATTACACTTAATGAAATAAATATAAATAATTAAGTGGAAATTCCTAACTTAAAATGAGATAAAGTATATTGCGAATTAAAAAGAAACTTAAAATGAGATATAATATTGGGTTTGGTTAGGTTAGGAGTGCACACTTATAATTTTAGTTGAATGCACATGGTGTCTTTTACTTTAATGTCATTGTGGTTGTATATCAATTATTTGTGTGTTCTCTCCTTTGGACTTTTGTTTTCATTCCCATCCACCATCTGACATGTCACATGGGTTATCAATTATTGGTGTCTTTTTACTTTGATGCCATTGTGATTGTGTAGAATTGATTCCCATACAGGGGCGGAGCCCTTTGTGGACAGGGTAGGGCCATGGCCCGCCCCAGAATATATATATTTTTTTTATAGATATGCTATTTAGCGGCGGTTTTGAACCCCCGCTAAATAGTTCGTGTAATTTCACTACTTTTTAATTTGTGGGGGTTTAAAATCCCTTCTATTTGGATCCATAATTTTGCAATTCTTTCGATGTTTTTTATATTGTGGTGGTTTTAAACCCTCTCTTTTACCTTCAGATTTCTTTTTTTTTTTTAATTACAAGGCTAAAATCAAAACAAAAGAGAAAAAACAAAAGAGGAAAACAAGCATATTCCCTAAGAAATAAAGCTCCCGTTGCGTCGTTGTGAAGCAACAAACTCATGCCTTCCGGGGGGGGGGGGGGGGGGGGGGGGTCGAGTGAGTGACAAGAGTATCGTCACCAGCGGAACCAAGCTTTGCGAGGAAATCTGCAGCCTGGTTGCCTTCTCTAGTTCTCTAAGAGTATGATGCACAGCGAAATTATTTGCAGCCAAGATATCCTTGATACCGTCAAAAAAAGATATCCTTGATGTTTTGAATAAGAACAGCATAAACAGGGAATTGTTGGGTGCCTCCCTTGATGAGATTAACGGCGAGGAGCGAGTCAGAGTAGCACATTAAGTTATCGAGGCCCTTCTCAATAGCCATATTCAGGCCGTGGGAGATAGCTTCCAGCTCTGATAGCTTCTAATGACCTTCAGATTTCTTCTAAAACAAATTGTCTATTATTAACCATTCAAATATTCTAATTTACTTTTTGAAGCATTTCTTCTAAAATTTTATTATTAATAATTTATAGATGTTTTAAAATGTATACTTTATTTTGTCAAAGTATTCGAATATATTTTTTAGAGAAAAAAGTATTCAAATTTTTATTTGAAATGGAGTTTTAGTGTATAAAAATTTATGTTTGATCAATCTTTTGTTAAAAAATTTAAATTTTTGATTGAGAGATTCATATAACATTATAAACATAAATAAAATAACTAATTCATTTTTGAAATATTCATATTAGACAAACTCTTAATATGATTGTTTTAAAATATTTTTTTTATATTAAATTTATAATTATATCGGCCCCTCTCAATTTTTTTGGGTTGTTCCGCCACTGTTCCCATACATACTCCATACTCATCAAAAGAAATTAGATCTTGTCCCATTAGTGGGGATCAATTCACATGTCACAGTCCAATTTCTGCCACTTGCACGATATTAATATTTAGAAAAATGTTATTTAGTAAGAAAATCTATGCAGAAGAATTGTAAGAATAAATTTATATCCTTATTTACATCAACTACTCCCATGATTTCCACTAAAAGACGAGATTAAAATCACATCATCCTATAAAATAATGTCATGTGTTATTCTTGCATTTCTTTTCTAAAATAATTCTTACTAAATAACAATCCTCTAATATTTACCATACGTTTAAAGTTGCAACCTTGTTTCACATGCAATCAATTATTTTAGTAGGAGTACTTCACATCCTAACTCACCAGACATGCAATCAATTACACAACCACCACACATTCAAAGAAGAGAAGCAAGTTATTAGAGCACCAACGATTACAAGACTTGGTTTTTGTGAAGTACAACCAAGCACTTAAAATTTTACTGCGTTCAATTATTGTATATAAGTTCCCCTTTCTTTGGTTTGCTTATTTTACTGCGTTTGGTGAGTAAATTTTTTTTAGCATAGGCTGGTGAACGTTGTTTTGACTCTTGGGTGGTATTTTAGTGGGTGGCTGATTTCTAATGCTTCAATGGCCCTTCTTTTGACCAACTGTGTATATTACTGTATTAGTTTAATATGGAATATACAAAGTGGAAAAATATAAAGGTGGCTGATGCTTCCATGGACAAGTTGAACAAATTGTCCATACGGATCAGTTGTTCCAACCATTAGATCAACAAGTAAACAGATGTTAATATGCAGCCACTCACACTAGATTATCTTTCTTTTATTTTTCTCCTTTATTGAACACCACCGTTATTAAAACTTATCATTTTCTAATTTTTTTTCAATCTTATTTAACATTAAAAAATCTTAATAAAAATTCATACATATTTTAATATGTAATTAATTAACAAAAACACTTAATAATCTTCATCTTCAATAAAAAAAAATTCCAGATCTAGAAACAAAGCCTGAGATTTTTTGCGGTATGCGACCCCATGGCACATTATTTTGTCATGTCTGAGACATCAAACACATTACAAGCAATGATTCAATCACAACCAATATGTATATTTTTTAAAATCATGATGTAGTAATATTTTGTCTTTTGAAAATAAAGTTGGTACTTATTAATTATTATTACCAAGATTTTGAAGTTTTTACTTTTTATTTACTAATACTCCCTCCGTCCCAATTTATTTGAGTCATTTAGTATGTTTGCATCTGTGAAGCACGGGTACTCTATTTTATGGAGAGTACCAGTATCGGGTACGTACCGGATACCGGTACGCGTACGGTACTCCTTGGGTACGCACCTACAACGTACCTACTTTTTTATTTTTATTTTGTAACGGTTACGCGTGTGGTACTCCTGTGGTACACGAATCCAAAAAAATGTAATTTTTTTCCTTTTTTTATTCGGTTTTTTATTTATAGGAAGATTTGTGTTTCTTATTTGTTTATAATATAAAAGTACCAATCTAATATTATCCCTCCTAATCTTCATTTGCTCTCGATAATAAAAAATATTAATACTTATAATGAACGAGCAACAAAAATATGCGATATTGATAAAGATAAATGAAATCTATTTGATGTAGCTGGTATTCTTGATGTTGTAAGTTTTTCTCACGAAGAATTTGAACTAGACGCCGCTCTTTTTAAAGATGATGAAGAGAGAAACAATTTAAATCTTTTTAGCTAATTGCTTTTGAATTACTTGTGTAGTATTTTTTATGTTTAATTATTTGTTTTAAAAATATAGTTTCATTTTTTTATTTATATAATTATATTAAAAATATATATACAGACGTACCCGTATCCTAATTTTTCTAAGAATGCCGTACCCCGTACCAGTACCGATACCGGATACCGGTACCGTACCCGCACCTGAGCAACATACTTTGCATTATTCATATATCTTGTTTTGATCATATTTTTCTCTCAATAAATATTAGCATATAAGATGTCGTTGGATTCATCACGACGAGTATTTTCAAAATATTAAATTTTAATAAGTTTTACTATTATACAATTAAAAATATTAATCGTAAAAATTGTGCATTGATACGCGTACTGAAGTTAACTGATTCAAATAAATTAGGACGGAAGGAGTAACTTTCAATATTTTGGATTACTAGAGAGGTCTAATGTGGAAGGTGTAGTAGTAGTCATACCCAAAAGTAAAGATGGGTCAATTTTGGGCATTAGAGAGATAACAACAACTGCACATGATCACAGTAAAAGCAAAAATGACAATCAAGTTGAACTTCAGCCGTTGGATGGACTGAGATAGGGAGACTCATCAAACGGTCTAATTACAAAGGGTCTGAAAAGTAGCCATTAGATCCGGTGTTTGTCAGTCAAATAGTACTCCCTTTAGGTTTGTATATAAGAAAATTTTCAAAAAAACTCTTCCTTTAAGAAAGTAGTTAAAATATATTAACCGAGGAGAAAAACACATTATACTCTTCTTGAAAAATATAAAACATTGCATTTATTAGTTGAAATTGGAATAATGTCATAAAACTTAATAATTGAAGTAGATTTTTGCTTATATTTAAGACTTTAAATTTTTTTATTTTGTTTTTTATATATGAGACCGGATGAAGCACTGTAGCATACCAAATTATGCAACCCAAGATTTTGAAAATTTCAACAACAACAAGGGGACACAAACAAACAACCCATGGTCTGATGGTAGTTTGTGTTTGACAGCTGGTAGGAGTTATTTTACTTTTTGAATGGAGGGTCCAGATTTATCCATGGAAAGTAAATCTAATGGTTCAGAAACTCCAAAATTATCTATATATGAGAGTCCCCACGTTTTCTTCAACCACAACCTACAATCTTTCTTTCTTTACTTTTTTTTTTCTTTCCAAATTTATTTGATTCAGTGGCACCAAAGGGAGAGAAAAGCCAGCGGAGAAGAGAAGAAATCCGCCTAAGAGAAGAATCCCTTTGAGGTCAGCTACCCGTCGTCAAAGAACTTGTGGATGTCTTCACATGTACCTTTGAGATGCTGGGCAGTTGACCTCAAGGGGATTGTTTTCTTAAGGCGATAATATTCATCCAAACGGACAATTTTCGGCATTAAAAAGACATGTAAGTGTAATCATTTGTTAAATAATATAGAGTTCGGAGAGAAACATAAAGTGACGACTAGAGTTTCAATAATATTGTAATGACATAACTTCACAAAGTAGGATTACAAACAATATATAATAATTCTTAATGGACTACTAATCTAAAAGCCCATAACATAAAAGTCATATTATCCAACACTTCCCCTCAAACTCACGATGTATCAACATGAATCATCGGAACATTTTATTCTCCTCAAGCTAAAACTTACTAAGCTTTAAATTTGTTACAAAATTAACCCTGGAAATAAACTAAATAAAATAATATCAGATTCAACTTCAGACTTCATATTGTGAGTATTCCCTCACCGGATTCAGATTTTGAGTATTTCCTCACCGAATTCAGATATGAGTATTCCCTCACCGGATTCAGATTATGAGTATTTCCTCACCGGATTCAGACTGTGAATACCATCTTGACTCACCAAACAGAACCAAACAAAACAAAACATGATAAAGCAAATCAGACATAACCAAATCAAACTAAACGGAACTAAACCAAACAAACCAAATCAAACAAAACCAAACAATCAAACCAAATCAAACATATTCAATTCAACTTAACCGAACAAACATTTTTTTTTCTTTATCGGAATCCAATTCAACAAGATCACTGTAAAAGCAAAAAAGACAATCAAGTTGAACTTCAGCCGTTGGATGGACTGAGATAGGGAGACTCATCTAACGGTCTAATTACAAAGGGTCTGGAAAGTAGCCATTAGCATCGGTGTTTGTCAGTCAAATAGTACTCCCTCTAGTCTTGTATATAAGAAAATTTTCAAAAAAGCTCTTCCTTTAAGAAAGTAGTTAAAATACATTAACCGAGGAGAAAAATACATTACACTCTTCTTGAAAAATGTAAAACATTGTATTTATTAGCTGAAATTAGAATAATGTCATAAAATTTAATAATTGAAGTAGACTTTTGCTTATATTTAAAACTTTAAAATTTTTTATTTTATTTCTTATATATGAGACCAGAGTGAGTACTATAGTATGACCAAATTATGCAACCCAAGATTTTGAAAATTTGAACAACAACAAGGGGACACAAACAACCAACCCATGGTCTGATGGTAGTTTGTGTTTGACAGCTGGTAGGAGTTATTTTACTTTTTGAATGGAGGGTCCAGATTTATCCATGAAAAGTAAATCTAATGGTTCAGAAACTCCAAAATTATCTATATATGAGAGTGCCCACGTTTTCTTCAACCACAACCCACAATCTTTCTTTCTTTACTTTTTTTTCCAAATGTATTTTGATTCAGTGGCACCAAAGGGAGAGAAAAGCCAGCGGAGAAGAGAAGAAATCCGCCTAAGAGAAGAATCCCTTTGAGGTCAGCCACCCGTCATCAAAGAACTTGCGGATGTCTTCACAGTTCACATGTACCTTTGAGATGCTGGGCGGTTGACCTCAAGGGGATTGTTTTCTTAAGGCGATAATATTCATCCAAACGGACAATTTTCGGCATTAAAAAGACATGTAAGTGTAATCATTAAGTTGTTGGAACATAAGTCACTTTCTCTTAAAATTACTTCGATATCATCTTATTATTTGAGTTGATTGACCATAAACTTTTACTATTTTTTTGGAGCAAATTTTGATGCTTTTTTTGGGAAAGAAATTATTAGATTTGCGGTTATCTTAAAACCACATAAGGCTGTTTTGCGTGATGAGTGTTTGATGCTACACATATCTTGTTCCATTATCATATGAGCACAAGCACGAAACTGACGTTCCTGTGTTTTCTATTTGCTTCTTCTAGCCTGTATGTGTTTAAGCTGACTGACTGGACTTCTGTCGCAGGGAAATGGTTCATCTTGCTATTGATGGCAGGTGGCGGGTATTTAAACTAAAACTAAGATTTTTACTATTTTTCTCCGATAAATATTTTTACTATTTTATGGGTTAGTTTTGGATAAAATTTTAAGATTTTTAGGGATTAATTTTAAATAAAATTGGAATGTTTAGTGCAAAACAAAAATTTTTAGAGGTTAATTTTAGGTAAAATTGAGATTTTTTTTGTTCAAAATTGAGATTTTTAGTGCAAAATTAAGATTTTTTAGGGTTAATTTTTGGCAAAATTGAGATTGTTTGTTCAAAATTGAGATTTTTAGTTTAAAACTAAATTTTTTTTAGAGGTTAATTTTGGACAAAACTGACATTCTTTTTGTTCAAAATTGAGATTTTTAGTGTAAAATTAAGATTTTTAAGGTTAATTTTGTGCAAAACTGAGATTGTTTGTTTAAAATTGAGATTTTTATTGCAAAATTAAAATTTTTAGAGGTTAATTTTGGACAAAGTTGATTTTTTTTTTTCAAAATTAAGATTTTTAAAATAAAACTAAACGAAATTTAAACTAAAATTTTGGTAGGGCTTTATAATTTTTTTGCTCAACCACTAGATCAGTGAGTAAAAGACGAGTTTTTTACCCTTGAAATAAAGAGGGATCTGTTTGTGACGAAAAAAAAAATTTTCATTGCACATTTTGTTGAAGCATAATTCATGTTCTCAAAAGATGTTGGTTTCAGAAGCTCTGAAATGGTCAAGAAGCTCAGAAGCTCCAGGTTCTCAAGAAGCTCAGAAGAGAAATGGGGTTGTGAGTTTTGACAGCTTGTCTTAAGGAGGAGTATTGGTTTTATAAGCCAAGCTCTCAAATATGTGTTGGTTTCTGAAACACTGCTTTCAGAAGTTCTGGTGTTTCTCTCATTCGGACCCTGTGTGCTACTTCAGAATTTCTGAAGATACCAGGTTCTGATATAGCTTCAGAAGCTCCGTAACTTCTGAAGCTCAGCAGACTCTGAAGCATATTCGTATGCTTCAACTTCTGAAGACACTAGGCTCTGAGTCAGCTTCTGAAGCTTCCCAGCTTCTGAAGCTGCCTAGCTTCTGAAGCCTCTTCTGAAGCTCAGCAATTTCTGAAGCTCAGCAACTTCTGAAGCTTCGCATCTTCTGAAGCTCAGCGTGTTCTGAAGCTTTGCTTTTCTGAAGCTCTGTTTCAGTGAGCTATGTACAGCTGTATTTTTTTTTCAGTTAGTTTTTTTTGTCCTAGGTAGTTAGGAAACTCTTGTATATATACACCTCATCCTATCAAAAAATACATCTTTTCATTTTTTTCTCAATTCTTCTTTCAATTACCTAAAAACTTTTCTCTACGTTGTTCTCTTTGTTTTGATTCATCCCCAACAAAGTGGTATCTAGAGCATTGTATGTCCCAAGGGACCTTGATCAAGAAGTGATCAAGACTTGATCTTTACCAAGTCTTTCTGGTGTAGAAGGATTTGTTGGTTGATCACTACAATCAACCATGGCTGGAAACAACAATTTTCATGCAAACCTGCCAGTGTTTGATGGGAAAAATTGGGATACTTGGGTGAAGCAAATGAAGGTGATATTCACTTTTCAAGAGGTGTATGATCAAGTGAATGCAGAGGTTGCTCCACTCCCAGCAAATGCAAATGAAGAACAAAGAACAACTCACAGAGAAGCCAAGAGAAAAGACAACAAAGCCTTGTTCTTGATTCATCAGTGTGTGGATTCAAAGGTTTTTGAAAAGATAGCAGATGCGGAGACTTCAAAAGGTGCATGGGACATATTGCAGAAATGTTATGGTGGTGATGCTAAGGTAAAGAAGGTCAAATTACAAGCATTAAAGAGGCAATATGAATTAATGCAGATGAAGGGTGATGAAAAGATCTCAGATTATTTCACAAGATTAGTGACACTCACTAATCAGATGAAGAATTGTGGAAGTAATCTTGAAGAACAAGAAACTGTAGAGAAAGTGCTTAGGACTTTAACTTCAAAGTTTGATCACATAGTGGTGACAATTGAAGAGACTAAAGATCTAAGTGAGGTGAAGCTTGAAGATTTGCAGAGTACATTGGAGGCTCATGAGATGAAGCATGGTGATAAGGACCAGGTCAAGGAAGATGAGCAAGCCCTGTATGCAAAATTCAAGAAGTTCCAGAACAATAAGAAGAAATGGCAGAACAAGAAACATTCCAAGAAAGGAGAAGATCATGTTGAAGATGATGTTGAGACATTGTCTGAATCCTCTGATGGAGGAGGGGGGAAACAAAAAGATAAGTCAAAGAAGAAGGACAAGAGCAAGATTCAATGCTACAATTGTGACAAATATGGGCATTATGCCAGCGAATGTAAAAATTCAAAGAAAAAGAAAGGTCATGAAAATGAAGAAGAAGCAAACGTAGCACATGATAGTTCGAGTTCAGAGGAAGAAACAAGCTTCATGGTGATAGATGCTGATGAAACAGCAGATTCTATGGAGTGGTACTTTGACTCAGGATGTTCTAACCATATGACAGGTAATAAAAGCATTTTATCTAACTTTAATGAATGTCTCAACAAAAGGATCAAACTTGCCAACAATGAATTCACCAAAGCTGAAGGTATTGGGAATGTTATGATTGAGATGGAAAATAGCAAGAAAGCTGTGATTGGAAATGTTCTTTTTGTGCCTGGAATGCAATGTAATTTGTTGAGTGTAGGGAAATTGATTTCAAAGGGTTTCAAAATAGTGATTGAAGATGAGACACTACAACTCTTTGACTCTAAGAAGAGACTGGTCCTGAAGACAGCTCAGAGCAAGAACAGAACCTACAAGACTCAATTCAAAGTCATTGGGGCAGAATGCCCACCTGCAACTGTTGATAACAGTCAAGTAAGTTCTGAAGGGAGTGGAAGTATCTTGGTGAAGAGAAATGATGGACAAGAAGCTAGTATCACTGATGTGTTAAAGAGTAATGTGATAAGTAGAAGTCAATTACTAGAGAAGAACTACTCAGTGAAAATGCATGATAAGGAGCTAAAGCTAGTTGATGCAAAGGATAGAGAGATCCTGAAAGCTCCAATGTCCAGCAACAAATCCTTCAGGATGTTGAATATGTTGGAACATCAGTGCGGTGTCCCAACTGTGAATGAAAGTCAAAACTGGATTTGGCATCACAGGTATGGCCATTTCCATTTCAGAAGTTTGAACCTGTTAAGTTTGAAGAAGATGGTGAATGATCTTCCTCAGATTAAAGTTCAAAGGCAACTGCACAAGAGTTGTTGCATTGCCAAGTCAACAAAGATGTTAATGAATGAGACACCACATAGAGCATGGACTGGTGTGAGACCATGGATTGGTGTGAGGCCTAGTATAGGTCACTTTAAGATGTTTGGGTTACTATGTTTGAGATATGTGCCAACACACTGTAGAAGAAAGTTAAGTTACAGAAGCCAATCAATGAATTTCCTTGGTTATCACTCAGCTGGGGCTTATAAATTGTATTCTCCAACAAGAAACAAGATGGTTACAAGTGGAGATGAGCAGTTTGATAAAGCTAAGAGGTGGAACTGGAGTGGTAATGTTGTACACAGAAATGTTGCAGCATCTGGTGTGACAACTGTGCTTGAAGAAGCTCTGAATAGGACTGTATTCATTGAAGAACATGCATTAGGAGGTGTGTTGAAGCATAATTCATGTTCTCAAAAGATGTTGGTTTCAGAAGCTCTGAAATGGTCAAGAAGCTCAGAAGCTCCAGGTTCTCAAGAAGCTCAGAAGAGAAATGGGGTTGTGAGTTTTGACAGCTTGTCTTAAGGAGGAGTATTGGTTTTATAAGCCAAGCTCTCAAATATGTGTTGGTTTCTGAAACACTGCTTTCAGAAGTTCTGGTGTTTCTCTCATTCGGACCCTGTGTGCTACTTCAGAATTTCTGAAGATACCAGGTTCTGATATAGCTTCAGAAGCTCCGTAACTTCTGAAGCTCAGCAGACTCTGAAGCATATTCGTATGCTTCAACTTCTGAAGACACTAGGCTCTGAGTCAGCTTCTGAAGCTTCCCAGCTTCTGAAGCTGCCTAGCTTCTGAAGCCTCTTCTGAAGCTCAGCAATTTCTGAAGCTCAGCAACTTCTGAAGCTTCGCATCTTCTGAAGCTCAGCGTGTTCTGAAGCTTTGCTTTTCTGAAGCTCTGTTTCAGTGAGCTATGTACAGCTGTATTTTTTTTTCAGTTAGTTTTTTTTGTCCTAGGTAGTTAGGAAACTCTTGTATATATACACCTCATCCTATCAAAAAATACATCTTTTCATTTTTTTCTCAATTCTTCTTTCAATTACCTAAAAACTTTTCTCTACGTTGTTCTCTTTGTTTTGATTCATCCCCAACACATTTACACTTAATGAAATAAATATAAATAATTAAGTGGAAATTCCTAACTTAAAATGAGATAAAGTATATTGCGAATTAAAAAGAAACTTAAAATGAGATATAATATTGGGTTTGGTTAGGAGTGCACACTTATAATTTTACTAGTTGAATGCACATGGTGTCTTTTACTTTAATGTCATTGTGGTTGTATATCAATTATTTGTGTGTTCTCTCATTTGGACTTTTGTTTTCATTCCCATCCACCATCTGACATGTCACATGAGTTATCAATTATTGGTGTCTTTTTACTTTGATGCCATTTTGATTGTGTAGAATTGATTCCCATACATACTCCATACTCATCAAAAGAAATTATATCTTGTCCCATTAGTGGAGATCAATTCACATGTCACAATCCAATTTCTGCCACTTGCACGATATTAATATTTACCATACCTTTAAAGTTGCAACCTTGTTTCACATGCAATCAATTATTTTAGTAGGACTACTTCACATCCTAACCCACCACACATGCAATCAATTACACACCCACCACACATTCAACACACGGCTAAATAAATGGTTATGAAACTTTAAGGTACACTTCCACCTAAGTGAGCAAGTACTAGTACCATAAGCATGTATGCACAAGATATGTTTATGTTCTTCATGATGGTTAATTAATTAGTTAAATCTGCAGGCTGAATGAACAAATCAGAAAATGTGACTGCACTATGATTTGCCTTATGCAACATAATACATTGCAAACTTATATATAAGTTCATAAGGAAGAAATAAAGATCATGTGTGTGGTAGGCATCTATGAAGCACGAATTCTGACACGGACACTGCGACACGACACGGATATTCCGACACCGCTAATGTAAAAACTATTCGACACCGACACCGCTACATATTTATAAAAAATATTAGTTTAGAATTAAAAATACATACATATGTATTTAAGTTGAACAAATTTTTCAATAAAAAAAATTTTAAAAAAATATATGATAATACATTTGACATTTACTCATCCATCTACTATCGATAAACTAAAAATAGTGTAATCAAAATGTAATATCTTTAATCTCTTATTGATCAATATTATTATTTCGATATATCTTTAATCGTTGTATATATGTCTGAGAAAAGTAGAAGAAAATAAAAAAAATAAAATTTGGACACTTATCTCAACATGTTTGTACGAGTATCTTATAGGTGTCGGACATCGATTTAAGGAGTGTCGGAATAAAGAAAAGATTGTTTTTTTTTGACATCTTTCCGACACGTTTGTAGGAGTGTCGAACAGGTGTCATACGAGTATCGAATACCGACACATATCGAACACCGCAACACTTCTAATCATAAAGGTGTCGGTACTTCACGGGGATGCAACACGTTGGAGTTGACATAAACGAAACATTAGGAAGTTGAAAGAGGTTCCCACGTTTTGACGTGCCAATGTGAATGTAAACTGAAGGGTCTATCGTGCATAATGTTTCTTTATTAATATCACTAGAGATAATAACTACACACTTAATTTTTTTAAATAACAAATAATAATTATAATTTTAAAATATATTCACATAAAAATATTAATTTGTATTGAAAAAAAGATGTTTGTTTAAAAAAAATATGAGATTTTGTATTAATTTATAGTAGATGCATGCTTGTGTGTATATATATAAAGGACATTTAATATAATTTTTACATAATTAAAGATAGATAATGTTTTAATGAGTGAGTCAAAGCAATAAAATAAAATATATTTTATAATTTTTATTGTTAACAAAATTCTCTTTATAGTTGCTTAAATGATTGAATGTGTTAAAATATATAAGACAAAATATATCTATCAAACAAAATGAATATTTTGTGTTTTTTTTTTCCTACAAAGTTTCGGTTAGTATGTGATTTATATTATTTTCATTTTTTGGTAGTTTTATCATAAGATCTCTTATATTTTTTTATTTTTTATTTTGTTGTCAGCTAGTTTACGTTTTTTTAATTTGCTTAATTCTTTCTTTTTTGATTTGAGTTTTTTCCATTGTGAAGTTTATATCCACTATTTTTTTTGTCTCTCTTAATTAATAATATCACTTGTATTGTATTTTTTTAGTTATGTTTAAGAACTTTTAATAATGAGTTTCAAAGTACTCCAAAATAGAAATGAGAGAACGAAACAAAAAACCTTGATTGCTGGATGTAAAAAGAGAGTGAAATTTAAATAAATCTTCATAATTTGTTTATGATTTATGATTCATCTCTGGTGGTTTTGTTTTTATCATCCTTTGAATTTTTTTGTAAAATTACGCACTGCAATTTAAGATCTCTCATATTTATTGAAAATACAATTCTTGCTTTGATATCAATTTTATTCTTATAGAATTCCTCTCAAACATTCACTTGATCAAAAAGTAATAATATAATAAAATAGTTTATATAATGCTCAACAATAAGAAAATATATATACCCTCATTCTTTATAAATTTCAAAGCACTACAAAAGCATAAGAATGGATGAGAGAAAACTTAAGTTATTATTAGACATTTATTGTGCTGACGTGACACTCTAAAAAAGTTTTTCATACTCTCTTATATAGTTAATTAGACTTTCATTGTGCTGACGTGACATTCTAAAAAAAACTTAGATTATTCTTAACAAAATACATCATCACACTTTCTTTAAAAAATAACTTAGGCTACAATATAACTTATGTTAGGAGACAAATCAATAATATCTAACATCGCTCACAATTTTATTAGGACCTACTACTTTATGATTATAAATTTTAATTTGTAAATTGTAATGTAAAATACAAAGAAATTTTGTATGTGTTATCACTTGTCATAATTATAACATGAGTAGTGGAAGTAGCTTTCGGAAAGAATACTATATGATTACCATAACATGTTTTCAAGCTGCCGATACAATTGATGATCTTGACGAGTTGCTTCCATTATCATCATTATGTATCTCTCATTTACTTCATTGTCTTCCTCTTTATTTTTTTGCATGAATCCTCTACTCTATGTTATATGATGCGATATACCACTTCATTTGCAATATTTTGGAGGATGAATCAACACATAAAAATTGTGGGGCAATTAAGTTTCTCTAAGAAATTATTGTAGCTCGTTTAGATATGTCACATAGGCATAATGAAGACCTAAGAATAATTCAACCTTCCTTTTATAAGATAATAAAAGATATAAGTTTGGGTATAATCCTAGAAATTTATTTTTGACTCAAGTATAATCTTAAAATTTGCAAATACCAATTATAAACGATGATATTAAAAATAATACTAAAAAATTTTATATGCACACGATTTATTTTTTATGTATAGTAATGTATAATTATGAAAGAACACACACACGCACACACACACGCGCTCACACACACACACACACACACACATATATATATATATATATATATATATATATATATATATATATATATATATATATATATATATATATATATATATATATATATATATTTTATTTTATTTTTTTTTTTTTGTTATTAGCACAATTAATTTTTGTCACTTCTTATTTATCTATTTTCATTTATTTATTTTTTTGGGTAAGATATTGAACATAAATTATGTTACTTGCATTTGTTTCTTTTATTTCAAGTCCAATTTTGAGGATTAGTAAAAAGTTAAGAAAAATAAATATAAAAAAATTTACTAATGTATAATCTTTATGGGATAGTTTTTTTTATCTATTAATGTATTACACAATTTTTTTATCTATTAATATATCATTACACATTAAATTAAATTAATTTAGAAATCATGTATTTATACACACAAAGACTATGGATTGGAGAATAACAATTTGTACAAAGCATAATTTACCAATTTATTAATTAAAAATTTGTATTAATACAATGAGTGAATGAATAGTCATAGTTATAGAAATATAAGTTATGGAATATGAAAAAATATATATTACACAGTTTTTTTATCTATTAATATATCATTACACATTAAATTAAATTAATTTAGAAATCATGTATTTATACACACAAAGACTATGGATTGGAGAATACACTATAAGAAATATGATTTTTGACAACAAATATTTTTGTTACAAGTCGCTGGCAAAATTACCTTTGCCAGCGACTTGTAACAACTTTTAAGAAAAAAATTTGTTGCAAAAAATCATATTGCTCGTAGTGATAGCAATTTGTACAAAGCATAACTTACCAATTTATTAATTAAAAATTTGTATTAGTACAATGAGTGAATGAATAGTTATAGTTATAGAAATATAAGTTATGAAATATGAAAGAAATATATGTATATATAAATTTGTTTTATATATTTTTTGTTTATAACTAACCAATTTTTTTTGTACAAAAAAAAAAACTAAGCAAATTTTCTTGTATGTTTGTTATTGTTGTTAATGTGGAGGCTAATTTATTTTTCTTTGATTGCATGAATGCATATGTATCGTGGCAATTGAATTAACTATAGCAACTTGATAAACAAAATGACATTTAGGATTTAAACCATGCTATGAAGAATTTAAACTCATATATAATTGATCAATTTTTTTAATATATTCTTAAAGAAATAAACCTTAATTTTCTTTTTATAAACCTCACTATAAAGTCATGTATTTTTCTTTTAAAAATTTTGTCAAATTATTCTTAGAAATAAAAAAGAGAGGTTTATTAATTTGATCAATTTCTTGTAACTGACAAACTAAAATAGTCATTTTTAATATATTGTCAATTTTTCTTTTATAATTAGCATCATTTAAAAAAAAAATCAAAATACAGTCTACTATTAAAATTTATATATATTCATGATAAATGCATGAAAATTATATATTTGGACAATCTCTGAGAATCAATATACTTCTTATATTACAATTATAAGAATCATATATGATTTATAAGTGTCAACTTCAAAATCTTTTATTTTCTACTCTATTTTGATTTGATATTTCTCTTGAAATCAAGTAGATAGCCTACACATTGTAGATATATTGCATTTAAAAATGAGACACATATTTATATTTGTAAATTATTTGGTTTGTCCTCCTTTGATTGAAAACCTCCAACATCAATATACCCTCAATCATTATAAATTTCATGGCACCACACAAAAGTAACAGTTAGAAGTCTCTTTTATCCTCTTCAACTTATTCACATTAAAAAGAAAGTTACATTCCTATTAATCAACCTAAGAAAATACGAAATAAGTACGCTAAAACATTAGACTAATAAAATAATTAATGAAAAAGAAAATTAGTGAAATTACAAACATTATAGATGGCTTACATACTGTTTATACAAATATTAGAGTTAGATACATATCCTTACATGAATTGTCACTTCAAGGGTAATAAGGATGAAATGAAAGCAAAAACGGAAGGTTGTTTTATCCTGTTCTCCTTCTTCACATGAAAATAATTAATAATCATAGTTATTTTCATATTAATAATTAATATAAGAAAATAAGAAGAGTGCTCGAAAATTAGACTTAAAAAATATTATATCGCTTAAAAATGAGACTTTGAATATTTGGAGAATCTATATAATAGGGTAATGGGTATCAAAATAATGAATAGATAAGACATATGCGAACATCGAGAAATAAAACAAAAACTACCAAACAAAATTGAAGAGTACTCTTTAAAAAATTGTTTAGAGAAAATTGTGATTAGTGAAACCAAAATGTACAAAATCATGTATTTATACACACAAAGACTATGAATTGGAGAATATCAATTTGTACAAAGCATAACTTACCAATTTATTAATTAAAAATTTGTATTAATACAATGAGTGAATGAATAGTCATAGTTATAGAAATATAAGTTATGGAATATGAAAGAAATATGTGTAAAAAAAAAAAAAACTAATCAAATTTTCTTATATATATATATATATATATATATATATATATATATATATATATATATATATATATATATATATATATATATATATTGTTTTTTTATTAGCACCATTAATTTTTGTCACTTCTTATTTATCTATTTTCATATTTTTTTTGGATAAGATATTGAACATATATTATGCTACTTGCATTTGTTTCTTTTATTTAATGGTTATGGAATATGATGGAAACAAATTAGTAGTTTGAACAAATATTAGTGAAACCATTTTTTTTTTTTTGAGTTTTGATTTAATCTATTAATGGAATAATTAAAAGAAAAAGATGAAGTATTTGAGCTTTTTTAATCAAGAATTGGACTTTTGAAATTATGGGTGGTTTCTTTCTCTATTCATGCATTAATCATTATTAAATTAAATAAATTTGTGGAGGATAAATTTGTGTAATATAGTTAAAATAATTATATTATAAAATTATATATATTGTTTATTATATATATTGTATGTATATTATCATTTTAAGATATATGACCGTCAAGGTCAAGAGTAAATTTATTATTTAGATTAGAAAATTCGATTCAAAAATAAAAAATAAGAGACTGATCAAAATTTGAAAAAACAAAAAGATTGGGTTGCGCCATACATATGAAAGAGTATAGAATAATGATGGATTTGCCAAATCAAATACCATGGTTAAATTGAACAATGAAACCATTCGGATTAATTGATAATATTAGTTGATCGATCATTTGTAAAAGGTTTTATTAACTCCTAAGTTATGTCGAGTAGACCTTTTTTGAGTTTTGATTTAATCTATTAATGGAATAATTAAAAGAAAAAAAAATGAAGTATTTGAGCTTTTTTTAATCAAGAATTGAACTTTTGAAATTATGGGTGGTTTCTTTCTCTATTCATGCATTAATCATTATTAAATTAAATAAATTTGTGGAGGATAAATTTGTGTAATATAGTTAAAATAATTATATTATAAAATTATATATATTGTTTATTATATGTTGTATGTATATTATCATTTTAAGATAAGATATTTTATCATAATTTATATAATTTTATTTCAATTATATAATTTTATTTGCCACTAATAATTGGGAGCCATATTATTAATCATCATAATTGTAATTGTAATATGTAGATATAGATATCACTTTGGAAAATGAATGGACACTCCATTTATATATTTATATTTTTAATTAAATTAAATAAATATAGTAAAGCTATCTCAAAATTGCCACATAAGCAAAATGAAAAGACACATTGAAGCCCTCTCAAGGTTGCCACATAGGTAAAATAGAGCTTTAGGAGCTAATATAAGCTTCCTATTATAATGTATATATATATATATTGATGATTGATAGTATTAGTAGTATATAAAATCCCCTCAAGATATTAAATTTCAATATTATGAAGAAAATTTAAAATCTAGTTTGATTGAACATGAAGAAAAAATGTACACAATTTTTTTGTTACTATCATATGTGTATAAAATTTCTACCACTGTTTAGTAGTGATTAATACAAGAATCAGAAATTAAACTTGTGATCACTTATTTAAATAGTTCGAATCATTTAACACTTGTATCAATAATACAATTTAATATGAGAATAATATTAATAAAAAAAAAAAAGAGATTTTTTTTAACAATAAAAAAAAACAATTTATTAAATAGAAGAATGAAAAAAAGAAGCTAGATTGGTGCTTCTGCTTTTGCCAGCAACAATAATTTAAACGTGTCTAACTACTTGGCTTTTAACACTCTTGGAGTATTAATCATTTTAATAAATTTATATAGGTGACTTTTATTAATTGTCCCCCAAATTAGACAAATATAGACTTGAATTAGTGTTGTACTATGGTTGCAAATTCAAAGCAAAATTGAAAAGCATCATACTTGAATTAACCCAACCAATTAACCTAGTATATATGATAACACTGAGATTTAGTGCAAAATTGAAAACTGAGATTTTTTTTTTTTTTTTAAATTGAGATTTTTAGGGGTTAATATTTGGCAAAACTGAGATTGTTTGTTCAAAATTGAAATTTTTAGTCTAAAACTAAAAATTTTAGAGGTTAATTTTGGACAAAACTGAGATTTTTTTATTCAAAATTGAGATTTTTAGTTCAAAATTAAGAGTTTTAAGGTTAATTTTGTGCAAAACTTAGATTGTTTGTTTAAAATTGAGATTTTTAGTGCAAAACTAAAATTAACCAAGTATATATGATAACACACCAAGGTTTAACAAGAGATTGTGTGTGCCATTTTCATTATCATCATCATTTTAGGTTGTGTTCAGTGGCGGAACCAAGGGGGTGGCTGGTGGTGGCCACGGCCACCCCCGAAAAATAAGAAATTACTAGAGTACTCTTAGTATTTTATAAAATTACAAATACATGTTATATATATTTGTTCGTGACTATTAACACAAAAAGCGAAGTTCAGCCCAGTGGTTAAGGATGCGCGCTCTGCACTTAGAGGAACTGAGTTCAAGACTTGCTGTGTGCATTTTCTCATTTTTTTAGCCATTTAAAGGACATTTTTCTTAAAAATCTAATTTTCATATGTATTTAATACCAAAAAAATGCACAATTTCTATATGCAATTTCTATTTCTTTTAGCCATTTAAACAATATTTTTCTTAAAAAACTAATTTTCATATGTATTTATCAATACAAAAAATGCACAATTCTATTTTCTTTTTTTTAAACAACACAACTCTAAAAAAAAAACACAACTATTTTCTAATAATCAATTATTGATTATTTGAAGTCACTTAGCATGAATGGAGTATTATTTTAAAGTGTGTAATTTGTTTCATTAATGATTAAATTTTTATAGGCAATATAATTTTTTTATTTAATTTTTATACAATTGTTTTAGCGGCCCTCTCAGAAAAAAAATCCTGGTTCCGCCACTGGTTGTGTTCAATTTCAATTCCTACTAAATTTACTAACTGTTATTTGTTTCCATTGAAGGATTTTATATTATGGGAACTGAAACTGACTCAAGAGATACTTCTCTAATTCTCATCAAGCAAGGAGCTGAAGCTGTAAGTTAATTATAACTTATAATCACTTTTTTGATTTGTTGAATCAATTAGCACATACCCATTATTATATAAAATAAAAATTCCTTATTTTTATTGATGCACCAGCCTTATATAAAAATGTAATTTTGATTCATGGATATTTTAAAGTTTGAATATTTTCTTAATGATGAAATTTCACTTATGTGTCTGGTTTATGTAGTTTTGCTAATTTGAAGTAAATTTGAATCTGACCTGCAATAGCTTATAGCTTATTATTAATTTTTTTCATTTTTTTTGTAGAGGGTTTTCGAGTCTAATTTTGTGGGAAGAATGTCTTCCTGTCAAGGAGCGATTCTCAAAGAAGTACATGCATTCAATTTTGGATTCTAAATTGACACTCAAGCGCTTAAATGCGGTACGGTCGGCTATAGATAAAAGTTTCATTTTTATTTATGTTGAAGTTAAGCCCTGTTCGGATAAACAACTTAATTAGGTGCTTATAGAATAAGTTATTTTTTAGGGTTTCGAATTATAGAGAAGACAAAATGATGATGAATTCAACATTTTCACTTTTTATTCGAGTAGACAGTACAATAATGAAATCTATTCATTTTCACCAAGTACACGATGAAATACTGAGTACTAGCATAAAACTTAGTACAATAGTCCAATAGAGAGAGAAGGTAGTTTCATCAAATTCTTTACCCCTTTGTCAATCATTTGTTTAGCCTCTTATAGCATAATGAGGAATATTTTTTGTTGGCCTTTCCTCTCTTCAACTCCTTCATTTGTGGATCCCTAAAATTCTTCAATTTCAGTTATTGACAGCTGTGTGTATATTAATACCTTTTGTTATTTGAGATCATAATAACTTGATTATCATATAAGCGCTTATGGATAAGTTATTTATATAACAAAAGATAAAATGAAGTCAAATTGGTTTGATGTAATCTATAAGTTGTTTTATAAGCTGTATTGTAGAGTTTATTAAAAAAAAAAGGTGAAAATAACTTATGGACATGTCATAAGCTTTTTCTATAAGCTCTCTCAAAAAATCCCATAAAAGCTTATTGTAGTAGATAAGCTCAAATGAATCAATCCAAATAGACCCTTATTATTATTATTATTATTACTATTATGTTACCTTTGTCTCATCGGATGTCTTGAATACTTTGTTCCGACAATCAATTATTGGAGCAGGAGGCGAGGTGCACAACCAAGGCAAGGCGACTTGGGGTTTGTACCCCAGTGTTGTATGCTGTGGATCCTGTGGTGCACGCTTTAACATTTGAATTTATCGACGGACCTTCAGTCAAAGATGTATTTCTTGAATTCGGATCATGCAGTATCAATGAAGAGCGCCTAGGCAAAATTGCATCCCAAATTGGTGATGTAATTGCGAAGTTACATGATGGTGGTCTTGTTCATGGTGATTTAACAACATCAAACATGTTACTAAAGAAAGATACCGATCAGTTGGTGAGCTCATTCATTTCTTAGGTCGTTTAATATTTAATACACTTAGTTAGGTTATGTAATATGAGAAATATCATTAACTTTTGCTGCAGCTGTCACATGTATCTTATTGACTTCGGTTTGAGCTTCACTTCAACTCTACCAGAAGATAAAGCTGTCGATTTGTATGTCCTGGAAAGAGCCCTTGTTTCAATGCATTCTTCATGATTAACAATTATCTGTGTGCATTAGTTGAAACAATTAATAGATTAGAAAAGGCACTGGAAGACTTGTTCTGCTATAATATGGTTTCTGTACTGACATTTAATATCAAAAACTTGTGGATAGATGGATCAAATACTTGCTGCTTACCGCAAATCTTCGAAGCAGTGGTCATCCACAATGAACAAGCTGGCAGACGGTACTACCTTCCATCTAATGGTTTTTAAAATTAGGACATTTTCTTCAAGAAATAGTACTTACCTCCTTACTTCTTCCAAACTTTCGTAGTGCGACAAAGAGGACGTAAGAGGACCATGGTTGGATGATTCTTTCCTGATTTTCATTTCCTTATTGAGGTAAAAAGGAAGGGGGTGACAACTAATGAATGTTATCAACATTATTTATATGTAACTCTTATATGCACATCTCTTACAATTTTAAAATTGAAGCATTTTAACTTTGATTCTCATCTCGTACTTCCATGTGTGTAACAAAAACAAAATTTTTGAGTGCTTAATTTGATAATTACATATCCATGGTTCAAAGGCCGTGTGCTTGTTACTATGTTGGTTATTGAAGTTTAAACCATATGATTCCGCTCCTCCTCCAGATTTAGTCCAGATGAAAACCTGAAAAATTAATTATTCATCCCTCCAATTGAAAGTAGGCTTTCGTTATAAATTGCAACATCACACATGTATGCTTCAACGCCAAGTTCATCAATTATCTGAGTATCCAAATCAAAACAGATCAGATCTCCGGCAGTTTTTTCAAGAATATATCTCATTTCTTTCCCGCTCTGATAGGATGCGCAATACAAGTCAACGGTCCAACAATAAAAAGTTTAGTCCATGATTATTTCACACAAATTTCACCTAAAATTGATATGTGAAAAGTAGTAGTCTCATCATAATATGAGGTCAAAGCAATGAAACCATTAATTAACATCATCATGTGTCTCTGCACCCCTTCAAGATCAATACTATTATCATTGTCCAAGGGCATGGGTGTCGTAAAAATTACCTCATCACTCACGTCAAATGACACCAAACATGTTTCGTAAAAGTAAGATAAGTACATCGTACTTTTATACCACCAATGACACATTCCATTCATATAAAATCGGACAATGTCACTATCCTAGTAAGGAATCAACATTGCGGTGAAGTTAATATTCAGTTTTCTCCATGAGTTGCTTCTTAAACTATATATTTCCCACACAGCTGGTTCGTACGATATATCTTCCCAAGGCACATCTTCATCTTTCAAACCTAGATATTCACAATCATAGCCCCTTAGCTCATCAAATGATGTACGTCGAATCACCTTATAATCATCTCTACAGTGATCATAACCGAATCCATGAATAAGCCAACCAGTATAGCCTCCACCGGACTAGGAGGAATGACCTTGAATTCTTCAATAGTTGGATTCTACAATGCCAAATCTGCCACGCCGCTGCCGGTACCAGCGATACAAAGAATGTCGTTGATACTACGAGAACCCACAACATGAATATCTTGGCCAACATCTTCAAATGGAAGTGAGTAATTTAATTTGATCTTGTTCTCCAACCTCTCACTAGAAAGAAAATAAAAAAAAAATGATCGGAGTTTTCCTCTGAAACATGTCGTAGGAGGTAAGATCCATCATCATAATCAAAATGATTTTTAGATGTGATAATTTTGCGGTAGATGCTCATAAAATGAGAGTCTTGCAATAAATGATTTGCGTACACATCCAAACCGCTTCAAAGATTTTATTGGTAATTTTGATAAAATGGAGAATGTGAGATCATTGTATATGTGGTTGCTAACTTTTTTTGGTTGTGGCAGCTACAGAATTCTCCATCTTCAACCAGCGATAGCAAAAATGGGACTGAGAAAAGATCACACAATGAAAAATTAGATTCCCATATGAGGCTTCTAAAAACCAACTTGAAAAGTAATTAATTATAAAAGGAGAATTTAAGGCAAATATTAAGAAGATAAATATGAAAAATATTTATTAAAGTATGTATACTATTCAATTATATAATCATTAAATTTTTTGTACGTACATTTCTATTTTTAGATAGCTTATCATGTGCCCTTAGGACACAAGTTAACACGACCCATTATAAAATATATGCATTTATCATATTTCAACAACCACTCACATGGGAATATTTGAAGCGATTCAATGAGCAATATTAGAGGGCATGGGATGAATTGATACGCATTAAATGCTCAATTATAAGCTCTCAATTTCATGGGATGAATGTGTCAAAACAAAATACAAGCTCTCAATTTCATGGGATATGAATGGAGTCAAAATCAGAACAAAAGTTATACCGTTCATTTAAACAACATTTATTTATTCATTATATTAACCTTTTATTTTCAAGAGAAAGATACCCGATAGTTAGAGTTCGATTTGTGGTATGTAAAGTTTATTCTTTAAGGATTTATATTAAGAAATTATACGAGAAATATGATTTTTGATATCGATTTTTGTTATTACAAGTTGTTGACAAAACCATTTTTGGTAGTTTTGCCTAGAGCTGACAATGAACCAAACCAGCTCGAACAAAGTTCGAGACTCGTTCGACAATTGATTCATTGAACTTATTTCATAATCCAAATGAGTCGAACTTGAGCTAAATATTAAGTTCGTTAATTGAGCTGAACTTGAGTTATATATAGTTCAGCTCGTTTGGTTCACGAACTGACTCGATTATATACATATAGCACTTCAAAATATATTTTTAAATGAAACTTCAAAAATATTTTTAAATGTATCTATATTTGATTTTATACATTTATTTATATAATTGATTTTTTTTATATAGATATATAATTGATTTTTTTTGAAGCAATATATAATTGATTTTATAATTTAGATAATTGATAATATAATACTTTAAAGAAACTAAGAGAAACACTTAAGAATAATAGGATAAAAATGAATAATAATATTAAAATTGATAGACAACGTCATGTACAATGGCGTGTTTTTACGGATGTAAAAAATAAATTGTCTCACATCATAATATATACAAAAAATGGAAAGTAAATAAAAAAAAATTATGTCGAACTTTTTAGTTGAGTTTCGAGTTGAAAACGAACCGAATCTAATGAGTCGAACCGAACTGCTTGTGAACTCTAAACGATTCGAACTTGAGCTGAAAAAAGAGTTCGTATCGAACTCGAGCCGAGTTTCGGCTCGACTTATTTCCAGCCTTAATTTTGCCAACGACTTAGAACGATAAAAATCGCTGCTAAAAATCATATTTTTTATATTTTTTTTAAAGATCAAACTGTTCCATTTCCAATTTATTAAATGCACAAACTTTTATATAGTCGAAATAATTTGTTGTTTTTTATGAGTACCTCCAGTTGGTGTGATACCTTCAGCTTCAAGCATGGTAGTGAGATTGTTGTGAACTTGTAGGAGCATGGTTTTGTTAAAGTAGTCATACTATGTATAAGGTGAACAACTTCCATGCTTATCTCATTGTTCTCCCCAAAATGTTTGATCAGTGCTCTTTAACTTTAAATTAGGTCAGGCAATCATAAGATGTGGCTCCAAACTCTTAATCTAGTGAAATAAAAAGCAAAAATAAACTCTCAGCAATTTAACAAGCAAGCAAAAACAAACATTAATAAATGATCATATTAATATATATAAACTCTCACTTTAGTAGGATCAAATGGACAATTTCTTTTTCCACCTCATGTATCTTTTACACCCTCTTGAAGGCAAAAAAAAAATCGGTAAACACGATCCAAAATGTTTGAGTGAAATTTACATTAAAAAAAAGTTTGTTAAACGTTTACTGAATTTTTTCGTGGTGAAAAAGTTTTTGAATGGCGGGATAGGAATTTTTCGATCAAATCACTCTTCAAATAGATTTCACTATCATAATCATAAGAGTTTAAGTTTATTTTAAAATTTAGTTATAATAATTATTTTATTTATTTATTTCAACACACGGATGCACGCACGCACATGTGAGTGCATGCACGCACATACACAGATTAAGTAAGAAAAATTGGTCTCCCTAAAATTTTAATGTTCTATACGATTGCTCTTCTCAAACATTCTTTGGAACCTTCTAGTAAAGATGATGAAACTAAAAGGAATCTGAATACTTGGCTCTTGCACACGAAATTGAATAGCATTGTGGAAGAAGCATGGGAGAGAGAGGTGGACTCCATGTGGTAACTGTAAGAGGTGATTCGTAAATAGATAAAGAGTGCAGCAGATGCACTAAACAAAAATGGAAACGTTAATTAAGTGTGAAATTGAAATTGTCATTTTACTCCTACATAGATTTAGGGTTGCAAATGAGTTGAACTCGTCTGAGCTCGACTCGACTCGTTAAGAATTGATTCAACTTAAAATATGGCTCAATTTTAAGACGAATTATTTTCTCACCTTGAGTCCGGCTCATTTAAAATTCACGAACAATTTGATTCGGCTCGTCATATATATGTTGAAGTGGTCAATTGGTAAGCCATACACACGCAAAATAATATAAAATGGGTAATCCAATTCTTACACAATGTAAAATAAAATTATAAGAACAATATTAATAGACTTTTTACTTTTTTGAATGAAAACAAAGGCAAATTAATTATATATTTATCCCTCTAATTGAAAGTAGGCTTTTGTACGTTATAAATTATGATATGAGGTTGATATGCTTCGATGCCCAATTCATCAATTATTTGAGTATCCAAGTTAAAGCAGATCAGTTCTCCATCATTTTTTTTCAAAATTATATCTCATTTCTTTCCTCCTCCGATAGGATGTGCAACACAAGTCAATGGTCCAACAATAAAAAGTTTAGTCCATGATTCTTTCACACCAATTTCACCCAAAATTGATATGTGAAAAGTAGTAGTCTATTCATAATATGAGGTCAATGCAATCGAACCATTAATTAACATCACTGTGTGTCTCTTTACCCACTCATGATTAATATTATTATCATTGTCTGAGGGCATGGGTGTAGTAAAAATTACCTCATCACTCACATCAAATGACACCAAACATGTTTCATAAAAGTAAAAGTCGTCACTTTTATACCACCAATGACACATTCCATTCATGTAAAATCGAACAATGTCACTAGTCTCCCAAGGAATCAACATGGTAGTGAAGTTAATATCTAATTCTCTCCATGAGTTGCTTCTTAGACTATATATCTCCCAAACGGGTTCGTCTTCCCAAGGCACATCTTCATATTTCAAACCAGCTATATATTCACATTCGTAGCCCCTTAGCTCATCAAATGTTGTACGTCGAATCACCTTATAATCATCTCCACGGTGATCATAACCGAATCCATGAATAAGCCAACTAGACTTTCGATAAGGTATAGCTTCAACCAGACTAGGAGGAACGACCTTGAATTCTTCAATACTTGGATTCCACAATGCAAAATCCGTAAAGAAGTCGCCCATTCTATAGATACCAAGAATGCCCCACAACAAGAACTTTAAGATAATGTTGGTCAATATCTTCAAATAGAAGTGAGTAATTTAATTTGATCTTGTTCTCCAACCTCTCACCAAACAGAAAATAAAAAGATGATCGGAGTGTTAAAGGGTCGACCTTTGACATATGTTGTAGGATGTAAGATCTATCATCAGAATCAGAGTCAAAATGATTTTTAGATGTAATATTTTTGCGATAAAGGCTCATAAAATGAGTGTTGCAATAAGAGGGCCCATGATTTACGTACACATTCAAATCACTTCAAAGATTTTATTGGTAATTTTGACAAAATGGAGAATGCGAGAACATCATATATGTGGTTGCTAACTTTTTTTATCGTGGCAGCTACATAATTCTCCATCTTCAAAGACGTGTTTGTCTTGCAATAGCAAAAAATGGGACTGAAATGTAAGGGGCTTTAATTATAGCCTAACTGAAATGTAATTATCATATAAATTCTTCAAGTTAGGGTTCATGAGATAGAACATAAGGAGAACTTAAACCGAACCCTTTTGCCCCGTACCATCTCTTTCTCTCCCATTTTTGTTAAAGCGTTATTGAGCGGTGTAACATTTGATGTCAAACTAATTTGTATCATTTGATCCTGACCCTATATATATATATATATATATATAAAGCTCACCTCTATGATAGTTTCAAGGAATTAACTATATTTCTTTTTCAATTTCAAATCAACGTATGCGATTGAATACAGCGTGAAACTGCGTATATATATATATATATATATATATATATATATATATATATATATATATATATATATATATATATATATATATATATATATAACGTGAATTATTGCCGTGATTTTGATCAAGCATGGAAATTTCACTGTGTAACAAAACAGAGACTCATTAATTTTCCCTTTTAAGTTAATTTTGCAAAATAACCCAAAACACCAATTTCAAATGCCACATATAGTGGACAATATGTAGTTAATGGATCTCATGGGGTGTTTAAGTAAAAGATATGAAGTTCAAAGTAGACTAAAAAATATACACCTTGCTCGTAAAAAATGAAACTAAAATCGTAATTTAGAAGAAATATGTCACATTAATGCAATGGTTAGTTCCAAGTGTATGATTTAGAATTTTTTATTTTTTAATAAAAGAAAAAATCTCCCGTAAATAAATAAATAAAAGTAAAAATCTCTTCCTTCTTACTCCCTCACACAATGTCTCTTCCTTCTCCCGTAAAAAGAAATAGTATGTATATGTCATTTTATTTTATTTTTTGACTAATAAATGTATATATTATATTATATAAAATTATTTGTTTTGTCTTTCACATAAATTCAAATACAATAGCATCATCACATACGCTGCAATGTATAAAAAGTATTTGGATATAGACAAAATCATGAAATGAAATTAGTATCTTAGAGAAAGGATCCTCTCAATTTGAAAAAAAAATTGAGGAAATAAAGTGGAGTTTTAAACCATTGGATTATAAATATAAATTATATTTAAATTGAAAAAAAATGAGAAAAAATTGATTGATAGTTGAGATGTGAAAATTGAAAAAAATTGAGGGAAAATAAATTGAAAGAATCCATTCTGAGTATCTTATCAGGACTTGTGTCTATCATTGATCATAACAAGTTGATAAACAGTATACCATTTTTGTTAATATCTGTTGTAATAATCCATTCCACGTGTGCCAAAGTCAGAACACCTTTAATTTCTTGCTTTAGCAAAATATAATATAATATTTGCAGCCGCCCACACACTTCCAATTACAATAGCGCGTGCATGTCACTACACTCTTTCTTTTTAAATTAATTAATGCTTATTTTCAACTCCATCATCATCTCCAACTTAATCAACATCTTATATATCTTTTAAATAAATAAAATCTCCAATTATTTACCCCAAAAAAAAATCTCCACTTTCATTCACTTACCTATGAAATGAAAAACGTGATTATGGGAAGAGAAATGCTAATATCACACCCTCAAACACACTCTTTCAACACACTCCAATAATATTAAGCCACATCATCCATCTTTTACTCTCTTTTACCTGAAACCGGATGGATACCACCTCAATTGAAAAAAAATATATCTTAGTTTTTTATTATTTGGTCTTTCATCTTCTCCATTCTCCCTCTCTCATCGTAAACTGTGTATATGCATATATTCACCAATCTTCTTCCCAACTCTTCTTGAGACTTAAAAGAATTCATGTTGGCTTATGTTTACAATCTTCTTGGCACCAAACAAAACACAATTAAGATTTTTATGGTGTTTGTCCAATTTAAGAGACATTGGTGAGGTCATTTTGTCAATCCTTTCATTAGCAATAAAGATGAAAATCTGGAGAAATAATTAATTAATTAATTAATTAAATGACATTTTGATAATTCCTTTAAGTGATGTTGAGAAAACTCTTAATTTGACGTTGAGAAAAATCTGGAGAAATAAAAACTCTGTCAAAATAAAAACTCCAGAGATTTGGAATAATTCCTATCTCAAAATAAAAACTCCAGAGATCTGGAAATAAAATCTGGAAAAATTAATTCTTCACTGTACCGAGATCTATCTTTATGCATGAATGAGTAAAAATTTAGTTTGTGTGAAAAATGAGAAAGTTGAAGAAGATGAGTAAGAGGATGTGTGTGTGAAGTTGTGAGAATGAGGTCGGAAGAGATGTTTTTTCCTTTAATTGCGATTGAGATGAGAATGGCAACCCTTAATTCACTACAGAAACATGAGATGGTCAATGGAGGAAAGGGGGGGCTCACGAAGATGACATACTGTTTTTTTTTTTTTTTTGAAAAGTGTAATCTATCTCAAGTGTTAACTTAGAGGGCCGGTTAACAAGTTAAGATTTTAAATTAGGAGCTGAGTTGGACCAATAAAAAAGAGTGTGTCTAAATGAGTGTGTTAGAGGGTGTGTTGCTAGCACTTCTCTTATGGGAAAACAAGTAATAAGTGGATATTCGTTCAAGTGTAATAGAACAAAGTAAGTGAAGTTATATTAACTTTATTAGTCAATTTGTGAGATATAGCTTGTCTGTTCTTCATTAAATCATATTGTAAGCTAAATTTTAGAGGATTTTTTTAGAGGAAGACTTTGAAAAGCTATGTTTAAACCATCTAAATTTGATCAGACGACTACTATCCACTGACTACAACTTTATTGGACAATCAATGACTGCATTGAATACAATTCGGATGAGTAGTTTATATCTTTGTGTGTATCTTATAACATGATCATTGATTATTATGATTACAAACAAACAAACAAAATATCCCCAAGTTGATGTAGCGCGTGGTATACAATCTCTCCTATTGAAAAGTCAGTTAAACAACCTAGACACACTCACACGACACACCTAACACTCAACCAGCAGCCAAGAAAAAATGACAGAAATGAAAAGATCAGATTTTGACCAAAACAAACTCACTCATTGATTGGATTCATTTCTCATCTCTCTCTCACTTTCTTCTACATTTCTAGATTCTTCATTTTTTTCATCACTCACCCTTTTCCTCTTTTGACTCATCAATCATCACCCTCACTTTCCTAAATACTACAAACTTTTCAAACAACATAAGAAAGAAAAAAAACATCTATCTAAGATTGTGTTAAAAAACACAACACAATCAAAAGATGGAGAAGATTGTTGTTGTCATGTTTCTATTTCTAAGCATAAACATGATCATGATGAGTATTTCAGCAGCTCCATCTACATGTCCTATGGACCTTAACTATGTTCTCAGAATCCATTGGAACTCTTCTGCTTGTCAAAATTTTGACTCAAAAAAAGAAGTAAACTCATCAAGCACATGTTGCATATCACTTTTGTCACTTTTTGGAATAGGATTTGCACAACATCTTAAAGAAACTTCTCAATTCAATCTTCAAGACCTTCAAACTTCAATTTCATGCATGAATGATTTTCAATCAAAGCTTAATTCTTTATCACTTTCAAACAATCTTGTCAACTCTTGCTTTGACCCTCAACAATTTGTTATCTCTCGTAACTTTTGTGCAGGTATTGAAACTGTTCATGATTGGAATGAAAAGTTGGGTCAGAGTACAAATTTGAACACTGCTTGTAAACCGGATCTAACTGATCTTTCTCAGTGTGATGTGTGTTTAGCTGCTGGTTTACAGGTTAAGCAGAAACTTGTTTCAATTGATGGTAGTAATTCTACAAATTCATTGAATTGTTTCTACTTTACAATTCTTTATGCTGCTGGAATTGTGAATGAGTTTGGACCTGAAAGTAATGGTGCTGTTACATGTGCTTTTAGTGTACCTGTTTATTCACAAGTTGGTTCTGGTTCAAAGGGTCATCAGGGTCTTGTGTTTGGTTTAACAGGAGCTGGTGTTGCATTGTTTGTTATGTGTTCTTTGTTGGGTTTATATGTTTGGTTTGATAGAAAACGTATGAGGAAGAGAAAGCTTGAAACTTTTCAATTTGATTTTGATCCTGAGGAACAAGGTTCTAGGCGTAGATTAAGGCCTAATACTGGTTCAATTTGGTACAAAATTCAGGAACTTGAGAAGGCTACTGATAATTTTTCATCCAAAAATTTCATAGGGAGAGGTGGGTTTGGTTTGGTTTTTAAAGGAACTTTGGCTGATGGATCTGTTGTTGCTGTTAAGAGAGTTTTAGAATCTGATTTTCAAGGGGATGCTGAGTTTTGTAATGAAGTTGAGATTATTAGTAATCTTAAGCACAGGAATTTGTTGCCTCTTAGAGGTTGTTGTGTGGTTGATGAGAATGATAATTCTGGTGATAAGGGAAGTCAAAGATATCTTGTTTATGATTATATGCCAAATGGAAACTTGGAAGATCATCTTTTTGTATCAAAGGATCCTCAAAAAGCAAACAAATCATTGACTTGGCCTCTTAGGAAAAACATTATCTTGGATGTGGCTAAGGGTTTGGCTTATTTGCACTATGGAGTTAAGCCTGCAATTTATCATAGGGATATCAAAGCAACCAATATACTACTTGATGAAGATATGAGAGCAAGAGTTGCTGATTTTGGACTTGCTAAACAAAGCAGGGAGGGTCAGTCTCATCTCACTACTAGAGTTGCTGGAACTCATGGATATTTAGCGCCGGAATATGCGCTATATGGTCAACTGACTGAGAAGAGTGATGTGTATAGCTTTGGTGTGGTTGTTTTGGAGATAATGTGTGGGAGGAAGGCTCTTGATTTGTCTTCATCGGGATCGCCACGAGCGTTCTTGATCACGGATTGGGCTTGGTCACTAGTGAAATCGGGGAAAATAGATGAGGCTTTGGATTCTTCTCTTTTGAAAGACGATAACAACGCTAGTGCAAATCCCAAGAGCATAATGGAAAGGTATTTGCTTGTTGGAATTTTATGTTCTCATGTAATGGTTGCTTTAAGGCCAACAATTTCAGATGCTTTGAAGATGATGGAAGGTGATATCGAGGTTCCTCAAATTCCAGATAGACCTATGCCTCTTGGACATCCTTCATTTTATAATAATGATAGCAATGGCAACACTTTTAGCATATCCCCGGCATTAAGCGGCCTCAAATTGCAAGCTGGAGACATGCTCAGGTAATTAATTAAGAGGTTACCTTAATCTTTGTATCGCTTAATAAAATGTAGTAAGGTGGAAGCTGTTTTCGATTATGGTCTGCCTCAAATATAGTCAAATCGAGGTTAATAAACAGTTGAGAACTGAGAATCTGTATCATGTTACAAATGAGTTTACTTCCACCCTCACAATCTGTTCTCAAGATCTCAAGACTGAAAGCTAGCGTAGTCACAATTGTGCATCAAGAAATTGTATGTAGTGTTTTAAATAATGTCAACCACAAAGAAACTTAGCAGCTAGGAGAGTAGATGTAATAGTTAGAAAACTATCTTGTAATAAGGTTGCATTAATGCCTTTCAGTCATTTTCTTGTAAAACAAGGCATGCGAAAATAAACCTGTATATAAAGGAAAATGTTTTGTTTGGTGGAAAATTAGTTTTATTGGTGTGTTTACGAGTTTATAATGTTTTATAATGTTTGTTCTTAATTTGACATGTATATATATTGTAATTAAGTAAATGAATGATATACCATTTTGCTATGCTTTAAAACAGGTCCATCAGTGAGAGATGAAATAGCCTCAAAGGGATCTCTGCAAGTCAAGGATCTAGCTTATTTTGTTTATAGCAAACCATTAAAATGTAGCAAAAAACAATGATTTTTTTGTCCCCTTAATTTTATTTTTGCTTGTTCGCTATTTAGATAGTTTAGGTATACTTGTAAGTAGTTTATTTAGCTTTGAAGGTTGGCAAAGTTTCTGTATAAAATATGTATATGGTTATGTTTGGAAACCTCATTCTTTTAGTACCTTAGTATGCAATAACCCAAATTTGATTATTACTCTTAGGACAACTTACAAAGGCATGCCAACAATGTGATACACAGAATACTGTGTTCAGTGCAAGCATGGACTTAGAGACAAGAAACCTTAAATAACAAACACATGCGATATTGGAAGCAAAATACACCCTGACATCAAAAGATACAGAAACCAAATTGACTCACTAATATGCTTATTGATGAGAAAAACCAAGTAACTTTAACAAAACTAATGTTCAAGAAGAGCAAAAACCAAACATGAGTAACTCTGTCCACACAGAAACCTCATAACAACTAATAAAATTTACTCAAATATATTTTCCAGTCTTTGGTGCGCAATCTAGCGTTAAAACACCTTCATCAATTTTCCGTTTCTTGGAAGGCTGAGTAGAACTACTTTCTGATCCATTTGTTATCTGAATCAAAATATCGGAGTTCATCTCAGTTTCAGCATTAACAATCCCTCCATTATTTTCTACACGGTATACCAAATGACTTCCCTCAGGATCAGCATCAATGTAAATCGTTGCATTTTCAACAATTTCTTTTCTTATAAGCATCCTGGACAACTCTGTCACCACCTTCTTCTCAATCCACCTTCTAATTGATATAGCACCATACACCTACACAAGAACAACAATAAAACTTAGTTATAAGTCGTGATGTCAATCATGGATAGTGGATTGTTAAAATTCACCTATGCAATAAGGCTATAGTGCAGTGCCACTAAGCCGCTATTTTACAACATTTTATACTAAAATAGCGTATTGCAAAACAATAGCGGTTTGTCCAAATTGCGCTACGCTATAGTGGTATAATAACACTTACAGGATCATAGCTCTGAAAAAGTATATAATCAAGTGCAGCATCTGTAACTGCCAATGCAATTCCTTTCTCAGCAAGACGATTAGCTACATCCTTCATTTGCAACCTTGCAATCTTCCTCAATTGCTCGTAAGAAAAATGATCAAATACGACTACTTCGTCCAGGCGATTCAATAATTCTGGCCTGAAATGCTTTCGTACTTCCTGCATTACTTGGTTGTGAGCAACTTCCATGGTACATTTTCCTGAAATTCCACTTAGGAGATGCTCAGCGCCGAGGGTTGAAGTCATGATAATGACTGTGTTCCTAAAATCGACAGTTCTGCCTTGTCCGTCGGTTAATCTTCCATCATCTAAGACTTGAAGCAGTATGTTGAAAACAGATGTGTGTTCTTTCTCAACTTCATCAAAAAGTACCAAGCTGTATGGCCTTCTCCTTACAGCTTCGGTTAATTGCCCGCCTTCCTCATGTCCAACATACCTAAAAATTCAATTCACAATAAGGGAAAGAGACACAGGTTGCATATTTCAAACTCAAGTTTAGTGAAAAACCGACTTTGCAACGAAAAATACAAGGAGATAAAAATTTAAGTTATTATAAGGGCGCTCGTTTCTCAGTTTGTCGAGACACTTAAAATCTCAGAACCGATCTTTGTTTATCTCCAAGTTTTAATTTAGGCTTTCACTAAATGAAATTCAGCAGCTACTAATCAAGTAACTTACCCTGGGGGTGCCCCGATCAGTCTTGATACAGAGTGTTGTTCCATGTATTCCGACATGTCCATTCTCACAATCTGATTTTCATTATCAAAGAATTCTTCTGAAAGAGCCTTGGCAAGTTCTGTTTTACCAACACCAGTTGGACCGAGGAATAGGAAGGAACCAGTTGGTTGTTGAGGTCTTCCTAAACCAACTCTTGATCTCAAAACAACCTCAGCAACAGCATTAACTGCTTGGTTGTGTCCCACGATTCTATTGTGCAATCTGTCACAAAGTCCAACCAACCTTTCTATCTTATTTTGGCCGAGCCGAGTCACTGGTATACCGGTCCGTCTGCTAACAATCTCAGCTATTTGGTCTGGTCCAACAGTTTCTGTCAACATCAAGTTCTCCCCATCAGTGCTACCTTCAAGCTGATTAATTGCATCTTTCACCTCGTCGATTGCACCATAACGTAGGTCTGCAGCTCTTGCAAGATCATACCGCCTCTCGGCCTCCGCTAGAGACAAGATCAGCTCTTCACGTTTCTGCTTCAGCCTTCGAATCTCATTGATCCTCTCTTTCTCTTCACTATACTTCATCTTCAGAGGTTGAAGCCTGTCTCTTAAGTGGTCAAGTTCTTTCCGCACCTACAAATAATATCAACAATTAGAACCATCCAAGTAACTCAATCAAAACTAATCTATACTGTGAAAAAATACAGTTTAAAACCATCGTCTCACGATTGGAGAAGCACAACCATCCAGGTTAAATGAATAATATTTGATTAACTGAAGTTTTTTAGTAGTGTCAGTCAATCTATCAAAACTTACAAGTTAAAACAAAAACTCAGCATCCATACTTACATCTACAAGACGAGCTTTGCTTGCTTTGTCGTCCTCTTTTTCCAGAGCATGAAGTTCCACTTCCAATTGCATTATCTTCCTTTCAAGGATGTCAATTTCCTCTGGCTGACTATCAAGTTGAACTTTAACATTTGCACAAGCCTCGTCAACTAAATCAATTGCCTTGTCAGGAAGATGACGTCCTTAAAAAACAAAAAACACAAACATACCAGATAAGTATAATTAATATAAACAGAAAAAACATCAATCAAAAGAGTACAAATCGCACACATACCAGATATGTATCGACTAGACAACTGAGCTGCAACAACAATTGCGCGGTCTTGAATCCTAACACCATGATGACCTTCATATTTCTCTTTTAGTCCACGAAGAATACTAATGGTATCAGGCACACTAGGTTCATCAACATAAACCTTTTGAAACCTTCTTTCAAATGCTGCATCCTTTTCAACATATTTCCTATATTCCTCAAGTGTTGTTGCACCAATGCATCTAAGTTGGCCGCGAGCAAGCATAGGTTTGAAAAGGTTAGCAGCATCCATTGCTCCTTGAGTTCGACCAGCACCGAGAACAAGATGAATTTCGTCAATGAAAAGAACAACCTTCCTTTCAGCATCTTCCACTTCATTCAAAACTGTCTTCAACCTCTCTTGAAATTCTCCCATATACTTAGCACCAGAAGCAACTAATGCTCCCATATCCAAAGCAATTAGTCGTACATCAGATAAATCTCGAGGAATATCTCCTTTAACTATTCTCTGAGCCAACCCTTCAACAACAGCTGTTTTACCAACACCTGGCTCACCTATAAGTACAGGATTGTTCTTGGTCTTTCTTGACAAAATCCTCATAACCTTTCTAATCTCTTCATCGCGTCCAATGACTGGATCAAGTTTCCCTGCTTGTTCAACTAAGTCTCTACCATAATTTTTCAAAGCTTCAATTGCGCGAAGCTTTTCGACCTCCAATTTAACCTTAGAAACATCCACATGAGACTGTTTCAAAAAGTATTAAGTAGGAGAAATGTCAAGAATTCCCAATATCAAATGATCAACTCCTAAATGAGTGTCGCCATGCGACTTCTGTGCTACATATGCTCTCTTCAAGACATTCATAACCGAAGCACATCCCAGTTTATTATCTGATGGAAAAGATCGAAGCGGTTTCTCCAATGATTGTTTTATAACTCTATCGAAAGCACGTGCAGATTCTTGCCCACTGATAAGTGCCAAAAATTAGTGATTTTACTTATACATTTTAAGCACTTATCGACTTGTTTTCAAAGATATTTATAATTAAAACCCCAAAACTTTGTACATTTTAACTAAATATAATTGTTATGTCATAATCCTAATTTTTAAGCTTGCATGATCAAAAGAGGAGCAAAAATAAATTCCTTCTCCAAGAGGCTGGTAGCTGAGCGACCAGTGGTAGCTGAGCGACCAGATTGAGGAAAATCTTGGGAAACAAGCAAAGAATTCTACACGTGCCAAGTAACTCCTTCACCAAGAAATGACTGGTAGCTGGGCGACCAGATGGTAGCTGTGGCTCTACATACTTAGTTTGTGATTTTTCAACATTAAAATTAAGTGTTTGTGATAAAATGAGTGTCTAATGGCAACTTGGTTTGATTATGCTCTGTTTTCAAATTTGAATTTGGTTTAACCCGCGCTTTGGTCGCCAGCCGCTAGCCCCCAGCGACCTTCCCCTGTTTTGTACCCAGTTCCGGTCGCTGAGCCACCACAGCTCGCCTGAGTGACTAGGTCTCAGTTCTGTTTTCTGTTCTGGTCGCTGAGCTACCATTGCTAGCCAGGGGCGACCAAGCCTCGGTTTTAAAATTTGTTTTGCCAATTTCTGATCTGTTTGCACTACTAATGGAACACTTTGTGCTTGTTTTATGAACAGGTAATGGCACCAAAAAAAGCGACCACCAAGCGAGGTAGTTCTTCACGTGCCCACATTGATCCCATTCGCTTCCTTGGACACCCGCAATATGCTAGATTCCAGGAGTTGGAATCAAGAACTATTTGGGGAGAAAGTGTTTTCAGAATTGAAGGGAGAGGCGCCTTTGCACGCTTCAAAGAAATTATTGACGAAAGGAATTGGGGTGTCTTAGCTAGCCCAACGGAAGATATTAACTTGGAATTGGTTAGAGAATTTTATGCCAATGCCATGCCTTTGGATGATGAAGATCCCGTGTCGTTCAAAACCATGGTGCGGGGCCGAACAATCAGATTTGACCGAGATGCAATTAACACTTTCCTTGGCCAACCAAGCGACCTTCCCACGGATACTTACTGTGCTTATACTCAAAGTGTAGCCCGAGGAAACTGGGATGTTTCTGCTATCACCCAGACTCTGTTGGAACCTGGGCGCCAGTTGGTGTGGAACCAGCACAACACTCACCCTGTTCGTGCAATGAAGGAGGATTTAACAATCCCAAGTCAACTTTTGCTACTTTTCACTCTTCACAACATCATTCCTCGTTCCCACACCTCAGATGCTACTATGAGGGTGCTACAGTTCATGCATTACATGGAAAATAACTTAGAGATTGATGTTGCTCGGGTAATTGCAGGTGAAATGAAGGAGATGGTGTTGACAGGACTTCGACCAACCAAGCTTAGAGGCAATGCTGCTTTGGGGTTTCCAGGCCTCATTATGGGCTTAATCAAAGAACAAGCCCACATGATTCTTCCCTCAGATATAGACCTCACCTTAAAGGAATTTGATGATGCTGAAGCTAAACGACTTTGCAGGCACAGGCGCACTACTGTCTATATTGATCCAGCTGGGGGTCAATCCTCTGTCCCACCACCCACCAACCCCACCACATTTCCCCCCACTGGTTACCCACCCATGGATCCCCTCACCTTCCACAACATGGTTTCTTATAATTGGGATTTGCATGATGCAGGTTACCGGGCTATGCAAGCTGTGCATCAGTCCATTTATAACACCCAGATTGTGCAGCCAGTCATGACTCCGGACCAGTTCGCCTCTTATGTTCAGTGGCCTGGGGACAGGCCATTTATCCCAGGAGGGGGTAGCACCTCCGGTACAGGTACAAATGCTGATGCAGGTGCAGGTACAGGTGCAGGTGCTGGAAGTGGCGCAAACACATTTGATGATCTTGGTGATTTTGACATTGATGATCAGACGACTTTGAGGCAGATGATGGATTCCTTTGTGAACAGGGCTGGAAATGATGAAGAGATGGCTGAAGAGGATCAGACTTCAGTCTCAGATGAGTTTTGAGAGGAGATCAGATAACGACTGAAGCTCGCCAAAAATGAGTGATATTTTAAAAGCTTTCAGTCGTTTATCTTTTTATTTTAGTCTTTTTTGTGATATATGTAGTATACTTTTTGGAAGCAAAACTCTTGAAATGCATGCATACTCTTGGAAAAATGTTTTGGTTTAGACAAGCATGTAATAACTTTGTGAAATAGTTTTGAAATATGTGTTTAAATTTCTAGTAACAATAGTTTTAATTTATGCAAGTAGGTAGAAACAAGCTTTAAAATTTTAAGTACATCAAGAGGTTGAGTTGTGAAAAATCAAATGATCAAGCATGATGTTTTGTGAAGTTTATATTAACCTTTGATTAATGTTTGAAATTTGATTAGGAATCCAACATGATTTTGAATATATTGTTTGTTCTAAGATAATTCTCATATTTTTTGTTAAGCTTTCTTGAGACTTGTGTTATCCAACCTAGCCGGGTGAGATGTGTGAACTTTCCATTGTCTACAAATATTGAGAGCCGGTAAGTATGCATACTCGTTTGATTTTAATTTAATCCTGCTGTTACTTAATGTGTTCGAGGTTGTGGACATGATCAAGGCCATGTTTCTATTTTGAGTGTAACTACTTGGCCAAATAAAGCTTGTCATGTGAGATTGTGTGATCCCTTGTGTCCCCATTTGAGCCTTAAAAAATTGAAATTTTTTGTTTGTTTTGAACCCTTGAACCGCAAGAAAGAAAAACAACTACTCGTCACTTGTCTTAGGATAGGAGAGCAAGTGTATTTAAACAGGGTTATGTTAATATTCAAGTTGGGGAGAAGAAGGATTGTAGAAAAATTCAATTGAAAAAAAAAAAAAAAAAAAAAATTGACATGGTGATGATCAAAAGAAAAAAAATATATATTGAAAAATCGACACAAGTGAAAATCAAATGAAAGGAAAGAAAAAGTGTCTGAAGAAAAAATCACCACATCAAGATGAAAAAAAAAAAAAAAAAAAAAAAAAAAAAAATTTGAAAGAGAGAATGTGTTTGAATTGTAAATAGTAATGAATGATGCTCTCTTATCCTAGGCTTTTGAATCCAAAGAAAAACAATGATTTTTTGTAGCCTAGCCCCATTACAAGCTTAATAAAGTCCTTAGTGATCCACAACCAAAAACATGTTTTGTGATATTGTTTGGATGAAGGTTTGAATTGAATTGTTGTATGCATATTACTTGGATTGAGTTAAACACTTACCCTTTGAGCGATTCAGTGATAATTGTGAGGAAATTGCGATAACACTTGAATTTTGATTGTTTGATAAGGAAGTTGAGAATTTTACTTAGGCATAGCAATTATTTCATGATCATGCTTTATTCCTTAACAAAATTTTGAAGGTTAGTCCTTGGTTAACATTAATCCACCCATGCTACATAAAAGCTTTTGAAAACTTTGATTGATTACAACATTACTCTTGAGATTGTAATTTTTGAGCTTGTAAATAGTTTACCTTTACCCTTTGTTTGAGGACAAACAAAGTCCTAAGTTGGGGAGAGTTGATAAGTGCCAAAAATTAGTGATTTTACTTATACATTTTAAGCACTTATCGACTTGTTTTCAAAGATATTTATAATTAAAACCCCAAAACTTTGTACATTTTAACTAAATATAATTGTTATGTCATAATCCTAATTTTTAAGCTTGCATGATCAAAAGAGGAGCAAAAATAAATTCCTTCTCCAAGAGGCTGGTAGCTGAGCGACCAGTGGTAGCTGAGCGACCAGATTGAGGAAAATCTTGGGAAACAAGCAAAGAATTCTACACGTGCCAAGTAACTCCTTCACCAAGAAATGACTGGTAGCTGGGCGACCAGATGGTAGCTGAGCGACCAGATTGAAGGAAATCTTGGACATCAAGTATGAAATTTTACACGTGTCAAACAACCCCTTCACCAAAACAAGCTGGTAGCTGAGCGACCAGTTGGTAGCTGAGCGACCAGCTGCTTTTCATGCCTATAAATAGCCTTCAAGAGGAGACCATTACAGAGAACTTCAGAGATACAAACACAGAGAAATCTGAGAGTAAAAAAAGGTAGTATCATAGGCAAGTGAAGGTGTATCTATTCAACTTGAGAGATCAAGGGAATGATGTGCATTCTTTGTTCCTCTTTCCATATTTGTAAGTTTACCACCATGACAATGAGTGGCTAACTCTTTTATTGTTGGGATTAGATGTAACTTATCATGACTATATGTTAATCTTAATCTATTGATATATATTCTAGTTGATTTATTAATATTTGTGTTATCCTTGCTTTTCACGTTATTCATTTGATTTAAATGATATAGATATATGTTGTTTGAATCTAAAGATCTAGGATAATCACATGTTAAAACTCTAAACTCTAGATATAGATTTAAGGTTTTAATATTCACCGTTTATATTGAAGCTTAATGTTATTGTGTGGATCGATAAGTCGAGAGATCGAGAATTAATCAACACAATAAATATCACAATGTTTTCGGACACGAAAAGCGTTGAAGAGCAATATGTGAAAATATTAATTAATCACTAAAGTATATATTCGGTTGATTGAGTTAATATATATGATTGATAAAGTGAAGTCTAATCCCGGCAATTCTTTCCATTTGAAATCTAAATCTCTATTTTATCGTAAACTTTATATTTTCGCACTTGAAATTACAAAACCAATATGTTTGAAAAACCCGCACTTAAAACCATTTTTATTGTTGAACGGCATTTGGTATCACACTAGTCCCTGTGGAGACGATAATTTATATACTTACTTTTGTACTTCAACACCCACCAACATTGGAAATTGCTTGGAAAAATATACCATTGGGTTCAGAAATTAGAGTTGATGCAAGGTGTCGGGGATCCGCTCGAGCCTGTCCTGAAGTTATTGCTAGTTCATTAGCACTTGACAGTGCTTCTTTTGTTTTGCGAGTAAACGTTTTTGCATTGATCATCTTTTACCTACTACAATACAACACAAAAAAAATATGCAAAATAAATAAATAAAAATACTAACTTGACCAAAGAATCATATATTTACAATGTACCAAAAGAGAATCATATACTATACTCTGATATATGGCTTACTATGATTCTAGCACTCTCACCATGATACCAAAAAAATATGCTTTTTTTTTTCTCTCCTTTGAGAGGAGTTACCAAATTTGGTAAAATGGAGGCAAAAGCCCAAAACAAATTATTTTGAAATCAAGAGAAATTTGTTGATTTTATATATATATATATATATATATATATATATATATATATATATATTGACAGGTACAAATTAACAGAAAGATGGGAAAGAAGGGTGGAACCGTTAATCAATGGTGTTAGTGTAACACAAATTAATAGTAAAAAAAATTAATGTTTAATCATAAATAAAAAAATTAAAACATTATTATGAGTCTTGCGACAAAAATACAAATTAATATATAACTTATAAAAAATTTATTTTAATAAAATGCTAGGAGACCGAATCCATGAGGGGCAAGGGATTAGATCCAGTGGCGGAGTCAGAAAATTTCCGAAACCCGGGCAAAATATCAATTTTAAACAAAAATTTTAGTATTACATTGAAAATTTTCAATTTTATCTTAAATTAATCCTTAAAAATTTCAATTTTGCCCTAAACTAACTCCTAAAATACCAAAAAATTAAGATATTACAAATTCCTAAAATTTTTAATTTTACCCTAAACTAATCCCTAAAGTACCAAAAAATTTCGGCCGAGCCCGGGCAAGTGCCCAGGCTAGCTTGGCCTTGTATCCGCCCCTGATTAGATCTGAGATCTGGTCCCCGTCCCCTCAAAAAAAATTCCTCATTTTCGATGTTCCAAATTGAACAGTCCCCACAAAGATCACCACTTAACGATAGAGACATCTCTATTTGTATCTATATCATGATAACTCAAACAAAAAACTCATATCAAACATTAAAAAAAAAATAACTCACATAAAATACATTAACTTTTTTATTTTAAGTCTTAAAACCAATTTCGATTTATTTTTTTAATCAATCAATATTAATAGAATCTCGATAAAATCAATATCTTTTTTTTTATAGAGTCGATAAAATCAATATCAATAGATCAATCAATTTATAGAATTAATCGATAGATATATACAATATACTGTAATTGAGAAATGCGGCTGAATATTAATACTTACCCAGATACGATTTCTGACAAATGAAGATATTGGTCGATTATTGAGAAATCTTTCACTACTCGGTCTTGTTGTAATATACAACGGCCTCCCTATCTCTTTATATATATATATATATATATATATATATATATATATATATATATATATATATATATATATATATATATATATATTCCCTCCGTAACACTTTATAAGCAAAAATACACTTTTTAGGTTCATTGCATATTTAATGTATTTGGTGGATAATATGGACCAGATACATTAAATATACAAAGAATCTAGAAAATGCATTTTTATTTATAAAGTGTTACGAATGGAGTATATATATATAAAAGATTTTTATGTGGCGGGTCGCTTTCATACTTATTATTGATATTTTTGAATATTTTTCTATTTTATAAAAATAATTTTATTTTTATTTGGCATAAATATTTTAACAAATTACATATATTATTGATCCTATTAACTAAACATTTTTATTAATTTTTTATTTAATTATATTTTTTTAATTAAAAGGTACAATGGATTTCTCGCCGTTTGCCGGATACGAAAACGTACGATGAGCGATAGGTGAAAATATAATTGAAATCTTAAGAGTATATAATTGATTAAGAGGTTGTGTTAAAAGAATAGTTAACAAAATCTAATCAATTAGTAACTTTTTCTCCTTGTTATTTCTTCTCCAATTTATGTGTGTTATGAGTTTGAATGTTAACATACGAACCTTTTTTCAATACTTAATCAATACTAATAGTTGAACGTTTTTAATGTCGCACAAGTCCTTCTGAAAACAATAATACTTGTTTTTGATACGTAGAGCTATATTTATCAGGTCATCCCCTCAAATTTGGTTAATTTTGTCGGTCCAAAAGACGATGCATTATTGGCAGATGTGGCAGACATGACACGTCATCCATTGTCATCTCATCAATTGGGCGATGAAAACTTATAGTGTATGAGTGCCACCTCTTTGAGAATGCCAACAACAACATGTTCGATCAAGGAAGGTGTGGCCGGTGCTGAGTTATGAAAACAACTTATTACAAACCATAAGTTGTTTTCAACATATTTTCATAAGCTCTCCAAGATAGCTTATAAAAACAGCTTATAGCTTATTTAAAGCAATTTAACTTTATTTTATTATTTGTTATGGAAAAAGCTTATACATAAGCACTTTAAGTTATAAAGCTTATTTTATTGTTTGTTTATGAACAAACTGATATGGCAATTGTCAACACTAAAGAAAACAGTTTAAATAATAGAGGTCTCAGAATCATTCAAAGCGTTGTGATTAATTGCCCTTGTGTAGCAATCAATAGCATCAGAGTAATGCTTCTTACCGATCTAGCTTATTTTGTTAATATACAAACCTTTAAAATGGTGCAAAAAACAATATTTGTTTTGTCCCCTTAATTTTATTTTTGCTTGTTCCCTATTTAGATAGTTTATATAGTTTTGAAGGTTGGCTTAGTTTCTGTATAAAATATGTATAAACTAAATTTATTGATGAGAAAAAGCAAGGAACTTTCAAACCCATTCAGATTGACAACTTTAACAAAACTAATGTTCAAGAAGAACACAAAATAAACATGAGTAACTCTTTCCACACAAAAACTTAATTACAACTAATAAATTTTTTTACTCAAACATTTTTTTTTTCTTTGCCGGGTACTCTAACATTAAAACACCATCATCAATTTTCCTTTTCTTAGAAGGCGTTTCCGGTCCATTTGTTATAGGAATCAAAATATCTGAGTTCACCTCAGTTTCGGCCTTGTTTTCTACACGGTATACCAGACCCCTTCCCTCGGGATCAGCATCAATGTAAACTGTTGTATTCTCATCAATTTCTTTTCTTATAAGCATTCTAGACAGCTCTGTCACCACCTTCTTCTCAATCCACCTTCTAATTGGTCTAGCACCATACACCTACACAAGAGCAACAATAAAACCTAGTTATAAGTCATGATGTCAATCGCGGATAGTGGATTGTTAAAATTCCCCTATGCAATAAGGCTATAGTGCAGTGCCACTAAGCCGCTATTTACAACAATTTATTATAAATAATGTATTGCGAAACAATAGCGGTTTTTCCAAATTGCGCTATGCTACAGTGGTATAGCGCCGCTATAGCTGCTATTTAACAACACTTAAAAGTAACTTTTTTTATATAAGAAAATGATTAAAAGATTATGGTATAATAACACTTACAGGATCATAACTCTGAGCAAGTATATAATCAAGTGCTGCATCTGTAACTGCCAATGCAACTCCTTTCTCAGCAAGACGATTAGCTACATCCTTCATTTGCAACCTTGAAACCTTCCTCAACTGCTCGTGAGAAAGAGGATCAAATACAACTACTTCGTCCAGACGATTTAACAATTCTGGCCTGAAATGCTTTCGTACTTCCTGCATTACTTGATTGCAAGCAACTTCCATGGTACATTTTCCAGAAAGTCCATTTAGGAGATGCTCAGCGCCGAGATTTGAAGTCATGATAATGACTGTGTTCCTAAAATCCACAGTTCTGCCTTGTCCGTCAGTTAATCTTCCATCGTCTAAGACTTGAAGCAGTGTGTTGAATACAGATGTATGTGCTTTCTCCACTTCATCAAAAAGTACCACGCTGTATGGCCTTCTTCTTACAGCTTCGGTTAATTGTCCGCCTTCCTCATGTCCGACATACCTAAAAATTCAATTCACAATAAGGGAGAGAGACATAGGATGCATATTTTAAACTCAAATTTAGTGAAAGACCGACTTTGCAACAAAAAATACAAGGAGATAAAAAATTTTAAGTTATTATAAGGGCACTCATTTCTCAGTTTGCCAGGACACTCAAAATCTCTGAACGGGTCTTGTTTTCTCCAAGCATTAATTTAGGCTTTCAATATAATAAAATTCAGCAGGTACTAATCAAGTAATTTACCCTGGTGGTGCACCGATCAATCTTGATACAGAGTGTTGTTCCATGTATTCCGACATGTCCATTCTCACCATCTGATTTTCATTATCAAAGAATTCTTCTGCAAGAGCCTTGGCAAGTTCTGTTTTACCAACACCAGTTGGACCGAGGAATAGGAAGGAACCAGTTGGTTGTTGAGGTCTTCCTAAACCAGCTCTTGATCTCAATACAGCCTCAGCAACAGCATTAACTGCTTGGTCTTGTCCCACAATTCTATTGTGCAATCTGTCACCAAGTCCAACCAACCTTTCTATCTCATTTTGACCAAGCCGAGTCACTGGTATACCCGTCCATCGGCTAACAACCTCAGCTATTTGGTCTGGTCCAACAGTTTCTGTCAACATCAAGTTCTCCCCATCAGTGCTACTTTCAAGCCGATTAATTGCATTTTCCACCTCGTCAATCGCACCATAACGTAGGTCTGCAGCTCTTGCAAGATCATATCGCCTCTCGGCCTCCTCTAGAGACAAGATCAGCTCTTCACGTTTCTTCGTCAGCCTTCGTTTCTCATTGATCCTCTCTTTCTCTTTACTATACTTCATCTTCAGAGGTTGAAGCTTGTCTCTTAAGTCGTCAAGTTCTTTCCGCACCTACAAATAATATCAACAATTAAAACCATCCAAGTAAGTCAAAAAAGTACATCAAATTTAATCTATACTGTGAAAAAATACAGTTTTTTTTTTTTTAATGCAGCAAAATTAATTATAATAAAAATTGGAGTCTTATCCAAGCAGAAGATGTACATGAGATAACACTTAAAAAGTTTACAAATCAGAAGAACAAGCCTATAGGTGCATCACATGATATGCACTACACCAGTTCAACAACTTGCTACATTGACAGGAAAGAAAACAAGGAAAGGATCATAGTTACACAACCCTCTCCGAAACACAAAAAACCAGCATGGAGTGAACAAAGCAGAAAACATAAAAAAGAGACATGAGAATTTTATCGCAGCCAGAGCTTCCGAGAATTAATTCGCCAAACAGTTTGCCACTGAAGCCTCATTATGCGAGGAAATAGAAAAGAGTTTAGGGAATCTCTCCCAAAGAGAAAGATACAGTTTAAAACCATTTCAAAATTTCAGAAGCACAGCAATAAGATATTATAAACTTAAGGTTAAATGAATAATAAGTAATTGAATAAAGTTATTTATTAGTGTCAATCAATCAATCAATACATGAATTTTAATTGTCAAATACATCATCAAAACTCACAAGTTAAAACAAAAACTCAACATCCATACTCACATCTACAAGACGAGCTTTGCTAGCTTTGTCGTCCTCTTTTTCCAGAGCATGAAGTTCCACTTCCAATTGCATTATTTTCCTTTCAAGGACATCAATTTCCTCTGGCTGACTATCAAGTTGAACTTTAACATTTGCACAAGCCTCGTCAACTAAATCAATTGCCTTGTCAGGAAGATGGCGTCCTTAACAAACAAAAACACAAACATACCATGTTACCAAAACCATCCACATTCAATACATCGATAAGTATAGTTAATACAAACAGAAAAAACATCAATCAAGAGAGTACAAAGAGCACGCATACCAGATATGTACCGACTAGACAACTGAGCTGCAACAATAATTGCGCGGTCTTGAATTCTAACACCATGATGACCCTCGTATTTCTCTTTTAGTCCGCGAAGAATACTAATGGTATCAGGCACACTAGGTTCATCAACATAAACCTGTTGAAACCTTCTTTCAAATGCTGCATCCTTTTCAACATATTTCCTATATTCATCAAGTGTTGTTGCACCAATGCATCTAAGTTGGCCGCGAGCAAGCATAGGTTTGAAAAGGTTAGCAGCATCCATTGCTCCTTGAGTTCGACCAGCACCGAGAACAAGATGAATTTCATCAATGAAAAGAACAACCTTCCCTTCAGCATCTTCCACTTCTTTTAAAACTGTCTTCAACCTCTCTTCAAATTCTCCCATATACTTAGCACCAGCAACTAACGCTCCCATATCCAAAGCAATTAACCGTACATCAGATAAATCTCTAGGAATATCTCCTTTAACTATTCTCTGAGCCAATCCTTCAACAACAGCTGTTTTACCGACACCTGGCTCACCTATAAGTACAGGATTGTTCTTAGTCCTTCTTGACAAAATCCTCACAACCCTTCTTATCTCTTCATCGCGTCCAATAACAGGATCAAGCTTTCCTGCTTGTTCAACCAAGTCTCTACCATAAATTTTCAAAGCTTGAATTGTGTAACCAAAAGCACTATCAACTTTCTTCTCTTCGTTAGCGCGAAGCTTTTCTACCTCTGATTTAACCTTAGAAATATCCACATTAGATTGTTTCAAAAAGTCTTCAATTTGAGAATCCTCAAGAATTCCCAATATCAATTGATCAATTCCTAAATGAGTGTCTCCGCGTGACTTCTGTGCTACCTGTGCTCTCTTCATGACATTCATAAGCGAATTACTTGCAGGTACATCATCTGGCGGAGGAGATTGAGTAGACAGTTTCTTCAATGATTGTTTTATAACTCTATCGAAAGCACGTGCAGATTCTTGACCACCAACAATGGAAATTGCTTGGAAAAATATACCATTCGGTTCAGAAATTAGAGTTGATGCAAGGTGTAGGGTATTCAGCTGAGGATGTCCTGAAGTTATTGCTAGTTCATGAGCACTAGCCAGTGCTTCATTTGTTTTTTGAGTAAACGTTTCTGGATTGATCATCTTTTTACCTACTACAACACCAAACAAATATGCAAAATAAATAAATAAATAAATAAATAAAAATAATAACTTGACCAAAGAATCATATATTTGTGAACAATAAAAAAAGACCTAGAACACATGCATGTTTGTTGTCACATAGAATCATCGGAACCACCGTGATTTTCATCTTAAATTTCTGATAAACAGAAAAGTGCATGCTGTACATTGATGTCATTCAAATTGTGTAGAATTGAAGTTTTAAAAACTAAAAATTTGAGCACATTCTAGTATTAGCCTTTTAGAATCACACCTTACACACCACCAAATCTATATGCATATGCATCTTGTTCATATATTGTAACAATTGTTCCATTCTTAAAATAAAACTATAAAAAAACAACTACATCCAATTAAGAATTAAGAATAAAAGGTAAATAACAGTTTCTTCACTAAAAGACTTATTAGTACCCTGATTATTACTCTGCGCCTCTTCTATGCGTTTTCTCTTTGCTTTAGGCTCCTCAGCATTTTCCTCTTCCTGCAATAACATTCACACAAATTAAACCTATTAAACCATAATTTCAAATAAGCCTACGGAAAAAATGAATTTTTTATTAAGAACCGGAGGGAAAAAAGAAATCAAATAAACTGATCAGACTTTACTTGCCTCGTGGTAGACTCTGGATTACTATGGCTCCTTTCCTTAAGAACCGGAGGGTTAACGCAGAAAGAAAAAAATTCAAAAGAGAGTTTGTGAATGAAGCGGGCCGATATATAGAGTTTCTCCTACTATAGTAGTAGTTACAAAAAAATAAAAATAAAAAATCTTTTGTCTTCCTTTTTTAGAGGCGTTACCAAATTTGGTAAATTGGAAGCAAATCACGAAACAAATTAAGGAGAAAATAAAGGTCCTGTTCCAAATTAGGAGAAACCTGTTGATTATGTTTTTTTTTTTTAAATTAATATTGGCGGGTACAAATTAATCAACAGAAAGATATGAAAAAATGGTGGAACCGTTTATCAATGGTATTGGTAAGCTAACATGATATTATCTCCGTTTATTAAACGAAATAGTTGATTATATAGATTTATTGAATAATAGATGTATTTGGTTTATATTTAGTTATTTAATGAATTTAAAGAGTCAGTTGTTTCTCATAAAAAAGATCGGAGTAAGTATATAAATAGTAATAAATCGAAATAAAAGAGACTCGTCATTTTGTTAAAAAAAGTATAATTTGAAATAAGAGAGATGAAATAAATATAACATACCAATAGTGTGCTAAATAAAATAAATAAGCAAATGCTCTTTCCGAGACTTCTTTGCGGTGAATAGAAACATTGCTCGCTATTTAGGATGCAAACTTTTTTTTTTCATATTTTTTCATTCATGGGGTGCGAACGTTCAGTTTGAATATATAAAATATTGACACTCGCTACTTAAAGTGCGAACTGAAACATAGTTCGCTTTTTATATAACAAACTTCGTTTACACTTTGACTAATAAATCTTATACATTAATGTTAATTATTATATTATATCCCCTATACAACATAAGAACAAAACATGCTTCTGAAAAGTCCAAACTACCCCTCTCAATTTCAACTGCCACCTGGCACTTTTCTTCAAATTTCATCATTGCTTTTTTTGACTTTTTCCACTTTATAATCTCTACTTTCTGCTATGAGGCAGAAAACAAATCACTTGGACAAAAATTCACTCTCCTCTAGAAGAAGTACAGGATTCAAATTTCAAATTTTATTTTTCCCTCTTTATCTCACCTTTCTTTTTCTACCTTTATATTCAATTTTATGTTTTCTCTATCTATTCATCTTCTTTCTCTTCTCTTTCTCTCTTTATTTTTCTGCATATTTATTTGTTACTAACAATAGCTAATTTCTTTTTATGTAAGCAATTATCTAATGTTTGTTTCTTAGTTTTATTATTGTTTCTTCATAAGTTCTTCAAATTTAATCTTCATTATCGATATTGTTTGCAGATTTCAAATGTTAGATAAACTATAACATTGAAGAAACATTCTTCAAACAATGGTAATGTTTCTCCCCAAACTTATTTTAAATTCTATGATATAAAGATCCTTCTCTTCATTCACTTTTATTTTAAATTTGACTTTTTTATTTCATTTTGTCTCTTTTCTGATCTACATGAAACAAGAGTAAGTAAGATATATAATACACCTAAAGCATAAACATTATCTCTTCATCAAGTACATGAATGTTCTTCTCTCAACCTATATGATGAGAAAACAAAACTAGAGTCTGATTTTGGTTTTAAAAAAAAATTAGATCTACAAATAGAAACAAAACTAGAGTTTCTGTACTAAGAGAGCCAGAGCTTGAGATGTTGAGTACAATACACAAAATAACAAACAACTGCTTAACATTTATTGATGTTCAATATTGTTTTTTACTTTTTAATTATACTTGCTATTTTGAATCATAAAAACAACTACTAACAATTTTTTGGAAAAAAATACGTTCCAGAGAAGAGCTTAGAAGATTTCAAACAAAAAAATCACCATGATGTATTGAAATTAGATCTGGTCTTTTTCTATTTTATTTTTTTGAAGATTTTTGACCAAATGCAACTAATGACTTTTGATTTTTTAAATTTTTACTTTTACAGGAAAATGAAAGAAGATGCGGTAGGATGAAAAGAGCAAGTTTGGTTGATCTACTTCAAAAGACTTCAACCAAATCTATTAATTGTTTCAAATCAACCATTCAGTTAGGTTTAGAGGAGATGGAATTATTAAATATATATAGATAAATAAATATCAAAACAACAAAACAAAATTCAGAAAAAATGCAGCAAAAAATTAGATTACAAACAAATACAAAAAACAATATACAGACATAATTATTTTGGAAAAAAATTGTGTCAGTGAGGATCCGATCTTGAAAAAATATCCATCAAATTGTAACACCAGAAAAATGACGTAACAAATAGAAGAATGGATTTCCAAACACTTCATCTTTTCTAACTCAAACAAAAACTTCAGATCCAAACAAAAATCTTCATCTTTTCTAAAGAAAGCTTCTTCATCAAAACTATTCTTTATTAAAAAATACAAAATCTGCAGATTATACAAAAAAAAAATTATCAAACTTGGTTTTTGCTTTTGTTGCATGTACCAGAGATGTGGAGAGCAAGACAGAACAAAATAGAGACAACATGATTTCCGGTGTGGTGGTTCTCTATTCCGGCGCGGCTATCACCAGCGAGGGTGTTCCAATCTTGAATTTTTTTTGTAGGTTTCTTAGAGAAGAAGTAGAGTCTTTGTATGGTGATGATTTTTAAGAAGATGGTCTATGGTAGTCAAGATCTATCAGAGAAGGTGACGGTTGAGAAATTTTAAAATGTCTCCAATCCAAAAAGAAACTTCACAGAAAAATAAATGAGAAGATGGTTATGGTTGAACAAGGTTGTGAGAGTTGTGGTGGTGGTTGTGGTAGTGGCTGTAACGGCGGCGGCTAGGTTTTGTTGAGGGGAGAGAGCGTATCACAAGTTCTTTGGTGAAGAGAGATAAATATAAATAAAATAAAATAAAATACAAAGTGAATTGTGGTTGGAGTAAACAAATAAACCCCTTTAATTTTGCTTTGGGTCAGTCAACCGATATTTTTGTTTTATTTTTTTTTAGATAAACTTTTGCTTTTTCTTTGACTAGGGCTTAAGGTTTTTTTTTTTTTTTTTTTTTTTTTTTATAAAAATTAAAGAATAAAATATTAATAACTTATACTATAAAATTTAAAATAATTATTTTTTATGGGATATAAGTCCTAATGATATAAATTTTAAATTAATATTTTTTACGCAAATTAACTATTTTACATTGAAAATTTTCAAAACATTCACGAAAAAATGACAAATTTTATAGTTGATAAAAAATTTAAAATCACTTTTACAAATCATTACTGACAAAACATTTATCGGAAGATGACAATTTTTATAGTTGATAAAAAATTTAAAATCACTTTTATAAATATTATTGTTATGAATTTATAATTCACGGGGAGATAGCAATTTTATAGTTGATAAAAGTTTTAAAATCAATTTACAAATAATTATTGATAAAACATTCACGAAAAGATGATAATTTTTATAGTTGATAAAAAATTTAAAATCTCTTTTACAGGTTATTATTGATAAAAATTTGTAATTCACCGCGATATGACAGTTTTATCGCTAATAAAAGTTTTAAAATCAATTTACAAGTCATTACTAATAAAACATTCACGGGGAGATGACAAATTTTATAGCTGATAAAAATTTTAAAATCACTTTTCTAAGTTATTACTAATAAAAATTTATAATTCACAGGGAGATGACAATTTAATCATTAAGAAAAATTTTAAAATCAATTTACAAGTCATTACTGATATAACATTCACGGGGAGATGACAATTTTTATAGCTGATAAAAAATTAAAATCACTTTTCCAAGTCATTACCGATAAAAACTTATAATTCATGGGAAGATGACAATTTCATCCCTGATAAAAGTTCTAAAATCAATTTACAAATCATTACTGATAAAACATTCATGGGAATATGACAATTTTTATAGTTGATCAAAAATTTAAAATTACTTTTACAAGTTATTATTAATAAAAATTTATAATTCACGGTGATATGACAATTTTATCGCTAATAAAATTTATAATTCTTTGAAACTACCATGAGATTAATCCAAATCTAGAGCTAATTTTTCTAATTGATGCATAAAATGAAAAGTAATTGTTTTTATGAAAAAATCGTATATGTAATGAAAAGTAAGAATAGTCTCAAAGTTATTGAAAAATCTACTATTTTACTACTCATAATTTATACTTCTATTCAATCAAACAAAAATTTACTATATATTACTTTTTTCAATCTAATTTTTTTTTATCTCAATATTATTACTAATAAAAAAAATCACGGGAAAATGACAAGTATTAATCTTTACACAAACTAAATATTTCTCCCAAATAAATTAGTTAAAATATTCCCATATCGAGTTAACATGAGATTAATCTAAATATAAAACCAACGTTTCTAATTGATGCATAAAATGAAAAGTAATTGTTTTTTATAAAAATTCATATATGTAATGAAAAGTAATAATAGTCTCAAAGTTATTGAAAAATCTACTAATTTATATTTAATATAATTTGTGTTAGCTTTATATAATGGATTTAATTTGTATGCACTGACAGTGTAAAATAATTTTACACTGTCAACCAATGACAACCATGTATTTTGCCACGTCACCCCACTTTACCTCACTTTCTTCATATGACATGAAAGATTGGTGGTTTCTTATTGGATGACCGTGTAAAATTATTTTACACCGTCAGTGCATATCAATTAAACTCTTATATAATTACGTTAATCTTTATTTTTTTTAAGATTGTTTATAATTGTTGTACTTTATATGAAAACAATTATTTCAATTTATTGTTGATGAAATTTTTTTCTGACAATTGTTAATGAAATTTTTTTTATTAACTATTGTACACGTAAAACTGATAAAAAAAAATTGTACAAAAAAAAGCTGATAAAAAATCAAATAATACAGCGAATTCTTGAAGTGCTAACAACTTTTTTAAGTTTCTACATCTTTTAATTTTTTACTTTTTTTTTTTTTTTTTTTCATTTTTGCTTAATAATTTATCATAAATTTTTTATCTTTTCAAAATAATTATTCTACTATCTACTAATTCAAAAATAACTTCTAATTATACATTTTTATCATTTAAAAAACAAATTAACTTTTAACTAATAATTATTTTATTATCTCCAAAATGATTACATTTTTATCATTTAAAAAACAAATTAACTTTTAACTAACTATTAATTTTTTAACAAATTATACACTTTTTACATTAGACTTTTTTTTTTCAATTATTTATAATTTTTTTGAATATTCAATCTCCAGCATGACAAATAATATACTTATAAAAACATCTACGCCCCACGACCCAAGAACCCCGACGATAATGAACGCGCCGAAGGCGCGACCCGTGCGGAAGCACGGGTATTGTACTAGTTCCTAATATAAACGAACATTTGATAAATTATAATTATGTGCATATTGGACTCACATGATATCTTACATTCATTATAAATATTTTTTTATAATTATTATTTATTGCTAATAATGCTCAATGCAATGAGAGTAATTTACTCCCTCTAATTGTTGTAATCAAGTATCAATCATAAGTGCACCACTACTATATGACTGTATTGTTCTCAATTAAATAATTTAGAATTACACAATATTATTACATTATATATATATATAGGGAGCGTATCTAGTGAGAGGAGGGTTTCTTATGTGAGAGTGAGAGGAAGAAATATTTGCCATTTGATTAAAATAAAAGGTTTAGATTAAAAGTGAACCATGTGTTCCTCTTTTAAATTAATACACCCAAACCTTTTTATCCTCTTTTATTTTTCGGCCTATTGACCATCGTTTCATCCTTTTGGCCTTCCGTTCTCTTCTATATCCATGGCACAAAATCCAGATCAGTTGCCATAGAATTTGTTGGTTGAAGGAGCATTCTATAAAGCAACTCAACAGTGCAACCGACATGATTTTTTTAGATTTTGCTTGTATGCTTTAACTAATATCCAAATCCAATAAATTGTTCACGTTTTTGCTTTTCATTAGCTTCAAAAGCCAAATCAATTGTTGTCACAAGAATTATCAACGTATAATCAAAGCTTTTATTTTTGTTTCAAAAACTATAAATTAAATCAATGAATTGTGAAAACCTATTTCTGAGTGTGACAATCGAACGATCTATTTTCTTTCCTAATTCAACCATGTTACTATTAATGTTTGAGTCCTTTCACAGGAGATTAAGAGTTTCCTTGTTTCAACGCTCATGAATTGAATTGCTGTAAAAGAGAAACAAAAGGTTTGGGTGTATTAATTTAAAAGAGGAACACATGGTTCACTTTTAATCTAAGCCTTTTATTTTAATTAAATGGTTGATATTTCTTCCTCTCACTCTCACATAATAAACTCTTCTCTCACTAGATACGCTCCCTATATATATATATATATATATATATATATATATATATATATATATATATATATATATATATATATATATATATGTATGATCTCATTATACAATTGAGCATTATCTCTTGATTTGTTCTGTAATTATTAAAAAAAATGATTTTAATAAGGTTCGCTATTAGGGATGACAAGAAAATCCAAACCGAGAGACCCACCCAAACTCAAGTCAATGAGCAAAACCCGACTGAGTTTGAATTTGATTTCAGGTGACACCCGATATTACGTGTGCGGGTTTGGGGAAGTATGAAACCCACACCTGAAACCTAGACACCTGCCCAGTTATATGTTAAATTACCTAATTACCCTATGTTCTTAAAAATTTATGTTGAAGAGTATGTTAAACTATGTTATTATTGTATTGTCATTCGTAAACTGTTTTATTATTTTTATTGATATTTGCAAACTAAGCTAAATTATGTTACATTTTGCATTTTATCAAATTTGAATGTGGATGAGCACCAAACTTGAATTTTAATTATGTCTGATCAACTAATGTTATCAATTACTATTTATTAAAAAATATCACCAATTAACATGAATAATTCATTGTTCAATTTGGCAAATCTGAAAAGCATCTCATCTCGGAAGCTTTTTTTTAAATCAAATTAATAGTAAATTTTTTTTAATGTTTAATAAAATAATTAAAGCATTAGTGTACATCATATTTCATAGGTCAGAGGGCGGGGAGGGTGAGGTGGCTGTGAGAGGGTGGTTTGAGGAGAGTGTTGAGTGGCAGGTGGAAAATGGAACAAAGATGTTCTCTTGTCTTGGTCGGACTCGTGGGTTGGGGGGGGGGGGGGGGGGGGGGTATCCCGTTGAGTGTGAGGTTTCCGCGACTGCTTGACTTGTCACCTCATGGATCAAGTACGTTCGCGGTTATGCGGGACTTAAGATGGGACGAAGGAGGTGGAGCGTTGTTGTGGAGGCGACCTCTACGGGCGTGGGAGGAGGAGCAGTTAGACAAGTGTAGGCTTTTGTTTTCTGACCTTGTTTTGCAGCCTCATGTTGTCGATCAACAGCAATGGTGATACAATCAAAGTAGAGGTTACAGTTTTTGGGGTGTGAAACGTAAATCTCAAATAAATTTGTCAAATGAAGACCATTTAAGGTGGAGTGAACAAAATTCCAGCCGGGCTGGACCCAAAAAGCCCATTTAAGCTGGTCCGATTAACTTCCAGCTGCGATGTATGTCCCACTTCCTCATCCACGGAACCAATAACTATAGAGCGACATGTCACAGTATTAACGACGTGGAATATTACCATCAATTCCAATTTCATTAATTAATTAATTGTTTTTTTTCTGCATCAACAACAAGACCTGAATCACTGAGTCAGCGACCAAGACCCCCAGAAAGTGAACACACACACACATTACAACATACCAGTTCAGAGAAAACAAAGAACACACCACCTTAATTTAAACAAATCTCATATCCATGGTAATGTTATTACGATAATTAAACCCTAATCAAGTAGCTACGAAATGAGGTTTAGATCCGGTCGTTGTTGCTGTTTTCTGTTTCTAGTTGTAACCACTTTCTCTCTGCTTATTGTTGCCGCCGATAATCGAAGACCCAAAAATGTCCAAACTGCCCTTCGCGCTAAATGGTCCGGTACTCCTCTTCTTCTAGAAGCCGGGTACGTACGTCGTCGTTTTGCTCATTCTCTTAATCTCTTATTCAATCAGTTAATCTAATTATTTATTAATTACTAATGTGATTTGATTTTCGTTTTGCTTAAACAGAGAATTATTATCTAAACATCAGCAACACCTTTTCTGGAACTTCATTGACATTTGGATTAACGCAAATCCTGATGCTAATGACGATGCTGATTCTCACACTTATACAGCTAAATATTGTGTTAAGAAAATTGTAGAACATGGTAGTTCTCTATTAAGTGAACCATTAGCATCATTGTTTGAATTTTCTTTAATTCTTAGATCAGCATCACCTACACTTGTACTTTACCGTCAATTGGCTCATGATTCTCTTTCGTCGTTTCCACTGTTACATAATGATCATGAAATCATTGAAACTAAAAACAATACCACTCAATTCGATGGTGTAAGTGTTCAAAGTCCTGGAGGGAAATGTTGTTGGATTGATACCGGTGAACACTTGTTTTTCGATGTTTCTGAATTGCAATCGTGGCTCCAAAATCAGAATCATCTTCAACAGTAAGTATTGTACTGCTATGTTTTATTTTATTTTTATTATGTCTTCCTTATTTTGTTTTAGGCTTGTTTGGATAAACAATTTGTTTCGAAGCTTATCATATAAGCTATTCGTATGATCTATAAATTGTTTTCATAAGCTATACTGGGGTACTTATGTGTCATAAGTTGTTTTCATAAGTTCTTCCAAATAATGTCTCGTGTGGTTATGTAGTAGATAAGCGTAGATAAGCTCAAATAAGCCAATTCAAACAGGCTGATGAATCTTAATTGAATGGTTATAAAATGAAGTTGTAGTGTTTTCATAAGCTATCATGGAGAGCTTATGGAAATAAGCTGAAAACAGTTTATGCTATTTATGGACATGTCGTAAGTAGTTTTTATAAACTCTTCCAAACAGTCTTGCATGTGCTTATGCTAGTAGTTAATCTCAAATAAGTCAGTCCAAATAGACCTCTATTTCAAGGTTGTTCTTGATTAATGTTTGCGAGGTGCATAAGTTCCAACTAAGGTTTGATTTTTTTACTTTTCTTCTTGTCATCAGTGTTGGCGATTCGTTTCAGAGTCCTCCGGTGTTTGATTTTGATCATGTCCATTTTGATTCAGCTACTGGGGGTCCAGTTGCTATCCTTTATGGTGCTCTTGGGACCCATTGCTTTAAGGAGTTTCATGTTACTCTTCTTGAAGCTGCTAAACAGGTTAATTATAATTTCCAAGTTATCTTAAATTGGTGTTAATACCAACTCTTAAGTGTTTCTGATTCCTTATTGGTGATGCTTTTTAGGGAAAAGTTAAGTATGTATTGAGACCGGTCTTGCCAGCTGGATGTGAAGCACATATTGGACAATGTGGTTCTGTTGGTGCGAGCGAGTCTGTGAACTTGGGTGGTTATGGTGTGGAACTTGCTTTGAAGAATATGGAATATAAGGCCATGGATGATAGTGCAATTAAAAAAGGTTCGAATGATTTTTATGTTTTTAAAAATGCAGACTACTACATAAGGTTTTATATTTTGAATGTAGATGTAATTCTGTTTTAGGTTCGCAATAATTAATGGAGTAGTGCTATTGTCACACCCACAAACACACCTTTTAACACACCACCATTTATTGGTCCATCTCACCCTTTTTACTTAACAACTTACCTATTAACCGGTTCAGTCGGTTGAGAAAAAACAACATTTTTTGTTTAAAAAAAAACTTAAGAGAAAACGTGCTTTAATCTCAGTACTCCCGTTCTTGTTTTCTGCAATTTTTGTCTCCTCTGCATTTTGTCCATCTTGTCCGGCTCTCGTCTCTGGATAAAAGATATGTTTTACCCATCATCTGTTATCATCTAACCAAGTGAACTTAATTGATTTTTAGGTCGATTTCTCTGACAATTTGAGGTTGGTATTAAAATGGGTATTATCGATTTGCTATTGATTTATTGAAGATTCATTATTATACAATAATCATTATCAATTTGTTGAATCAATGGGTATTGTGTTTACATGCAATTTTGTGTTGAGCAATTGTGATAGTTGTAATAAGGGGAGTGTTTAATTTCATGCCAAACAGACCAAACGGCATAGATGAAGCCCATGTGTGTCAAAGATGACAAGATGGAAAAAATTGTAGGGAGTGGAGAGGAAGATGAGGAGTTTCGGTGAGAGAATGGGTGTGGACTGTGAAAGACGATGTGATGAGAGTAGAAGGTTACCATTGAAATAAAATAATAATAAAACTCTCACATATTTAGTAACCGGTAACCAGTAAATGTTTAAAAGAAAAAGGATGATGTGGACCAATAGATGGTGGTGTGTTAAAAAGAGTGTGTTAGTGCGTGTGATAATAGCATTACTCTGATTAATGATAATTGCTTAACTTTGGTCAAAATTTTAGAGAAACTATGCTGTAATATTTTATTTCTTTCTGTAAAATTTTGTTTAATATCGCAAAGTTTGCATTGTTATTTATAGAATTTGATTATTTAGTTACTTAATCCCTTTAATGAAAGTTCTCTTTCTCGGGCCTTTGCTTTTCCTTTTCACGTCATTTTGTAGTGTAATGTGTACTAATCCTGATTGTCTACTAATTCTGCTTTGACTTTGGTTTCAAGTTTGTAAGCTATTGATTTTGGAAACAGATAGTTGATAATAAATGTTTCCCTATACAATTCTTTGTAAAATGGTCAAGACATTTCTGTAATAACAAGCATAGGTTACATGTAGTTGTTAATAACTCTCTTACTGATACAGTTATGAATTTGGGTTACAGGTGTGACTTTGGAGGATCCCCGCACTGAAGATCTTAGCCAAGAAGTTAGAGGATTCATATTCTCTAAAATTCTGGTTTGTTCGACACCTATATTTGTTTTTCATCATGCATATGAAAAAGAAAATTGATGTTTGTAGCCATTTTAAATTAGTTTATTTTATCTGTATCAAATTAAATTAGAATGGGGTGTTTGAAGGTAACAAATTTATGTAATATATGCATTATTAATCCCCCCCTTCCCTTTATTTTAAGTAATGTGCTTTAGTTTGGCAATTGGGGAAAGTGGCTTTTAACTTTTATCTGCTTTCATTTGAAGAGCCCAAACTAAGTGAGAAAGAAAGATATAAAGAAGCGGATAAAAAAAAAAAAAAAAACAGAACCAGAACGCAGAATAAAATACATGACTGCACCACAATAGAGATTGGAGAATTCCGTAAAAAAAAAATAGAGATTGGAGAATTCCGTAAAAAAAAATACATTAGTTAATTTTACTGACAAATTATGATGAAACCATTCAGCTGGAAGTTGAAACTTGAGCATACACACTAATAGGCTCTTGGCATCCATTTTCCTAAATACGGCTTTACATTCAAGATATCACAATTCCGGGTTGTTCCCAATGATTATACTTATATTTATACATGTTTCTTATTACTGTAGTCTGGCTCTATATATTTGATGAGTCATGATATTTTTGAATCTACCTGTTTGATATCAATGGATTGGCATTCCTATCTAAAATTTTGTTGTTTGCATTTAATAGATTTATGCCTGTGATTATCAAAGGAAGATATAAGTTTACCTTTGTGTTTTGCTTGCAGGATCGTAAACCTGAGTTAGCATCTGAGGTCATGGCTTTCAGGGATTATCTGCTGTCATCAACCGTATCAGATACACTTGATGTTTGGGAACTGAAGGGTATTGAAACCTCTTTTTTCCTGATTAGATTGAATTGATTAATTATTTATTTCCATTTTAGTTGGATTTAAGAACTGTGTTGTGATATGTATTTTTTTGTAATGACAACAGATCTTGGACATCAAACTGTACAGAGAATAGTCCATGCTTCTGATCCTCTGCAGTCAATGCAGGATATTAATCAAAATTTCCCTACCATAGTTTCTTATTTGTCTCGCATGAAGGTAAACTTTATTGGATGTTCCGATACAAGGCATGTTTGTCCAAAATTTTTGACAAATATTCTTATGGAACTGTGATGCACGGCAGCTTGACGATTCTGTTCGAGATGAAATAACTGCAAACCAGCGGATGATCCCACCTGGCAAGTCTTTAATGGCTCTCAACGGTGCTTTACTCAATGTCGAAGATATTGACCTTAATCTGTAATGTTTTTTCTTCCTGCTGATATTGTTTAAATTATGATGAAATGTTTTTATTTGTATATCATGTTATAACTTGTAATGTAGCTTGAGGTTACCGTTGTTCTATCATCTCTACCATATGAAACAATTTATAATTGCTATTGCATCTCGACGGTTCTTTGATATGAACAAAAAGGTTGGAAGATTTAGATCAAGGCAGTGTTGTTTAATTTCCTACATGACATTATAGGGATACAAAACTTGTATTCCTAAATAAATAGAGAAATCTTACAAGATGATCTAAGATACTTTAAATAAAATTTTGATTATGGTGTAATAGGTGCATATCGCAAGTTAAAAGAACAATTTCAAACTTACAGTGTTTTATTGTTTGTCTTTTGTTAGGTTGATAGACTTGGTTCATCAGGATCTGTTGTTGGCTGATCAGTTCTCAAAATTGAAGGTGAATGTCAACTAATCTTAATTTTGGCATATTTTTAGTACCTGAACAATATGTCTAGTTAACTTGTTAATGTTTACAATTATCATCTGATGCATTCAAATGCTTGGGAATCTATATGGTTATACACAGTACAAAAACTAGAAGTATGTGATGTCATGTATAAATCATTGATAGTAGCCTAAGAAAAATTGGGAACAAAATGGCAGATAAATGGGTATTGCTTTGGTGTAGCTATCCGCAGTTGGAACAGTTTAAAAGTGTCACATTACTCACATATTGACATCTCATTTTTCTATGAAACTTGCTTTTGCATATATGTTGTGAGAAACACATATTTTGCTCTTGATTGATGTCTTGCTATATATGTATATACTATATAGACTTTAAAATTGATGTTCCTAGTAATTACAGATTCCTCGTAGTATTGTGCGAAAACTGCTGTCAACTTTACCTCCATCAGAGTCCGATACGTTTCGTCTTGATTTTCGTTCTACTCATGTTCATTATCTGAACAACTTGGAAGAAGATGGCAAATACAAATGGTGGAGGGCCAATCTAAATGAGGTCAACTACTGCTTGATTCTCAAACTGGACAATAACATTACTTTCAAAATATCCATGTAAGTTTTCATCTGAACATAGTCTATTTTTTATTGTGCAGATTTTGATGCCAGTCTTCCCGGGGCAGCTACGTCAAATCCGTAAAAATCTTTTCCATGCTGTTTTTGTTCTTGATCCAGCAACTACTTGTGGTCTTGAGGCAAGTTTATTTCCTCAAAATTAACATTTTCACACTGTTCTTTGTATTTATTTCCGAGTGAAATCTCTCACTGCATAGCTTATTGTTTGAAAACCTTGCAGGCAGTTGATATGATCATATCATTGCATGAGAATAATTTTCCTGTGAGATTTGGGATTGTACTGTATTCTTCAAAGTACATCACGCAGTTAGAGAATCGTTCTACCAAAGAGGATGGAGATAAATTTGAGGACGACATATCTAATATGGTAACTTCACCAGTGATTTAAAAATATACACACTTTTTTAGGAGTTTACCTGCAAAATTGTGATACACTGTTTTTGTCATTTCAATTTTCAGATTATACGTCTCTTCAGCTATATCAAGGGGAACTATGGTATTGAAATGGCTTTCAAGTTTTTGAGCAATGTATGGAATTGTTTTCAGTATAAGCTATCTTCTTTCACGGTGTTTCTACTACCTTGTTGTACTGCTGCTTTTATTAAAGATTAAAAAACCAAAAAATTATACACAAGATCAACATGATTGAAATCCCGAAGAGCACATATCAGGAGAATATCAACAGATCAACTTACATATTTCATATGCATATTCTTCCATCTATCTTGAAAGTACCCGTCCAAGATCAGATTCTGATGCTGTCGAGTTTTCTGTTTTGTCTCATTTATGATTCACACTTTTTTCTATTCTCCTTTCCTATAACTGCAATGTTTTTATATATAATCACCAACTTATGAATTCAAGGAATTATTATGAATGAAGACATTAACCTAGTTTGCATGAGAATTCACGGACTCATATATGTTTCATCCCTACCCTGTTAATAGAGAAAACAAGAAAAAAGCTTATTTCTTTTTCATATACACTGCTCTATTTTGTCTGTAAGGTTCCAGTTTAGCTTTTTTTCTTTCTTATTTGGATTAAAATGACATAACGTTACCATGGATAAGCTGTTTGTGAACATACGTTGACATTGTTCCGAGTCATCTAAAACTATGTGCATTATTGTAGGTTAACAAATTACGCATTGAATCTGATGATAATGTAGAAGATGCTCACCTTGAATCACACCATGTTGAATCAGCATTTGTGGAAACAATATTGTGAGTGTTTTGGACTTTTTGTGGCCATTTGTCTTTCATTTCTCTAATATGGCTTTTCTTCTTTTTCAGTAGCATTATGTGTTTTTATTTGTCAATTATATAAAGACATGGATGATATGGAGCTGGGACTTTGTATTAGGAGGGTGTACAGTAGGAGAAATAGGAGGGAAACGGGGGATGAGACTCCTGCATAATTGTGACAGATGTAACTGTTAACTAACTGCAGTTAGTTAGTTAGTTAACTGTAGGGTGAGCAGTATAAAAGGGGGGCAGGGAGATAGTATTGGGTACCGAATTAGATCATTGTTGTGAAGAGTGCAGGATTATCAAACGCCTGAAAATCATTTTTTCAGTTATTCAATGAAGATTCTTGTTTTTTCTTACTTTTCGGATCCAGTTCTATCATTGGAGTAAATATTCTCACTATTTTCTGTAGACCAAAGGTAAAATCTCCTCCTCAAGAGATATTACTAAAGCTGGAGAAGGAGCCAGAGTGGAAGGAATTGTCTCAAGAAAGCTCCAAGCATGTATTTAATCTTGGTTTGTCTAAGCTTCAATGTTCTCTGTTGATGAATGGGCTTGTTATCGATCCCAATGAGGTAACGAGTAACTCCAATGTGAATGTTTTCCTATACCTCATCTTATTTCCGTAACTAGTTTTAAAACCTTTCTGCAGTTCAGCTGTTTTAAAATCTTATTTCCATAACTTTGCAAAATTTTATACTTTCCTAGGTAGCTGGCCTAAGAATTGCATTCTCTGTTGATGAATGTGTTTTTCCTAAATATGTTCCTTGTTTAAACGCCAATGGTTAACCACTTTACATTACTCTATAATGTACAATACACCCTTCTTTAAAAAAATGTACAATACACCCTTCTTTAAAAAAATGTACAATACACCCTGTACTGTGGAGGATCAGAATTCATTTTAGGTCCTGTTTGGATAAGCAACTTAATTAAACATTTATAACATAAAGCATATTATATAAGTAATTATGTGTATGTTATTTCTATAACAAAAGATAAAATAAAGTCGCATTGTTTTCATATAAGATATATGTTGTTTTAATAAGACATCCTGGAGAGCTTATGGAAATATGCTGAAAACAACATATGGACATGTCGACTGTTTTTAACTTCTCCCAGACAGTCTCATAAGTATTTATGCTGGTAAATAAGCTCAAATAAGCCAATCCAAATAGGCCCTTAGTACTGTGCTTTAAGTCCTGTTTAACTTTTAATATGCTTTATATGCTCAACTTTAGTTTCATGTACTAAATTTTTTATTGTTACTTTAATCAGTATATTTGCAATTGATTTTACCAGGAGGCTCTACAAAATAGCTTGAATGATGAGACTCAGAGAATACAGGAGCAAGTATATTTTGGACAAATAAAATCTCACACTGATGTATTGGACAAGTTCCTATCAGAAGCTGGAATTCAACGCTATAATCCTCGGGTATAATATTTTAAAATTTCATAGTTTCTGGAAAACTTGTATAATATGATATGAGGCTAACCAGTTTCTGATTGATATAGATTATTTCTGATAACAAACCAAGGTTCATATCTCTTTCGTCGTCTACTTTTGGAGAGGCGTCTATACTTAATGGCATTAATTACTTGCACTCTCCTGGAAGTAAGTTGTTGATATACTAGAATAGTAAATAGGTTAATTCCTACACACCAGTCTTCTGTCTTATAATTTGGACTGTTTTTATCCAATGCAGCAACGGATGATTTGAAGCCTGTGACACATCTTCTTGCTGTTGACATCACTTCAGAGAGTGGGATTAAGTTACTTCGCCAAGGCTTAAATTATCTGGTTAATACTGATTTGCATTTCTGTTGAATATTCTTCTTCCTTTTAGCCTTATGTCAGTCATGAGTTTGAGTATTGGGCCTACTTATTCAGTACTTATATATTTTTTTTTATTTGCTTATGCTACAGATAGAAGGGTCCAAAGACGCTCGTGTAGGTCTTCTGTTTAGTGGCAATCAAACTACAAATTTGTTTAGCCTCCTTTTTGCGAAGGTTTTTGAAATTACTACATCCTCATATAGGTTTGTTTTTATAATTGTTTAAGTTGACTTTTAATAATGGATTTATCGGTACTGCATTTTTTATTCTGCAGTTTTATGCGTTCTTTTCTAAGTTTATTCACAGTTTTATATCTATTGTCTAAATGCATGGTTTTATGCAGCCATAAGAAGAATGTATTAGACTTCTTGGATCAGCTTTCCTCAGTCTATCAGCAGAAATACATCCTTACATCTGCTGTGGAAGTTGATGGGACCCAAGCATTTGTTGATGAGATCTGCAAGCTAGCTGAGTCTAATGGGTTACCATCTAAGGGCTATAGGTCTTCCCTCTCTGAATTTTCTGCTGGTGAAGTGAGAAGGCATTTGACTGAGGTACTTCTGGTTGCTTTGCCCTTTCTGAACTCAACGTCAGCCTTTCAGTGACATTCGTTTTTGTTCAGTAACCATGAAAGTTTACACTAACGAGGCTTCTTGTTATCAGGCGGACAAGTTTTTGTATATAGCCCTCGGGTCTGAATCTGGTGTTAATGCTGTCTTCACTAATGGAAGGGTAAGGCTGTCTTTTTCTCCTGCGATATTTCTTGTCCCAATTGTTTGTGTATTCAAATTTGATTAGTTTTTCGTAGAATCTCTGTAACTCCTCCCTGTATTAACCTTGGCATTTATGTTTTACAGGTAACTTGTCCTATTGACGAAAACACATTTTTGAGTGCTGATCTGCATCTTCTTGAGTCAATCGAGCTTAAGAAGAGGACAAAGCATATTGTGGAAATTATTGAAGAGGTGACATGGCAAGATGTTGACCCTGACATTCTGACAAGGTTTCACTTCTCCACTTTTGCTCTTTCAGTTATGTCTTGTGGTTATTACTTGATGTCTTGGTACATCTTTCACCTTCCTTTCATAAACATCAAAGTTGAACATTTCCAAGTATATGGCCAGTTATCGTCTCTGTGCAAATTATCACATGACCAGCTTGTCTCACATAAAGGTTATAAAAATCGCATTCTGGGTACCCCAAGTTGTTGTGCGTTTTGCTCAATATACCACACAATGAGTTAGGCACAAACATGTGTAGGTTAATTTGGAAATGATAATTTAGGAGGAATGGAAGTTTGACAACACTTCGATAGTCTTTGTGTAATCAGACAATTTTGAAAATGGCACATTTTACTTTACAGGCAAGGACAGACAATTTTTGCAAAAGTTATTTATAGTGTCGATTTTTTACATGTTTTCGCAATTTCTTTCGCAGCAAATTCATTAGTGATATTGTCATGTCTGTATCATCTTCAATGTCTATGAGAGAACGGAGTTCTGAAAGTGCTCGTTTTGAGGTTTTGAGTGATCAACACAGGTAATATTTTAGTTATTGTGAATTCAATTCATGTAGATAGAATGGTTAGTAGAAAAGTAATGGAACAAATTGTGGTTGATTTTATCTTCTTTTTAAAGGTTTTTTTTCATTTTTAGGTTGCTGGCTCAAGTTTTAATCATATAGTTATATGAAATATGAAAGTAATATTGTTATACGGTTGTTTGTTCTATGCAGTGCCATTATTCTAAACAATGAAAATTCTAGCATTCATATTGACGCGGTTCTGGATCCTTTAAGTCCAACCAGCCAGAAGTTGTCCGGAATTCTTCGAGTTTTGTGGAAATACATTCAGCCCAGCATGAGGATTGTACTGAATCCATTGGTTGGTTGATATCTATAGTTCTATTTAAATTATAATTATTAAATACTTTTGTCTCTCGTCACCTAAGTTATACCTTCTTTAATATTCTTCTGAAGCCGTTGGAATCAAAATAATAAATAGGAAAAGAGAATAGTAATTATTTTTTCTGATACCTGTAATCTGAAAAGACAAAGTGGTGTCCTTGTTGCTTAACTAGGAACTCCGTTCTAGTTTGGCTTTACTTAGGCTAGAGGCCAGCTGTCATGAAGTTGTATGTTTAGGTGTTTTTGTGTTGGCCTTTGCATGGCAACTTCTATCTGAACTGATGCTATCATTTCACTTAATCCGTTTGCATTTCTGTCCAAATAAGGTCGTAGAACTAGCTAACTTTGTAACTTTAACACCCTAATCCATATATAAAAATTGGAAATTATAATTCAAGTATTATATTTTGGCTTTACGGCAATTGTGGGGTTAAAGCTGCTTCATCTTACCCTCTGAAGACCCCTCAGTATTAATGGAAACCTTTCGTTTCTCTTATCTATATATCTTGCTTGCTATTTACATATAATCACTATACATTGTAGAGCCTTTGGACCTGCAAGATTTTCTTACCCTAATATGGAATTTTCTACTACCAAAGCTATATTTTCTTTAAATTAACCTTCAACACAATACACTAATATTCAATGATACTTTTCATTTTATGACAGAGTTCCCTTGCAGATCTTCCTCTGAAGAACTATTACAGATATGTAGTACCGTCAATGGTATATCTTACACCTTTGGTTTATAGATAATTTTTCCTGATATTTAATCTTTGGGTTCTTAGGTTTTTATTGCTTTTGCAGGATGATTTTAGCAACATTGATTCTTCGATAAATGGTCCAAAAGCATTTTTTGCCAACATGCCATTATCTAAGACTCTCACCATGAATCTTGATGTTCCAGAGTCCTGGCTTGTCGAGCCCGTTCTCACTGTGTATGTATTATCTATATGCACTATCCCTAACATTTGTTTGATATAAAGCCATTTATGAACCTCTATGTATCAGCTTTAGCTTTTAGCAGAGTTGGTTTTTGGCATGATATCCTTGACGATCAAGCTGTTGGGTGGGGGCAAATAATAGCAGCATATTTAACAAGATTGTCTGCGAAATCTTTTTATTTTTGGTCTTTAATTTGGTTCCTCATTCTGCAGTCATGACCTGGATAACATTCTGCTTGAGAACCTTGGGGACACAAGAACACTACAAGCAGTTTTTGAACTTGAAGCTCTCGTCCTCACAGGTAAAATTATATTATGTTTATTTAAAATTAAAGATATAGACTGGAAATTCTTTACGATGTTGTTATTTTTAATTAAATAGCACTAAGTAATGCTTCCTATGAATCTGTTGCCGTTCTTATCAATTGTTCATCTAATCAGGTCATTGCTCTGAGAAAGATCATGATCCTCCACGAGGTCTTCAGCTGATTCTTGGAACCAAAACCTCACCCCATTTAGTTGATACCCTTGTGATGGCCAATCTTGGTTATTGGCAAATGAAAGTCTCTCCTGGTGTTTGGTTCTTGCAGCTTGCTCCTGGTAGAAGTTCCGAGCTCTATATTTTTAAGGAAGATGATGACGGAAGTAAGAATAAACAATCATCAAAACTCATCACTATTAATAGTTTACGGGGTAAAGTGGAACATATGGAAGTAGTGAAAAGAAAGGGCAAGGAACATGAGAAATTACTGATTCCTGATGATGATGACAATCTGCAAGATAAGAAGAAAGTAAGTGCTTGTTTTTAATAATTTATTTTGAAATTTGGTGGCAGGGTTAAAGAAAACATTATTATTCAAATCATGACATTTGTTCTTTGTAGGGAAGTGGCTGGAATTCCAACTTACTAAAATGGGCTTCTGGTTTCATTAGTAGCAGTGAACAATCTAAAAATGCTGAAAGCAATTCACCTGTGAGTTTTTTATTTATTTTGTTTTGAAGTTTCTTCATTCCGTCCCTATTTCATGAATTAATTTTGTTTTGTGACTCTTAAGTAATTAATTATCAAATTCGGTGGTGTAATAATTTGTTTTGATCCGATTGATGTTACTTTGAGTTATGTAATGCTTTGCTTGAGAATTGAGATAGCTATAGCTAGAATTTTAATTCTTGAATGAAAAGTCCATTGTTAGCCTTTGGGAGGTGTCCAACCATATTAGCAAAATACATGATGAGTTTTAAAGTATTTTTCTTGCCCTCTTCCTTTTTCTATTTCGTCATATCAACCTACTCTATTTTACTAGAGTTGTAACCGAGTGAACCTATTTTTCAAAATAGGAGAACGTAAGAGGGGGACGGCATGGAAAAACAATTAATATCTTTTCAATTGCTTCTGGACACCTGTGAGTTGCTCTCTTGTTTCGACATGATATTATATTTTGCTGTAAATTTTGGCCAAATGGGACTCGTTTGTCTCCTATATTTGCTTTCAGTTTCATCTTTTTAACATTTTTTCATATTTAATTTCTATCTTCACGAATGCAACCTTCATTTGTTTTGTTTGACGCATTTTCGCCAGATATGAACGCTTTTTGAAGATTATGATTCTCAGTGTTCTAAAGAATACCAACCGTCCAGTTAAATTTTGGTTCATAAAGAACTATCTCTCTCCATCTTTTAAGGTTAGATATTAATTCTTTTCTATATTAGAAATTCAAAGCAGAATTTAACAAGTTTGCTTGACATGAACTATTTGTGTTGTCATCTGTACACACAGGATCTGATTCCCCACATGTCTGAAGAGTATGGCTTTGAATATGAACTAATCACATACAAATGGCCTACTTGGTTGCATAAGCAGAAAGAGAAGCAACGGATAATTTGGGCATATAAAATTTTATTCCTGGATGTCATCTTTCCCCTTTCCTTGGAGAAGGTATCGTGGTTTTCTTTCCCCCACTCTCAGTGTCACATGCATCACATGTGACATTGACAAGTAATGAAAAAGGAAATCATATGGGAAATTGTGTGTTTAAAGTCTACCAATATTTGCAGGTCATTTTTGTGGATGCTGATCAGATTGTCAGGACTGACATGGGAGAGCTCTATGACATGAATTTAAAAGGAAGACCTCTGGCATATACTCCATTTTGTGATAATAATAGGGAGATGGATGGATATCGGTTTTGGAGACAAGTAAATGCCACTGTTTAATATTATTGTTTATTATGTTGTACATCAACACTTGGTTGTCACACGTCCACACAATTAAACTAGACGCAGCATTGAATGCTAATTTTTCTTTGCCTTGTTTTGGTTAGGGTTTCTGGAAGGATCATTTGCGGGGGAGACCATACCATATTAGGTTGGTAACTACTTTCTTGATGCTCTTGCCAAAAGAATTGGAGTATATAAATATCAGTTCTCTAATAGTTGTTTCCCATTTCCGTTTACTTTCAGTGCTTTGTATGTCGTTGATTTGAAGAAGTTCCGAGAGACTGCTGCTGGAGATAACCTCCGAGTTTTCTATGAAACCCTTAGCAAGGATCCAAATAGTCTAGCTAACTTGGATCAGGTGAGAAATAGTTTTTTTGTTAATTTATTTTCCTTTCAAAGAATCACTCAAAAGACCAAGTTGTTAAGTATGGTCGAATGTTTAGTAAAAAGAAAGTGTTTCATTTTTTGGGGTATTTTTCATATCATCCGCTCTTCATCGTGGCCGCCATCATGGGTTTTTCCATGCAAGACCAAACTATCTAGGGCAGGATTATGTTATCTATTCCTCCATATGCAACGTTATGTGATAATCATTTTAAAAAGATAAGATAACTGAAGGTACTGCATCTCGTCAGCAAATTTTACAGTTGATGAACTTGGTCTGTTGGAATTAACACTTGTTTTTTTATTAAGTTGGAGCCGGGCATTCGCTATTTGCTACATAAAAATTGAATTATTGTTTCATAAAAATCACATTAAAAGGCTCATAACTTGATAATTGTACATTAGATAGGTTTAATTTTACACACACACAGGCAAAAGTTACATAAAGTTATCTTTTCGTGAACGAATTTCAGGTATTTTCTGACCATATGATTGATATACAAGTTATTGCATACCCATTATTTTTATTAAGATGGAATCCTTTTCATTTACTTCCAATGTAGCACCCATTATCATGGAATCCTTTTCATTTACTTCCAATGTAGCACCCATTATCATTGGTTAGTTTTGGTTTTTTGAGGGACCTCGGCTGAAATTTACTCTCAATGGTTCAGGATCTTCCTAATTATGCTCAGCATACCGTGCCCATTTTTTCTTTGCCACAAGAATGGTTATGGTGTGAGTCATGGTGTGGTAATGCTACAAAATCCAAGGCAAAAACTATTGATCTGTGCAACAATCCTATGACTAAAGAGCCCAAACTTCAGGTGAATATTTTCTGTTTCAAGTTTCTTCTGTTCTTTCTAGGAAACTTGCATTATATAAGTGCCGATGTTTTTGTATCCCCGCTTGTTTCCTGCATATACTTAATTAACTTATCTCCACTTTGGTCTACAGGGTGCTAGACGAATTGTAGCCGAGTGGCCAGACCTTGATTTGGAGGCAAGAAAATTCACTGCACGAATCTTAGGCGACGATCTAGAACCTATTCAAACCTCTGACCAATCAAAGGATTCGACTAATGACGACTCATTGAAAGAAGAGGACTTGGAATCCAAGGCAGAGTTGTGATGCGTGGACATGATTGACAGAAGCGTTCTGTGCAGGTCAAAGTTCTTGGAAAAAATCTGCTTATTTGATGCAGTTGGCACCATATAGCATATCACGGTATCTTAGTTTCTTACCATGGAAGGAGTGTTTGGTTGATATGTTATTGGCATGCCACCAAACACTAACAACAGTGAATGCAATGAAGATTTGCCTTCTCTGTTGAGAATTTTTGGTTAGAGAGAAGTGTTGTTGGTATATTTAAATCTAATTATTTACCATAGTGATAGTGTAACTTTATTTTACACTGTCTATCTCTTTTAATGGCTGCATGATACTACATTCACTAAGGCAATATGATGGCTTAAGTCATAGTAGCAGCAACTTTTAAATGAATGTAAAATTATTCAATAACATGGAAAGTACAATAATTACATTTAATTCACAAATATAACACACTAACACCACGTCATTAGTGACTTTGTCTATCATTTTAAAAATTGGAGAGGACTGTATTTTTTGCTTTAAAAGTAAAATGACTAACATCATGATTCAGTGAACAATAATCAAAACCAACTAATGAATGGATTTTTTTTTTCTTCTAAATATTCTATTATACCTCACTATCCGATTAAATTTCAAAATATCTCACTTTTCCATATACTTAGACGTCACTTAATCCATACTAATAGGTAAAATCTAGATACTCCTATCTTGTTTGGCACAAATTATTAGAGCTGTAAAAATGGGTCGGGCTATCGGGCCGGCCCATTAGCCCTATAGTTTTATACGGGCCGGGCTTTTAAAAAAAGTTGACCGGGTCTTATTGGGCCGGCCTCTCGGGCCAATATTTTTAATGGGCCATTATGGGCCGGCCCCTTAAAGAGTTTAAAAAAAAGAATTAAAAATAGTTTTAGCTAAAAATAAGGATTTTTAGATAATTAAGTAACAAAAGATGAGATTTGTTAGTTATGAGATAATTATTAAACCAAATTTGTTTTTTTTTTTAAGATTAAACCAAGTTTGTTATGATTATCTTTATTTGAAAAAAACAAATAACAACTTAATCAATCATTATAAATAGAGAAGTATAAGAAAGAAATTAATCAAATTATATTGATATTAATTTGTGGGTGATACATATGTAGTTTTATTGTCCATTGAATTTATTTTGTAAAAAAAATTTGTCAAAAAAAAAAAGAAAGTTTGTCGGGCCGGCCCATTGGGCCATGTAGGCCTTTGCTTATCGGGCTGGGCTTAACGGGCCGGGCCATGAGGCTTAATGGGCCGGCCCACTAAAACCCCTTTATATGTCATGGCCCCGGGCCGAGGTGGGCCAAGCCGGGCCGGCCCCTTTTGACAGCTCTACAAATTATATAGAAAACCATAGCAATAATAAAATTAATGTTGGGACTCGAATCATAATAATTAAATGAATGAATGCTAACATTTGTGTATTTCATTTATTTAAAAATTAAACTATTTTGTTCAAGACATAATTGTTACTTGTTAGCATGACCTATTTATTAGGTTTTCTTTTCAAACATTTTTTTTGACACATTCAAACATATTTGTTACTAAGTATTAGTATTAATTTATCTTAAAATACTAAAACTTAAAGTTAGACATATAATATACAGAAGTTGTTTTAATAATACTTCGGTATTATATATAAGTAAAAAAATAGATTTTTTAGATTTATTGAAAAAGTAGCGTATCTAGTAAATATATAGATTAAATACGTTATTTTATCAATAAATCTAAAAAAACAATTTTTGCTTATATATACCATAAAATCAGAGTAGTAGTGTTTATATACAAAATGATGGGAAAGAGATCGTATATCGTGAAATTTCTAATGGAGAATGTCCAATGTTGATCATATCCATCCACTTTTGTGAAACCCATTAAACTAATAGTGAATCATTAGTTGAGATTCCTTCCACTATACCGTTATTTCAGTGGAGAGAATACACTACTAAAATAACAGACTCAAATTCAATGCAGTCGGATCATATCTAGAACGTTCAATATTGATTGGACGGTTTCGATTTCGATTTCTTAACTATATGTGCAATTTGACTACAAAGAATCTAATTTCTAAAATGATATATGAAATTCACTAATAGTTGAGATTCCACTATATCGTTATTTCGGTGGAGAGAATACACTCCCAAAATGACAGACCCAAATTCAATATGGTCAGAGAGAGATACTACACTACAATCGGTCATATCTAAAATATTTAAAATATTTAATATTGATTAAACGGTTTCAAAGCGCATACAATCCAATTTCCAAAATAACCTATGAAATTCACAACATTTGTGAACAAAAAGTAAGAGTGGTTAGTTAGAAAGGAGTTCCTTCTCAACTACAAACTACAAAGTACAAACCAGAGCTACTCCTTTATTACCCTTATTATTTATTTAAAATTACAAAAATACCTACCCCTCCAACCAAAATTTCATTCCTCTTCTAACTCTCGCTGCCTCTCATCTCTCGCGACGATAAACTCTCCGGAACCGTCTTGCTACTGTAGCGCCACCGTCCACCATCGCCCTTCTCTCGTCTCTCCGACGAACCTCTCTCTCGCAGGTTCTCTCTCTTTTTATTATATCTCTTCCGATTTCTGATTGTATTGTTCTTCCTTCATTTTTCCAATTAATCTGATCAATTTTCATTATTAGTCAATTTATTTATCGTTTGTTGAATCCTTCATTGCTAAAATCCTAGTAGAATTTTTTGGTTTATTTTGATTATGCCTGTAAAAAATGCTAATAATATCTTAGTATTAGTGATTTATGATTCATCAAGCAATTTATGATTCAACCTAAAAGTTTAATTTGTTTTGTTGCAGCTAATTGTTTTCCATATATAATGTCTGAAGAGGTTGGATCCATGTTGGCAGTTTATGATGATCCCTCTGACCAACATTCACTCTCTTTCGGCGGCGATACAAGCAGCACCGAGGAATCCCCCGGTGAAACCAGACTCTCCTTGCAACCAACTAATGGTCACATTCCATACATTGGTCAAAGATTTTCCACCCATGATGAAGCTTATGAATTCTATAGTGATTTTGCTAAGAGTTGCGGTTTCTCAATTAGACGTCACCGTACGGAGGGAAAAGATGGTGTTGGCAAAGGACTTACTAGACGATACTTTGTTTGTCATCGTGCTGGAAACACTCCTGCTAAATCAACAACTGAAACTAAACCTCAAAGAAATAGAAAATCTTCTCGATGTGGTTGTCAGGCTTATATGCGGATAAGCAAAACGACGGAATTTGGACCTCCGGAATGGCGTGTCACTGGTTTTGCTAATCACCATAATCATGAACTTTTGGAGCCAAATCAAGTTCGGTTCCTTCCTGCATATAGAACTATATCAGATGTTGACAAAAACCGAATTCTTATGTTTGCCAAAACAGGGATTTCTGTTCATCAAATGATGAGGCTTATGGAGCTTGAGAAGTGCGTCGAACCAGGATATTTGCCTTTTACTGAAAAGGATGTAAGGAATTTACTCCAGTCGTTTAGGAAATTAGATCCAGAAGAAGAAAGTCTAGATCTGTTAAGAATGTGCAGAAATATTAAGGAGAGAGATCCTAATTTTAAATTCGAGTACACACTTGATGCAAACAACCGTTTAGAAAATATTGCCTGGTCATATGCCTCATCGATCCAATTGTATGATATTTTTGGTGATGCCGTGGTATTTGATACAACACATCGTCTGACTGCATTTGACATGCCGCTGGGGATATGGGTTGGAATAAATAATTATGGAATGCCCTGCTTCTTTGGCTGTGTGCTGCTGCGAGATGAAACTGTCAGGTCATTTTCCTGGGCAATAAAGGTAGTTAATGAAGAACTTATTAGTGTTTGTATCGTTTGGTTTTTTTATTCAAATTGTGTTGTGGCCAATCAGCTTCTTCTCTGAAATGATTCTGGTGTTGCTTATTTGTGATATGAAAAGTTTTTTTTTTTATCAAAGATTATGTAGCTATAAAAAATAATGCACTGTCTAGGATATACTAAATGGAAGCTAATACACAGATCACTGCCACTGCAAAGTGTTTCTTGTTGAGTAGCCTACACTTTGGAAATGTATGCAAGCACCTTGTGCTAGTTTGTTTTTTTCTTCCTTTTATTCCAATCTTATATAACGGACCAGATACTTTAATTATGGATGATTGCATCTTTCTTTTACTTCCACTCACTTGTGAAATGTTCATTAATTTTTTTATAAGTTCAAGCATTCTTTAATTTACACCGGTTTTTTTTATTCATCTTCTTGGAAGGCTTTCTTAGGTTTTATGAATGGGAAGGCTCCACAAACTATATTAACCGACCAAAACATTTGTCTCAAAGAAGCACTATCTGCAGAAATGTCAATAACAAAACATGCTTTCTGCATATGGATGATAGTTGCAAAGTTTCCATCTTGGTTCAATGCTGTTCTAGGGGAACGCTACAATGAGTGGAAGGCTGAATTTTATAGACTTTATAATCTTGAATCAGTTGAAGATTTTGAACTAGGGTGGAGGGAAATGGTATGTTCTTTTGGGCTGCATTCCAATCGGCACATGGTTAATTTATATAGCTCGCGTTCACTTTGGGCATTGCCATATTTAAGAAGCCATTTTCTTGCGGGAATGACTACAACTGGCCAGTCAAAGTCAATTAATGCCTTCATTCAACGGTTTCTAAGTGCACAGACACGACTTGCTCACTTTGTTGAACAGGTATTGTATATTTCTCTATCATGTTTTGATATTAAATTGGGCTTTCAATGGCCATTCAAATTTCATAGTGAGTCTTATTCTACTTTTTGTAGATATTAAATCGTTAAATTTCTGTTAACTTGGGTTGATTTGCACAACCAGGTAGCTGTTGCTGTGGATTTTAAAGATCAAACTGGAGAACAACAAACCATGCAGCAGAATCTCCAAAATGTCTGCCTCAAAACAGGAGCCCCCATGGAATCACATGCTGCTACTGTCCTCACTCCTTTTGCCTTTTCCAAGCTTCAAGAACAACTTGTGTTGGCTGCACATTATGCATCTTTTTCAGTTGAAGATGGTTTTCTTGTGAGACATCACACAAAAGTTGAAGGAGGTCGCAAAGTTTATTGGTCCCCTCATGAAGGAATTATAAGCTGCAGCTGTCACCAGTTTGAATTTTCTGGAATTTTGTGCAGGCACTCTCTGAGAGTTCTTTCAACAGGAAATTGTTTTCAGATCCCAGATACATATCTTCCCATTCGATGGCGTCGTATCAGCGTGCCTTCTTCTAAGCTTCTTCAAAATGCACCCAACGATCATGCTGAAAGAGTTAAGTTATTCCAAAATATGGTTTCATCTCTCATTACAGAATCTGCTAAGTCTAAAGAACGGTTAGATATTGCAACAGAACAAGTTTCTACTCTTCTGTCTCGAATAAGAGAGCAACCAATTTCATTACAATGTGCCAGAGATATTTCTACCATTAATAGGAATCTATGATGAATGAACCAGCAATGTGTGGTTCGATGAATAGGAGGTACTGTACAATATTCGTGAGAAAGTATGTTAATTGGATTTTGTCGTGATATATCAACACCCCTTCCTCAAGGTGGGGTGTCGTTTCAAATTATCCTATGGTGAGATTTCTTTAGAATGGCAAACCCCAAATTGCATTGTATCGCAAGGTTTCTGTTATGTACAAAATATATAGGAAATTTGTTCACTTTGATTATTACTTTATGTTTCCTTTAGAATGTTTATTACTTCATCTTCACTATGGTATCACCTTCCTTTCATAAACATTCATTTTACTTTTTGGTTAATATGAAAGGTGAACATTTCAAAGTATATGGCCAGTGTTAATTAGAATGTGAGAAGAATGCTAGAATCAGCAATGCCAAATATAATCATAGTGATAAGTGTAACTCTATTTTACATTATTGGTGTTTCTCTCTTTCAATGGCTGCATGATACTGCATTCATAAGGCAATATGATTGGATTAAGTTATAACTTGTAAATGACATGAAAAATAAAATTGTTACATTTAATTCACATATATATTGTCACATCATCATTAAGTAATTTGTTAGCTCATTTTATAAACTTGACACGGCAAAAATATGTCCTGAATTCAATAGTGGGAAATAAGTAACATTTTAAAAATTGAGGGACTGTATTTTTGGTTTTAGAAATAAATGAGCTGTGATTTAATCAAAAGAATAATTGAAGCCAAATTGAAACTAGACTAATTTCATTCTCCAATAGAACATCAACATATGTCATGTCACTTTTTGCATATATTCTTAAATATTACACTTAGAAATGCGACTTATTTTTTTTAAGAAAAATGCTAAATAGTGCATCCGGTGCACTAGTTAATCATATAAATAAAAAAAATTTGTCTTAAAACTCATGCATTCAATGCATTAAAAGTGTAAAAAGTTGTTTTTATCAACATTAATTTTATGTTTATTTCTATTTTTGGTATGCTTAATAAGTATACCGGGTGCACTGCTTAGCATGATTTTTTTTAATACATTTTGGTAACATAAAAAAATTGGTTCAGAACAACTATTTTGTTGAGTAAGCTGACACCGAATATTAAAAAAAAATGACAGGGAGATGAACTTCATCCGAATAAATGATAATAAATCAAAAATTAAGATTGCAAAAATATACGTATTTAGGAGTATCTTCAATCAACATACAATTTTATTTGTCACTCTTCTAACATGAATGAAATTTAAATTGTGAAAAGAAAAATAGTATATTACGATAATTTTTAAGAATGAAAATATAAACGAGCATATTAAAACACACACCATTGTAATTGTTGCAATGCGTACTATGATTCAAAATACCACAAATTTATTTTTTATTTGCATTAAATATTATAAATTACTATGTTATCTTGGCGATAATGCATGTTATATTTTTTCTTAACCAATTGTTAGTTGTTGTAGTGGTGATTGACGCCATACTTAATAAAGGGAGGATCACGATTCAATTCTCTGCAACTGTGTTTGGAGGGGACTGAAACTCTTTGATGCCATAAGAATTGACCCCGAACTAAATTAGACGTTTCAGTGAACTTATACTTAGTGATCAAAACAAAACAAAAAATTATATTTTTTCTTTAAAATCTCATATCAATCTTATCATATGATCTTATTATTAATTTTAAAATTTTTCAAATCTTATAAAATATCCTATAATTTTTTTATAAGAATACCCTATAAATATACCCCGTTCTTTCTCCCCTTCTCTTTTTTCCCTTTATTTACAAAAAAATAAATAAATTGAAAAACTCTTCTTCTCTTGTTCGTTCTCTCGCACAAAAGAAGAAAACGAAAACGGCATCTTAGGGTTTTCTCACTCATCTCTCCAATTTCGACGCCATCATCAATTCGTCTTTCTCTCTCGCTGGTACTTCTCTTTCTTCTAGGGATTTACAATTTTTACTCACTATTCTCAATTGTTATTGTGCAATTTCATAGCTTCTCTAGTTTTTTTTTTCTTTCTTTCTTTCATGCTTTATAATCTTAATTTGATGCCAAAGATACGTGTGATGATGTTGTGAATTCTACTACTTAAATTATAATAACTCATGAATGTGACTTTAAAATAGTTGAAGTGTTGAAGTTAAATATTTTCAATGATACGATAATTATAATTGCATCTCAAATCAATTGTATTTCTAGGGTTTATGTTTTCAATGTCATACAAGTACAATGTTGCTGATGTGTATATGTGAATTTGTTTTTTTGGATACAGTAATGGAAGAAGGTAAACGTAAATCGAGGAAAGAAGACGTTGATTCTAAGAGGAGTCATCGTGATAGAACTGGTGAAAGAGGTAAGGATAGAAGCGATGGAAGGCACAAAGATAATAGGGAGAAGAGGGACCGTGAGTCTCGAAGACATGACAGAGAGAAAAGTACTGATTCTGAGGATAAGCATGATAGAGACAGGGAGAAGCGTAGAGATGGTAAAGAGAAGGATAGGGCACGGGTTCATGATGTTGACCGAGAAAAGAGAGACAGGAAACGGGAAAGAGATAGAGAAGAGAAAGAAAAGGAGAGAGTAAGAGAAAAAGAAAGAGAGAAGGAAGAGAAGGAAAAGGAGAGATTAAGGGAGAAAGAAAGAGATAAGGAAGATAAGGAAAAAGAGAGAATGAGGGAGAAAGAAAGAGAGAGGGAAAGAAAGGAGGAGAAAGAGAGGATTAGAGAGAAAGAAAGGGCAAGGGAAAGGGAAAGGAGGGATTACGAGAGAGAGAAGGAAAAAGAAAAGGAAAGAGATAAAGGTAGGAGAGGACGGGAACGGGAGAAGCATAGAGAAGTTGATAGCGAAAACAGTGACGGTGAGTTGAGGGAGAGAAATAGAAAGCGACATAAGAAGGATGACGACAATTATAAGGGGCGGGAGAAGGAAAAGAGTTCTAGCAAGTCAAACAGGAAAGTTGATGGAATTAACGGAAGCCCTAGGAGAAAGAGCGATGGAGATGACTCTGATTCCAAAGAGAAAGAAAAAAGACTTACTCGTGAGGCTGAAATGGAAGTTGAACAAAAGAAGTTGGAGGATGAAATGGAAAAGCGGAGGAGGAGAGTTCAAGAGTGGCAAGAGCAAAAGAGGAAGCAGGAAGAGGTAGAAAGAGAAAAGCAAGGTGAAGTAAGTGTTGCTGCACTAGAGTCTGGAAAGGCATGGACACTTGATGGGGAGGAATCTGATGACGAAGATGGAACAGGTAGACATACTAGTATGGATGTAGACGAAGACGACAAACTTGCTGATAATGAACCTAGGGAGTCAATGGTGGTAGATGTTGACAATGGAACAGTTGCAACCGATTTACAAAATGGAGATGCTGGTGCTCCTGCTGACGATGAGATTGACCCATTGGATGCTTTCATGAATTCCATGGTTCTTCCTGAGGTTGAAAAGTTGAACAATGCTGTCAACTCAACATCTTCTGATAAAGCTTCTGACTTGAAACCCAAGGATAAAGAGGACGAGCGTAGTAATGGTCGACAATCAAGGAAAGGTTCAAATAAATCTATTGGCAGGATAATTCCCGGTGAAGAGTCCGACTCAGATTATGCAGATTCTGATGCTGAGGGGGATCCAATAGATGAAGATGACGACGATTTTATGAAGAGAGTGAAGAAAACAAAAGTTGAAAAGCTCTCTTTAGTTGATCACTCAAAGATCGACTATATACCATTCAAAAAGAATTTCTATATTGAAGTGAAAGAGATTTCAAAGATGACTCTCGAAGAAGTTGTATTATACAGGAAGCAGTTAGAGTTGAAGATACATGGAAAGGATGTGCCCAAGCCTGTAAAGTCATGGAACCAGACTGGACTTACTAGCAAAGTTTTAGAGACAATAAAGAAGGCAAACTTTGAAAAGCCAATGCCTATTCAAGCTCAGGCGTTGCCTGTAATTATGAGTGGTCGAGATTGCATAGGCATTGCCAAAACTGGGTCAGGTAAAACACTTGCTTTTGTTCTGCCAATGTTGAGGCACATCAAGGATCAGCCACCAGTTGTTGCAGGAGATGGGCCTATTGGGCTTATTATGGCCCCTACAAGAGAACTTGTTCAACAGATTCATAGTGACATAAAGAAGTTCACAAAGGTAATGGGTATCAGGTGTGTTCCTGTCTATGGAGGTTCTGGTGTTGCTCAACAAATCAGCGAGTTGAAACGTGGTACTGAGATAGTAGTTTGTACTCCAGGTAGGATGATTGACATACTGTGCACCAGTAGTGGAAAAATAACTAACCTGCGTAGAGTAACTTATCTGGTCATGGATGAGGCAGATCGGATGTTTGATATGGGCTTTGAACCACAAATCACAAGAATTGTTCAGAATATTCGGCCAGATCGTCAAACTGTTCTCTTCTCTGCCACTTTCCCGCGCCAGGTTGAAATTTTGGCTCGCAAGGTTTTAAATAAACCTGTTGAAATACAAGTTGGTGGGAGGAGTGTTGTGAACAAAGATATAGCACAGTTAGTTGAGGTGAGGCCAGAAAATGAGAGGTTCCTTAGACTCTTGGAACTACTTGGAGAATGGTACGAGAAAGGAAAGATTTTGGTATTTGTCCATTCACAGGATAAATGTGATGCATTGTTCAAGGATCTAATGAAACATGGCTATCCATGTCTTTCTCTACATGGGGCTAAGGATCAGACAGACCGTGAATCCACAATATCTGATTTTAAAAGCAATGTCTGCAATTTGTTGGTGGCAACAAGTATTGCTGCCAGGGGATTAGATGTCAAGGAGCTCGAATTGGTGATCAATTTTGATGTTCCAAACCACTATGAAGATTATGTACATCGGGTTGGGCGTACTGGCCGCGCTGGCCGAAAGGGTTGTGCCATCACATTTATTTCTGAAGATGATGCAAGATATGCACCAGATCTGGTGAAAGCTTTGGAGCTATCTGAGCAGATTGTTCCTGATGATCTGAAATCCCTTGCCGATGGCTTTATGGCAAAAGTGACTCAAGGATTGGAGCAAGCCCATGGGACTGGTTATGGAGGCAGTGGCTTTAAATTTAATGAAGAGGAAGATGAGGTGAGGAAGGCTGCAAAGAAAGCTCAAGCCAAAGAATATGGATTTGAAGAAGACAAGTCAGATTCTGAAGATGAAGATGACGGTATTAGGAAAGCAGGAGGTGATATTTCACAGCACCCTGCTCTTGCTCAGATTCTTGCTGCGACCAAAGCAAATCCTGCAATGCCTACTCCTATCTCTGCACCCCAACTGATTTCAAATGGTGGGCTACCTATTTTGCCATCTGTTGTTGGTCTCCAGACTCCAACAGTCTTGCCTGGCACAGGGCTACCCATTGCTACAAATGACGGGGCAGCTCGAGCTGCATTAGCTGCTATAAACCTGCAGCACAACTTGGCAAAAATACAATCTGAAGCATTGCCAGAGCATTATGAGGCTGAGTTGGAAATAAATGATTTTCCTCAGAATGCTCGCTGGAAAGTCACACACAAGGAAACTTTAGGCCCCATTTCTGAGTGGACTGGAGCTGCTATTACCACAAGGGGACAGTATTTTCCACCTGGCAAAGTCGCAGGACCTGGGGATCGCAAACTCTACTTGTTCATTGAGGGTCCTAGTGAGCAGTCAGTTAAGAGAGCCAAAGTAGAATTGAAGCGTGTTTTGGAAGACATCACTAACCAGGCTTTGCAACTACCTGGTGGAACTCAACCAGGCAAATACTCTGTTGTATAAAAGGTAAGATTCTGATACAGTTGAGTTTATTAATGCTTATTTTAGTTGTTGTTCTAAGCTTTATGTTAAACACTTTTGATGGGGAATGCTGGCTGTACAGCTTATTATTTATTGATTTTTGTAATTTTTTCTGTCCGTTGCACCATATAGGTGCATATTATCCTTTGTCTATGCCTATATGGTTTTATATGATTAAGTGGTTTTCTTTGTCTTCTCTGGGTGGATTCATTTTCAGAACTAGCATAAATAATACAATCTGAGTTTAAGTTAGGAATCATAAACATGATATTTGTATAGCAATGTTCTTGTTTAGTTTCATTTTTTTTTAATCGAGAAGTTCTGCAACCTAAGAGTAAATCTACTTTTGGTAGTCAATCTGGAGGGAAAATGAGACACTGTTAAACACTCTTGTCTCGCACCCCAATCCGGGACAAGTTGCGCATATGACTGCCCATGCAGTCTCATACAGGTATGGGTATTATTATCATGGAAAGTAAACTGCTTTTTTCTCTTCTAATTTTGGTATGTGTTTGCTAGTATTGTTAATTCTTCTAATACTACTTTGCATACTATCTGGTGCTGTTTCTTTTTATTAAATTAAATTTTAATTGCACAACTTTTCTATCCTCTTCATGGTTTCTCTCTTGTTCATCTTCCGCTGTGATGCAGCTAGGTCTTTCAAGCCTAATATCGTATATTCAAATATTGTCCCATCCTTGCGCTTGCTTCGTGGATGTCTAAGGTGCCAGTCATGATGCAAATTTTTTCATGTAGTTCCTACTTTGATTTCAAGCTAACATCCTTGAAATACTGATTATTTTTTTCCCGTGTTATTCCCTGTACTCAAGGCATGAGATTTTTTATGCTATTATCTGTTCCCTTATCCGATTTTATGTGTTTGTTTTTCAGGTTTTGGTTCGATGATCTTTTGTGTTGAAAAGGGATACAAGATGTGATTCACATCTCATGTGATTGGGGAGATCATACAATTCAGTGATTAATGTTTGCAATGATTTGGATTTCAGCACATGTACCATAAAAAACATATCTTTATATGAAATTTACCATTTGATGGATATGTTTATCATGACATTCAAATCTCATCAGTTTAGGCTCATAATTAAGTCATGGCACTTATAAGATCATTGGCTTCGCACTTGCCCTTGTTTTTTGTGAACTCTGCAATTCTATATTTTATGTTGTAATTCAAATCTGTCAAATTTTATTTGGTTTGCTGAAATTCATGAATTATTGATGAAAAATTATCACATTTATTATTCAAAAATCTACATTGTGTATGCTTACTGCTCTCTTTTCGTGGGTTTAGTAACTTTATGTTGGATCAGCTTTGCTCACCCTATCAACAGAAATACACCCTTAAATCATCTGTGGAAGTTGATGGCACCCAAACATTTATTGATTAGAGCTTATGAAGAGGACAAAACATATTGCGGAAATGTTGAAATTATTGAAGAGATGAAATTGCTGAAAATGCTGACAAGGTTTCACTTCTTAATCTTTGCTCTTTCTGTTTTGTCCAGTGGTTATTGCTTGATGTCTTGGTACATATATCATCTTCCTGTAAAAAATTAAACCATATATGCACATCTTCCTGTCACAAAGATTAATTTTACGTCGCTTCGTTTATTTGATTTCACCAGTTGTTTTCTCGATGCAAATTCTCATATGATGACCAACTTGAATCACAGGAAGGTTATCAAGACCTGCATTCCGGGGATCATATTGTCTTTTTCTTAATATATACCACTCAATGATCTAGACAAAAACATAAGGCGAGCATTAGGAGGAAAATGATAGTAGCTTAAGGAGTGAAAGTTTGACAAAACTGTTTGGCACAAATGGCGATTAACATCTGAATTTAATTTAATATGTCAAGTCTATGTTCATCATTGCGAGTACAAGTGAAAATTTAGGATTTTGATTGTTTTGTAAACACGTGCCAAACTGATGTAAATATTCGTTGTCTCTGTCGTAAAAATGAAGAAAATAATAATCTTTTGGAGGATGAGGTCAATTGTTGTTAGTGTTTTGGACAATTTTTAGGTCTTATTTTAGGGATGACCGCTTATCAAAATTGTTTACCATTGAACTAGGGACAAGCTAATATGAAAACTCAAAGATTGTACATAGTCAATCACATTTAATCATTTTAATATTGATTGTTCAATGATGTATGTCTATCGAATCTTATGAGGCATCAATTACATCAAATATTGTCTCTTTTGCAACATGCACTATTAGTAAAGCTATGGAAAAATTGATCGGAGTAAGCCACTTTAGTTGTGAGCAAATGGTGATCATCCTTTCCTATAACAACATACCACAATCACCAATCGACCAACCAAATAGGATACAAAAATCGCAAGCAGTAGCAACAAAGTAAATAAACCGCCTCACCACTTAACCACCATACTCTAACTCACCCTGTCGTTGCCATATACAACAACCTTTACCACTTAACAAAGCCTACCAAATTTCACAATGAGCAAAATTGCACCACTGTAGTCATGGAGGTGTCTTGGGGGCCATTGATATTGTTGCTGATCTGTGCTTCAATTTGAGATAGATGTAATGAACTTCTACATACTAGAGATCGATGAGGATAACAATTGTATGAGGGAGATGCATATAAAATCTGTGAGCTCGTATAAGCTAACAGTCCAAAAACATGGTAAATTTTGACATGTAAATTTTCTCAAGTAAAAAACATGAAAATATGTTATTTTAATGGTGTAGATGTACATGCTCACTCTCCGGTGATTTTTACACTTGAGGGAATGCATTCATATAATGAAAGTGAGATTTTGTGAGCAGATTTGACAAGATACATATTTACTATTAGATGATGGTCTAAACCTATTCTATACCACTTTTGTGTACCCTCTTTTCTTTTACGAATAGGTTATTTATCTTTTTTCTTGTCAATCTAGTCTATCATCTTTAAATATATTTACATAGTTGAACTAATTTTTGTTCTTACTTCTTAGTCTCCTTCTCTTATAAATTCTTACACCATCAACAACAATGAATTCACAATTTTAGTAACTAAAAAAAATCACTTTTTTGTTATCATGTTATTTCCGGGACATAAAAAGTGAATTATTTCTTCTTTTTCATATACGAGTGCATAAAATTGAATTTCTAACCATTTGTTTAAGAAACTAAAACACTTATCACTTGAATCAATTCACTATTAGTAATGTTATATTATTTTGATTAATTAAATACCTAACAATCATTATAAAGTAATTAATCTTTAATTGATTAATTGATCGATTAAATATTGTCACATCCTTACATGAATTGAAGATGTATTTAATTTTTTAATGATCAGGTAAGAATTTTGCTGTGGTAAAAAAAAGTAAATTTTTGTTGACAAACATAGATGAAAACCAAAGTTGATTCAAATTTATTGCTTTTTATAAATATAAATAATTAATTAACTTGACATGCAAAATGAGTATAACTTGACATGCAAAAGGATTTTTTTTTTTTTGACAGAACTTGACATGAAAAGGATTAAAAAAAGCTGATTTGCATCTTTTGCAAATAAATTTTATGATATTTTTGTACACCGAAATTGCAAGCATAGTCATTAAGTTTAAAAAATTATCCACCTAAATCCTTTCATAGGTTAGTGCCAAAACCCTAGTTGTACTATAAACACATTAGCTAACGTAATTATTATATACAAAAATAGTTTTTTTGTTTTATTTTGTTTATGAGACTGAAGAAGCAGAAGAATATGGGGAGAAGAAACAACGGCGGTGGTGGTGGCGGCGGCGGCGGAGGGGGAAGGTCTCTGCAATTTGCTCTTCGCCGGCGAGTTGAATCCTGCAAATCAAAATACACAACCGCCGAAGAAATCGTCGATCATCTTCGCTCAAATTACCCTGATTACCACCGAACTAAGGGCCAACAACTCCTTCGATTTGTTAACGATGCTCTTAAATTCTCCAATAATACTCCCTCACGGAACCCTAACCAGAACAACAATGCCGCAGCCGACGACGATGATGATGAAGAGGAGTGTCGTAATTCTTCTCGAAAGAGACGTAAGGATATTACCGATGAATCTGAAGCTCGATTGCAGAAAATGGAATCTCTTCATATCAAAACAAGGATGAGTAAGCAGATTCCATCATCTTCCTCCGAACCTGCTTCCGGTAGCAGTGAAGACGGTGATGACGGTGCAGTTTCGACTTCAGAGGACGCGATTTATAGTGAGAAAGTTGAACCTGCTTTTGATTTGATGAAAGATATGCTGCGAAATTCGTATACAGGAGCGAAAACAGTACCTGTGGCGGAGGAAAAGAACGTTGAATTGGATATGGGAAATTCAACTAAAGCTACTGTTGCTGTTAATAGCAATGGTGGTGAACCGAAGTTGTATAGGACGACAAAGATACGATTGAAGGGTTCAGGTTCTAATGTTGCCGGTGGTGGCGTTGGTGATGACGAGATGAAAGGGAAGGAGGGTCCAATGTTTAAGGATTTGGGTGGGATGAAGGATATTTTGGAAGAATTGATGATGGATATTGTGTCATTGTGCAATCCTCAATTGCCTAGACATTTGGGAGTGAAACCAGTGACTGGCATTTTGTTACATGGACCACCTGGTTGTGGAAAGACTAGACTTGCTCATGCTATAGCGAATGAAACCGGTCTTCCTTTTCATCATATTTCGGCTACGGAGGTGGTTTCTGGAGTCTCAGGTATTTGCTGCAACCTTCCAACTTTGAATTGTGGATAATTCAATTAGGATCTGTTTGGATTAGCTTTTAGTTTATGCTGGTTTTGTTACTCTCAAGCTTAGTTTGGATTAGCTTTTAGTTTGCAACTTAAATAAATTTATGAATTATAGACATAGATAAGTTAGATGATAGTTTCTGAATCAATTGAGTTCTATTGTATTTCAGTGTTTATAGATATGTTATCTGTGAATTTATGATTTAAGAAACTCTTAGTTATTGCGAGATTGTTTTAATAATTATTTTTCGATATTTCAATAGTAATTGTGAATAAGTTTATCCAAACTGATGCTTGGTCTTTAGGTCACTCTTAAGCTAAATTATACTAAAATGTGTTCATTACCTTTGTTTAAGAATGGAGTTTCAAATTATTTAGCTGGCAACTGCTGAATGTTCTGCATTTTGCAAACCAGTGACTGGCAATGCTTCACTTATACTATTGGATGTATCAGAACTGTTCTCATCAATAGTTGTTTCCTTCTTACTTAGGTGCATCCGAAGAATATATTAGAGAGCTTTTTGACAAAGCAAAAAGGACTGCTCCATCGATTGTCTTTATTGATGAGATTGATGCAATTGCTTCGAAAAGAGAGAATTTACAGCGTGAAATGGAGAAACGAATTGTGACCCAGTTAATGACTTCCATGGATGAGCCAGAGAGTTCTGATGAACCTCGTGGCTATGTTCTTGTAATTGGAGCCACAAATAGGCCCGATTCTCTTGACCCTGCTCTTAGACGGCCTGGTAGGTTTGATCGTGAGTTTTTTGTTGGCGTTCCTGATGAATCTGCCAGGGAGGAGATCCTTTCAGTGCTTACTCGCAATCTTAAACTTGACGGTTCATTTGATCTGCGCAAAATAGCCAGGTCTACGCCAGGATTTGTTGGTGCTGATTTGGCAGCTCTAGCTAACAAAGCTGGTAATCTGGCAATGAAGAGGATAATTGATGAAAGGAAACGTGAATTATCTCAAGATCTTATGAGTGAGAATACCAAAGGCTGGTGGAGAGAACCTTGGTTGCCTGAAGAAATAAATAAGCTTGCTATCAAAATGTCTGATTTTGAGGTGCTTTAGAATTATTTACTTATCATTATTATTCCCCTGTAGCCTTTTTCTAGATTTTTATTACTATCCTGTGTTTAGAAGATTATCTTATCCTCTAATTTTTATTCTCTCCAATAAACATTCTCTCTCTCTCTCTCCAAGGATAATAATGCTGTTACTAGTCTTGTATTTTAGCTGGTAAAAAAAAGTCTTGTATTTTAGTCTTTCATTTTCCTTGAACATTTATATGCATATATGACAATCATATTTAACTGGGATTTACAGGAAGCAGCCAAAATGGTGCAACCTTCAGCAAGAAGAGAAGGTTTCTCTTCCATTCCTAATGTCAAATGGGAAGATGTTGGTGGGCTTGATATTATAAGGCATGAGTTTGATCGCTATATTGTAAGGCGTATAAAACATCCCGAGTATTATGAGGTAATTTTTAATACTAGACTTTTTAATGCATTTCTTTTAATTAAAGTCAACTTGTGGAAGCAGTTTAGAAAAAAATAAAATATCATCAAGTCAAACTGACTTTTATATCTTTGTGAAATTGTCTCCATTATATAGCCAAATCATTCAGTTGAGTTTTTATCTTTATTATTTAAATTGAAAGATGTAGCTGAAATGAAAAGGTATTGAATGAAATAACGGGTGTGCATTGCATGTTTTGGATTTATGTAATTCCAAACCATATAGGAATGATCCCAAACCGGCAGGTGTAAGTTAAATGTGAGAAAGAAATTCCATTGGATCCAAGACTGTTGTAAGAGATACAATTTGTTATGGTGAGGTAGCAGTAGAGTAGTGTACATAGGTAGGAGAAGGTGCCAATGTGTCTTTTGTAACACCCCAAAATTTAGAACTACTTATTTATTTGGAATTTAGCTTATTTTAATTATTCGGTTAGTATTTACGTAGTTGTTTTGACATTTTTAGTCATTAAAAAGAGAAATAAGTAGGAGAAGGTGTGCAAATTAGTAAAACCATAGAGAATGAAAGAATTAATTAAAAAGGTATCTTTTTGTGAAAATATATTTTTGGCCACAAAAATTAGAGATATATTTTAATTTCAAATATTTTAAAGATATGTTTTAGGAATATATTTTTGTAACAAATATTTTTTGAGAAACATATTTTTGGAAGATATTATCAGAATTTAAAATTAAAACAAATTTCATGATGATCTCTCTTTTATTTGGGAAAAAGAAAGTAGCTTGAAACAATTAGGATTAACCACAAAAATTGCAAAGAGAGAAAGAAGTGAGCGGAGAAAAGAATCTGCAGATGGTAAGGGGGTGAGGGGACCTTGCCCTCCTTCCCTTTTCCCTTTTTTTTATGTTCTTACTTTTAAATTAAAATATGTATTTTATTGGTTTTCTACACTTTTATTTTTAGATATTGTGCATCACATATATGCTTCGGTTTGTTTTTTTATATATATGAATTTTTGTGAGTGTTCACATCTTTGGGAATCAAGAATCAATGAGGGAGTAGTTTTAATGTTAAATTTGAACCGTAAGATAATGATATAGTTTAGGACCCTAGATTTGAGTCTTAATTTTAATCTCCTCTAGAATCGTTTTAAAAAAAAAGGATATTTTACCTTAGATGATAATTAATATATTAATTTGGAACTTAAATTATTAGAGAGTGTTGTTTTTGGTTTTAATTTTTCGTACTACTATAATCTATAGCAATTGAACATGGTTTGTTAATTAACAAGGTCCTGGAGTTCTAAATTTTAAATCTAAATTCTTAACAAAGGTTGTTATTTGATATATTGAATTTGTGTCTGTGACGTGGTAGTTGTCCCCAAATTTCTTGTTATTATTTAATTGGTGTTTTAGTGTTAAATTAAATTGGTGTTGAGTTAAATAGATGTCGAATTAATTGGTGTTTGACTTATTTGGTGTTGGTTTAATTGGTGGTGTTTATTAAATGTAATTAGTATTGTTATTTGATGCCGTCGTGGCCGTTGTGCCACCGTTTGTCGTGTTGCTATGTTTGTTGTGTTGCCATGGTGGTCGTTGTGCCACCGTTTGTCGTGTTGTTGTTGTTGTTGTTGATTGTAAGCCGTTGATAATGATGTTGAAACTATGGAACTTCTAATCAATCAATTGATTTTGTCTTCACTATTTTCTGAAAATTATGGTAAGTTGTATATCACAACTTCACAAGAAGATAACTGATATGTGTTATTGGATTATTTAACCATTTCAGGAAATTGGGATGAATCTTGAATCTGGATTTTTGCTTTATGGACCTCCAGGTTGTGGTAAAACACTGATTGCCAAGGCTGTTGCCAATGAGGCTGGAGCTAATTTCATTCATATTAAGGTCTGTCTAAATATTCCGTCCTTTTATTATTAATTTTGGTTTACAGAAAATGTACCGCTGTTTTGAATAAAGCATTTTTTTTTTGGATATTTGAATTGTTTTTATTGAATTCTTAGGGACCTGAGCTTCTAAATAAATATGTCGGGGAAAGTGAGCTTGCAGTGCGGACATTGTTTAATCGTGCAAGGACTTGTGCACCGTGTGTACTATTTTTTGATGAGGTTTGTAGTTCTCTTTTCCTATAAATGTTGGTTTACTTCCTATATTATCAAGACATAATCGTTTGATTTCAAACTTTTGAACTATAACTCTCTTCTGCATATGTATCGACCATTGTGCATTTTTGGAAAAACAATGTCTTAGTCTAATTTCTTACTCAGTTACTAATTTCTTTTGTCTATGAAGAAGGGCTTATATGAATGCTCAACAAACCAAATTTGTTGTAAAATTGTTTGCAACGTAAGTTTCAAACATGTTTAAGATTTAACTTTTGCCATTTTCAGGTAGATGCTCTGACTACCGAACGTGGTAAAGAAGGTGGATGGGTTATTGAAAGACTATTGAACCAGGTCAAAAAAATTCTACTTTTTGGAACTAAATAAAAATCGTCACACTGACTTCTTCTTACTCATTTTAACAATATGAATAAAACGAGACAATTATATGAAATTGCAGTTGCTTATCGAGTTAGATGGCGCTGAGCAGCGGAGAGGCGTTTTTGTGATTGGTGCAACAAATAGGTACCTTTGGTTCATGATCTCTAATTAGTCATTTGACATCCACATCTTGTTGTATTCACTTAGTCTCATTTTACAGGCCTGAGGTGATGGACAAGGCTCTCTTAAGGCCTGGCAGGTTTGGTAGACTGCTTTATGTTCCTCTTCCAACTCCAGACGACCGTGTTTTGATATTGACAGCTCTTGCAAGAAATAAACATATTGATTCTAGTGTGGATTTGAGTGCCATTGGAAGAATGGAAGCATGTGAAAACCTTAGTGGTGCTGATCTTGCAGAATTGGTATGTACCTACACTTTTTCTTTGTATTTTTGGTATTATTTCTGCTCTATAAATTTCAGAATTTGCTGATTTTCTTGTGCATTTAGATGAACGAAGCAGTAATGGCTGCTCTTGATGAGAAGTTGGACTCAATTGAGACAACCTGTGAATCATTGACCATTAAGACAAGTCATTTTGAAGTAGCACTAAGTAAAATTTCTCCATCTGTGTCAGACAAGGTACGGTTCATTCTTAGAAATTTATTTTGCACATGAAATCTGATATCTTATATTGGATAAATTAGTTATAGACATTTATATTGGCTTTTTCTTCTGAGAGCAGCAAAGACAGCACTATGAGCGTTTGTCAAGAAGCCTTAAAGCTGCATGAGAGGCACGGGTTGCACGGCGATTGCTTCTTTTGTTTTCTTTACAGAAGGTGGTTATTATTCTGAGGAAAAGGTGAAGAAAACCATTTTTGTTGAAGTTAGGTTTGTATTTGCATGTTTATGATAAGTACATTTTTTGTGCAATCAAGATTTCATTTGGCAAAAAATTAGGTGATTATTATCCTGAGGAAAAGGTTAAGAAAGCCATTAACAACCAATGCATAGAAAAAAAAGGGTGAAGAAAACCATTTTTGTTGGAGTGTAGTGAAGTTATGCTTGTATTTACTTGTTTATGATAAATACATTTATATATTGGCTCATATTACTATGTTTTTACCGCCCATAAGATAACTATAAAACATGGTGTGTTATGGTGTTTACTTTCCTGTTCAAATACTAAGTTTTTATATGTTGCTGATTATAGCTCTTTCTAGTTCAAATGCTATTTGAAGTTGTAATGTGTACAGTTGACTTGTAACATCACAGTGACAGACAGTACATAAAAAGAATGCTAACTTATGTCTTAAACAGCGTGTCTTCTTCCAACACATAAAGTATCCATTTAAGCAAGAATTCAATGACATTTTATTATTTTCACCAAGTTTTGAAAAAAATCACAAAATTCAAACTTCATAAACCACGAAAATTTTAAACAAAACTATCTTAAAGCATAACTTGTTTTACGATCCATTTTATTAAAGATTCTCCTATCCAACATATATAGTGTGTATTTAGATGCATTTAAGCGAGATTTCAATAACATTTTTTTTTGTGTTGAGTTTTGAAAAAATTTCAAAATTCGTAGTCTATAACCTACAAAAACATTAAAAAAAACTAACGAAATGAATAAATTATTTTTCGTTCCTTTTTTGTTTTAAGAATCTTTTATCCAACATATATAGCGTGTCTTATGATTCAATTAGGGAGTATTCTATGACATTTTATATTTTACATTGAGTTTTGAAAAAATCACAGAATTCGTAGTCCATAATTCATGAAAATTGTAAAAAAAAACCATCGAAATATATAAGTTGTTTTTAGATTTTTTTTTTTTAAAGAATCTTCTATCCAACACATACAGTGTGTCTTATGATCCATTTAGGGGAGTATTCGATGACATTTTATATTTTTACCGAGTTTTAAAAAAATCCCATAATTTGTAGTTCATAACCCACGAAAATTGTAGAAAAAACTATGGAAAATAATAACTAATTTTTCGATCCATTTTTTAAGAATCTTCTATCCAACAAATATAGTGTGTCTATGAATCTATTTAGGTGATATTTCAATGACATTTTATTTTTTGCATCAGTTTTGAAAAAATTACATAATTCGTAGTCTATAACCCACAAAAACTGTAAAAAAGACTAACGAAATGAATAAGTTATTTTTCGATCCCTTTCTTTTGAAGAATCTTCAATCCAACACATATATTGTGTCTTATGATCAATTTAGGGGAGTATTCGATGACATTTTATATTTTTATTGAGTTTTTAAAAAATCTCAGAATTCGTAGTACATAACCCACAAAAATTGTAAAAAAGAAACTATAAAAAATAATGACTAATTTTTCGATCCATTTTTTTAAGAATCTTCTATCCAACAAATATAGTATGTCTATGGATCTATTCACGAAAACATTAAAAAAGACTAACTAAATGAATAAGTTATTTTTCGATCTTTTTTTGAAAGAATCATCTATCCATCATATATATTGTGTCTTATGATCCAATTAGGGGGTATTCGACAACATTTAATATTTTTCACCGAGTTTTGAAAAAATTCCAAAATTCGTTGTCCATAATCCACGAAAGTTGTAAAAAAAAACTATTGAAATATATAGGAAGAGCCTATTATGCACCTCTTTTTCAAAGGTGCACCGGTGCACCCCTCTACTTTACCTGCTATAGCAGGTTGCTTTTATTAATGAGTGGAACCCACAACTGCTGAAAAATAAAATAAACTTATTTATATATTAAATTAGGTTGATTGATTACGTTAATGCCCTTTATTGATGAGTGGTGCCCACAACTACTTCATCTCCACTGATATTCACATAACAGGAATGGGAGAAAATTTCTAAGAAACATCAAAACCCTTTTACCCTCTTCTATTTCTCATTTTGTTGACAAACTCGTGTAACCCCTTTTTGGGAACTTTATTTATTTATTTTTTTCAAAAACTGAAGAAAAAAAAGATTCAATTTAAGTGTTTCTGGAACTTTTCATGAGATGGGTATTCTCTCATTGTGTTCAATTTGTTGGTTTTCAGATTTTGATTTCTTAGTTCTTGTCAAACACATCTTTTGATAATGTCATGTCTTTTTCTATAATCTACTAGTACTGTAATTTGGACTAATGGTGTTGATGGAAACATCAATTTACTTGATGACAATCTTCTTTGTTATTTGTTTGTTGTTGAATTCTATTTTCTTCATAATTTGATTGATTGAAAATAGAAAGATGGGTTATTAAGTTTGTAGCTCTGCAAGCCTCTGCTATTAGTATTTTCTGAGTGGTTTGATTTTTAATACCATTATCAACCTATAATATAATAGCCATGTATGTGTGTTTGTTCATAACTATGGCGGTCTACTTCATGACTTCAATGAAGTTCATATCAAATAGTAATATTTTCAATTCATTTTCTTTGAAATGATTATTTGAATTCTATGAGGTTCTCGGTGTTTGTTTGGTATGGATTTTAATAAGTTATTTCAACTTAACAAGATGTTTTTAACTCAAGATTTGAGTCTTTTGATATTTAGATTTAGACTTAACAAATTTTAATAGGAAACTCTTATATTAGGTTGTGAAAGTCAAATTAAATGTCGATCTTGATTAATTTAAAAGTTAAATCTGAAACTCTTAAACTAGTGATCCAAAGTCAGATTAAAAGTTGATTTTCACTAATCTTAATTTTTAAATTCTTATATTAGGTTATGGAAGTCAAATTAGAAGTGGATCTTGCCGAATTTAAATTTCTATATTACATCGTGAAAATCAAATTAAAATAAATTTTGACTAATTTCAATTTTGAATTTTTATATTACATTGTGAATGTCATGTTACAAAAATAATCACATCATGTTTAGTGTTCACCAAATTTTCAAATTTATTCCGTCAAATAAAATTATATTCTAATCTTCCTCTCTTCCATTTTCATTAGTGTATGAACTTGGAGAATGCATTTGGTCAGGGGCATTAGTTTTGACTTTATGGACTAAAACCAATTTTTTTTACATTCAGGGACTTGTTTGCAACAAAACAAGATATAGGGACTAAAACCAAAATTTCACGAACATACAAAGACCAAAAGATCTATTAAGCCTTTATTTTTTCTTTACAAATGGAAAAATAAAATGATATAGCAGTAGCATAATAAATTTACCCATCTTAGGGCAGAGTAGAACAATTTAAGGATGCAAATGTGTTAGGAAAAATACCTCCATAAAATAAGTTAGGGGTTAGAGATGTTAAGAATACTGAAAAGGTCATAGTAAGGCCTCTAGAGATCGGAGGAGAAACTGAAGATGTTAAGGATGTTGAAAAGGTCATAGTAAGAAAATTGATTATAATTTGACGTTCACAATCTAATATAAGAATTAAATATTGAAATTAGGCAAGATCGACTTCTATTCTAATTTAACTTTCACCCAACAGTATAAGAGTTTCAAATTGAAATTGGTCAAGATCAGTATATAATTTGACTTTCACGGTCTAATTGAGATTAGTGAAGCTTGACTTCTAATTTGACTTCCGCTCACTAGTTTAAGAGTTTCAAATTTAAATTAGTTGAGATTGGCATCTAATTTAACTTTCACGACCTAATATAAAAGTTTAAATTTGAAATTAGTCAAAATTGATTTTAATTTGACTTTCACGATCCAATATATAAATTAGGCAATATCGACTTATAATTTGACTTCAACCCACTAGTATAAGATTTTCAAATTGAAATTGATCCAAATCCCATCTAATTTAACTTTCGGACCTAATATAAGATTTAAAAATTGAATTTCGGCAAGATCAGCTTCTAATTTAACTTCCACGACATGATATAAGAATTTAAAATTTGAGATTAGTGAAGTTCGACTTCTAATTTGACTCCAGCTTACTAGTTTAAGAGTTTCAAATTTAAATTAGTTGAGATTGGCATCTAATTTAACTTTCACGACCTAATATAAAAGTTTAAAATTGAAATTAGTCAAAACTTATTTTAATTTGACTTTCGCGATCTAATAAAGAAATTAAATATTGGAATTATGCAAGATCGACTTATAATTTGACTTCCACCCGCTAATATAAGAGTTTCAAATTGAAATTGGTCAAGATCACATATAACTTGACTTTCATGACCTAATATAAGATTTAACAATTGAAATTCGGCAAGATCAACTTCCAATTTGACTTTCATGACCTAATATAAGAATTTAAAAATTGAGATTAGTGAAGCTCGACTTCTAATTTGACTTCCGCTCACTAGTTTAAGAGTTTCTAATTGAAATTGATCCATATCACATCTAATTTAACTTTCAGACCTAATATAAGATTTAAAAGTTGAATTTCGGCAAGACCAACTTTTAATTTAACTTTCCCGACATGATATACGAATTTAAAAATTTAAGATTAGTGAAGCTTGACTTCTAATTTGACTTCCGCTCACTAGTTTAAGAGATAGCCATTTAAATTAGTTGAGATTGGCATCTAATTTAACTTTCACGACCTATATAAAAGTTTAAAATTGAAATTAGTCAAAACTTATTTTAATTTGACTTTCGCGATCTAATAAAGAAATTAAATATTGGAATTATGCAAGATCGACTTATAATTTGACTTCCACCCGCTAGTATAAGAGTTTCAAATTGAAATTGGTCAAGATCGCATATAATTTGACTTTCATGACCTAATATAAGATTTAACAATTGAAATTCGGCAAGATCAACTTCCAATTTGATTTTCATGACCTAATATAAGAATTTAAAAATTGAGATTAGTGAAGCTCGACTTCTAATTTGACTTCCGTTCACCAGTTTAAGAGTTTCAAATATAATTTAGTCGAGATTGGGATCTAATTTAACTTTCACAACCTAATATAAAAGTTTAAAATTGAAATTAGTCAAAATTGATTTTCACGATCTAATATAGAAATAAAATATTGAAATTAGGATAGATCGACTTCTAATTTGACTTCCGTCTACTATATATAAGAATTACAAATTGAAATTGGTCAAGATTGGCACCTATAATGTAAGAGTTTAAAATTGAGATTAGTCAAAATTGATTTTAATTTGACTTTCACAATCTCATATAGGAAATAAATATTGAAATTAGGAAAGATCGATTTCTAATTTGACTTCCACCCACTAGTATAAGAGTTTCAAATTGAAATTGGTCAAAATCTGCATCTAATTTAACTTTCACGATGTAATATAAGAGTTTAAAATTGAAATTAGTCAAAATTTATTTTAATTTGATTTGATTTTCACAATGTAATATAGGAATTTAAAATTTAAATTTGGTAAGATCCATTTCTAATTTAACTTCCACGACCTAATATAAAAATTGAAAAATTGAGATTAGTGAAAATCGACTTTTAATTTGACTTTTAATCACTCGTTTAAGAGTTTCATATTTAAATTAGTCAAGATCGACATCTAATTTGATTTTCACAACCTAATATAAGAGTATCAAAAGAATCCAATCATGAGTTAAAAACATCTTGTTAAGTTGAAATAACTTATTAAAATCTACCAAACAAACACTGAGAACCTCATAGAATTCAAATAATCATTTCAAAGAAAATGAATTGATAAATGTTACTACGTATTTGATATGAATTTCATCGAAGTCATGAAGTAGACTGCCATAGTTATGAACAAACACATATACATGGCTATTATATTATAGGTTGATAATGGTATTAAAAATCAAGCCACTCAGAATATACTAATAATAGAGGCTTGCAGAGCTACAAACTTAATAACTCATCTTTCTATTTTCAACTAATCAAATTATGAAGAAAAAATAATTCAACAACAAACAAATAACAAAGAAGATTGCCATCAAGTAAATTGATGTTTCCATCAATACCATTAATCCAAATTACAGTACTAGTAGATTATAGAAAAAGACATGACATTATCAAAAGATGTGTTTGACAAGAACTAAGAAATCAAAATTTGAAAACCAACAAATTGAACAAAATGAGATGATACCCATCTCTTGAAAAGTTCCATAAACACTAAAATTGAATCTGTTTTCAGTTTTTGAAAGAAAAAAAAAGTTCCCATAAAGGGTTACACGAGTTTGTCAGCAAAGTGAGAAATAGAAGAGGGTAAAAGGGTTTTGATGTTTCTTAGAAATTTTCTCCCATTCCTGTTATGTGAATATCAGTGGAGATGAAGTAGTTGTGGGCACCACTCATCAATAAAGGGCATTAACGTAATCAATCAACCTAATTTAATATATAAATAAGTTTATTTTATTTTTCAGCAGTTGTGGGTTCCACTCATTAATAAAAGCAACCTGCTATAGCAGGTAAAGTAGAGGGGTGCACCGGTGCACCTTTGAAAAAGAGGTGCATAATAGGCTCTTCCTATATATAAGTTGTTTTTAGATTATTTTTTTTAAGAATCTTCTATCCAACACATACAATGTTTCTTATGACCCATTTAGGGGAGTATTCGATGACATTTTATATTTTTACTGAGTTTTAAAAAAATCTCAGAATTCGTAGTCCATAACATGAAAATTGTAAAAAAAACTATCGAAAAGAATAACTAATTTTTCGATCCATTTTTTTAAGAATCTTTTATCCAACAAATATAATGTGTCTATGGATCCATTTAGTCAAGATTTCAATGACATTTTATTTTTTGCATCAGTTTTGAAAAAATCCCAAAGTTCATAGTCTATAACCCATGAAAACTGTAAAAAAAACTAACGAAATGAATAAGTTATTTTTTGATCCATTTCTTTTGAAGAATCTTCAATCCAACACATATATTGTGTCTTATGATCCATTTAGGCGGAGTATTCGATGACATTTTATATTTTTACCGAGTTTTTAAAAAATCCCAGAATTCGTAGTCCATAACCCAGAAAAATTGTAAAAAAAAAAAAACTATGGAAAATAATAACTTATTTTTAGATCCATTTTTTAATAATCTTCTATCCAACAAATATAGTGTGTCTATGGATCCATTTAGTCAATATTTCAATGACATTTTATATTTTGCATTAGTTTTGAAAAAATCCCAAAATTCGTAGTATATAACCCACGAAAACTATTAAAAAAACTAACGAACTGAATAAATTGTTTTTCGATCTATTTATTTTGAAGAACCTTTTCTCCAACACATATAGTGTATCTTTGGATCTATTTAGGTGAGATTTCAATGACATTTTATTTTTTGTATCGAGTTTTGAAAAAATCCTATAACCCACGAAAACTATTAAAAAAACTAACGAACTGAATAAATTGTTTTTCGATCTATTTATTTTGAAGAACCTTCTCTCCAACACATATAGTAGACGAGATTTCAATGACATTTTATTTTTTGTATCGAGTTTTGAAAAAATCTCAAAATTCGTAATCTATAACCCACGAAAACATAAAAAAAAAAAAAAACGAATAAGTTATTTTTTGATCCTATTTTTTTAAGGAATCTTCTATCCAACATATATAGTGTGTCTTATGATCCAATTAGGGAGTATTTGATGACATTTATATGTTTAACGGAGTTTTAAAAAAATCTTAAAATTCGTAGTCCATAACCTACAAAAATTGTAAAAAAAACTATCGAAAATAATAACTTATTTTTCGATCCATTTTTTTTAAGAATCTTCTATCCAACAAATATAGTGTGTCTATGGATCCATTTAGGAGAGATTTCAATGACATTTTATTTTTTGCATCGGTTTTGAAAAAATTCCAAAATTCGTAGTCTATAACCCACAAAAACTCTAAAAAAAACTAACGAAATGAATAAGTTATTTTCGATCCCTTTATTTTGAAGAATCTTCAATCCAACACACATATTGTGTCTTATGATCCATTTAGGCGGAGTATTCGATGACATTTTATATTTTTACCGAGTTTTTAAAAAATCCCAGAATTCGTAGTCCATAACCCGCAAAAATTGTAAAAAAAAAAACCTATGGAAAATAATAACTTATTTTTAGATCCATTTTTTAAGAATCTTTTATCCAACAAATATAGTGTGTCTATGGATCCATTTAGTCGATATTTCAATGACATTTAATATTTTGCATCAGTTTTGAAAAAATCTCAAAATTCGTAGTCTATAACCCACGAAAACTATAAAAAAAACCAACGAACTGAATAAATTGTTTTTCGATCTATTTATTTTGAAGAACCTTCTCTCCAACACATATAGTGTATCTTTGGATCTATTTAGGCGAGATTTCAATGACATTTTGTTTTTTGTATCGAGTTTTGAAAAAATCCCAAAATTCGTAGTCTATAACCCACGAAAACATTAAAAAAAAACAAACGAAACGAATAAGTTAGTTTTTTGATCCTTTTTTTTAAGGAATCTTCTATCCAACATATATAGTGTGTCTTATGATCCAATTAGGAAGTATTTGATGACATTTATATGTTTAACCGAGTTTTAAAAAAATCTTAGAATTCGTAGTCCATAACCCACAAAAATTATAAAAAAAAACTATCGAAAATAATAACTTATTTTTCGATCCATTTTTTTAAGTATCTTCTATCCAACAAATATAATGTGTATATGGATCCATTTTGGAGAGATTTCAATGACATTTTATTTTTTGCATCAGTTTTGAAAAAATTCCAAAATTCGTAGTCTATAACCCACGAAAACTGTAAAAAAAACTAACGAAAGGAATAAGTTATTTGTCGATCCCTTTCTTTTGAAGAATCATCTATTCAACAAATATATTGTATCTTATGATCCATTTAGGCAGGAATTCAATGATATTTTATTTTTTTCACTAAGTTTTCAAAAAATCTCAAAATATGTAGTTCATAACCCATGAAAACAATGAATATTATTTTCAAAATGAATAAGTTATTTTTTTAATATTTTTTTTAAGAATATCTTATTCAACACATATAGTGTATCTTAAAATCCATTTAGGCGAGAATTTGATGACATTTTATTTTTCCACCGAATATTGAAAAAACCCCAAAAGTTGTAGTCTATGACCCACGTAAACTGTAAAATAAACCGTCGATAAGAATAACTTGTTTTTTTATCCATTTTTTTAGAATCTTCTTCCAACACATATAGTGTGTCTCTCGATCCAAGTTTTGAAAAAATCCCAAAATTCGAAGTCTATATAACCCACTAAAACTATAAAAAAAACTATTGAAATATATACGTTGTTTTCAAATCCCTTTTTTTTTAAAGAAACTTCTATCCAACACATATAGTGTGTCTTTGGATCCATATAGACGATAATTAAATTAAATTTTATTTTTTGCATAGAGTTTTTAAAAAATCTCAAAATTCGTTGTTTGTAACCCACGAAAACTATAAAACACTAACAAAATGAATAAGTTGTTTATCGATCCTTTTCCTTTGAAGAATCTTGTATCCAACATTAATCGTGTGTTGTTGGATCCAGTAAGCAAGAATTCAATTACATATTTTTTACACCGAGTTTTAATAAAATTCTCAAAATCTATAATCTATACCCGCGAAAATTGTAAAATAAACTATAAAAAAGAGCAACGTGTTTTTCAATCCATTTTTTTATGAATCTTAATCCAAAATATTAGGTGTGTCTTATGATCCATTTAGGCGAGAATACGATGACATTTTATTTTTTTCACCGAATTTTAAAAAAATCTCATTATTTGTAGTCTATAACAGACAAAAACTATAAAAAAAAACTATCCAGATATAAAAGTTGTTTCTAGATTTTTTTTCTTTTAAGAATTTTCTATCCAACACATACAGTGTGTCTTATGATCCAATTAGGGGAGTATTCGATGACATTTTATATTTTTCACCGAGTTTTAAAAAAATCTCAGAATTCGTAGTCCATAACCCACAAAAATTGTAAAAAAACACCATAAAAAATAATAACTTATTTTTCGATCCATTTTTTTAAGAATCTTCTATCCCACACAAATAGTGTGTCTATGAATCCATTTAGGCGAGATTTCAAAGAAATTTTTATTTTTTGTATCTAGTTTTGAAAAACTTCCAAAATTCGTAGTATATATAACCCACAGAAACTGTAAAAAATCTAACAAACTGAATAAGTTATTTTTCGATCCCTTTATTTTGAAGAACCTTCTCTCCAACACATATAGTGTGTCTTTGGATCTATTTAGGCGAGATTTCAATGACATTTTATTTTTTGTATCGAGTTTTGAAAAAATCCCAAAATTCGTAGTCTATAACCCACGAAAACATTAAAAACACAATCGAAACAAATAAGTTATTTTTTTTATCCTTTTTTTTAAGGAATCTTTTATCCAACATATATAGTGTGTCTTATGATCCAATTAGGGAGTATTCTATGACATTTTATATTTTTCACCGAGTTTTGAAAAAATCACTGAATTCGTAGTCCATAATTCACGAAATATATAAGTTGTTTTTAGATCTTCTTTTAAGAGTCTTTTATCCAACACTTACAGTGTGTTTTATGATCTATTTAGGGGAGTATTCGATGACATTTTATATTTTTCATTGAGTTTTTAAAATATCCCAGAATTCGTAGTACATAACCCACAAAAATTGTAAAAAAGAAACTATAAAAAATAATAACTAATTTTTCAATCCATTTTTTTATGATTCTCGTATCCAACGCATATAGTGTGTCGTTGGATCTATTTAGACGAGATTTCAATGACATTTTATTATTTGTATCGAGTTTTGAAAAAATCCCAAAATTCGTAGTCTATATAACCCACGAAAACTTAAAAAAAAACTAACGAAATGAATAAGTTATTTTTCGATCATTTTTTTAAAAGAATCATCTATCCATCATATATATTGTGTCTTATGATCCAATTAGGGAGTATTCGACGACTTTTAATATTTTTCACCGAATTCTGAAAAAATCCCAGAATTCGTAGTCCATAATTCACGAAAATTGTAAAAAAAAAAACTATCGAAATATATAAGTTGTTTTTAGATTTTTTTTTTTTTTTAAAGAATATTCTACCCAACATATACAGTTTGTCTTATGATCCATTTAGGAGAGTATTCGATGACATTTTATATTTTTCACCGAGTTTTAAAAAAATCCCAGAATTCGTAGTCCATAACACGAAAATTGGAAAAAATGACTATCGAAAAGAATAACTAATTTTTCGATCCATTTTTTTTAAGAATCTTCTATCCAACAAATATAATGTGTCTATGGATCCATTTAGGCGATATTTCAATGACATTTTATTTTTTGCATCAGTTTTGAAAAAATCCCAAAATTCGTAGTCTATAACCCACGAAAACTATAAAAAATACTAACGAAATGAATAAGTTATTTTTCGATCCCTTTCTTTTGAAGAATCTTCAATCCAACACATATATTGTGTCTTATGATCTATTTAGGCGGAAATTCAATGAAATTTTATTTTTTTCACTAAGTTTTCAAAAAATCTCGAAATTTGTAGTCCATAACCCCTGAAAACTATGAAAAATATTATCAAAATGAATAAGTTGTTCTTTTTATCTTTTTTTTTTAAGAATCTCCTATTCAATACATATAGTGTATCTTACGATCCATTTAGGTGAGAATACGATGACATTTTATTTTTCAACCGAATTTTGAAAAAATCCCAAAAGTTGTAGTCTATAACCTACGATAACAGTAAAATAAACTATCGAAAAAAATAACTTGTTTTTCGATCCATTTTTTTTAGAATATTCTTCCAACACATATAATGTGTCTTTCGATCCATTTAGACGAGAATTCGATGACATTTTATTTTTTTAACGAATTTTTAAATAAACCCAAAATTGGTAGTCATAATCCACAAAAACTGTAAAAAAAACTATCGAAATGAATAAGTTGTTTTTTCGATTTATTTATGTTGAAGAATCTTCTATCCAACACATATAGTGTTTCTTTGGATCCATTTAGGCTAGAATTCTATTACATTTTATTTTTCCATCGAATTTTGAAAAAATACCAAAATTTGCAGTCTATAACCTACGAAAACTATAAAATAAACTTTTGAAAAGAATAACTCTTTTTTCGATTCATTTTTTTTATAGAATCTTCTTCCAACACATATAGTGTGTCTTTCGATCCATTTATGCAAGAATTCAATGGCGTTTTATTTTTTTCACCTAGTTTTGAAAAAATCCCAAAATTCGTAATCGATTACCCACAGAAACTATAAAAAAAACTATCGAAATATATAAGTTGTTTTTCAATGTTTTTTTAAGAATATACTATCCAACACATTAAAGCTTATCATCATGAAATCTCTTTTGCACAATTACTCTTCTTTCTTAAACCTATTTGTCATATCCAAAGGTTCCATCACTTTTACACAATCAAATGGAGTGATAGCATTAATTTTCATATTACTTTACATTTTTTTCAGATCCACTAGTGTCTACCTTATTGACTATGTTATTTACCTCCTGATAATTTGAGAATCCCTCACTCCCATTTCATATAACACTTTCAATTGTGCATCCATGACAAAGAAATCATAGACTTTCATACCAAAGTATTCCCGGTAACTTCTATGAAGCATGGACTAGCCAAAACTGAAATGGTTCTTTTCACATTCATCAACGATCTTTCGAAACACAATGTGCATCCAAGAGCATTGACATCCTAATGCATGTGGGGGAAATGAGCGCAATGATGAGTAGCTGAAGGTGATGGTTAAAATTGTGGTTGCGATCACCGATACAGTATTGGTTGTATGTCATTGTGGTTTTGGTCATTGCGGTTGTTGCGATGCGCATTATAGTTATTGCAGCGTGAAATTATTTTGCAGTTGCAGTGAGAATAATATCTTACTTAGTCTTACAATATAAGTAATACCAAGATTTAGAACTAAAGGAATAAAAGTTACAAGTTGAACAAAGATTTAGAACTACACAATCTATAAACTTCATAGTTCAAAAAGAAAGTGCTTTTTTTTACAAGTTCAAATCAACTACAAAACTGTAATGCAGGAGCAAATGTGTAAAGGCCATTCAAATTATGGTTTTAACTTTGGTAACTGAAAGTAAAACCATAAAACAGTTTAAATTTAAAACTTCATGACAGTCAACTGTCAGAAAATTTTATTCCAAGCTCCCACTTTTTTTTTCTTCTGCTTCAAAATCATCTTTTTTCAAAATTATCAATTCAATAGAAAAAATGCCCTTCACATAATCAAAACGAGTAGCAGAAAAAAGAAATTTTCATCAATTCAACGGCTATCTCCTTTGTCTTAGTTTTTATACAATTCAACATTAAGCTTTTCCACGAGAAAACTACTCCTGCTTTTGACAAAATCTGCCATAAAATCAATATTCACAATGTCAGTACACAAAATAGAGGCGATTCATTGAAATCATAACAGTCAGCGTAGCTGGTATATACAAATAATAGAATATATCCATACCATTGTTGATTTTTCCTGAACTCGGTGAGCACAGGGTATATGTTCTCAAAGGCTGCATAGATCTCATCTCTCACCTATTAAAATGTAAAACATATGCATAAAATCGAGTGAACCGGAATTTTCAGGGGGGAATAATAAAAGGGAATTATATTATATATAGAAATATTACCTTTGCTCCTGTTAGAACAATTTTGCCAGCGACATAAATAAGCAAAGTTATCTTTGGTTGCTTCATCCGGTAGATTAATCCGGGAAACAACTCTGGTTCATACTATCACCCCATATAAGAGAGTTCAGCATATTTTCTTCAACTTATAGACATTAATACAAAATATGAAGATAGACACAAGTATCTGCCATTTCAATTTTAAGAAAACTTCCTAAACCTTTTGATCATTCAATTAGGCAATTCAGCGAGTAAGGGTAAACAACAAATATATAAATAATAAATCAAAGCAGCTTTAAAGATTGTTTGGCTTCATGAGAAAATAGTTTTGGCTTTGCATCTCTAGTTTAGAATCAGTCAAGTGAATGTCTTCAATAGTTTGAATAGTGCTCAAGACAAAACACATTTTTTCTGTAAAACTTAAAAAACATTTTACTCCTTTAGGGTGCGTTTGATTCGTAAAATAGTAAGGTACTGGACAAAACAGTACATGACAAAATAAAATAGTACAGGACAAACGCACCCTTAGTTCCTTTTTAAGTGTCGCTTTTGCAAAAGAATTGTGTTCTTATTTATTTGTCATTAACATTAATTATTGTTTTGTCAATAATACCGGTAACTATTTATTATGGATAGTGAAATGAGTGGAATAAGATAATAAATAGTTACGAGTATTATAGGAAAACGAGAAATAATTCATCAAAAACAACAAAACTATGTTGGTTTTATTAAAACAACGATTAAAAAAGGAATGGAGGGGGTAATAAATAGCTTACACTAGAGAAAGCACCATGGGAATATGCAAGACCCTCCAACCGAATGGGGAACTTGACATCACAACAGGCGACAGTGTTGTGAATCTTGAAATCCTATAAAATAAAGCAGAAGGAATCAACTACTAATCAAGATGCAACTACTTAGGTACTATGAGAAAAAAGCAGAAATTAACCAAAGTTAATGAAACGTTTTCAGTTAAGATAATCTGAAAGGGTAGATATTGTACCTCAAATTTGGCATTGAAACCAAGCTTTTGGATGATACGGGCATGCTGAAAGCATAAGTAAATAACCAATTAGAAAATACCATAAATTTTGAAAAAATGAATTAACAAGTGCAAATCACAAATGACTTGGTTATCCAGCCTAATTAACCCCAATATTCTCCATTGGAGAGACATCAATAATGTACATAGCATGAATGAGGTTATTAACAAACAAAAGAACAAGAACGCACCTTCCTTGCTGCCAATTTAGACTGATGCTCACTCTTAGCTCCAGTACAAACCTATGCATACCAGTTAAATTAGAACAGCATAAAAAGAAAGAGAAACCCTTCACAGGTATTATGTCAATTTATTATGGTTTCGCAAAAGGAACATCAGGGACATGAGAAAATACACAGAAATTTTAAATTCCCAACCATGGTTATATGAAGTGAATCAAATCAAGAATTAGGTTAGTAATAAATGATTAAAATAATAAGATATAATTCTGCAAAAAAAAAAAAAAAAAAAGCAAAGAGAAGAGAGTCTTCAGACCCTCCTCCCACCAGGATTCTAAAAGAGAATCAAACAGCTAAATAATAATAATAAGCAACACAGAACTTCCCAATAATTTTTATTTGAATACAATGTTAAAAACACAAATAAAACACACTTATATGACAGAAGCAGCAAGAGCAACAAAGGAGCATACCATCTTTCCAGAAGCAAAAATAAGTGCAGTTGTTTTTGGTTCCCTGATCCTCATAATGACGGCCGGGAAACGCTGCAAAGAATTGCATCACAAACATCAGTGACACTAAAACAGGCATATTAATTGCATTGGCAGAATATTGAATTGGAATAACAAAAGAGTGACAACAAGTAATAGATATCAAAAGTGACATTAATAACAAAAGAACAACAAAAACTAAGCATCTCTAGTCCATAAAGGAACACGAGAATTTTCAAAAAGTAGGAACAGTAAAACCATCAAGTTAATCTTCACTTCCAATTCCAATACAAAGGAAAAAGGAAGAATGGGCAATGCACACTTTCATACTTATCATAGATGTATTGGAAAGAAATTCACAATCAACATATAAAACTTGCCTTGGGATTGTACTCTGCGTTACGAGCTTGGAAAGCAATTGCTTTGAGATCCAACTCAGTGTCCAAATTGACGGTTGAAACTATATTTCTGGAAGTAAAAACACATCGTAATTAGTTTATGATAAAGTAAATAGAAGGGGAAAAAAGCCATCTGATATACCATTCTAAAGAGAAGCAAATTTAATACATATTCCAAAATTCAAAGCACATGATAACTAAAAGCAAAACAACAAAAATGGCCTTTCACAATTTGGCGGCAATTAGTAAAATGATTCAAGCAACAAAATAACTATTAGGCTAACCCCTGTCTGTTCTCTTTGTACAAAGATTTCTAAAACTCTTATCCGTACACTAAATACACTTAAGAGGAGAATCTACCATCTTTTACACGATAAGTTTTTTCTCCAAAGCATTATTTCATTATCAAAACCGGTGTGCCATCACGTGTCCATTCATCCACCACAATATTTTCATCACTACAATGTTGGAGTTTTGACTTATTTTCTTGTCAACCATGTACCACCTTAGTTTAGTTCCATGTAACATCACAAATCTTTATGAGAGAAAACTTTCCCTTCTTGCTGAAGTGATACTTTTTTTATCATATTCCATTTATCCCGTCCTATTTAAACCACGTGATTTGTCGACTATTTATTGGCCATGTATAGTAATTAATGGACTTGCTACAGTCATTGTGAAATCAACGACTAACAAATACATTACAAATCATCCCGGACACAACAGATAAGCATAAATAAGGATACAAACAATAGCCTCTCAACCGACACTTAGCTATATACTACAACGTGTAAAAGTAAAAGACATTGACCTCAATCCAGGTAAATCCATCATTGATTATCTCCATGAAAAATCACAAGGAAACAATTAAGGTCAGTTAAAGTATCAAGTATTGTCTATACCTCCAAAGAAAACTTCAAACAGTATCATCATAGATGTCCGTGGACTCTTCAATTGGATACTAACTATTTCAGTTCACTTATAATCTCACTCAAAATTCAATTCTCCAATTATTAAATGAAACAAACAAAACCTAATATTTATCCATACCCATCAAACAATAACTAGTTATTATTTTTTAACATTAAAACACTTGATTAGGAAATAACATTTATTTAGATACTCACTGAAGTGTGAAGTGTAGGCACAATCCCAGAAGGATGCTTCTTTAGATCTACAGGTTGGTTCCCTTCCAATACTTGATCAGCCATTAACCTTAATATATAATCATAAAAAATAAATTAAATTAAGCTTAATCAATCATTACAAAACCACCCATCAACAAAAACAAAATACCATATATCTTCATAATTAAGGTACCGTTTGGCCTGACTTTTTTAGGTATAAAAAGTTATCTGAAAGCTAAAAGTGAAAAGCAAAAGTTGTTTTTTTAGTTTCAAAAGTCTTTTATCTATGTATTTTACTCGTAAAAATTAAGCAACTTTTATTTTTATCAAAAACTTATTGAAAATCTGTTTGACCTAACTTATCCTTTTATTGAGTAAAAAAGATTGAAATAAGTTAGACCAAACGGTACTTAATTATTCACTTTCATCTCATCACAAAAAGGATCAATTTATATCTAAAATTAATTTAGGGTTGAAAAAAACAGCAATCAATTGAAGAAATAGGGTTTTCAATTTTCATGAATCCAATTCAAATCACAAAACTTTTCTAAAAATTAGGTATTTATGTATCTATATATGAATGATGATTTAGATCAAAGGGATGTTAAATAAATGAGAGTCAGACCTTTGTTTTTGGAGAGAAAAATTAGAGTTTGTGTCTGTGAAAAATAGAGCGCGAAGAGATTTGTATCGTTAGGTTTATATAAGAGAGAGTGTTCGGCATTTTATTTATAGGCGTGTGAATTGGATCGGGTTAGGGTGTTGGGCTTTTTCTGTGATAATGCCCAAACAAATAAAAGAAATTGATTTTTATTTTATTTTTTTTAATCAAATCTTGTTTTGCGTTTTCTTTTTTATTTTGCTGTGTTACCATACTAACCTTTTTTTCCTCACAAATTTTTTGGTTTTTTTTTCTCATTATTTTCTCCCCCTTCTTTGGCTTTAAGAATTTTTTTGAATTTTTTTCCGACATATTTCAAATATTATAAAAAGTTTATTTACCAAAATTTATTTAATTTTAGGATGAACAAATAATTTTTTAAAAAAATTTAAGATTAAAGTAATGAATACCTTGACTTAGAAATCTAATTTTCAGCTAATTGTTTGTGGTGGAACCTTTTATAATATTTTAAACATTTTGTAAAAAATTATTTAAAAATAAATGTTGACTTTATAACAAAGACTAAAATTATGTGTAGGAAAATTTTGTAGGATCAAAATCATAGTACTTTGTTTTAATGGGGACAAAAAAACAAAAGTTTATAATTTATATAGAAATGATAAATATATTTAAATCTTTATACAAAACCTTGTACACGAAAGTAAACTAATGTAAGTTTTAATAATAAATAATATATTAACATCTTTTTATTTTAAAAAAGAAATATCATTGAAATATAATATATAAAACCTTAATTATGGGAATAAACTTTTTATAAGTAAAAATATATGAGAAAATCACTTTTTCTATCTTTGTGTGTGTTTGATCTACTAAAAAATAGAGAATTGGATCGTACAACTTTTGCTGCAGAATGTTTGACTCAAAAATTGGTTATGTGATTGTACAAAAAAGAGGGTAAGGGACATGACAAAAATAAGAATTTTTATCCTCACTAAATTACGGGACAACTTTTTATCCACAATAAAACGATATAAATTACAAAAATATCCATTTTATTTGTCCACATCATTTCTTGTACTTTGAATTGTTTTTGTAGATATATATTTTTCTTTTGGCTTTAAAAAAAACTCAAATTTTTAATAATATTTTATTATAAAGTATACTTAATATTATTTTAGTTACAATAAATGATAGAAAAATGTTAACATGTGCTCTAAGGACACATGTTTAAGAAACAAATGTGAAAATATTTTCATGGAGATTGTACATTCAACTTTTTTAAAATTAAGGAATTCATGACGAGTTATGACATCAATTGATTCAAATCCCCTCCCAAATACAGTTATGAGAGATCGAACTGTGGTCCTCATTATCATGTAATCACCACTGGACCAACGGTACAAAGATTTATATATTTAAGTATCTTAACATATTAACATGATGTAAATGCTATTAATTAATATGGTTAGTTCAAAATTCTAACTCAGTCCACCAAATGATTGAACTAAAAAAATAATTTCAAGTCGACTTTACTTATCTCTTAGTCAAATCTCGAATTACCAATGTCTCTTTTTCTAGAAACCTCATGCTTAACACAAAAGACGAGGTTATGGTTCACATGTCACACACGATTTCTAACGGTCTTTCTTAACGTCCTATTATCTCAAGAATACAGAGAGAATAACTAATAAGTTCTCTTCCAAAACGTATCCATTATGGTATCTACTATTTTTTATGAATGTTTTAAATAAAATTTTAGTCTCCTTTAGACTTTATTTATTTTTGGTTGTTAGGATATTGACCTTTTGATTGAGATTAGATTGTCTAAAATTAAAAGTTGATAATTTTTACTTAAAACAAAAAATTTAAAAATGTTTTTATAATACCGTTTAATTTCGATCAAACGACTCGACAATTAATGCAGTGGATGAATCACTTAGTTCGGTTCTTACCTCGGCCACTTCTCTCCTTACTACTTCAAATGACTTATTTATTTATAATGTGTATTGGTTGTTTTTTTTTTTAATCAAATAATGCGTATTTCATTATAAAACTCAATACTATTGTTCATATGGTTATTTCACACAAACTTTGTGATATGATGGCCTATTAAAAATACAAACTACGTGATTGGTTTGCATTTCCCAAAATAATGCATTTATTTAGGGGGATAGAAAAGGGAAAGTGAAACGCCAAAAAAGGCAAGTGTTTTGATTGCAAATATTTTTGGTTTGCGAAATTTGGGTTATATAAAGGGAATGACACACTGCATGAGAAATGGATATGACAGTTGCATTTTAAAACTTCCTTCTACTTGCACTAAAATATTTCATCTATAATATATACCAAATCCAAACTTCAAATGGTTAAGTTCAAGCTTATCATCATGAAAGCTCTTTTACACATTTACTCTTTTTTCTTAAACCTATTTGTCATATCCAAAGGTTCCATCACTTTTACACAATCAATTGCAGTGATAGCATTAATTTTCATATTACTTTACATTCTTTTTAGATCCACTAGTGTCTACCTTATTGACTATGTTTGTTATTTACCTCCTGATAGTTTGAGAGTACCTCACTCCCATTTCATAGAACACTTTCAATTGTGCAACTATGACAAAGAAATGATAGAGTTTCATGCCAAAGTATTGGAGAAATCGGGTATTGGAGCCGAGGCTTGCGGGCCAGAATCAATTCATGAGCTCCCTCCTGGTACTTCTATGAAGCATGCACAAGCCGAAACTGAAATGGTTCTTTTCACAATCGTCGACGATCTTCTTTCGAAACACAATGTGCATCCTAAGAGCATTGACATCCTTGTATCAAATTGTAGCCTTTTCTGTCCCACACCATGCATTACCTCAACCATCATTAACAAGTTTGGATTTCGAAGTAATGTAAAGTGTTTCAGCCTAAGTGGAATGGGTTGCAGTGCTGGATTGTTGTCAGTAAGCTTGGTCAAAGATCTTTTAAAAGTTCACAAAAATTCACTGGCTTTAGTTCTAAGCGTGGAGGCTGTGGCTCCCAACGGTTATATCGGCAATACAAAATCGAAGCTTGTTGCGAATGCATTGTTTCGAATGGGAGGGGCAGCAATTTTACTATCCAACAAAAATCAAGACAGGGGAATAGCCAAATACAAGCTTCAACATCTTGTGCGAACACATTTGGGATCAAAGGACAAAGCATATCAGTCTGTTTATCAGGAACCTGATGAAAACAATGTTGTAGGTGTTTCACTTTCGCGTTCGCTGTTAAGTGTAGCTGCTTCAGCTTTGAGGATCAACATAAAAAACTTAGGGCCTCTTGTATTGCCATATTCTGAGCAACTGCGATATGCATTGTCAATGCTTCGCAGGAAAATTTGGGCAGTGGAAAATAAGGAAATGTATGTGCCAAATTTCAAGAAGGCTTTTGAGCATTTCTGTATTCATGCAGGTGGTAAGACAGTAATAGATGGCATAGTGGAAAATCTGAAGCTGCATAGGGAAGATGGAGAGGCTTCAAGGATGGCATTATATAGATTTGGCAATACTTCATCTTCATCTCTGTGGTATGAACTGAGCTATTTGGAGGCAAAAGGGAGAGTAAAGAAAGGACATAAGGTTTGGCAAATTGGGTTTGGAAGTGGATTCAAGTGCAACAGTGCAGTGTGGAAGTGCCTTTCTGATATTGATCCAAATGTAAGGAATGTGTGGTCGGATAGAATCCATTTGTATCCAGTTGAGATGCCTGTGTTTGACTGTTGAAGTTATTGTAGGTTCAAGAAGTATTGACAGGGTCCAACAAAGATGAAAATTGGGAACTTTATGACTTATTCATTTTCTTATTTATACCTTATTGTCTTGCCAGTATAATCAGCATTTTCCTATAAGTTACTTTTTCTGTCTACCATAATAAACAGTAGGAATATATCCTTCATTTAGTCTATTTATTGTTAGTGTAGTACTAACCACATACTACAATTGAATTTCAACATAAGAATTTGAAGTGAGGTTTCACTTTGCAAACCAAGAAAGATTATTGATCAGAGCTCAAAAAAGTAAATGATTTTATTTGACATGATACATCTACATCTGTTTATATACACTTACATCTATCATAACTTAAATAAAAAGTTAAGGGAAAAAATGAGTGCATGGTACTCTATATCTTGGGAACCAAAGAGGACAAAATTATCAGTACAAACGAAGGCTAGCATTATATAATTAATTGCAAAATTTTGCAAGCTTTATCTAGTGAGATTTTTCAGCTTTTAACTTAACTGGTTGCTTGGACAAAACTTCAGCAATGAGCTGACGACCAAATAAGTGTGAATTCTTGAGGATTAGGTTCCTTGTTGATGGATCAACCACATAACCTTGACCTGGCATCCATTGTAGCAAGTGTAGAAGCAATTCTTTCTTTTCGGGCTGACCTAAATAGCGTGATACAGCCATCTCAAATAAATCCTGCATCCAGGGAAGATATGATTAATTTTGGAGTGAACAGTTGAAACTTGAAACAATATAAAACCCTACTCCTAGATCCGATCTTCTGAGCTGACCACTAAATCAGTTGTTCTAATTTTATTTTATTTTATTCAAATTGAATACATTTAATGAATAATAGCAAAAGGAATTTCAAACTGTAATAAAACAATTAAGTTTAATATTAGGTTTTTGCATTGCAGTGACACGATATTTAGTTGTAGTTGTTAGTGTGGATGTGGTTATTTAAAAAGAAAAATAAAATTAAGCCATGAACTAATTGTCTTACTAATGACAGTATTCAAATTGCAATACTAGCAAGATTATTACCTGACCAATCTTGTAGCCACAACTATGGAGTGTCTTCATAACATCATTGATCAAGTTGATGTTACCTGACTTCATAAATGCACTTGCAAACTTCTTGGTAGTAGGACCAGAAATAAATGTTGCATTATCCTGATTATGATAAGATTCATCAGATAAACCACAATGCTACAAGAAAGAACCAAATTATTCACTCCTAAAATCTGCTGGAATACCTTGAATACTACATATGCATCTTTCCAAAGCTTTCCTGCTAGGAGAATGTGCAGAATCTTCTCATGAAGTGCCTTGCATATGGTTCTCTTGTTATATTTCAGCATATTGTAAACAGAAAACGCCTCTGAATAAGCATTTTCCTGACCAAGGTGGTATATTAAAGAAGAACAGAGCTCCTATAAAGAGAGGAACATATTAGAAATTTTATTTGGTCCTTAACTGATAATAAATGGAAAAACAATCACAGAAACCTTTATTAAAAAGAAGCATTATTGGGTAATTTTAATCAAGTAAGTCCAACTTCATATATAGAATCCTCTTTCTCCCTATCAGTCTTTTAATGGTCTTTTCTTTAGGAACGAAACTGTTAGAAATAATATAGAACCATTGATGTGACTATCCTAACAGATTAAGCTTTTGAGATAATCGGTTATTTGACAGAAACTTTTTCACTCAAAGCTCATTTATATAAAAAAAAAAAAGATCAATAACAATATCTTCTTTGTTGAGATAAGGAAAATAAAATAGTGATGAACCTCAAATAACATGCAGCACGAAATATAGCTGTAGAAAACACAAACATACCGCTTAAAAAAAGTACAAGCACCAAGGATCAATATTGCGAAAATACTGGACAAGGATGCAAACAGATGCTGGCAAATATCACAAGTCATGAAAAACTTAAAACGACATATGACAGTCACATACTGAAGAAGACAAGTTTAAGTTTAACCGTTCAAGGATTTCATACGAACACATCAATATGTTAATAAAATAGCGTACCTCCGCTGGTTGATAGCCTTTACTGTTCATGTCCTCCATGGTTCGATAAGCTAATAAATACATGTTTTTCCGGCAGAAGTATTTTATTAGAATATTGAAGGTATTGTAATCAGGACTGATTGCTAATTCATCCATCTTTCTTAGTGTTTCCATCACACTTTCCATTTCACCTGCTCTGCAAAAAGCACAGAGCATTGAATTCATTATAACCACGTCATATTTGTTGAAAGTAGTTTGAAATTCATTGGCCAACTGCTTTGCCTCCTGAAAAAGCTTTGCTCGGCAAAGTGCGGATATCATGATACTGTGAGCATAGCCATCTGCATAAGGGAATTAAATTTTTAGATTACTACCATGTTAAAGATCCCAATGTTGGAGGGTTACTAGAACTAAAGCTTAGTATAATAATAAAAAAAAATTCAAGACCATTTTACTATATTAGGCTCCTTAACTAGTGCCCCTGGGGAACTAGTTAGCATTTTCCATATATCTAGTATCAGCTCCAAGAATAGAGATTCCAACAGTGGAGCAAATATTGAAACAGAAGAAAACATGGGAACATATTTGCAGAACTCTTATTGATCTCCATTACATACGAAGCTATTAAAGACAACTCTTCTAAAAGCTTAAGCTATAAAGTGGAGGACTAATAATGCCTATATGTAAGCTTTAGATGATACATAAAGACCCACCAGCCGTATTATATACTAATATACCTAGTGGAGAAAATAGATTTGATAAAATAATACTGGACAACCAATAAAAGGATTTGAAGTTTTCATGTCCATCATAGCGAAAAATATGAATAGATAACCTGAAACAAATATATATGGCAGATGAAAATTAATACTTCGTTATATTTTGGTCACCTCAAATAGATAGACTAGTCAAATAATCCCTTCAAAATAACTAAAAGTTTATGTAGATTTCTAGGCACATGGTGCTTTGTTTCATTGAAGGAAACTCCAAATGAAAACTTACCAGACTTGACGTGCTTTTTCATCATTTCATCAAAAACGACTTTTGCTTCATGCATTTGTCTTGCCTTAGCTAGGCCATCCATCAATACACAGTATGGCATCTGCATACAGATCCAAACTAGTGAAATAAGACAGTAAAAAAGAGAAAACATAGAAAAGGTTAAAAGGGTGTATAATTTATGATATTAACTTAAATTTAGGCATCAACATAGTAGGGATAATGCTATGAAATGATTTAACAACACTTCAGATACAGAAAAAAAAAAAAAAAAAAAATTTCCTTCATCAATTCAGAAGTTACTATTACCTCATCTTCAGCATAGCCCAAAGATTCCAGTTTGGCTAGTAATTCTCTTGACTTCTCAAACAAACTTCCTCTAACATACACTTTCAGCAAGGTTGTCAAAATTACCTGTAATTATATATATAATGTATGATATACTACTTGTCACAAATTTATGTCTTAAATTTTGTAAAACGACAAGGAAAACAAACCTTGTTTGGTACTAACCCTTCAGATTCCATATCTTGAATCAGCACATCAGCTTTTTTGACGTTTCCACTTGCTGAATAAGCATTTAGCAAAGAACTGTAGTGATAAACATTTGGAGAGCGACCTTCACTCTTCATTTGGTTAAAATAATATTCTGCTTCTTCCCATTTGCCATTAGAAGCACACACTGCCAGAATTGCCCCATAAATTACATCGTCCATTCGCAGTCTACTGTCTTGCAATTCCTGAATTAGCTCTAGTGCCTTAGGATATCCATCTTTTACCTTAACGCAACCTGCAATAAGCTGGGGATGAGAACAAAAAAATTAGGCTGCAATAAATAATTGAATTCTAAAAATCAGCATGATATATATATATATATATATATTTAGTTGTGCATACCAAACGATAAAAAGTAAATTTTTAGATAAGAAATAAAAAAAGCAGGCAGGGAATATTAAAGACATGGAAATTGATAGTGCCCTTTTTTTAAAAAAATTATTGCTTCAAGCATGCTGAATTTAATTACTATAAGGAATCAGAGAACCATAACTGAAGTTAAAAATACTGTAGACTACACCCTTGAAATACATTTTAGCATACAAAAACATGGAAAGATTATAAAAAAACACAAAAACAATGGCGGAAAGAATTACATACGGTACTGTAGGTAACAAGATCCGGAACTAGACCATCTTGTTTCATCTGCTGAAAGAGTTTAATGGCGGTATCAAACTTGCCTTTCTTGATTAGACATCTGAGAACAGAATTACATACATAGACATTGTCTTTGGCCGATTCATCTTGAATGTTGTTATACAGTTTTAGCAGCGTGGAAGCATCGAGTTTATTAGCCATGAACTTTATATAATGGGAATAAGAATATACATCAAGCTTCTTGTTCTCTTGCATCCATATAAAAAGCTGCAGAAAATGCAATAGTAATGGTAAATGAGTTTGGTACAAATGCATGAATGATTTAGGGCTAATGACATAAACACTTGCGAGACTGTTTGGAAGAGCTTATGCAAACAGTTTGTCATATGCATAACCGCTCCAAGATAGCTTATGAAAATAGCTTGGCAAATAAATAAATTTGTTTGTTAATTCATAAGTTTCCATTGACAAAAATTGTCTTTTTATAAGTTGTGATCTCATAAACTACCCTGAAAAACTTATAATAATACATAAAAGGTTATTTATTTGCATAAGCTGTTTCGCATAAGCTCAAAAATATTTGAGCTTATCCACTAGCATTAACACTTGTGAGACTGTTTGGTGGGAGAGAACTTATGGAAACAGCTCATGGCATGTTCATAAGCTGTTTTCAACTTATTTTCATAAGCTCTCCAAGATAACCAATGAAAACAGCTTATAACTTATACGAAAACAAATTAACTTTATTTTATCTTTTGTCATAGAAATAGCTAATACATAAACACTTATCATGCTATAAGCTCTTTATCCAAAACTATTGTTATAAAAATAGCTTATACATAAACATAGAAAAGTGCTTATCCAAACAAAGCCTAAGTAAGTATCTAGAAGTTCAATTACCTGAGAGATATGGTTAAATTTGTTTGAATTACCAAATTGGTGCAAAGTGGCATTGAGGTCTTTCACTGTCAACTTATCTCCTACACTGTTAATAAGAAATTAATTAAAAATTGTGAAGTGAAGAGTGAAGAAGATGAAGAAGAGTAAAAGTAGTAACCTTGTAAGAGTAGAAAGCAAGTTGGAAGAATATTGAAGTTGAAGTTTGGGTGATTTTGTTGTTGCGGTTTTGGAATTAGCGAATTTAACAGATTTTGTAGATAAGTGCGTTTGAGAAGCAGAGGCAGAAAATGATGATGAATGGCACCGAAACGCCATACCAAATGCAACTGCTGATGATGATATTGATATCTCCATTTTCCTTTCATTCACTGTGCTAAAGCTTCATTCATAATAATAGTGTACTCACTGAATTTAATTAAATATTAAAGTTAATTAATCTATTTATTTGGATTGGGCTTTCTTGTTTTAGGCCTCCTCAACTCAACTATGTGTTTTGCTAGAAACACCACCCTTTATGAACAGAATTTTTCTCTTCCCACCCCCCCATATCTCTTTCACCCACCGAAAACCCAAAATTGCCCCTGATTAAAATGGTTCGGAAACTAAGAACCGAAACAAAACGTAAATTTAGTTCGGAGAGTATATTCCGAAACGCAAGTAGTTCGGTGACTACGTTCCGAACCCGTTTGATATATACACATAACGCAAATTCAGTTTATATTTTCTGAAACATTTGAAAAGGGTTTTGGTGGGAAGAGGGAGAGTGCGATTTGGAGAGTGCGAACCAGTTCTTCACATCATCAAATTGCATCAAACTCAAATTAAACAAGTAAGTTTTATGCCAATTGTATGATTGATTACTATTATTCATGAATATATGCTTGTTTTTCAGTCTTTCACAAAATTACATGGATATGCAAAATTTGAATAACTGGGTTTTTGTTCATTTGTTGTTGATTTCGTTGCTTAAATGCTTGATTATGAGTTAATTGTGTAATTGGGTATTGCTTAGGATCAATGCATGTTTAATTTAAAGTTAACTTTAGTGTTGAGATAATTTGTGTTCTAAGTGTTTGATAAATTGCTTCAATGAATTGATTTTGTGTAATGCATTGATGTGAACCACGTTAAATTGCTTTGATTAGTTGGAATGCATAGTTGGTTAGTTGTAATGGAATCGTTATGATGACTAAAATCATTATGATGATTTTGACATTATATTTTTTTTATTGTTTATAGACATGGAAGACGTTGGTAGAACTCGGAAAGGGAAGGAGAGCCGTGCACATGCATCAGCGCGTAAGGAGGCTGAGGCTTGTGCTCCTCCAAAAAGTGGTCGTCGTCGTGGTAGGAGAGAAGTTGAAATGGTGGAAGGTTTGGTTCAAGGAACTCACGACTCTGAAGTGGGCGGTTCAGGCGGTACTCAGTCAAGAAGGCGGCGTAAAAGTTCAGCAAGGCGCAAAAGACAATCACAAGCTGAGGAAGCAGAACCTCAGGAGCAACAAGCTGTTGATGATGGTGGTGCATTTCTCAACGACGACTCTAATTCTGAACATGAGGAAGCAAATGTGGAACCTGTTCGAGTTCAAGCACCAAGACGACGACGTAAAGCATCGGTGGAAGAAGTAGTAGAAGAAGAGTCAGAAGAAGAAGGAGAGGGCTATGGCGGCGGACCGAGAGATATGTCGTTGTTATATGAATATCACAAGCATAGAGCGATTTCGATATGGAGGGTCCGACACCATGAACATCCGGTATAGAATTTTACTCCCATTACATTTACTAAATTGTGATTGTTTATATTGTATTAATGGACTTATGTAATATGTATTTTTTGTAGTTTTTGAAGAAAACTATGCGGGCTATAGCAAATGGCAAGAAGGTGATTGATATACCAAAACCGGCAAGCACCGTGGACTGGTTTTGGGATCCGATTATAGAAAGTGGTCTGGAGCCGCTGACGAGGACCAATTACAGCATTCTTGATCAGGGCCTGTTGCATTCATTTGCGGAAAGATGACATCTGGAGACTAGCACGTTCCACCTTCCTATAGGTGAGGTTGGAATCACACTTGATAACGTCCAATGTCTATTGCATCTTCGGATTGATGGTCCGTTTTTGGACCACGGGCGGTGTACGAGATTAGAAGGAGTTGAATTGGTGAGTAGGTATCTTGGAATGGAAGAGAATGATGTGTGGAAAGATTTTGATGATTTGAAAGGTCCGCACATTAGGTACGGTGACCTGGAGTTTTTGTATGACGACAATTGGACGAAGGCTGATGATGCGGTGGAGGAAGGCAAGCCAATCGAGGAGGTTACAATGTATCAGGAGAGGTGCATCCGAGCATTTTTGTTGTATTTGGTATGTTGTACCATATTCAGCAACAAGAGCCAGAACTACGTCGATGTAGTGTATCTCCGGTACTTCCAAGATCTGACTGACATGCATCAGTGGAATTGGGGTGCTGCTGCCTTAACATTTCTTCAACACTACATGGATATATCTTCTACGGCGGGAACCGGTCAAATAGTCGGATACATGTCATTCGTTCAGGTAAAATTGGTAAAGTAGAATTAGTTAAAATATTTTTCGATCGAATTATTTTTAATGGATAATGTTGATTGTTTATTGACATCTTGAGTTTTTGTAGAGTCACTTACGGATCGACTCTTGTAAATATATTTGTTTTGCTCCAATGTCTCAAAAAGGTGTTGCATTTCACTCCTTTTCCCCCGTTTTTTGACTTTCAACCGATGGCGTGCATTGTAGAGTTGCTTATACGCCATCACATTATCCGGATCTCTCTCTCTCTCTCTCTCTCTCTCTCTCTCTCAATGTGCTCATAATGTTCCTTGGTTTAACCAAATTTCTACTTAGTTCTTCAACTAACTCCTTCTCCTTCGGATTCAAACGCCCCACCATTAGGTGACCATCTAAAACTTTATCCAAAGGGTGGTTGTGTTTTCCGGAAACAACCGTAAGATGCCAATCGTTGGTAGCATGGAAGTGGCCACGTAGTCGAAACGGGCATTGACATTTTCTTGTTCCGGTTGTTTCAAATTTAAGTTTCTTTTTTGACGGTTTGTAAACACCGCCCCTTTCACATCCAAGAACAAGCTTCTTCTTCCTATTATTTCCACCGTTATCGGAATGCTCGATGACGATTGAGAACTTTAACCCCTTTGCAACATTGCGAGCCCACTCAATTAATTCTTCACGAGTGGCAAAAACTTTTTCCGTAGCAAAACTCGAGCTAGTATCAATTTCAACAACCGGAGGAATTGGAGGATTAGATACCGGAGGAGCTGGAGCTGGAGGATGACAATTGATGGGCTCCACTGCAACCAACGCCTCTTGTACAGTTAAACCGAGTACAACTTCTCGCTTTACGTCCATAACTACAAAAATTTAAAAAACATTTGAATAAAATTATCCAACAAGACACTATGATACATAACCTACAGGCACTAAAAATGAATTATAAATGACTTAATCATTGTACATGCAAATAATGGCCACTAGTCTAACCAATCTCTACCAACACAGAACCTATGCAGACCTGCTCCAGCAAAATTTAAAAACCAAGTACAGTTCGGAACGTAGAAACTGAACTTTGCACACAATTATTTCGGAGAACAGTCTCCGAACTCGGTCAAATCAGTTTCGGAAACCTAGACTTTGCAGGCTACTTTCTAAGGTGAAATAACAAAAATTAATCGGTTAAAAGTGAAATTTACCTTATGTTTGAGCATGAACAAGTGTTGATTCCTTCAGATAACGTCCCAAACTTGCATTTGAAGCACCATTCAAAATGAGAACACAAAATGGTGATGGAACATTTGAGATGGATTATGGAAGTGGAAAAGTTGTAAGTGAGCAAGTGAGCTGTGCGTTTTACACTATATCAGCAGAGTTCGGAACGTAGTCACCGAACTATCATTTCCCTCGTTTTCTCTCGGTTTCTAGTATCCGAAATATATTTTCCAAGGGTATTTTTGGAAATTCAGGGGTGAAAGAGATATAGAGGGGGTGGGAAGAGAAAAATTCTTATGAACATGGGTCCTTACAACACCACTTTCAACTGGGGTTGACCTTCTAAAGAAGGTGAAATGAATTTATTTATTTTCAAATAATTTTGTGGCTAAAATTCCATCAAGTAAGTAAGTGGAGCATATGAGGTTTGAGTTTGTCCTCTACATGTATAATATGAATATGATGTTCTTAGTAATTGAGTTAAGCTTATAGAATAGTGAATTGAATTTCTATTCCACTGTTTAATGTTTGTCGGCTTGATGAAAAAAACAAGAATTTGATTCTTCAAAATATGTGTTGGTTGAGAATTGTTATCGTTCATGTACAAAAATATTGGATACAACATGTGAGTTAATGTATAGAATTGTTTAGTTTGCATAAAAAAATTGTACTGTTTAGAAAAGCTCCAAAAACGTGTCATCAACCGTCTCTCATTTATTGTCTAGTACAAGTATAACCATTTGTGAACTTAAGTGCAGTTCGTTCGTGCAGGACACGTGAAACTGAGATGTGTTCAATGTGGAGCTTATTTGATTAAAGAATGAATTATTTTAATTAATAAAAGAATGTGCGCAAAATTACTCTCGCAATCCTTGAACTCAATTTACAATTTGATTCTTTAATTATTATTATTTTTACGTTATTTTATGTTTGAATATGAATTTTATACTTTAAATTTATAGTTTTATTTTTTTTAGCGTTCCCAATCATAAATATGTATTTCCCAAATGGACTAATGGTTGTGTTATGTGGTGAACTCTTGTGGAAAAAATCAGAGTTACTCACCTTAGTTTGAAAAATTAAAATTATTCATATTTTTTGGGAGGCTAATAGATATGTTGACTTATTAATATATAAAGTTGCTAATTTACATTTATCTAAAATATTAAGGTGTAAATTAGCAATGTACATTTTTTAAGTTGGACTAAAATATTATTTAATAATTTTAAATCAGTTAGGATAATCTTGTAAATTTAAGTTAATGTTAAAAATAAACATAGAAAGTGAAGATAATACGTACCTTGTTGAATAAAACAATAGGAAATACTTTGTCAAAAAAAAAAAAAAAAAAAAACAATAGGAAACATTTTTGCTTACTCAAATTTTTTACAGAATCCACGAGGGGTTGAATTTGATTTTATGTATTTATCAAACATGCTTGGTTTAATTTAATGGTAGCATTGAAACACATAAAAACCAAATTCAAGTTAATGTAAATTTTTTATTACCTAGGTTGTTATGTGTTTTTTTTGCGTAAAAATAAATTAGTAAAATGAGTGCACATACATAATTTGATAAATTATCTAACTATCTCTCAATTTTCTAGTGTAAAATTAATAAAATATTAAGATTTTTTTGTTGAATTAAAAAATATTTAATTAATTCGATCCACCTTTTTTTTTAATGTAAAAGAGAACAAACTTGATGCACAAAAAAAGATGATTTGTTACTTGATGGCAAGTGATACTTCAACCGACTTTGAATACCTTTTTTAATTTAGTCTCAAGTCAAGCATTAATGACCAAATATTCTCTTTTTTTATTATAACAAAATTATTAAGACAAAATATTGGTAATTTTTTTTTCCAGCAAATAATTTTACATATTTGATTAAAAAGATTTCTTTTTTTAAATAAAATCTTTTGGAGATTGTTATTAGTTACTGTATTACCGTTGTATTGAACAAGCTTGCTTAGCTGTCTCATTAGATATTTCTATCTCACTTGACTTGATAACCAAGCAAGTCAAGTCAATAAATACTATTTAATAACCACATCACATTCATTATTATCCAAAAACAATTACAACAATAATTATAACTCAATTGGGTGAAACTATCTTCTCCAACAATGGAACTTCTCAGTTCATTGAAGAAAGAAGAAATTTTGGAGGTCTTGTCTCATGGTGGCTTTTGTCATTGTTGTCAGAATCTTGTTCATGATCGTATTAGACTCCTTCATAAAAGTAACATTCTTTTCCTCTGTTTTAATTTTCATTACTTTATTTGTGTCTTTGTGTGGTTTTCTTTTGTAATTATCACTTCAAGTTTTCTTCTTTTCATCTTTTGTTAAATGGGTTTTCCATATTTTTTGATAAATGAGTTATCTTGGTTTGGGTTGTTTGGTTTTGTTGTGAGTTTGGAACATGTTTTAGTGTGTTGGCGTGAGTGATATTGGTTTAGGCTTGTAACATGTTTTTGATTGGGTATAGGCAGGAGCATATGTTGTAGTGTTGTACTGTACTATGTTGTTGAGGAAGTTTGGTGTCTTTTGTTGTTTCTTGTTATGTACTTGAGGAATCTTATACATAATAAAATTTACAGTTTTAAAAAAATATATATATTTGTGGTATTTTATTTAAACTTTATACTCAAGTGTAAAACTTTAGGATAACTGCATATGAAATTTTTTAATACTAATGGTGAATTCAATGTAACGTTTTTATCATTTCAATATAGGAAAGCGTGATGAGAATTCTCCTTTCTATGTGAGACATAGCAGTCATGATTCTTCGCGTAGATACATGAAGGAAGGAAAGAAAGCTGATTCTGAATTGCTGTTAAACGATGGAATCGTTGATGTTTCTTATCTTGAAAACAAGTTATCGGATTCGGAGGAACGAAAAGAGCGTATAAGATATTCAGAAGTTCATTGCAAAAAAGACTTTACCTACATTGAAAGGTTAAATGGCAGAGACCTAAATTTATTGCAAGGACTTGAACTGCACAAAGGCGTTTTCAATGTTACCGAGCAAAACGAGATTGTCGACTATATATACAGATTGCAACGGCTAGGACAAGAAGGAAGACTTAGAGGTATATTCATATATAGCTTCTGATTTCTCCTTTTATTCTTTGATTTATTTGTGAACTTTAGCATATGCTTTTTGTTTATCATTATTTCAAATTTGGACACATGTTTGTTGCACCTTTTGGTTATTCTGTTGATATGATTCTCAAACTAGAACTAATACCAAAATTTGTACACTTTTAAGGATACAAACTGTGGAACTAATGTGTTTTGATTTGTTTTTATAATGTGAATACTTACATATATGCAGAAACTAGAACTGATTTGTTTTTAGGATACAAACTGTGGAATTAAATGTGTTTTGATTTGTTTTTATAATGTGAATATTTGCATATATGCAAAAATTGAGATTCAATGTAAACCCAATAAGAACTAAGGTCCAATTTTATTTATTTTTTTCTTTTTGTGACTTTGCCATAGTTTCAAATTGATTCATTCTGGATACATGAGTGAGTTCAATTTCTCATAACTTTAGATATGCAATAGAATCTCTCTAGGAATGTTTTGCTTCTACACAATAATTGATAATGATACTATACTATTATTATATGTGGCATATCTAAAGTATATTCTAAGTTTCTAACAATTAGTACTATTAGTAAAATATTGGTTCCTCTCAATCACATGTACATGGAATGAATTTGTGACTCTTACATCTATTTTCCTTTCTTGTTCACAGATAAAACATATTCAAAACCAAGGAAATGGATGCGAGGTAAAGGACGCGAAACCATACAATTTGGTTGCTGTTACAATTATGCAGTGGTAAGTATTAAGTAAGTTGCATTTAAGGTTTTCATTTCTAATTAGTAGATATTATTTGATGTTTTACTTAATTTATTTTTGTAAAATGCAGGATAAAGATGGAAACCCTCCTGGTATAAGTAGAACCGAAGAGGTTGATCCGTTACCACGCATATTCAAAAAAATGATAAAGAGAATGGTTCAGTGGAATATAATCCCTCAGACGTGTGTTCCAGACAGTTGCATCGTTAATATATACGATGTAGGAGACTGCATTCCACCTCACATTGATCATCACGACTTTGTTCGGCCATTTTATTCGGTCTCATTTTTAAGTGAAGCTAAAATATTATTCGGTTCGAATTTGAAAGCTATTCGTCCCGGAGAGTTTTCGGGTCCGGCATCTATCTCCTTACCTGTAGGGTAAGTTTCTTATGTTCCCTAATATTGTGACTTGTCATGAATCAATTTTGGATCATATGACCTTCAATTTTTATTGCCAATGTATTTGTTTTGTTGTTTAGAAACTTATAATTATTTTGATCATGCAGGTCGGTGTTTGTTTTGAAAGGTAATGGAGCAGATGTTGCTAAACACTGTGTTCCATCAGTGTCATCAAAAAGGTACTTTAAATACCACAAATTTATACACACTTATAAATCATTTCTTGTTTTAATGTATGCTTTTTATTTAACATGTGTCTTTTGTTGCAGGATTTCTATTACCTTTAGAAAGATGGATGAGAGGAAGCTACCATATAATTTTTCACCTGATCCTGAGCTGGTTGGAATCAAGCCACTTATCCATTCACCTCCAAACAAACCAGAAAGGAATTCCAAAACACAATTGGACAAGCATGAGAGTTTTGAGTTTGAATCCAATTCAGTTTGGAAGACTAGGAAGGAATCGATTCGCGCCAAAGAAGAATATCCTTCACCTATTGATGGTAGCTTTAGAACATTGAAGGGCAGCGAATTCGGACATAGGGCAAGATACTCAAGTTATCGATGAATGAAGACAAAGCAACATTTCATTGATACATTTTTCTTCTTCTTTGTTTGGAATTTTTTATCCAATTTGAAATTACAACATAAATGAAATGTACAATTCTTGAGTAATCTTCCTGTAACATATTCTATATTTTGTCTATTTGAGGAGAATGGATCCTCTCAATTGTTTTTTCCTCAATTTTTCTCAATTTTCACATCTCAATCATCAATCAACTTCTCTCAATTTCTTTTAAATTTAAATATTATTTTATATTTATGATCTAATGGTCTATAGTCCATATTATTTCCTTGATTTGTTTTTTCACTTGAGAGAATCCATCTCCCTATTTGAGTGATACAAAGAGAGAGGAACAGTTACCAATATTGAACTAGAACTAGAATGGCCCAAGTACTTTTTTTTAATAATAATAACTGGCCTGCCTTATGCAACATAACATATGAAACTATTGTACCACAATATAGTTGCACACATGTGTAATGGTGAATGTTGATCATTTAACTCGCACCAATGTAATATTGGTCGTTTAACTCAATTTTAATTAAATCAAATTATTTTAAATTATTTTTTAATGTTTTTTACTAAAATAATTTGATTAATGTAATGTACTTATTTTATTTTTGACGAATTTTATTTAAAATCAATTTTTGCTATAAAAAACACTAAAATGTGACTCAATAATCTATACGATCATTAATTGAAACAAAGTGATTCTTTTCCTTTTATTTTTGTGTTATAAAACCTCAATTCGTAAATATAAGACTCATTTTAAAAAATTGCGGAGATTAAAAAAAAATAGGTTGTGATATTAAATTTGTTGACGATTAATATTATTTTCACAATTTTATTTTTTAAGAGAGCGAATGAATTAAAATTTTCTTAAGAATATTAATTACAAATTGTAGAAGAAAATGTGTTACAATTGAGGGTAAGTTGATAATTAATTTTTTTGAAAACTTAAAAGGAATGGAACATAGAAAAATCTTAAAAGAATCTTAAAAAATATTTATGGACAAAAGCTGTATATATATGCACAGTTGAATTGTTGAGCAATCTAAAAAATAATCATGTGTTTTGATCATTAATCATCTCTAAACCCTAAAAGTTGTCCACAATTTGTATGAATTGAAAAAGTTGGTTTTTATATCCTTGAAGATCAAATAAAGGCATGCACCATTCACTTCCAAAAATTGTTCTGGATTTATTGTCTTCTTGTGTAAAAGAGATACAAACGTCAGAATTTGCAAATGAGAAATGGCTTGGAAATGAATAAGATACACAATTCAAAAACAAGAATACACAATTGTCACATGGCTTTGTAAGCCTCTATTTGGAATATTCACGGATAGGCGTGGTATCTACTACTATGTCAAGCCAAAATATATATTAAAAATAAATTAAGACTACTTTTTTTTTTATAAATTAAAAAAAATATAGTTTCATAATTTACAATTTCAATTTTCAATTAATCAATGAACATATAAATCAAAAAATAAATTAATTAATCAATGAACATAAATCAACACTTGAAGGTCATGCCATAGCATTTCAAATGCAAAACTTGCAACATTCACTTCCTAAAATAAAAAATAAAAATTGGTCTTTTCCTTCCAAAGGCATGCACCTTCCTTCCATCTAAAGCTGCATTCAAAAAGGAATAAAGAGTACAATATCTCAAGGTGGTAGAATCATTGTGATGTACTTCATGAATCATGGCTTGGACTTGAAAAAACTCACTTTTGATTTCTTTGACTAGTTTTGGTTATATCATGTTATATTTGTAACCAACAAAGAAATTAATATATAATTTGTTTTGATAGGAAAAAAAATTAAATGTATACATTTAGGCTAAGTTTTGGGGATTGAAACTATAGTACACTTTAGTCACGGTCAATATTTGAGACCACTAGCTAACAAAAGAAAAAAGAGATAACAAGAAAGCAAAAAAAGAACTGCAATAGCCGCCACACCTCATTCAGATCAAAAGAAAACAATATTGAAAGGGAAATGTTTGTGCTAAATGTCTTGTGCATCTTATGAATATTTGGATCCACAAGTGATTTTGCAAAAGCTAATGATTTTGTGTGCATCTTTAACAAATTTATTTCTTCATATACATTGTGATTTCAAACTAATTAACATGCATTTACTAAAAATTATGAATAGAAACATGTCAACCAAGAACAAGCTTGGAGAGAGAGAGAGAGATTAATGTGTTAGCTAAAATAAACAAGGCAAACTATTTTGATATAGTGATACATGAAAGCAAGAAAAAAGAAAGTTAGGAGGAGAATCTGAAACCCTAAAGATGCTACATAGATAGATCAGACATCTGACAAGATACATAAATTCAAAGTCCTATAACTTTACATTAATTAGAAAAAACTAGTACTAATAACAATCACACTCACTTCTTTAAAAAAACACAATCACTTACTAATCATAATAACCCAAGAAAAACAATTATTTACCTGGATTTTGGAGCCTCCTATTAGAGTATACTATCAATAGTTACAATAAACATAAAGTTGTAATATAATATATCATGTGCTCTTAGCAAAATCAATATAGAAATATTGTCTAAAATAAGGAACATAAAGTACAAAAATTAATCTTTGATCGATACAAAACTTCTACACTTGCAAGATCCTTAGTTTTTTTATAAAAAAATAAAAAAATCCAATAAATATTGAAGAAGATGTTGAAATTTGAAAGAGATAGTGAATAATATATGTATCACAACATAACGATGATAAAAATAAAGTAAAAAATCAAGTCTCACCATCATGATTCATGAGACTTCACCATGGAAAGAGATCTTGAGAGATCAAGTTGACGGGAATGAAGCCTGGTCCGAGATCACACCCTTGAAGCTAACTCTCTTAGTTTCAACTTTTTCAAAGGATCAAAAAGAGTGAAACAAAAGAGAAGCTTCAAAGACATAAAAGAAATTGAGTTAGTTATAGTTACCTCGAGCCAAACAACATTCCCATCAACCACAATCTCCCTTTAGCAACCACCATAGCCACAATAATATGTTTAATCAAACCATATAGTATATGATTCTCATATGAGAATATTGATGAAATGAAATAGAGAAGCATGTAATATGTAAGGCAAATGTAATGTAAGTATCACCCATATTTATATACTCATAAAACCTAACCTAACCTTGTTGACGATAACAACATGTTAATGAGACTTTGGTCACGCTGATTCTTAGCACGTGTGATCAACGCACTTCTTAAATCAACGGTCATTTTATTCTTTACTTTGGCATCTTTTGTCAATATTCTCTGTGAATACGGCCAACTTAATTAGGACGTAAATCGTGGAATTTAATACTATCATTCATTCATATTTAATCACTGCCTTATTTAGGATTACTACATGATATTCCTCGATCTTTGCCATAAAACTTGGAAAGTGCTAGATAGTTTTCGGAATACTAGTTAAGAATATTTAATATAGTAAAAATACATTGAAATTTGTATAGTTAAATATTTATAAAGTATAAAAAAATATTATTTTTAATGCAAAAGTTAAATTATTTGTATTCTTAAGTTAAGCACTAGTGTCCTGAGATATTTGTTAATATGACCCTTAAAACTTTTGGTTGCAGAATATTTTTTTTTCTTTTCAAAAAGTAATAGTAATATACTACAAACTTTGCATCGTTTAAAAAGCTCATTTATCTTAAAAGATTCTCAAGACAAACTCTTGCTATTATTCAATACAAATTATTTCTAATCAATTTGGACTTATGAGCTTTTTCATCTTTCAAGTTAACTACTACAGCAATAAATTTTTATATAATAAATAATTCGTTTTTTTTTAAGCAGCAAAGAATATTTTTTATATAAATATAGAAAATGTCAAAGACACCAACAATGAATCGGTTTTAAGTGGTAAAGATATTTATCCCCTTAAGTATGTGGTTACAAGTTTGACTTATGGCGGCTCATGAGTATAGAAAAAATAAATAGGTTGAGAGGAGAGAACTCATCTTGTATGTCTCATAAGTTCGACCAAGCCTAAACATGATAGAACAATGAAAATCACAAAATCTCACAAAAAAAAAAGACTCATTTAGACTTCAATCGTGTACTAGTGCTTGCGATGGTCGGAAAGTTAGAGAGAAGTATACATTTTAGGGAGAGAGAAATTACTCACAAATAAAAAATACTACTATTTAAATGTTCGTCCATAGCATTACTCCTAACCTATCTCTATATGTTTGCATTGATTGAATAAGATGTTATGAATAGGAAAGGGATATAATAGATTAATGTTTCATCGCTTAGATTATAAAAATAACGATGAAAAGAAATATGATGAAATGAATTTCATCTCATATCACCTCTTTATTCTCAAATTTGTTTCACCCAATTTGGGAGATAAGTGATGTAATGTAAAAATTTTTCCGATCCACCATAAACTATCCAAACAACGGAATAACATATTTATTTCATTCCGATTCGTTCTATATTCAATCTATTCTACTCCACTTAACTCTATTCTATTATATATACGATCAATTCAAACATAGCCTAAACCATATTCAAAAATATTTACAATTTACATGAAGATATGTATAATTGGATACGGGAGGAGATCCTCACGCGTCACCATGACCATATAATTTGGTACAATTTTTTTCCTCAAAACGATTTATAATTTAGTACTAATGAGTAATTAAATGAAGGGTGGACAGTAGCACTGCATCCCATCCATTTACTTTTCCATGGGATCGAGACAATCGATTTCCAGTTGAATTGAAATGAATCCATTCATGTAAGATTTACAAATTATAGAATAAAGTGTAATCTCACATCATTCATAAGAAATTCGGACAAAATAAATTTATATGATGATAAATTATACTTTATTCTCTAAAATTACACGATTCATTCCTCAATTGAGATATATATGCACCAGATAATTTTACCGTTAGTATAGTACAAATTACTACAGTAGCAGTATTTAAAAATCACTAGTGCTTAGCAATTCTTACTTAGGCACAAACAATATAGGCACAAACTTAGGCACACTTACATGAATTTATAAGTTTAAAAGAAAAATAAAATCGTCACATCAATCAACATCACTTTAATTATTTTCTCTTTAATTTTTTTCATTTGTTGTGAGTGTGCCTAAGATAAAATTATTTAGGTTTGTGCCCATATTAGAATTGGGTCTTGCTAACAAGTGCCCCATTTAAAAAAAAAATTTATCCAAAAAATAAACATTACGATTTTCAATGCGTTGACTTTACACATTTCTATAAAAAAATATATAAAAAATTTACTATTTAAAGTCTTAAATAACGTCTCGGGGGCCTCGTTAGCATTTATCATTAGAATTTCCCTGCTAACATATCAACATGAGAAGACACAACACTACATTGCATTGATTGAATTGAATTGAATTGAATTGTGCATCACGAGCTCCGATTTGAATTAATTTGGTGCAGTTTGTGTAGGTGCTGTCAGCTGGCATTTCATTTGCATCGAGAGGGGCCTTTCAAGTAAAACAAAATCCATGTACTCTCTCTCTCTCTTGACGTGGCCTCTTTTGGTTGGTTTGAACTTTGAAAGTGTCAGCATCAATCTGATCAAGAAAATTATATGTTAATGATGATAAATAAATGTGTGACCCCAACACAGTCTGAAAACCAAGGACTAACTACAACAACACATCCTTTCTTAATTTCATCCAATTTATTTCAACAGTGTTTCAATTTCATATTTTGTCTTTGACCACTCATTTTTTTAATCGATTATCTATTCTATAATGTGGCTAAAAGTGGTCCACCGTGGACAAGTGATCTACCGAATACAGATTTTACAAAATTTATTGATAGATTGAAAGTTTATATCATATAAAGCATCCATAAAAAAAATTTAAAAAATTGAAAATCGTTTGATATTTTATTGGGATTTATCAAGATTTACAGTATTTAATAAACCGTTAATCTTGATGGATCTCAATAACATATCAAATGATTTTCAATTTTTCTAAAATATTCTATAGATGATCTATATGATATAAACTTTCAATCCAACGGTGAATTTTGTAAAATTATTCGTTATACGATTTTTCATAAATGGTCCACCATGAACCACTTGAAGAAGTGGTCCATGTTAGAATTTTCCTCTATAATGTTAGTTACGGTACATAACTTAATTTGCCAAATAAGTGGCAAATTTTCCTTAAGAATTTTAAAACTGCTGAATGTCCAAATCAAAGATTTAATGCTTCATAAATAAAAAGGTTGTTTGGAATAATTTATTTTTGAGTTTATGCAAAATCGATTATAAATAAATAAGTTTTATGCTAATTTATAAATTTTTACTAACGAAAACTGTATTTTTATAAATTATTTTATCATAAACTACCTTAAAAAACGTAAAAAAATTATTTATTTGCATAAATTATTTTGCATAATTTGAAAAATAAGTTATTCCATGCTCTATGACTTCAATAATACATTGTATATATGAATAGTCAGGATTTAGGGTGTGTTTGGCCTGATTTTTTTTTAACCTATAAGTTACTTTTAGCTTAAAGTTAAAAAATATAACTTTAAAGTTAAAGTTGTTTGGATTTTCAAAATAAATTTAACATAAAAGCTATTTTCAAAACAATTGTGTGGCTATGACAAAATATTTCTAGAAAAACCATTATTTTATTTAAAATTGCTTCTAAATTATTAAACAGTGAGATTGTTTTTTTGATATATTAAGTGAAATATTTTTAAGAAGTAATGTTAATGAAAAAAATTAAATTTTGTATAGAAGAAAAAATTATAATATTTTTTTATTATTCGTTTTATATAAAAACTTTATTAAAGTTTTACTTTTTTAATACTATTTAAGAAACGTAAAAAGAAATGTAGATATGAAAAATAAATTATTTTTTTTTGTGTTAATATAGAACCTGAATTATTTTAAAATACATAATTTGAATTGTACCAGTATATACTACGAATGTTCAAAATATGAATGCACAAAATGATTGGTTTTGTTGAGTCCTATGTATTGGCTGCATTTTTGGTGAGTAGGATGTGGTGCAAGATGCTACAACATCGTATCCGGCATTTGGTATTATAAGGGCACGCGTTTCTATTTATGGCATGATCCGTTTTTCTCTTTCATGAATCTTGCATGGCGCCTGTGTGTCTGGCTTTTATTGTGGATCATCATTTATTACTTCAGATCCTTGACTAGAATATTTCTATGAAGAATATCTTTGAAGTATATTTTAGGAAAGAATCCTTTTTAATTAATGTGGTCAAAGGCTTGAGTCAAGTAAAATCAAGCTCATGATTATTTCAGAATCAAGGATTTTGCTGGAGTATAAAAAGGTTATGCAAAACCTAATTTGAGGTTGTTCACGCCGTATTTTTGTTGTCTAGTCTCCTAGGTTTTTGCGTGTGTGTTTTTGTGCATTGTGAGCCTTTCTTGTGTCTCATTGATGCAAGCTTAGGACGTGTTTCATTGAGTTGTACCTTGTATGATCCTCTCCTAAGCTTTGAAGTACGGAGTTAGGATTGTGTGTGTGTTTTTGCACTCTAAGCCTTTAGGTACGAGTGTGTAGTTTTTAGGAGTGTGTCTCCAAAATACTTTGTCTTTGTGTTTTTGAAATCCTTGCTGTTTGTAAGGTTGTAAGGGAGTGAGATGGGATCTCAGACTTAGGAGTTCCTAGGTTGAAGAGTCATTGGTAGTTGCCTAGGTTTTAAGTTGTAAACGTGTGTTTGCTGAAGACTTACAACTAGGACTATTATAGTGATATTCCTTCCTGGATTGGTATCCCCCAGACTAGGGCTTGCTTTGAGCGCCGAACTGGGTTAACAAATATCCTGTGTTCTTTTACTTGCTTTCAGATATTTGTTTTTACGTATCTTGAGTTTTGCGTAGTAGGATGCTATAGCATTGTTTACAGCATTACGTTTTCAGGGTTAAGAAGCTATAGCATTGTATCCCACATCTTATACAGCGTGCCAGAAATTTCAATTGGTATCAGAGCGGGCACCCTAACATATTTGGGTGAGCTCCAGGGAAGTTATTTTCTGATACTATGGACACGGAAGGAGGATCTGTTGGCAGACCACCGCTTTTGGATGGCACCAACTATGATTACTGGAAGTCGCGTATGATGGCTTTTCTAAAATCTATGGATAGCCAAACTTGGAAAGCAGTTATCAAAGGTTGGGAACATCCTGTAATGAGGGGCACAACCAATTTAAAGCCAGAAGAAATCTGGTCTAAGAAGGAAGATGAGTTGGCTCTTGCAAACAACAAAGCCTTGAATGTTTTATTTAGTGGAGTGGACAAATACATATTCAGGCTGATCAAGCAATGCACTGTGGCAAAAGATGCTTGGGAAATTCTCAAGACCACTCATGAAGGGACACCCAAGGTAAAGATGTCAAGGCTCCAACTTCTAACCACTAAGTTTGAGAACCTCAGAATGAAGGAAGAGGAAAGTGTACATGATTTTCATATGAACGTGATTGATTTTGCCAACTCATTTGATTCACTTGGTGAAAAGATCCCTGAAGAAAAGCTTGTTAGAAAAATTCTCAGGTCTCTACCTAGGAAATTTGACATGAAAGTTACAGCCATTGAAGAAGCCCAAGATATCTCAAGCATGAAAATGGACGAGCTTATTGGATCACTTCAAACCTTTGAATTATCTATAAATGAAAGATCTGAAATGAAGAACAAAAGCATAACGGGTATCTCCAACACTGATGATGATAATGAGATTCAATGTGACATGGAGACGAATAAAGGAATTTCTAATGCTATTATAGATATTGGGAAGCAATTTAATAAGGTGCTGCAAAAGATGGATAGGAAACCAAGACCAAATGTTGAGAACATGTCATTCAACATCACTAAAAACAGTAATGTTCGGAGAAAAGGTGAACCTGATGATGAAACTGTTGAGCATATTGCAGCATTCACTAGTAGATATGAATCTGATGAAGATTCTTGTGATGAAGATATAACTTTTGATGAGCTAGCTGCCACCTACAAAGAACTACTCACTAGGTTTGAGGAAATGTGTAAAATCCTTGAGAAGCAGAAAAAGACCATCAATCTTCTTCAGGCTGAAGTGAAAGCTCAAGTTGAGAAGACCTCAGAAGCCCAAGAAGAAGTTGCTCTAGTCAATGCTCAAATGAATGACTTGAAGAAACGTGTAAGTCAGTTAAACTCAGGGACAAACATACTTGAGGAGATCCTGGAGAATCTACCAAGTGGGAAGGCCAAGTCAGTTGGTTATAACTACTCAAATCTAAATCAATATCAACAGAATCTTGAGACAAAATTCAAATCTGCTGAAGATGTTTTTGACCCTTGCACTGGACAGACGATGTTGAAGCATCCTGCTCAGCATTCTAAAACATACCCAGTTCCCAAGTTTGCTCTTGAATCTAATTCTTGTGGTCATCAAAGGCCTAAGATTCAGAGAGTGTATCGTAGATGGGTGTGTCACCATTGTGGTAAGAAGGGACATATAAGGCCTTTCTGTTTCAAGTTGCATGGGTATCCCAATCAGTATCAGCAAGCAAAGCCTGCACCTGAAGTGATAAATGTGAAGAAGGAATGGAAACCCAAAGATGGCACCTCTACCTTAATCGCCAAGGCAACTCCCATTACTACTGTTCCAGTGATTACCGCAAAGAAGAATAAAACTTCTACTGTGAAGAAAGGAACATTTATGCATGTAAGTGAGTCTCCCTCTACCTCGATTTATGTCCCTTTTGGTACTGAAACCAGGCCACTAGTAAAGCCTAAATCTGATGAAACTCTAGGACAACCTAGTTTGAATGTTGCTGTTGAATGTGCCAATATGTCACCTACCAAGGTTGTTGATACTTTTATTGGTTCGCTCAAGGAAACTCTACATGAGTCGAATGTTGTGTCAGATGTCTCAGCATCTGTGACCTTGCCTTGGCTGACATCCGATTTGTTGCTACTATTCTGATTCTGGGCCTTGCCCTGGATATTTGAGCACTCTTCAGTGCATATGATCTGTAATATTAGTAAGTACTATGTGGTCTACTCTGCTGCTACACTGCTATGGTTCCTTGTTCTTATATGTATCTTTGTCAAATTTGTGGCCAAAAGGGGGAGTAAATGTTATGATTAATTTGTTGGGTTGGTTACCTGCTCTTGTTTCTGGTATGTGCTCTTGATACGTGTTGTGACTGTGAAATGTGTCTGTTCTGGTATGTGTGCTTTGGTGGTGTATGCATGTGCTGAGATATGCAAGTGTTCAGGGGGAGCTGATTTGTGTTATGCAGGGGGAGATGTTGGATATGATGCTCCAACATCCCATGCATATGTGCAGGGGGAGATGTGTTGTGAAATGTTGTAGCATTACCTACAGCATCCTGTCAATGTTTATTATCCTGACCATCTAAGGCTAAGTTGTTTTATGTGTTCCGCTGTTGCATACCTCTTTGATCTTCTTAAAAGATACATTTATATTCTTGTTTACTGGTATCCATGAAGAAGTAGTATGGAATCTGTTTTGAAGAATAGTCTCTACAAATCTTTATCCATGTGTGCTTGTGTTGAGAAAAAGAAATGTAGTTGAGTATCTGTTTAAGTATCTGTATGGTCATTTTTTGTTTTAGCCAAAAATTTGCCAAAGGGGGAGTTTCTTGAGTCCTATGTATTGGCTGCATTTTTGGTGAGCAGGATGTGGTACAAGATGCTACAACATCGTATCCGGCATTTGGCATTATAAGGGCACGCGTTTCTATTTATGGCATGATCCGTTTTTCTCTTTCATGAATCTTGCATGGCGCCTGTGTGTCTGGCTTTTATTGTGGATCATCATTTATTACTTCAGATCCTTGACTAGAATATTTCTATGAAGAATATCTTTGAAGTATATTTTAGGAAAGAATCCTTTTTAATTAATGTGGTCAAAGGCTTGAGTCAAGTAAAATCAAGCTCATGATTATTTCAGAATCAAGGATTTTGCTGGAGTATAAAAAGGTTATGCAAAACCTAATTTGAGGTTGTTCACGCCGTATTTTTGTTGTCTAGTCTCGTAGGTTTTTGCGTGTGTGTTTTTGTGCATTGTGAGCCTTTCTTGTGTCTCATTGATGCAAGCTTAGGACGTGTTTCATTGAGTTGTACCTTGTGTGATCCTCTCCTAAGCTTTGAAGTACGGAGTTAGGATTGTGTGTGTGTTTTTGCACTCTAAGCCTTTAGGTACGAGTGTGTAGTTTTTAGGAGTGTGTCTCCAAAATACTTTGTCTTTGTGTTTTTGAAATCCTTGCTGTTTGTAAGGTTGTAAGGGAGTGAGATGGGATCTCAGACTTAGGAGTTCCTAGGTTGAAGAGTCATTGGTAGTTGCCTAGGTTTTAAGTTGTAAACGTGTGTTTGCTGAAGACTTACAACTAGGACTATTATAGTGATATTCCTTCCTGGATTGGTATCCCCCAGACTAGGGCTTGCTTTGAGCGCCGAACTGGGTTAACAAATATCTCGTGTTCTTTTACTTGCTTTCAGATATTTGTTTTTACGTATCTTGAGTTTTGCGTAGTAGGATGTTATAGCATTGTTTACAGCATTACGTTTTCAGGGTTAAGAAGCTATAGCATTGTATCCCACATCTTATACAGCGTGCCAGAAATTTCAGGTTTAAAATGTAAATTACTTTATATTTGACACGAAATGAGTGTGGAAATCTTAAGGGAGAAAAAAAATAAAATTTATAGGGCTGGGAGCAATAAAAGGGACCTAAAGAGAAAAAAATCATCAAATATTATCATTAATATTCTCATATGAAAAATATTATTTAATACCTCTATGATGACATATTAGTATACCTTAAAACTAAAATAAATAAATAAAAAAGGGGTATTTAATGTAATTTTAAGTTTTAATAATTGGTTTAGTTGGTGTTGGCATAAAATTATCAAGTCATGTTTAAATAAAAATAATAATAATAATAATTTGGTGTTGGCATCCCTATGTCCCCTTTGGCTTTGCAGTGCCCCTCATCGTGAAATTTAATAGGTGATGAAAAACTTAAAATAATATAATAACGTGGCAAGTAAGATTCGAATAGTGTACAACTACAACAAACTGCCGAAAAGCCATTTCAAAGTTCATTTCAACAACTTCTTTTAAAAGTTCTTTTGCTTCAATTTTATACATATAATAAAAGTAACTTTTTTGTTCAAGAGCTTTGTAAAAATTATGTTTGACCCTCCTTTTCATTTTAAGGAGAAGTTAAGAAAATAAAAGTCAGGCCAAACACACTGTCACTTGTCCGAAACAGTTACTATTTAGTAAATTAAAGCAAAAAAGCAAGATTAGTTTAGAGATATTCTTGGCTCCGTTTGGCCCAGCTTATTTTCTCCTTTTTTTCATCTCCTTAAAAATAGTAAAGAAGGATAAAATTGTGTTTAACTTCACTTTTATTTATTTTTTACTTCTTTACTTTATTTCTTTGATACTTTTAAGGAGAAATATTGTCAAATATAATTTTATACTTCTCTATTTCGTTTAAGCTAAATAAAAAAGTAAAAAATAAGCCGGGCCAAACGGGGCCTTAGTATCATGGACAAATATTAGATTTTCATATTTAATTAAATTAAATTGAGAGCTTGATGTCTTCAAAGAAAGGTCATACTAGTAAGTCTCCTCTCCCTAAAGTTGCTCTCACTAATCAGCAGTCACTAGACTTAGTACTAGAGTTCGATTTCACAGTAGTAAATATTAGTAGTAGCCAAAGACATATGCAAAACTTGGTGATTATGAGAAAATCAAATCTAATGCAAATTGGAAACAATAATGATGATGTCACAGTGAAGCCAAGGAGGCTGTGTAATTTTCTTAAATTGCATATGCAAAATACACAATTAAGCACAAAAGCTTTAGATAAACTAAACAAATTGCATAAGGGTCATTTCGATCCCAGAGCAAATGACAATTTTGGTCGCGATTTGTTTTTTCCCAACAACTTTATTTGGTTTATGCGTTCTTGTTCCTCCTCCTGTTTCTTCCTCCGCATGGCTTCTTCTTTCTGTCTCTGTAGCTCTTCTAGCTCTCGATAGCGTTCCTCCTCCCTTCTTTGCTGCTCTAATGCTTCCTTTCGCTGAGATTCTTCAATCTTCCTTCTGTTTTCCTCAAGCATCCTTTCAAGATCTTCTTTCTCCTTACGGGCTTGTTCCTGGAAATCAACACAAATAAATAATTTTAATATAAACTTATTCAGATTGTGGAAAACAATCTTCCTTGTGTACAAAACAAGTGCTGTTTAGACATACAAACTGGAACTGGAAATGTCCAAATCATATTTCATGGAGACGTGGACTGACTCAAACTAGCTCTTTGTATTTTGGGAATAAAATTAGCTTTTCATAAACCAAGTCGAAAGACACTGATGTTTGTTAATTGGATTATCAAAAGAATTAAAATATTAAAGCCTTTGAATGATAACCACCATCATATGATACCTCTAGTAAACCAAACAAATTTAGAAATTGACAGATTAAAAAGGATAGCCAAAAAAATTACAATTTTATTTTCTACCAAAGCAAGACTGAAGATTTATCAAATAAGAGTGTGATATTCATATCTTTGTCACTCCAAAGAACAGAATTAATCAGAGTATAGTGGAATTTGAAATATATACCTCCTTCTGTCTAGCCTCAATAAGAGCCGCTTCTTTTTCTTTTTCAAGTTGAGCAGCAACTTCATCATTAAGTTTCTTTCTTCCCTCTTCCAACCGCCTTTGAATCTCCACCCGAACCTCCTCAGAAGTCAAGCTTTCTTCAACTCTCTTACGAATAGCTTCTTCAACCCTCTTTGCAGTCTCTTCTTCTATTAATTTCAACTCTGCTTCCTGCTGACGCCTGTGAAAACATAAAATATGTTAAGCAGGAAACTGGTTGCTCAAACAGGGGAATGCCACATATAAGTAGCCTCAATATTGCTTATCATTGGCATCTCACATAGAAACTGGCAATAAACATGTATGCTACAATTTTTTCAACCCTTTACATTTTTCCCCTTCCTTTTCAATTTTATACTTTCCTATACTACTCAATAGAAAACCACAATCAACGACAAACTAACCTCCATGGTGATTAAGGCACTAAAAATGGTTATGCTTTTAAGGCATACCTCTACTGAATCCTGATCCAAACAAATGTTTCAAAACTGGTGAACAGTAGATAAATGAGGCAGCCAATTTGATCATCAAACATAACAAGTTGAATTATAGCAGTACCTTCCTTCAGATAAGCCTGTGGAGAAGAAATTAAAGTAACATGCTGCAGTTTTAAACTAATCATGGAAATACTAGAATTTTTGCATTATATGTCTCTGCCAACTTGGTTGTTGTAAAATAGGTCAAATTCTTTGGCCAGTTAAGTGATAAAAGCATCAAGGCAATTGACAAACCATGTTTCAGCACAACGTTATACTATTGAAAATCATATTTACTCTTCATAGCCAGCAATTTACTCAAAAAAAAAATGCCAAGGTTAAGCTACACATGAAAAACCACAAAGGATGAGCATTACATCCAAAGGGTTGAACTGTAAACAAAAAAGTCCAAACTTGAAAGAACCCAGTCTGTAAACCAGCTTGATGCCCAGACCCTTAGAGACGGGGTACAAGGTCAGGTCTATCTCTAAGTAGTCAATAACGGTAGTAACAACTAACAGCAGCAATCACAGCAGTATGCAGCGTAGCAGAGGTCCGGCGCTACACAAAATGCTGTGGCATAGCTGTCATGTATTGCTGCTGTAACGCTGCACGGCAGCAAAATCGCAGAAGAAACGCGCAGAAACCGTGTAGATGAGTAGAAAAGACACAAAAGCTCTCGTATTGATTATGAAAAAAGACAGACACCGAAACTTTTTATCACAAAAAGACACATGCCCTCAACTTTTTTAGCGTTTTTGACTTCAGCAACCTAAACAACTTATATATACCTTCACCCATGACAACCCCACCAAATAGGGGGCAAATAAAGGAAACTTGATGAAAACAATTACCACGGAATAACCAGATCTTTTCCAAATAGATGGAGGTAAACTACATGGATCAAAAAGCACCACCATAACGCCCGATCATCTAATAAGTTTAAAGATGGACAGGTAATCTCTGGATCTCTTTTAATCATGTTGAAATATATTTTCTATTGGTATTCCCTACCTCGTTCTATTGAACTATCCTATATCCGGTCAGCCTCCTCGAAACATGCACAAACCACCCAAGACAAGACTCTGTCATCTTATCTACAATCAGAGCTTAAGTTCTCTCATTAGAGTGTATAATCTAACTATGCAGCTTTACGTGAGAAGTATTTTACTAAGAAAATGGATTGTATTTAAGTAGATATTCTAACCCTCAAGCCCTCAACAAATAAGTGCCATAAAAGGGTGACATGCTAAAACATGGGACAAGCCATGAGAAAAATAATGGTCAATAGTACAACATATTTTAATAATTTGACATTTACAGTGTCAAAACGCAGAAATCAAACAACAGGAGCTATAGCTCAACTTCCTTTTCCATCTCACACAAATGATCAAGAATTGTACTGAGCAATCAGGATGAAATCCATACAGTTTCAGGGACTCCACGAATATTATGTGACTGCTGACAGCATAAAGTAGTACATATAAATTATTTATCGCCTTTTCAGTTTTGTAAAATTACACACATACATAGAGACCTTATTGGACCCAAGGGGGGAGGAAATGGGGAAGGTGGGGGAGCAAACAACCACAGCCTCCTGGTAAAGACCAAGGAAGATAACAGTTAAGCTATGCTAAGCTGGTACAAAAATAATAAATTGAGACATGGAATCATTACATGTGATAATTACTTCCTGCAAGCTTAATCCAGAGTTAAGGTCACATTTACAATAGAGAAAGAAAGAAAGAAAGAAAGAAAGAAAAAATACATTTTCCCTTCCGAGCTGAAAGAAAAAGTCCAAACAGAAAAGCAAGGGAGGATAAGAAATCCTCCAAAACAATAAAAACGTAGAGCATTGGGAAAAGAGTAAGAAAAAAATGTATTGCTTCTTATCCCTCTGCACATTCATATGAGAAACCCCATCAAGAAAGCATGTACTGACACCCACAAAGGAGACAGATATTTTCTGTTTCATAAGAAATGCAATACCCTATTGGTTTACATAATTATTATTTTCTTTTTATTACAATCAAGAAGACCACCAACTAGTGGAAAAGCAATAGGGGCAAAACATAATAGCATAGTCGTTAGCCTATGGATGATATCAGCAAAAGTAAGGAAAATCTCCATCACCTAGTACATATGTCTTGAATCATAGCCAATATGTTCAATACAACAAGAAACTAATCATAATAATACAAATCAATAGATGCCCTGGAAATAGAGTATGCGAATTTCCAGCTATAACAATATAACAAAAGAAAGGAAATGGTTAAAAAGATTTCCCATAATAACTTTCCTTTCCTAATTTCCAGCCAGTCTGTGTCTTACCGATAATATGCATCTTTTGTGTATGAGCTATGTGCATTATAAATAATGTCAATGTTCTAAAGTTTCAGCAATAAATTATAATTTACAAATAAAATACTGAAATTCTCATAAAAAAAACCAGAAGAGCCAACTAATGACGTCCATCTTAAAGCATAAATCAAATAAAAGTGAAGTAAAAACAGAATTAGAACAAAATGATAAGCTTTTAATCTACCTTTTCTTTTCTTCTTCTTTCCTTTGTTTTTCAATTGCAGTTTTCTGCTCTACTGACCCAAGGCTTGAACTGGAAGATTTATGAGCAGGAGACAATGAGGAACTCCTACTTCTTTGTCTTCTGTATCGTTTTGCAGTTGGAGATCGACTTCTGCGACGCCGAGTAGTAGTAGTAGTAGAAGTAGAAGGACTTCTGCGGCCTCTTGGTGAAATCGAACGACTTTTTCGCCTGTGGGATGACACAGATGATCATAAGCAAAGAACCCTCACAAAACCGAACAGCTATCTTAAGTGAATATAAATCCTGCCCACCATCTAGCATGTTAATATGAAAACATGTACAGTTACCTCATAAAACAATCATTGTGTGCTCCACCTTTTATCACATGAAGAAGCAAATGGCACAATCGAGCAATGAAAAAACACTTATCAGAACACACCACCTGTTCATACCCTCACTTTGCATGTTATGGGAAGAAACGGATGTTTCTTATTTTGTTATGCATTTATCATATATCCTATCTTGTTCTCTACATAATGCTCTATATATGTTTTACTAATGAGTTTCAACTTTCAACACACAAACAGGAAACCGCGCAAAAGAAAGAAACCCAATAACAATTAACAGGTAACAAGAAGTAAGTGACACCATCACCAGACACTTATGACAAGATCTTCAAATACTTGAATATTAGCAATGTCAATCATCCATCATAACAGCATGCATCTCATTCAGCGGCTCAACTACTCAACGAACTTATCAGAAGAAGTCCAAATGGCATACTAGAAGAAATCTAGTCGTCCATTCTTGTCCAATCGATCACGTGCAGCAAATAAGCTGAATGATAAGAAATTACGGAGTATATATTGAATTTAAATTACATTCCACCGCAACCAGCATTATCAACAATGGGGTTCAACATTGACCACCACGTTTTAGTCATAAATAATCAATAGCTCTGTAGTACTGAAAGTGTGAGGACTACCTAATTTTATGTCCTTGTCAAACTGCTTGTATGCATTTCTTCAAACAAAGTAAATAGTCAGTTTTCCGCTAATACTCCCTCAAAGATATTCAAATTTTTGCATTTAAATAAGACGTCAATATAACGGAAAGATGAAGAGCCCCACTAAAATTTAGTATTTTTTACATGTTTGGCCTCATAGCTAACCCCTAGTCAATCAAATAGCCCTTGCCAAATTCTCAAGTACAATTCTAAATACAACATTGGTAGAATATTATTGTAATAGTATAACACCCTTGTTATGTCCATAGAACAGAACATAACAACTGAAAGTAAATCTAATATATATGGTAGAATCAGGATCGTCCTAAGATTTTGGGTGCCTCATGCGAACTACGAAAATAATGCCCCATTAATTACTTGAATGATATTATCCTTGCATTTTTGTTTGAATAATAACAATAACTCATCCATGTCCAAGGTTCTTTAAAAATCATTTTTTCTAGAAATCAAAGCAAAACTATTTGATATACCTTGTGGCATAAGTAGATCATAAATAAGAATTTAACAAATTCAATTTAGAAAAACTTCTCTCAGTATATGCAACCGTGACATGATGGTTAATACTCGGAGCTGCTACTGGATACAGTTTACACCATAAAACATTACAGAAAAATACTAACAACGAATGAAGCATTAAAGATACACAGCAAACAATTTGTACAACACAAGTCCCCTATCATTCTAGCTCAATAAGAGATATATCAGAGAAAAATAAACATCCAAACAGGGTCACCTGCTATATGAATATGGAGATCGGCTTCTATCTCGTCTGCTCCTCCTGCCATATCGGTGTCCCACCGGAGATGGTGAATGCCTGCGCCTATAAGGAGGCGACCGGGATCGCGACAAGTCTCTAGGCATCTCCCCAAAGCTGATCCCCAATAAGCTTAAGCTATCTTTTTCACAATTAGACAATAAATTAAAAGGAAAAAAAAGGTTTCCCTGAAAAAGAAAAACAAACAATATACAAAATCAGTATTAATCAATGAATTAACCAATTATTAATTAACCGATTATTAAGTTATTAAATGATTATCCGAACCGCTGTCAAAAAAAAAAAATGATTATCCGAACCAACCAAAATATACTAATACTAATTAATGAATGATTGAAGATGCATGAAATCAAAGCAACAATCTGTTACATGATTTTCATATACCAATTTAATTTTTTGAAGCATCATGATTAAAAGGGGAAAAAGCTAAAAACAAGTTTTCACCTGAAAAATCCAAGGGAGACTTCAAATAAAGCAATAAAGGAACGGAGATATGGTGGTAAAGAGTTGAATTTGTTGTTATTGAAATGAAAATTGGGAGAAATTGCGGTGTTATGAGGGTGAAATTGAAACTCTGAAAACCCTAAGAAAATTGGGGAAGAAAAGTAGGACGATGAAGGACCAAACTACAGTAGATTTTATATTATAGCAGCCTAAACTCAAAACGAATCGTTTAAGCCAAAGACTAAAAAATGTATAGGATAAAAATTGTCAAAAATACCCTATACTTGTTGTGGTATTGTACCTTAAGCTATGTTTGGTACAAAAGTATTCAGATGTCGTACGAGTTTTCTACTAATTTTTATCCTCATTATCTTAATTGAAAAATATGTTTTATTTTTTTTTGAAAAAAATACATAAATATGAGTTTGATGAATACATTGTATCAATATAAATTAATTTTACACTAATATTTAATAAAAATCAGAGTATTTCTACATAAATTATAACAAAAAAAAAATTATTTTTCAATAAACTGTTGTTATTAAATGACGTTGTAAAATAAGTTTACACTATCTGCACATATACTATTTTGTCAATAAATGTTACGAGTAGTTTTTTTTTACACAAACAACAATAAATTTTTTTTTTTTTAAGCAACAATAAATATTAGCTATACATATATTTTTATATCATTTTATTTTTTTCAGCTAGAAAAATTGATTTTTATCAAACACTTTATATTTAATATATTATATATTTGTTATCCGTTATTGAATAGTTTATCAAGTATTCACTATAAATTCATTTCCTATGGACTAACCTATTTGTTTTTTTTTTTAAGAAACTAACCTATTTATTATGTGCTAATAAGCTCTACATCTTTATAAAAAAATAAATAAAAAAAAAAGCAAAAAAAAAAAAAAAAAACTTCAACAAAGAACGTATAATTGTATAGGTAATCTTTTTCAATATGTTTGGTTTTGCGGTATCAAAAATTAAATTTAATAGAATTGATTTGGATCAAAAGTGAATTAAATATAAAATTGATTTATGGTTAGATATTTCAAATAAAAACTGTTCTTATTAAAGGGCAAAAACAGCTGAATTGGTTTTAATTACCAAATTAGATTTAATTTTACTTAACTTGTATACATGAAAAAGTTGTTAAAGGGAAAAAAATATGATAAAAATGTGTCACAAAACATTTTGGAATTGATTCCTTTTAAGTATATATCTTGAATATATATTCGAACTCTTCAAATTCCATTTCAATGCAAAAGCTACTCATTCTAAAATTGCATTTGACATTAGCGAACTCGCGCTTGAGGTTCTTCAACCAAGCAATCACTTAAACAATCGTGTAATACTACTATATTTGATTCAAGACCACGAAAGATCTTGACACGACATTTCCACCAAAAATTTTAAGATATTGGATACGTAGACAATCTATTTGTATATCTAACGCTTAATTCATTCATCATCGATGTGAGATTACACTTAACACTTAATGAAAAAGAACAAAGGTGAATGATGAAATTGACATTTACCAGAAATCCCACTAGCTTTGTGTCCATTAAATTCTACATCTTATGGAGATGGTTATGTGATACCATTAACAATTGAATTCAGAAAAATAACATAAAATCCAATAGTTCAGATACAAAACTAGATGTGTTGAACTTGAAACAAATTCCCACACCACACAAAGGAAATTGATTGTTAAAATGTAACCCAAATAAGTAGAACAAGTATCATGGAAACATCTCATGCATTCAGAATTCAGATCTACTAACAAGATTCAAAATAGATTCCTGCATATTTAGAACATCATTGACCGTTGATTTCAGATCAGATAATTCGCAAAATCCGCATACTTTGATTTATTTATTTTTACAAAAAATTAAAATACTGAAATTTAAATTGTCTAATCTTGATCTAATAATTACCGATGTGCGCACTACATAGTGATCTAATTTCCTACTTTTTCAAATGGAAGACAATGAATTCATAGTTATCAACTACTAAAGAAGTGTTTTTATTTTCCAATATATAGAAAAGATAAATAGATATATAGAATTAAGTTACATAAATATAGATTAGATTTGTTGATACATGAACCAAGTATGTATGTATCAAGATGGATGAACCTTGCCAGAAGAGATTCCTTTCCAAGCAGATTTCATAGAAGAAGTAGCTGAATTAAGTGCAGCTTCAATATACTTCTTAGAAGCAACAGAAGCACTTTTTTCCATTAAGTTTCCCATTTTTCTTGCTTTCTCAGCAGTTTCAACTAAACTATCCACTTCATCTCTTGAAATCCTCTCTAACTCTTCTTCAAACCTTCTGAATTCATCCATGGCTCTTTCCATCGCAGTGTCGAGTTCTTCCTCGGCTTCTTGCATTGCATCTTCAGCTTCTTCAACTTCTATCTCTTGCTCAAGTTCTGCAGCTGCCCATGCTTTGTATGATTCGATTTCGAATAGTTTCATTAGATCTTCGATCGTTGATGGATCGAAGGTCTTGTCGTTTAAAGATTGGTCTGAGAGGAAGGTGAATTGAGAAAGGAGAGCTTCCATTGTTGTTGCTGAATTGAGAGATCTAGTAGTCTAGTTCAGTGTTCAGTGGAAGAAAAGAAAGAAAATTGAAGGAAGTGTGGTAGTGGGTGGGTGTGGAAAGATATAATAAAGGATATATATGGATACTGTATTATTAAACAAATAAATTATCATTTGGTTTGAAGGAAGGAAAGAGAGAGTAAAGAAAATTAAAGTCGAGTAGCAGCCTCGACTCGAGCGGAACTGCGGAAGTGCGATGTGTCTGAAACTCTAGATCATAAATGGATTCAAGTATCAATTTGATCGCCTCTTTCATGTTAGTCCAAATTTATTTATTGAATTGTATAATTTTCTTTCCTCCCGTTTTCTTTCATTCAAACCAAACTCACCCTTAAATCTTCGATGTTAAAGTCAAATAATTTTATTAGCTGTACAAACGTTATGATTGAGTAATTGTATAAAAAAATATCAATGGTGGGTGTATATAAATTACACTCATTAAAATATAGTAGTTTTTCTTTTGTTATATGCTTTAAATAGAGATTTTTAATTAATCTAACTTTAATAATTCGGAGTTCAGTTGTAGGATAAATCTAATTGTTTAGTATTCTAGTTAAAATTTGAACCATATCTCTCAAATAATATGGTTATTATAAAAATGGGATTAAAAGAATTAAGGAAATGGTATGGACATTAAATTTCTAGTGCAGCACAATGATTTTTTTGTTTTTGTTAGTTTTTTATAGTTACCATTGGATTTATAGGTTCATTAAGTTTGTGGTTAAAAGTTATAAAAGATCCACGTTTTACTTTGATTTTTCTTTGATCAACTAACCGTTATATGAAGAAGAACTTCATTTTGATGTGAAAAGGACTTAGAATTGAACCGTTGAAGTTTATTCACTTATTATTCATCATCTACATAGAAAGGCATGGAATCTGATTCCATGCCTTGTTTTTTCCATGCCTTGTTTTTTCCTCTCTATTATGATGATGATGATGGCTTTTTCTTATCTACTACTAGTTGTGGAATCTTAATCATAGTGGTATAGTGGGCCCGTTGCTTTGAAATTTTGGTGTCTCCTCTTAATTCTTACTAGAAAATATGGATGGAATATTGAGGACTTTTTGCACCTTAGTTAAGGGTAAAATAATGCCTTACCGTTTAATTGTCAGGATATATAACATATGAAGTGTGGACTTAACCAAATGGACAAATGTTCCTATAAAAGTGTCATTGGAATGCAGGTTAAAGCAACGGGTCACACAATTATGCGACTTTGTTGCTTGTACTCTATCATTATTCAACTTGACACAATATTCATATTATTCAATTTAACTTGATCATAGTTTGGATTTCATGTTAAAGCATTGAACATCGTCACGAGAGAATTGAAATAAGGACCACACATGACAACTTCAGTTATACTGTATTTGATTATAAAACTGTTTCAAAGACTAAACAAACAGGAAGGTAAGGGAGGGTCCTCCACTAAATCATAACATAATATTTTGTTCAAAGTACAAGTTGTCTAAAATATCAAAATATCACTTTGTTCACCAAACATCATGTAAGATAAAAAATTATCCAATATCATAAAAGTTTGTTCTATGTTGTTGTGCCATGTGTTGTGTTGTTCTGTCTTGTGTTGATATGTTCAAAAACTTACTTATCGACGGATCAAACGCACAAGCTCCTTATAATTATGGTAGATTTATTGAAAAAAATAATGTATTTAGTTTATATTATTGTCTAAATATATTATTTTTACAATGAATCTAGAAAATCAAATTTTACTTATATATCAAACCAGAGAAAGTATAATTTTAAAATAAAATTGAAAATTGTATCAAAAAAAAATTAAATTGAAAAAAGAATGGACTTTTTGTCTTTTTTTAAGCAAAAATAATTGACTTTTTAAGCGTAAATTTGTCTAAAACAAAGTCAGACCAAATAGTAATTAATTACTTGTAATTAACTTAAGTTGTATTTTGCGTATATAATATTTTAAAATTAAGTAATGTATTTGTTTTCTTTTCTATTTTGTACATTAAGTAATGTATTTCAAAATCAGATATACGATTATTCAATAAATTTTAAAAAATTATCTTTTATAAAAAGTATCGAAGACAGAAACATAGAAGTAGAGGATATTTGTTGTGTAAGTACAACTTAATTGGTAGCTACATGATGTAGACGTTGATATGCAATGACACATGTTTGAATATACTACTTGATCAAAAAAAGTTGTTATAAAAAAAGACTTTGTATATTGTAAATTTTTTTCTAACACTTACCTTATGATTGAATTTTGAATTATTGTAAAAAAAAAATTGAACACTTATATCTAATCAAATCAAACCAAGATTCAGCTAAGAGCACTATGAGATGGCGCGTGTCTGTTTTAACTTAATCAAAATTCCGAGTTGGATTCTTGTCTTGGGCATGCAACAGTGTTAATGGAAAGCTTGCCATCGTTTGAATCCCACAAGGCTCGAGGAATTGTTTTCTGAAATTACGCATAGATGATACCTGATTTAGGTCATGAACAAAAAAATTAAGAATATATGCTTGATATGATTTGATTTAATGCACCTAAAAAAAAGTTACACAATGACTACATGAAAATAAATTTTAATAAAATAATTAAATTTGTTTGACCAAACCAATTAATTAATTATAAATTCACAAAAAATATAATATTTTATAGATTTTATTATAGAAAAATTAGTGTATATTAATGGATAAAAAATAAAATAAAAATAGAAAAGGAATCAACAAAAAGATGGTAGTCATAGGAACAAAAAGGAAAAACCATTAAGTGGAGAAGGGAGAGAGAGAGAGAGATATGTTATTTTTGGTCTCTTGGTCTTATCGAAAGAATTCAAATCAAAATCAAATCGTAACAAAAAAAGGAAGAGTAAAAACATTGATATTTAGATTAAACATTCTGCATGTTGTGTACATAAATATAAACACAATAATAATAAATTAGAGAGAAAACCTAATAAAAAAAATAAAAAATAAAACAAAAAAAAAGGTGAAGGTGTCATGGAGAAGAACAAAGCTTCATCTATATTTTTGGCATTGTTGCTTTTCTATTTCTTCTCAATTTCTCAGGCTATATGGATCTCCTTACCTCCCTCAGGCACCAAATGTGTTTCTGAAGAAATTCAACATAACGTTGTTGTTTTGGCTGATTATGTTGTTCTTCAATTTGATCAATCAAGCCACCCCACTGTTGCTGTCAAGGTACATTTTTTTTCTTTAATTCTATCACCCTTTTTCTTTTTATTTCATGGGTTGTTCTTAGATTTTTAGGGTTTGATCAATTTAGGCCAATTGTATTTGTATTCACATATGCATGTATAATTTGAAAGATTCAATATTTATGATAGGTTAATTAAAGGGGTGACCGATTGATATTTTTAGAGAATGAATTGTTTTATTCTGATTATGTGCTTGGGAATTTTTGTTTCTGAAGATGTTTTGATGGTAGAATAATGTTATGTGGGATTCATTATTTTACATTGACATTAAAGTATCTATAAGGTACGTATAATCCAAAAAAATTGGTTATAAGGTCCTACATATGATTACTTTAAGGACAAAATTGGGGTGGTGTCTTAGTTGTTTGTTATTTTAACAAACAAATTTCGACAACAACTTAGATGATTAACGGAATTGAAATATCTGATTAATTATGTTTAGTGGATGGTTAATAAATATAACAAGGCATTACAACTTATTAACCATTCATTGATAATTGAACACCATTTCTCACAACTTTGAACTTCATTGACCGCGATTTTGATATTTATATTTGAACACGAATTGTAGTTAGTCAAAATATCATGTATAAAGCACAGTTTGGTTGATTAATGGATGTATGTATATTTGATCGACACGTTAAAAAGTCAAAATTTTGTTAACATCGTTCGTAATCATGGTCAATTGACAATTATATTGTTGTATGGTTAATGAGTTGTGACATTTTGTTATATTTATTAACCTTTCACTAAATGTGGTTAACCACATACTTGAACTGCGTTAACTATTCTAAATTCTTGTAGAAATTAGATAATCTGATTTGTTCTTACTTAAACCGTGGTGCGAGTGACAACCTTGAGACATTCAAACATTAAAATGGTCTATTTCTTGTACTGTTCCTTCCAAATTTTATAGTAACTTGTTTTGTTTAGGTGACATCGCCATATGGAAACAATCTTCATCAAAATGAGAATGCTACAGTTGGTAATTTTGCCTTTACAACTCAAGAGAGTGGAAACTACCTTGCATGCTTCTGGGTTGATAACCACCATGGAGGCGCAGCTGTTGATGTCAATTTGAACCTTGATTGGAAAATTGGAGTTGCAGCCAAGGATTGGGATTCGGTTGCTAGAAAAGAGAAGATTGAGGTAAACATCGTAATGAACATGCAGAAAGATAAATGATTTTTTAACATGAAAATTTTGATGTCAAATACCGTGTCATATGATTTTTGTGTATTTTTGAATATGTAAGCGGTAAACGATAGAAAGTATAAGAGAGGCATATAGATAAATATATACGGTGTTCCATACATTGTCTGTATTTTAATGTTGAAATAACATATTTGACGAACGTGATTGATGTTTAGGGAGTAGAGCTTGAGTTGAGAAAGCTCGAAGGATCGGTGGAAGCTATCCATGAGAATTTGATTTATCTTAAGGGCAGGTAATTTTAATTATGTCAATAGCAAACTACCCTCTTCCTCAAAGTACTTCCTTCAGTCTCATATATAAGCAAATATTCTTTTTTCAGGTTCATCAAATAACTGATGTATCTAGTCTATAATATGAACCAGATATATCAGTTATTAAATGAATCTGAAAAATGAATCTTTGCTTATATATGAAATCAGATGGATGGAGTATACTTTATTGCAATTGATTTTAACTTTTATGATATAACAATGCTTTATTTTTTGGGATATTTATCAGGGAAGCAGAGATGAGGACAGTGAGTGAAAAAACAAATGCAAGAGTGGCATGGTTTAGTATTATGTCCTTGGGTGTCTGCATTGCTGTTTCAGTTTTGCAGTTGTTGCATTTGAAAAAATACTTCCAGAAGAAGAAGCTTATTTAGATGCTGCTAGAATGCTTGTTCAAATTTAAAGATGAAATTTTATGACTTAGAATATTTCTATGACCATTACTTCTTCACATGTAGCAAAAAGAAATTTATACACTTGTATTTTGCAAGAGTTTTTCCAACTTTTTTATCCACAAAATTTTGATATAAGGCATTAAAGTGGGTAAGATGATCAATGATAATAAAATACATTTTTTATGTCAATAAGCAGATTATTAAATTGTTTCTACAGTCTACACTAAATGATGTTTTAGGCTGAATATTGGGTTTCATTTGATTAAATATTAACACAGAGGCATTACTATAATTTAAATTTAGTCAAATGGTAAGAAATTTGCACCATTAACCTCTGAAATAAATAGTATGATGTATATTGTTGATTCACTAGTCAAATTTTTATTTGAGCCACATGACCACATCTCCTTTAAACTTTGGGACAGGATAACAAAGAAGCATGACCTCCCCCATTTTTTTTATGATAATCGAGGCCGAAATCCAAAGAAAGAAAAATTACACGGAGTATAATGGATAATTCACTTTTCACAAACGTTACTACAATGTATATCATTTCTATACGGAACAACGCTCTTTATGTGCTTTGCATGATTAAAAAATAACTAAAATCATGCTCACAAAGCTTTGTTGAGTATTTGTGGAGATTATTGCGACCCATTTGAAATTTTTTGAGGATTTGTATGGATATTTAAAAAATGGTTAAATATGTTTTTAGTCTTTACATTTTGTCTTATAGTCAATAATAGTCCCTACATTTTTTTATAGTAATTTTTTCCATAATCAAAATTGGTCCCCGTCGTTAATTTTTTTTAACAGAACGCTGATAAGGCGCAATTAGTCAAGAACATGATGACACGTGTCTTTTACCATTGCTTCAGTTTGGGTTGTTTTTGTGGTTTTGGTTGAATTTGTGGTTATGAAGATGAGGTTGTGTTGGAGGAAAAAATGTAGAAAGAAAGATTTGGTGTGGAAAAGTGCACAATAAACCTAATGAAAAAAGACACGTCGTCATGTTACTGGCTAATTGTGTCACGTCAGTGTTATATTAAAAAAAATTAATGGCGTGACAAAGTCCAAGTGGAAACTCAAACTCAAAGGGATCAATTGCTTACAGCACAAGCTACCGGATCACAAGACATTGGTGTAGACTAGCTTAGGGTAGTTATGCCACATAAGCATGGCAGTTATGCCAGCTGGAGTAGGTTGTTACAGTTAGTTAGAGAATAAACTTGTATATATTCTAGAATCCATGTGATGTAACTCATAATTCACATTTGATATTTTCATATTCAATAAAGCTTTTACTATTCTCTCTCATTTTGTTCTAGATTCTTCATCAATTCTTCATCATGAAGATGAATCTTAGCTTCTGCATTGCCATCTTCAAGATGGTATCAGAGCTCCATTGAGCTCTGCTGCGCATCGCTCTATCGTTTCTTTTGTTTTTTGTACTTTTCTTCTTCGTTTTTCTTCTATGGCGCGCAACAATGGCAACATTCCTTTGGATCCGTCACAACAACCTGGAAATGTATACTATATTCACTCTTCCGATGGACCTTCATCTGTGTCGATTACACCGAAGCTTACGCATTCAAACTATCATTCCTGGGCGCGGTCAATGCGTCGAGCACTTGGCGCGAAAAACAAGTACGATTTCGTTGATGGAACGATTCCGGTTCCAATTGATAACTTCGATCCAAGCTTCAAGGCCTGGACACGCTGCAACATGCTCGTTCACTCTTGGCTCACGAATTCGGTGGAGGATTCTATTGCTCAAAGCATCGTGTATCTTGATAATGCTGTTGATGTTTGGAATGAATTGAAAGAAAGATTCTCCAGAGGTGATTTCATTCGCATTTCCGAACTTCAAGTTGAAATCTATGGATTGAAGCAAGGTACACGATCCGTTTCTGAATTTTTTACTGCTTTGAAGATTCTTTGGGAAGAACTTGAAGCATATCTCCCTGTTCCTGTATGTAATTGTCCTCATAAATGTGTTTGTGTTACTGGAATTCGCAATGCACGTACACAACATGACTTAGTTAGGACGATACGTTTTCTCACTGGTTTGAATGATACCTTTGACCTAGTTAGATCTCAAATCCTGTTGATGGATCCTTTACCTCAGATTAATAAGGTGTTTTCACATGTGATTCAATACGAAAGGCAATTTGCTGCATTAACTACTAATTTGGATACAGAGGAAACCAAAGTTTTAGCCAATGTTAGTGATACACGCAGACCTCAAGGTCGTGGCAGAGGTTCTGGTGGTTATAACTATCCCAATTCTAAGAAAAAGTGCACCTACTGTGGCAAAGATAACCACATAGTTGACAACTGTTTCAAGAAACATGGTTTTCCTCCCAATTTTGGTAGAAATGCTTATGCTAATCAAGCTAGTTCTGATGATCAGCTTGAAGTTGATGATACTAGGAGCACGAAGGGCACTGAGTCATTTGGTTTTACAAAGGAACAATATGAAAAGCTGGTGAATTTGCTTCAAACCAATTCTAACACTGCTTCCACCAGCTCTGCATTGGTGAATGTTGCTCAGCATCACCACACAGGTATTGCTTATTCCTTCAGCAATTCTACCTATGGATCATGGATTATAGACTCAGGTGCTAGTGATCATATATGCTCCAGTGCAAGCTTGTTTACTAAGTATCATTCCATAACACCTATTCAGGTTAAGATGGCCAATGGTACTATCTCTTATGCTAGATACTCTGGTACAGTGCAACTGTTTGAAAATTTGGATGTGCACAATGTGCTACTTGTGCCTGAATTTTCTTTGAATTTGATATCTGTACCTAGATTAACCCTGCAGTCAGAATGCAATGTTGTGTTTAATGGTGTGCATTGTTGTATACAGGACAAGAGGAGCTTGAGGATGATTGGTTCGGGTGAATTAATTGAAGGATTGTATTACCTGACCACTAGAGCAAAGACTTCACACATCCACACTTCTCCAACCTGTAACACAACTCACAGCTCAAATGTTCATATCCCTAGCCTAGCTCTATGGCATTTTAGACTAGGTCACCTATCCAACTCTAGATTACAAGCTATGAAACATGAATTCCCTTATGTAACAGTTGATTATCATTCTGTATGTGACACCTAGCCAGGCATAGAAAATTGCCTTATAAACTCAGTGTAAATAAAGCCACTAAGTGTGGAGAATTAATACATTTTGATATTTGGGGACCCAATTCTATTCACTCCATTAATGGTCATAGATATTTCTTAACTGCTGTGGATGATTTTAGTCGTTTTACTTGGGTTATTCTTTTAAAATCCAAGTCAGAAGTTAGCCAACTTGTTCAACAATTTATCACTATGATTGAAAAGCAGTTTAACACCTCTGTCAAATGTGTCAGGACAGACAATGGACCAGAGTTTCTTATTCCCCATTTCTATGCTTCTAAAGGAATTATCCACCAAACTAGCTGTGTTGAAACCCCCCAACAAAATGGGAGGGTGGAAAGAAAACATCAACATCTTTTAAATGTTGGCAGATCTCTTCTTTTTCAGTCAAAGTTACCTAAACAGTTTTGGTCTTTTGCTGTGGTTCATGCAGCTTACATAATCAACAGAGTTATTACCCCTTTGCTTCATTCCAAATCCCCTTATCATTTGTTGTTTAACACAGCACCTGACCTTAGAGATCTTAAAGTTTTTGGCTCTTTGTGTTATGCTTCTACTTTACATGTTCATAGAACTAAGCTTGATCCTAGAGCTAGAAAATGTATTTTCCTTGGCTATAAGTCAGGCATGAAAGGAGCTGTTCTGTTTGATATTCATGATAAAAAGATTTTTGTTTCAAGAGATGTTGTGTATCATGATCACATCCTACCTTATGCTAACACCACTAACACAACTCCATGGACTTATCACACTACTCCTCCACCAACTACAGATACCATTCCTATCATCAACATTCAACCATGTTTTGATGATGAACCTGACCCTAACTCATTCCTACCACAGTCTACAGATACTACCACACCTAACCTTGATATCCCTATCACATTTGCTTCTCCTGAACCTACCAATGATATTGTACCAGAACCTACCAATGTTGTTATACCACCTACTCCATCCATTATCCCTGAACCTGTCATTGCCCTTAGAAGATCCACTAGAGTTTCTAAACCTCCTACTCATCTATCAGATTACCTATGCAATCCTTCAAGATGTTCATCAGCATCATCATCTTCAGGTACACTCTATCCTTTATCTGACTTCCATTCTTATGCTAACCTTTCCAAGTCTCTTAGCAAATATGCTATGTCTATTATCACTGATGTTGAACCACAAGATTATAAAGAGGCAAGTAAGAGTCAGTGCTGGATAGATGCCATGAATGCTGAGCTTCATGCTTTGAACCAAAATAAGACTTGGATACTTGTTGATCAACCAGCTGGTGTTAAACCCATAGGCAACAAATGGGTGTATAAAATCAAACACAAAGCTGATGGCTCTATTGAAAGATACAAGGCAAGGTTAGTGGCTAAAGGATAAAACCAAATTGAGGGACTAGATTTTTTTGATACGTTCTCACCAGTGGCCAAGATAACAACTGTAAGGACTCTTATAGCTCTGGCCTCTGCACAATCTTGGCACCTACATCAAATGGATGTTAATAATGCTTTTCTTCATGGTGATTTACAAGAGAATGTATACATGACAGTCCCACAAGGTGTTACTTCTCCCAAGCCAAATCAGGTCTGCAAGTTATTAAAATCTCTCCATGGATTGAAACAGGCTAGCAGAAAGTGGTATGAGAAATTGACAGGGTTGCTGATTAGTCAAGGCTATCACCAATCAAGTTCAGATTACTCCCTATTCACTTTGAATAAGCCAGGCTCCTTCACAGCACTCTTAGTGTATGTGGATGATATAATACTTGCAGGCAATTCTCTTGATGAGTTTGACAAGATCAAGAGAGTTATGGATAGAGAATTTAAAATCAAGGATTTAGGCAAGTTGAAGTATTTCCTTGGCATAGAGGTAGCACATTCCAAATCAGGAATTTCTATCTGCCAAAGGAAATATTGTTTGGATTTGCTTAGTGACACTGGATTACTGGGATCAAAGCCTGCACCAACACCTCTTGACCCTGCAGTGAAACTTCATCAAGATACTAGTCCTTCTTATGAAGATATAGCAGGATATAGAAGATTAGTGGGGAAGCTGTTGTACTTAACTACTACTAGGCCTGATATAGCCTTTGCTACTCAACAGCTTAGCCAATTCTTGAGTTCTCCCACCTTGACACATTATGAAACTGCTTGTAGAGTCATTAGATACCTCAAAGGTTCACCAGGTCGAGGCTTATTTTATCCCAGAAATTCATCTATTCAAATCCTTGGTTTTGCTGATGCAGATTGGGCCAATTGTGTTGATACTAGGAGGTCAACTTCAGGCTATTGCTTCTTCCTTGGCTCATCTTTAATTTCCTGGAGAGCTAAGAAGCAACATACTGTGTCTAGAAGTTCTTCAGAAGCAGAATACAGGTCCCTTTCTTTTGCTTCCTGTGAGTTACAATGGTTGCTATACCTGCTGAAAGATCTGCACATTGAATGTGTTAAGCCTGTTGTCCTATATTGTGATAATCAAAGTGCTGTACATATTGCCTCAAATCCTGTTTTCCACGAACGCACCAAACATCTTGAAATTGATTGTCATTTTGTTAGAGACAAGCTGCAGCAAGGCATCTTCAAATTACTTCCCATTTCCACTAAGTCACAGTTGGCAGATTTCTTTACTAAGGCTTTGCCTCCTACAGTTTTTGTTTCCTTCATTTCCAAGCTCGGTATGATAAACATTTATCACACTCCAGCTTGTGGGAGGGTATTGAAGTCCTTAGACAAAGTCCAAGTGGAAACTCAAACTCAAAGGGATCAATTGCTTACAGCACAAGCTACCGGATCACAAGACATTGGTGTAGACTAGCTTAGGGTAGTTATGCCACATAAGCATGGCAGTTATGCCAGCTGGAGTAGGTTGTTACAGTTAGTTAGAGAATAAACTTGTATATATTCTAGAATCCATGTGATGTAACTCATAATTCACATTTGATATTTTCATATTCAATAAAGCTTTTACTATTCTCTCTCATTTTGTTCTAGATTCTTCATCAATTCTTCATCATGAAGATGAATCTTAGCTTCTGCATTGCCATCTTCAAGATACATTTTTTATGTCAATAAGCAGATTATTAAATTGTTTCTACAGTCTACACTAAATGATGTTTTAGGCTGAATATTGGGTTTCATTTGATTAAATATTAACACAGAGGCATTACTATAATTTAAATTTAGTCAAATGGTAAGAAATTTGCACCATTAACCTCTGAAATAAATAGTATGATGTATATTGTTGATTCACTAGTCAAATTTTTATTTGAGCCACATGACCACATCTCCTTTAAACTTTGGGACAGGATAACAAAGAAGCATGACCTCCCCCATTTTTTTTATGATAATCGAGGCCGAAATCCAAAGAAAGAAAAATTACACGGAGTATAATGGATAATTCACTTTTCACAAACGTTACTACAATGTATATCATTTCTATACGGAACAACGCTCTTTATGTGCTTTGCATGATTAAAAAATAACTAAAATCATGCTCACAAAGCTTTGTTGAGTATTTGTGGAGATTATTGCGACCCATTTGAAATTTTTTGAGGATTTGTATGGATATTTAAAAAATGGTTAAATATGTTTTTAGTCTTTACATTTTGTCTTATAGTCAAGAATAGTCCCTACATTTTTTTATAGTAATTTTTTCCATAATCAAAATTGGTCCCCGTCGTTAATTTTTTTTAACAGAACGCTGATAAGGCGCAATTAGTCAAGAACATGATGACACGTGTCTTTTACCATTGCTTCAGTTTGGGTTGTTTTTGTGGTTTTGGTTGAATTTGTGGTTATGAAGATGAGGTTGTGTTGGAGGAAAAAATGTAGAAAGAAAGATTTGGTGTGGAAAAGTGCACAATAAACCTAATGAAAAAAGACACGTCGTCATGTTATTGGCTAATTGTGTCACGTCAGTGTTATATTAAAAAAAATTAATGGCGTGGACCAATTTTGATTATGGAAAAAATTGTAGGGCTTTTTTAAATCATAAAAAAAAATGTAGGGACTACTTTTTATTATAAGACAAAATGTAGGGATTAAAAACATATTTAACCCTTTAAAAAATATGGTTGAATTGTTCAAATAACTGGAAAGTGTGACATATAGTTTAGTGGTATGGATATTGAAGAAATATAGTTTAGTGGTTTAAGGACAATTGAAAAGTATAAAATAATATAATATATTAGGTGGGACTCATTTAAACCACCAACATGGATAGTATGGATGTGGGTTGTATTCCTTACTAGCCTAGCTCCCATTGGACTTTGCAGGATGCCCTTTGTTATAACGTGAACCACCGTGACCGACTCAATATTGAGCTCTACAACCATGAATCCTAACCTCCTTCCAAAAGCACTACAATCCCCCACTCCTTTTGCAAAACCACTAAAGGTATATGGACAACAAGTAGCGCCGCTGCCGTTAAATCTTCACGTATAGCAAAACCAATTCTTCAAGAAACTATATCCATAGACCCGGTGGATTTTAGTTGGAGGATATTATAAAACTCTAGAATTTGAAGAGAAGAATTTTAAGATTCATTCTAACTTAATTTACGATGAAGGTGAGATCAGATGCCGTGTCATTTTTCACTAACAACTTTTATCTGATTTTCACATGAAAGAACAACATAAGTTAACAAAGTAAACTTAAAGAATCAAAATAACACCTTTTAAATCTACCCAAAAAAAATGTAAAGATAGGGGATCAACTTGAGCCTTATAAATATAAGTTAAAGGAAATAAAATGTGATCAAACATTTTATCTAAGACAGTTTTTAAAAACTATATGTAATAACAATATCCCATTTCAATTTGATATGGATCTCTACAACTATATCTCTCTATCATCTAATTTGTTCATCTCTCTCTCTCTCTCTCTCTCTCTCTCTCTCTCTCTCTCTCTCTCTCTCTCTCTCTCTCTCTCTCTCTCTCACGTTTTTCTTTCGTCAAATGTAGAGAGATTCCATTAAAAACAGACCAAATGGAAGTCCCACTGGCCCAATCTCCCAAAGGAATTTGAAATTCTCTCTTCCCACCCCCCATGACTCTTTTTAACCCTCCAATATTCCAATTTTACCCCTGTACAAAAACTTCTGAACGTGTTTTCCGAAGTTTTTCTAGTTCAAATTCATCAAAATTTCGGAAAATACATTATGAAGTTCGTATTCTAGGCAAAAAAAAACTTCGAAAAACGCGTTCCGAAGTTTAAAACTAGGGGCAAAAATGGAAATCCGGGGGGGAAAAAGAGTCAAGGGGGTGGGAAGAGAAAATTTCAAGGAATTTTGCTTTTTAGGCCCCCTATTGCTCGACAAAGAGATTAACCCAAACAACACAAAAATGACCCATGAACATCCAATCTACACCTTGGGAGAGAAAGAAGTAGAGAGAGTAACGTGGTACCGTATGTTGATGTGATAGAAAAAAAATTGAAAAAAAAAAGGTGTTGAATAAGTGTTGGGAAACTAGAGATGTCCAAGTATATCTCATAACACACTCTCAACCAATCAAGCAAACTAAATGATACGTGTATTAATATATGTATTTTATTTGTAATGGTATAATATAAAGTAGTAATTATGTAATTATATATTTAGGTAGTTATTAGTAGTTTTAAAAAGTTAATAGTAGTTTTATGATATTTGTCTATATATATTTGTATTGTATGTGTAAACAACAAGGAAGAAAATAAATTAAAGAACTCTAGTCTTTTCCCCCTTTCTATGGAGACTCGTTTCTTCTCGAATTGGAACAATTGTTAGGAGACTTATTCCTTCTCGAATTGGAATACTTGTTACTAATAATTCATCACTTTCTATCACTAAAGTACAAGAGTAAGTACGAGAGGTTTTGGTAACTAACTAGTTAAAACTAATCCCACAACAAAAAACACACTAAAGGGGAGTGATAAAGTGTTGAATGAGTGTCTGGAAAGTTAGAGATATCCCAATACAATAACTCAAAACACACTCTCAACCAATCAAGTACAAGAGGAAGTACGAGAGGTTTTGGTAACTAGCTAGTTAAAACTAATCCCCCAACAACAACAAAAGACACTAAAGAGGAGCAATAATAGTGTTGAATGAGTGTTTGGAAAGTTAAAGATGTCCCAATATAAGAACTCATAACACACTCAACAAATCAAGCAAATTAAAGTACTAGAGAGGTTTTGGGACTAACTAGTTAAAACTAATCCCCCAACAAAAAAAATAAATAAACATTGAAGAGGAGCAATAGTTAAAATAAGAAAACTGCAGCAATTTAAAACTACGGTCCAAAAATAAGTAGCAGATGATCTGTTTCCAACATTGAACCATGGTATAAAATAAATGTCATCAAGTTTAAATTTAAACTAAATTTCTTTATTGCAAACAAGAAAAGGTAAAAACATGACAAAGAGAAACTAGGGCTCAATGCCTCACAAACTTGTGCCCATGGCATCAGCAAAGCAATAAACCATCCATCTCTGTAGGAGGTGAATCAACAATCACCAAAGGAGCATTGCTTTTGGCACCCATCTTTTCTAGGAAGTCTACACAATGGTTCCCTTCTCTTAGAGCACAGACTGGTAACATCTTGATCAGCGCAATTTCATAACCAAACCTTTGATTCTTTTGGTCCCCCTCCTGAATAAGCTTGATTGTATGCAAGGAATCAGTGTAACATGATTTTCGCAACATTGTTTCACTGCTTTTAACAATCATGGGATATGAGGTAAACCCTTCATTCTCTAAATTAGATAAAAAGAGATTATAAAATTTAAATGTTCAAAACAATAAATTAGCTCCACAAAAGTAAAGCCATAATCAATTAAGAAGTTCAGCTGAAACAGGAAATCAGAAAGAAATGTCCTGTGATAAAAAATGCAGCAAGCTTTATTCTATTCGAATTATCTCAGGGTGCATGTGGTTAAACCGGCATATCTCATCAAAAAAGTCATCAGTACTGTTATGTGAACCCTTCATCTGAAGAATCTTGATAACCATGGTCCTTAGGTTTTTCCCATACTTCAACAAGGATTCAAGAGTACTCATTTTTTGTTCAGCATTTAATGGTGATCTCACAGTGATGAAGACCTCCTCCAAACATGGAATCACAAATTCAGAATCAACCTGCAAAGTAAATAGATACCTTGTTTAGATAAAATGGTTATAGAACAGATCAAGCAGATTTATAAGATCAAAGTTATTACGAGTTTAAAGTCTGTTTGTTTTCATGGTGATTTCAATTTCGATAACAGTCGGGAGATATAACAATGATTTGGTGGCTAGGGTGGAGTGATTAGAAGGTCAGGGATTCGATTCCCAATCTCAGCAAAAATGAACAAAAACTAACAATATTAATTACTAACATTGGCCTTCTTAAAAATAAAAATAAAAATCAACAATAGTCCTTTCAAAAGCTACAGTTTGTAGATTCCTTGAAATCATGGTTATTAAATACATTGAAGTGCAAGAAATTAAGTTTCCAAACATACACTTACATGTTTTAGACTATTCTTCTGGCATAGTGCTGCAAACATGGCTCCATGGATGTCAAACTTGCGCAGCTTGGGATGGCTATTGAAGAAATCAACAAAATCAATCTCTGGAAAGGGTTGAAGAGCATCATAGTTCCCAGTGAATTCAACCTTCATGTAAAGATGTTTCACATCGCTTGCCAATTTCAGCATTTGACATATTGCAGCCCAGCACCACTGGATTCCCCGCATCGATAGGAACTCCAGAGCTTCAAGGTTTCCAAAATCAATCATGTGTACTCTCCCTGGAAGCAATTAACAAGAAAGGAAGCACAATTGAGCTCACAAAGCCAATAATTTTGTAGTATATTACATGGGAAAAATACAATAAAATCCAATAAGAAATATGAAAGTATAAGAATCACTTTAAATATTCAACTACCTGCACTATTAGAAATGGAAAGATTCTTCAAATGATTGGTTTCAGGAACCTTAATCACACTACAGCCTTGTACCTCAAGAGATTCAATTTTAGGGGAGGTCAGCGTAAGCGAAGAGTTCCCGAGGCCATAAAAATCCAGCTTACACTGCTCTAGATATTGCAGGTTGATTGAAATTGAATGGACGCCTTCACATCCAAGCAGTAGCAGCCTTGTCAGATTTGGACATGCCTGAATCACTGCATTCACTGCAGCATCCTCCAATCTTGCCCCAACAATTTCAAGGATCCTAAGCTTATGGAACACATCCCATTGAGGGGTATGTTCGATCAAGACACCCCACAGTTTTAGGGTTTCCAAATTCAATGCTGCACCAATACAGTCCAATTTTGATGGGCTTTCATGTCTAATCGTATTGTCGCCAAGGTTGTCCATTCGAAGCTCGAGATGAGAAAGAGATTGACCTGCATGTGATAGCCAAGAAGCAAGGCCAGATTGGGAGAAAGGGCAGTAAACAACTAACTCTTCTAAACACTCAACTTTCGATACCATTCTTTCCACAATGGTGTCAGCATTTTCAGTGAGTTTAGGGCTGTCAAATGCATTGCGAGTAAAATAGAGACTTTTGATATAAGCCATTGAGTTCTTCCATTGCTTAGAAACACAATTGCAATATGCAACATCACGTCCGTTATTGATACGCGACAATATATATTGAAGTACATAATCGGGCAGCAATTCAATTGCTGAGGACAAGAATCAAAATAAATAGTTGTCAGTATGCAAACAAATCAAATAACATATTTCCATATTAGCAATATATGACTAACGAGTACAACTTAAAGTCAAAATCGGTGCCGTGAAGCACAAGCATTAGAAAAACAAAAACCTGGAAAACTAAAATCATATAACTCTCGCAAACTAATTGAGACATTTCATTCCTCTATCACAAGTCCCATAACCCCTTTTCACCTTAGCTCCCATTTCTTTTGCGCTTAAATAGTTTGTCGAATACGCAGACAGATCAAAAAACATATTTCCAAATTGGCAATATATAAATAAAGAGTGGAATTTGATGTCAAAATCGGTGCCGTCAAACACAAGTATTAGAAGAATTTGAAAACCTCAAATCATCTTACTCTCACAAACTAATTGAAACATTTCATTCCTCTAATTGTCTCAGTTATCACACACACACAAAAAAAAAACATTAACACTTTTGAGTTTAGCTACAATTACTTCAAATTACCCTACAAATTAACACTCCCTAACACCAACTCTGAATTGAAAACAACCAATTAAGCTGGAGAAAAACAAACAACCAATTACATTTCACTAGTGATTAAACATTACAATTATCATCAATTCTCTACAAAAGAAGCTCAAAAAATCATTCTTGAATACCATTAGCTTAGCATTGTCAGAGACTAAATAGATCAAAACTTAGATTAAAAAATAAAACCCAGATTATGAAAATGTGGAAAACAAATTACAAAATTCACAACACAATTAGATAAACCCAATTAAGATCTAAACACCACATCACAATTCCAATTAACAATCAAACCAAATCTGAAAATTGCATGCAAATAAATACATAAAAATTTAAAAAAAATGGTGAATCAATTGTGAATGAATTGAGCTAAGAAAGATAAGTGAAAGTAAGAGAAAGTGCTTACACATGATGAATTGATGAGAAGAGATTGAAGATCTGGAAATGAGAGTATATAGGGTTATGAACCCTATATCTATGTTGTGATTGATTTAGAGAGAAATGAGAGTGAGATATATATATATATATATATTAGTATAAATATGTGAGGGTTTTGTTTTGGATCTAAAATGAAATGAAAATTTTGGAGAATTGAAAAAGAGCCCGCGTTTATGTTTTAGATATTTCATTTCAAATTTGTTTGAATTCAATACATTTTTCATTACACGCGCACAACCCTAAGCTAAGACAAAATTACATTCTTATTGCGATTTTTGTGGAAAGATCAGTAATTATTTCATTTTTACTTACACATGCACTTTATTTAAAACAGAGATATGGTGAATTAATTTTACAAGGAAACTACATGATAGAAATTTGATTCGCTTTGTCGGTAAGTAGTTGATTCATATTCATATACACTATTTATTGTAATATAGTATAAGATAATAAGTTTTGTTCTTGTAATCGGTATAATGACTTTTTTGGTAGGTAGTTTGTAAGTGTACTTTTCGCGTCATCTTTTACGCGCCAACTCACATAATATTTTTTTCTTTGTTTTTATACGAGAAAAGAGATTTAATTTTATGATAAATAAAAAAAAAAAAATTTAGATTAGTCTTAAAATTGAGATTTCTGATTCAAGTACATAATTTATAGTGAATATTTTTTTAAACAGCGATTATAAGAGATGCTCTACTCACAGTCGTAGGTAGGATACTAGGATACTCCACCCAACCCAAACAAAACAATAAAATACCTCAATTCCAACTCCACTTACCTATAACTATAGCAAACCGCTAAACTACCTATTTATACAATACACCGAGTTAACAAATCATTGGTAAAATAGGCCCAATGAGTTTTTCTTCTTTGATGAAAGTCACTTCCATGACACTAGTTGAACCGCTTCAAAAATTTGGTCCGCCTTCAAAACTTTTGCATTAAAATTCTTTTCATTTTGCGCACGTCAAAGGAACCAAATAAGTCCATGCCAAATTAAAATCACCCATTCTTGAGTTGCTTCTCTTTCTTCAAATGTAAAAGGAAACTCTTAAACAACGAAAAAAAGCTCTCCGAAAAAACCATATTAATCCCAAACCGTATAGAAAGTGGATGAAATTTTGAACTAGAACATAATAATTTGAACTAATCGTATATACCCCTCTGTTGACGTGAGACCAAGAATCATCACTTAGCGGTCTCTCTCCCACACTCACTGATCAAGTCAAAATCTAGTAGACCCCGCAATCCCAACTTCTTGTTGAAAGCTTGTTAAAGGAATTCTCTGTTTTGAAGACAAGGTTGGATTTGATGGGATTCGTTCTGTTAAAGAAGTGGGGAAAATTGTATTTTGGAATCCAACTACCGGCGAATTTAAAATCACACCTCATAGTCCGTTTGCATCTGAACCTCCTAGCTATTATCTCTAACTTTGTCTTCATGGTTTCGGTTACAATCAAAGTACCGATGACTACAAGTAGGGAAACATTCATGCCACCCCCCATTATGGGAGACTTATTCTCTAAAAAATAACTGCCGTAGAAAAGTTTTTCAAGATATGCCTACACAATATCACAAAAATGTCGGTATTCAAGTGTACATGGATGGAGCGTGTCATTGGTGGGGTGAGGGTGAAACACCCAATAAGGTTCATTTGGTGTCATTTTTCTCGAGCAATGATGTTTTTAAAAAAACATCCATACCTTCAATCATTGATGGTGGCATTGATACCACTATTGTCATGTTCAGACACTTGGAAATTTCAAATTATGCCGAGACGAATACTTTTCACATATCAATTTTGGATGAAATTGGGGTGAATGAATCTTGGACCAAACTCTTCATTGTTGAATCGTCATCCTTCGTTGAGCATCCTATTGGAGTCGGTAAGAACTGCATTATATTCTTTAGGAAAAAAGACAATGAACTAGTTTGGTTTAATTTAACCACCCAAGAAATTGAAGAGCTCGGTGTTAAAGGCGGGAGTAGTTGCAAGAAAATAGTTTACAAGGAAAGCTTTCTGCAGATTGAAATGTAGCAGTAATAATGTCAATTTACAGAGACACACTCTAGTTATTGTTTTTGTAATTCTCTCTTTTTTAAATCCTTCACCCCTAGACCCCTCTCATTTTTGGGCCTACACAAATCCTTCCAAATAACCCAAGAAATTTTATCCATTTCTCCTGCTGATCCACCCCACAAAACATCCCTTTGAATTCACACATTTTTCTTCCTTACCGCTGAGAGGATTTTTAGGAAAGAGAGATAAAAGACCAAAATTGATGCCAACACCAAATTTATGAGACCACCCCTCGAAACATTCCTCTCTTACAATGGAGAAAATGAGCCACCCCCTCCAAAAAGCTATTTGCCACGTTCACTTCAAACAACCTATTTTTTGAGAGGTTCACTTTGAGATCCAAAATTAATTCAAACCACCTTAAAATTAGAACCTTTGGAATTAAAGTTATAAAGTGCGAAGAAAAACTAGAAGGTAATTTGCCGACACACGAAAATCATCGAATAACCGCTAATTTCCATATTTTAAGATGCCCCAAAAACTCTTGAAGAAAGAAAAATTAAAATATCAATGAGATGTTGTTGGATTCATCTCGACGAGTATTTTTAAGATATCAAATTTTTATAATTTTTGCTTTTATACATTTAAAAATATTAATCGTCAAAGTTATGCATTAGCATGCGTGATGCAGTCAACTGACTCACTCATTTTAAGACGGAGAGAGTACTTCAATAACTTCGGCCACCTCTTTTTTACCATTATTATTATTCTAAAATACTACATCCTCCATTCCTTATTATAAGAGAATTTTAACTTTTTAGGTTCATTAAAAAATCAATGTATATAAACTATAATAAGGTCCAAATACATTAAGTTTTTAATGAACCTAAAAAGTCAATATTATCTTATAATAAGGACTAGAGAGAGTAATAAATTGATTTAAAAAAAGCCACATTTTCAGTTTAAAAAACAATGATTACTCATTTGCCACATGGCATAAAATTATTGGGCCACATGACACGCCGTTATTTTTATCATTTGTTTTTCAAAAGTACGAGGACCAAAACCAAACAAAAAAATGTGCTTCAATTGCATGGACTGATCACATATTTAAACCAATCTTTTATTAGCTTGTTTTTATCTAACCATTTTACAATCCCAAAATGCTTCAAGTTAGTTTTGGATAATTAATGTTAAGCATTGATCGCTTGCTAGTTCATGTTTCAAAACTAGTAAGAAAATTGCATAACTCGGTCTTCCAATCTGAACTCTTGCATTGCACATTGACATACATACGCATTGACAGGGACAAGTGCAGTATGAATATAGCGATAACTCTCTAGTTCTTCCCATAAGATCTTCGATTCAGACGAATATTCACTCACGAAGAGTGATAATTGTTTCAAACTGCTACTCGCACGTTCTTTTAACTCTCATCATACATCTATGACATTCTCAACGAATACTATCAATTGAGCAATCTGTGTATTAACCGAATTTGTGGTAGTTCTACCAGCTTTCATGCCTCCAGAACAAAGCTTTAGCTCATAATATTTTCGTATCAATGTGTAAAGACTTTAAGAACAACTTTTAAATCAGTTTTCCACATTCAAGGGAAAGAAAGACCCATTACATTATTATATTGATTCACACTATTTCAATTTACCTAGAAACTTTGTACAAAAAGCACAGTTCCAAAATGCTTGAAGTTAGCTTGCCTTGAATAGTGGTTACACATTGGCTTACTAGTATAAGTTCCAACTTCAGAAAGCTCTGACGGACGGTAGTTTGAATCCCTTGAAAGGAAGAAAACACGATGCCAATAAGGCGCTATATATCTATATATAGTATATAGTGACAACATATCATGCAGGAACCCGGTAAGATGGATCGATCATTTTCAAGATGAACAAGTTTCCTTTGTCGCCTCTTGATACCCTGTCAAAATGAGAAAGCATGAAAACATGGTGACAGACTGATAGTAAATCAATTTAAAGTTGAGATTATGTACACAAGGTCCAATGCAGTTTATAAACATGCAAGAGTAAAGTGCGACTCACCTCAGTTCTTCGTCCAAATATGTTATTTCCAGTTCACCGCGAGCTGTATCAGGAGCCTTAACAGGTATCTGCAAATGTAACATTTTGCGGAATCTTGTAAGATAATTAGAATTAGGCAATTAGCAAAGAGCCTCGACAAGAAATCACTTTCATTCGTAGAGGTTCCTAAGCCACCTCATCTAGAAACATTACAAAATTTGATTTCAATGATGATTATTGAGACTCGGAATACTCACGAAGCCCGCAATTTTGAAGGTGTCAAATTTCACTGCCACTTTTCTTGCATTTAGAGGTGTTAAATCTGCTGTCACCTACACAATATATTCATGCAAATGTTAGAGTGAGAACACATAAATGGTGAGAACTTATCTCAATTTCACTTAGTGTCACCTGGTTGAAGAATGGCCTAGATTCCATGTTTTGGGCCCTGAGAGTATCAGCATTGATTGCTTGATAATTTGTAACTGATCTCAAAAACTTTGGTCTCTGTCATTACAATATTGAAAATGTTAGTACAAGTATAAAGTATAAAAGGCACTAGCAACACGAATACATGATCAATCTAGACGGGCAGTCAAATCAGTGGATAGTAGCATATAAATGTTATGTAGCTGTTCACATTTTTCATATGAAATCTAACACACAACAAAGGGGAAATGGCAGATTGAAGCAAACAACATGCAATACACATTTGTTGAGCGCGATGCAAATATAACCACGAACTATGGTCTGTCTTGGTTTACTTATTTGAGCTTATCTACTTAGGGCCCGTTTGGATTAACTTATTTTTGAGCTTATGTGACACAGCTTATGCAAATAAATCAGTTTTTATGTATTATTATAAGCTTTTCAAGGTAGTTTATGAGAAAACAGCTTATAAAAACACAATCTTTGTTAGTGAAAACTTATGAATTCACTTAAAAGTTTATTTATTTGCATAAGCTATTTTCATAAGCTCAAAAATAAGTCAAATCCAAACAGACCCTTAAACATAACCATTTGTGAGAACTGATGAAAACAATTTACGACAAGTTTGTAAACTAACAACTTATGACAAGCTCAGACACACCAATATGCTCTATGTTCAAACAACTTATAAATGATATGAAAACAATTTGCATGTATTTTATCTTTTGTTATAGAAATAACTTATACATAAGCACTTATACAGCAAACTTTAATAGCATAAGCGCTTAATTAAACTATTGATCCAAACAAGGCCTACTGCCTACATATTATGATAAGGAAAAACAAATTGTTTACCTTAGTTTGCAAAATTGACTGAGAGGTAGTGTATATAAGCTCCCATTTTCCATCCAGTAAAGTAGATTTGAGTGGCTCCTTAGTTGGATTAACTGCTTCAAGTTTGCGTGCAATCTATTTAGAAATGAATGAAGAATAAAAATGCAAGCATATATATATATATGAAGTTGAAAAAAAGTTGCAGCTAGAAAGCAAAGCATATATATAAAAGTAAAAGGCAACCTGATCAATCCTTTGTTGGTCTTCAGGAGTGGCATCAGCACCTCGATCAAGCGGTGCAATGGCTTCAAGAAGCTCTTCTTTGATGGTATTTGCATCCTTGCCTTTCTTTAAAAAAGCAGGAAAAAATGAAACTTTTGATCTCCATTTATGAGAGATAGCAGCAAGGTTGTTGTTGTTGTGATTGTGGTGGATTAAGGGTCTGGTACTTGGGAAGTGAGTAGAAGAAGAAGAAGAAGAAGAAGAAGAAGAAGAATGGAAATGGAGTAATGGTTTGATTGGTGAATAATAATAATAATCAGTGGTGTTGAGAAGTGAAAGGAATGAAGTTGAAGATAAGGCCATGGGATCTCTAACATGTCTCCTTACTAATCATGATATTTATTCGTTTGGTTTGCTCATAAAATGTTTTCATGTTCACAAAGATTCATCTCAGCCGTCCGATCTGTAATATAGTTTTTATTAATTTTTTAAGTTATCAATCTTCACCATCCGAATTTAATAGTAAAGTTTACAACATCGTAACTATATAGTTCTTCTTATTGTAGGGAATCCATATCCAATGTTCATTACCACCTAAATTTTGACCGTTAAAGTCATATTTTACTTCTCTATTAAATGGTTGAAATTAAATAATATCGGTAGATTGAAACATACAAACTATATTGGTATGTGTGGATTTGACTTTATCCCATTATTTATTCTCTAGTTTTTCAAATTGTAGGGAATCCAAATCCAGTGCTCTAAATCCCGTGAAACTATTTCATAGAAGTTCATTGATAATCGACTTTGATTCTTAAATAATCAATAGAACTTATGTTTCGATTGGAACAAAAGACCTTTTTAGGTGGAAAAGTCTTCAAAATTGTTAAGTAAATTAAAAGAGTTTAATACATGAACAAGAAATAAACGATTAAATGAATTAAAGCGACACATATGAAAACCTAAATTGATTGTTAAAGTGGCTTGTTGTAAATCATATAAACCATTAATTTAAAACTTGATCAATCAAATCTTAGTTACGATTTACACGATAAAATAATCTTTACTTTTAATTTAAAATCAAAACAAAATCTGCCACCATCACCACAATTATAACTATTATATTCAACTAAGAGTATAAGTGACTTAAACTACATTGGTTCATCTTATTTTATTTTCTCTATATTTCTCTCCTTCCTTTCTATCTCTATCGTAATTTCACTATTTTTCTTTTCTCGTTAAAAAATAATAAACAAAGTAAGAAAGAGTAAAATTAAAAGAGAAAAGAGATACAGAAAAAATTAGAAGGAGAATATCTAAATCTGATGTAAACAACCTATTTTTGACTTAAAATTTTAAAATATTTGTGATATATAGACCGTCTAGAAAGACGAGATTAATTTGTCTATATTGTTTTTGGTTTCTATATCTCTAACATCCTAATTTATATTTTAAATCTATCCATGTAGAAATAACATGTTCAGAATCTACCAACCTTGATCATGAAGAAGACCTTGCAAGTTGAGTTTTATTGTAAGATGGAGAAAGAAGAGATTAGAGAAGAAAGATCAAATTCATGTTTCGACACTTTCTTTTTATTGGTTTTAAGTTCATAATTATACTTAGTTTTAAGTTCATGATTGTACTTAGATTTAGGTTAATCATTCGTGCTTATTTAAGTTGTAATGTTTAGTTAATTATGAAATTAAAAGGCCAAAAAAAGTGATTGTGACTATACTTCATTTGCAAAAAAAGTTTGTATTGTGCTTAATTAACATTCGGTCTGATTAACCGAACAATAAATACAATTTTATGTGCTTAACAGTTCAGTTTGATTTGACTGTAAATCGTAACAGTTCGGTTCGATTTTCTTGAACCATTATTATAGTTTAGTTCGATTCTTTGACCGAACTGAACCTGCTGGTGAGGATCTAACTTTTTAATTTTTTAAGTACTCCATGTAAGAGTGATTTTTATATGTGGAGACAAAATCAAATACTTAAAACTATGTGATTGCCGACTAATTTTCAACGTGTATCCAAAGACTAAAATTGTGTACCATAATTTCCTGGCCAAACAAATAAATAGGTTACCAAAAAACTAAAAACTCTATACAAACTTCCAAATTTTAATCAACTAACTAACTTTATTAGTGTGTACACTGTTCTTATCACAAAAAAAAAACTTTATTAGTGTGTGTTTCAGCACGTGCAATGCCACCTTTGCTTCGGTGGCTCTCACCTAAATCTAAAACACAGAGCGAAGGATAAAGTGTGCAATCTCTCTCTCTCTCTCTCTCTCTCTCTCATATGAACAACAAGAGTGTTTTTTTATTCTTTCTTTCTAGCTTTTTTCATTGATGTTTGGTTGAGCTTCTGCTATGAACTCTAAGCAAAAGCTTGAAGTGAATCTTCAATAGCCAACAAGTGAAAAAGAAGAATGGGGCCAAAGTTTCTCATGAATCAGTTAAAGACACCCAATTATTATTATGTCATATCTTGTCACAGAAACTATCCTACAAGAATTTTCTCTGAGCAAAAATTCCCATTTAAGTCTTTGGGTGATAAATGGAAGCTCAATGACCTAACTGCTAGTATGCCCCCCACTCTTTTTTTCCTTTACTTTTTAAGTCTTTTTTCTTTGGCATAATTACTTATTTTATTTCATAATTTTTCAGTTATTAGATGTGTGGTTCTTATGAAATTATTATTACTAGTAGTAGTAGTATTAGTAAGAAAAAAATGAAATTTGTATTGTTGTTTATTAGAGCAATTTTCCCCTTATTTATGATCATATTTTAGAAGCTGCCATTAGTTAAATAACCATTAAATGACAACTTATGGCATGTCTATAAGCTGGTTTTAGCTTATTCTAAGCTTTTCAGTATAGCTTATGAAAACAACTTATAGTAGTATAAATTAATAATTTCGATTTATTTTATCTTGTGTACTTGGAATAGCTTATGCATAAGTACTTATATGATAAGTGTTTATGTTATAATCCTGTTTATCCAAACAAGGCCTTAATACTTTCTGTTTTTGAGCTTATGTATTAGAAGGGGATTGCGAATATTGTATTTCCTATATTGTTTAGTGTCTAAGTCTTCATTTTTCCTGTCTCTCTTCTTGTTAATTGCTTATAATTTTAATTTTAACTTATTTTTCAAAGGTTCTATCCAAGAAAGATTGAATGTATTGATGTCAAGGACCCAAAACTTTTTGAATGAAGTAACTTCTCCGCTTGCCAAAACCGGTCAAAGTAAGAAGCCTGATCCTGAAAACGATCTTGGGTTTCAAGTTATGGAAGACATATTTATGGTAGAGCAAACAATTAACCGTAGAACGCCTAATGGGACTCTTTCTCTGGCTGCTGTTATATGTATTGAGCAATTCAGCAGGTGAATTACATATGTACATCATTCTATTTTTATTTTACCGCAGAGTGCCAATTAATAACGATGTATATTTTCGACTCTCGTGTTCTTTTGACAAGTTGATGGCTAAGGCTTCAATTAAAAAATACGATATTTATGATTCTTGTGCTAGCAATGACTGAATTAATTTAATATCAAAGGGAATCTGAATCCTGGAAACTCCCTTAACAATGGCCTTTTTTTTGGTATTTCTTGCTGACATTTATGCCTATCAAACTGATACAGATACTATTATTTGACTTTTTGGAAATAAGATATGCAGGATGAGTGGATTGACTGGGAAGAAAATGAAGAATATTTTTGAAACACTTGTTCCAGAAACTGTATATAGTAATGCTCGTAATTTGGTTGAATACTGCTGCTTTAGATTTTTGTCAAGGGACGACTCTGATATTCATCCTTCTCTCCAGGTATTGAATACTGTTCTTTGGATGATATGTTGAAAACCATGTTCGTTTTCTGTATTGATTTGTATAAGTTCATCGCAGTCTCATCAAACTTGCATTTGGTATTTCTTGGTTTTCCATTTTATCATTTTTCCATTTTACCATTTTAATGCTGCTTATTGGTCTTGGACATGATAATAGGATCCTGCTTTCCAGAGGCTGATATTCATAACCATGCTTGCCTGGGAAAATCCTTACACTAATTTCCTTTCCAGCAATGCAGAGAAAGCTTCTTTACAGGTTCACTTCTCTCCTTTATAAATGTAATTCAGTCACTCTATGAGCGTGTGAATACACATATGATTGGATGCAGCAGATGTGCGAAGACTGATATATTTTTTGTTGGGAATTCAAACTCTACAACCATCACTTGTCCAATGATTAATGTTTAATCTTTTGAGGGTAGTAAACTGCATGTGTGTAATTGGAGAGTAGGTCACTTAAAATTTGCAGTGTCCACTTGTTGTTGTACTACTGAAAAAAGTTATCCTCCCTCTCGTTGACTAGTCTAAGAATAATTATTTCATACTGAAACTTAATTCTATCAATGATGTTCTGATAGAGCATTGGAGTTGCTTGATATTATGATCCAAGGATTTCCTGTTATAATTTTGTATTATTGAATTTAGATTTTTTTATCTTTATGATTTTGAGAGATCAGTTTGGGAACTTTGCAGAGTAAACTGGTCACCGAGGAGGCTTTTGTTCGTATTGCTCCTGCAGTCTCTGGTGTGGTTGACCGCCCCACAGTGCACAATCTTTTTAAGGCTCTTGCTGGGGATCAAGAGGGCATTTCTATGGGCACGTGGCTAGCTTACATTCATGAGTTTGTCAAGTGAGTTTGTAACGATTATCTTTTTGTTGATGATATTATAATGGCTTTAGGAGAAAATATCCAAGCAACATGTGTTTCCGATCTCTAAGTTAAGGATATATAAATGGTCTATGATGATTTGCCAATTTCAAATACTTCTAGTTTGCTAGGTATTCCCACTTTATCTGGATAGTTAGGGCCGTAATCCTCCCATATTTCTGTTTTCATTTCAACTAAAATAAACATAAGAGAATATAGATCCAACATTTTTCTCGTCATTTTCTTTTACAATTTTGGAAAATAGATTAGGAATTTCGAAATGTCAACATTATTTTCATTTCCTGAAAATGCATTCTTTCTAGATTGTGTCTTCCATGTTCTCTCTATCACAATTGTTTACTACATTAGTTTTTCATCTCCTTGGTAGCAATTTAAAATAAACTTAATTTTTAGAAAATGAAAACAGAAAATGTTTTCCGAAAGTTAACGCTTTTGAAAGAATGATTCCTTTTACATGACAAGGGGATTAAAATTTTGTCATGAGAACATGTTCTGAACTTATGCCCATCATTTAATTACCTAACCAGTCTCTGGTGCTTTCAGAATACCTAATCAGTCTCTGGTGCTATAGAATATTTCTGCTGAATTTGTGCTGATATTACTGTAGAGTACGCCGAGAACATAGGTCATATCAGATTCCAGAGTTTCCTCAAATTGATGCGGAGAAAATCTTATGCATTGGTTCCAACAATAAACAGCCCGTTCTGAAATGGGAGAATAATATGGCATGGCCTGGCAAACTCACTCTTACTGATAAAGCAATCTATTTTGAGGTATAATTCCACTAAATGTTCATATATGCTATCTCATAGGCTATGGGATTTTATCTATAGCAATACAAGGCGAATGGATTTCTGTATGCTAAGCCCACTATTACCGCTCTTTATAATTTAATTCTGGATGAGCAAGTATATTAAATGACTGAAATGATGTGATTTTAACACCGAAATTATGTGGCCTTTTGAGTTTTGAGGACATTCCATATTTTAATAATTAACCATTGCAAATTATTCAACTGTAAATAATGATTGATTGTATCCGTGTTCTAGGCAGTTGGTTTATTGGGAAATAAGAGAGCCATGAGATTGGATCTTACATATGACGGACTGCAGGTAGAGAAGGCAAAAGTTGGGCCTTTAGGGTCTTCACTTTTTGACTCTGCTGTTTCTATTTCTTCTGGTTCAGAGTGAGTAAGCTTCTTCAAGCATTCTTTATAAGTTTTATTGTCTTAGATTTGTGATATACATTGTAAGAAATTTTGATGATCTAATCTAACCATGTGCTCTGCTGTTCTGGTTGCGATATGATTAGGGTTTATAGTAAATTTTGATAAACTATGTTTATCATATATTTTCTTATTTTGACAGTAAAAACAATTGTTTGATACAAAATTTTCCAATTAATTAATTTATAATGTATAAATTTGAATTTTAAGCTGTAGCATTGATGCCTCGTTTATTCATTTAGTATCATTTTGCCACACTGACAAATTTGCTTATGTATCACCACTAGTCTTTCAGTGTTTTTTCAAGGCTTTAGTTATTGTTTTCTCTGATAACTATGCGTGAATAACATAAATCATTACTTTAGCAAACGTTCACCATGTATTTAAAACCCACAATATTCGTCCTCCACTTTTCTATGTTGCTCTTTGCTGCATTTCATCAACTTAAAATAATCTGTGTTTCTATTTTTACTTGTATTCAAACTTAGGTCGAATTGGTGGGTGCTGGAATTCATCGACTTGGGAGGTGAGATGAGGCGGGATGTTTGGCATGCATTGATTAGCGAAGTCATTGCTTTACACAAGTTCATGCATGAGTATGGACCTGATGAGTATGGACCCAATGTTTACGGGGCTCGTAAAGGAAAGCAAAGAGCTACAGCCAGTGCCATTAATGGTATAGCTAGACTCCAGGCCCTTCAACATTTGCGGAAGTTGCTTGACGATCCTACCAAGCTCGTTCAGTTCTCATATTTACAGAATGCACCAAACGGTGATGTTGTCCTCCAAACTTTAGCTGTTAATTATTGGGGAAGTCAACTAGTTACAGGATTTATGAACACGCGCAATATGCCAGAAAATCGACCTTCTAATGAAATGGATGACAGCTATAACCATGTTTTTGACATCGATGGAAGTGTCTACTTGCAGAAGTGGATGAAATCTCCATCTTGGGGGTCTAGTACTTCTACTAGTTTTTGGAAGAACACTTCAACAAAAGGTTTAGTATTAGGTAAGTATCATGTTGTAGCGGACCTATCACTCACTGAAAGAGCAGCCAAAACAAGCAAACAAAAGACCCAGGTTGTGGAGAAGACTCAAGCCACCATTGATGCTGCAACACTGAAAGGCATACCCAGCAACATTGATCTTTTCAAGGTTGGGATTTTTACCTTGATTTTATGTTCCTTTAATAATTTTGAGTAACTGTTTGTTAAACTATGATTATGGAACCATTTAAAGTACTAATCTAAACTAGTAATGTAATCATGCATTTGTTATATTGCTCAGTTTCTGGTGATTTGGACTTCCTATTCTCTTTTCCACTAAATAAGATATAAGAATAACAAGAAAACTAGTCATTAAAAAAATCAGTTATGAAAATTTACATTTGATCATGTTAGCTATGGTAGTAAATCATGAAATTTCCTTTAACTTATGAGGAAACCTTCATCAATTCTATTTCTAATCTGATTTCTTTCATTTGTTTGGGTCCCAAAAGTCATACGGTCTTAAACAGTAATACTGTTTCTATGCAGGAGCTGATATTTCCTATCACCTTAACTGTCAAAAACTTTGAAAAGCTAAGGCACTGGGAGGAGCCACACCTGACTATTGGGTTTCTTGGACTTGCCTACACAATGATTTTTAGGTAAATCCACACTTCATTTTTCTCTGACTGCCTTTGAAAAATAACATTACCTTTTTCGAAGGTTGTTTTTTAATTCTTGCTTAATTCATTTGGTAATTAGTTTTCTAATTTCAAGTAATTGATGCGGGACCTAGTTGTTTCTGAGCACCTTGTTGTTAATTGATTTTTTGAGGTGATTTTTATATTTGCCTTTCCAGAAACTTGCTGTCATATATGTTTCCAGTGATGCTGATGATCACGGCTGTTGGAATGCTGACAATTAGGGGCCTTAAGGAACAAGGCCGCCTTGGACGATTTTTTGGTGGAGTCACAATACGTGATCAGCCACCATCGAATACTATACAAAAGATCATTGCTGTAAAAGATGCCATGCGTGACGTTGAGAATATTACACAACAAGTGAATGTCTCGCTACTCAAAATACGTTCAATTTTACTTTCCGGCAATCCACAGGTATTATAATATCACGCACGGTTAATGAGAGATTTAGTTATATAACGTTCATTTAGACATCTTCATATTATTATGTTCTTAAGTGGATTTTAATTTGATCTAATCCTTTGTCAGATAACAACTGAGGTTGCTGTGCTGATGTTAACTTGGTCAGCCATTCTCTTCATAGTCCCATTCAAGTACATTCTTTCCTTTCTTCTCTTCGATATGTTTACGCGGGAGCTCGAGTTTCGGAGAGAAATGGTTAAGAGATTCATGAAAATTTTAAGAGAGCGGTGGCATGCAGTTCCTGCTGCACCAGTAACAGTTTTACCATTTGAAAATGAAGAATCTAAACCAGAAGTTTCCTTAAAGAAAATTGAGCAAAAATCAAAGTCACAAGGAAACCAGAGCAGTGGTAAGTCCAAATAGTGATGCCATTTTTAGTGTTGCTTATTGCACAAAAATGTAAAAATAAGAGTTTAGTTTTAATTTTTATGTAAATAAAAATAGGAAGCTCTTGTACTAGCCTTTAACTAACTCTTTGGATTTGTCATATTATACCAAATCGTATTGAGTTGGATAGATTTCAGTTTCTTGTCTTTTTTTTTTAAGGAGATGAGGATATCATGTTATTGATTATTTAGGGGACAAAAGAGGCACTAGTCCATAAATATATGATTAATTTAATTACAATTACAAGAAAATTAGTAACTATCAAGTCATGAATCCTAACTATTCTTATTTAAAAACATAAAGAAGTGTTATCTGTCCTTGTGAATCACAATGTGATGAGTGGAAAATAACGACTTGGAAGGTTTAGCATTATTGTTGATATTATAGACCGTGTTTGAAGGTGCACCTGCGCGATAATTCTTGTTGTGAAAGTCATGAAACAAAACGAGAAGAGAAGCATATTCCAGAGGAATTCTAATATAGGAACAAATATAAATGTAAATATAAATGTATAGTGTTTAGGCACACTCACACGAGTGAAGAGAGAGAGAAAAAATTAAATAATTTAATTTCAAATATTTTTTGAAAAAGTAAATGATGTGATGTTTTATGTATGTGTGTCTAAACACTATTCATTTATGTTTGTGCCCATAGAAGACTTTCTCGCATATTCCAATGTTTTGGAAATATCGGATTGGAGTAGAGGCTTGCAAAGGTTGCATGCCAAAGTAAATTGTTCATGAGCTCCACATTGATGTTTCTTAGTAGCGCACACAAACAAAAGTTGAATTGGTTTTGTCCCGAAAGTATAACTCAGATGATAAAAAGACTGTTGTAGATACATTTGATATGTTGGGGAGTGTGATTTGATTGGTGGAATAGAATATTAGGAAGAAACTTCCCATTCACAGTTGCTACATCACTAAGAAAAACTGGGTATTATTATCCATAATTAATTAATATGGTATTAACATTACAATTTCCTCAAGGAAAACCAAAAGTAAAGCACTGTTTGTGTAACTTGCCATCATCATTCAAGCATCTTTTGTTTACCTTATAAAGAGGAGACTCATTATGTGAAGAAAGCCAAACATTATGACATAAACATTGGGTGAACCAAAGCAGAGATCACCAATAGTAACACACAAATGAAAAGGAATCCTTTTCTTATTGTGGCTTCAATCCAAAGCCATCCCTTTCACACTTTTTCTCCTTCCTCAAAACCCACATATAAAATGCTTTCTCCAACTTTTTTCTTCCTTCTTCCTCAACAATACACTCCAGCTATATCACCATTTCATTTCATCCATAATATGTCTCTGACAGGCCGTCCTCGTGTTATTGTCAACGGTGTTCGAAGAATGAGAACCTTCCATTACTTCTGGTGTCTCAATTGCCAACGTACTGTCAGAATACCCTCAACAAATACTATAACATATGGTTCTTTTTGCCCATATTGCTTCCATCAATTGCGTTATGAACTTGATATATCAAGGCCAAGGCTTCTCATGAATGTGACTAACAACAACATGGAGCCTCCTCCTTCTACTAATCAGTTAATGGGTAACTTAGCTTTCATTCTTGATCCATCTCTCAGGAGACAAAACCAAAACAACATAACACCACAGTGGGAAACAGAACATGAAGATGATCATGATCAAGATCAAAATCCACAAGCATGGATTACACTCCGATTCGTAAGACCAACTCAGCCACCAAGGCCTATTGCACCACCGCCACAACCACAAAACTTGGCAACCCAACCCAATGACGCCCCTTCGTTAGACGAGTTCTTTGATGGGATGATTCACAACAACAGCAGACCAGGTCCGCCTCCCGCGTCACCTTCGGCCATTGAAGCCTTGCCAATGGTGAAAGTGACAGAATCACATTTGACAAGTGACCCGAATTGTCCAATATGCAAAGACGAGTTTGAGGTTGATGTGGAAGTGAGAGAGTTACCATGCAAACATTTCTACCATTCTGACTGCATTCTCCCTTGGCTTCGCATGCACAACACTTGCCCCGTATGCCGCCATGAGCTACAAGGGATCGATAATAGTAATGCCAGTTACTACTTTTCCCATAATGAGGATGAGCAACATGGGTTCATTGGGTTTGAGGAATTTACAAGCAGCATTAACTGGATCTGGAGCCAACTTGCTTTGTTTAGGCCTATTCGTGCAGTTCTAGATTGGACGCGGTCCTATTTTGAATTCCATGCTCGTGCTCATAGCAGAAGTAAGATCAAACTCTAATGCTGTTACTACTTTTTCTGTTGTTTCACATGCAATCTTAAATTTAGCTACCGTTGCGTTTTTTTTTACCTTATGATGATATCAGTTTAATTATAATTCAATAACTCCAATCATTAGGCAGGAGGGAGACTATAATTTTATGTTTAAAGGCTAACAAAGTCGTCAGATAACTGTCTGCAGGTAGCTCTTGGTGGCGGGCATTGCTCATTTCGTAGATTCGTCTATGAAATCTCACACTGAAGCATAGTTTTTTCATTTTGAAATTATTCCATTTCTTATGGTAATTCATTTGCTCCACTATTGAGGGGTATATTGTTGAGAATGTTCTTCTATTAAATTGTGTGATGCTCATTAACATGCTGCAATAATTTAAACTTTCAGAAGTCTGGCTTTTGGCCATTGTAAGGTGCAAATTATAGTTCCAATAAATTTGGTGACTATAAGAGAGTGCATCTCACATGAAATCAATTACATTGTATATATGATAATGTGCATAAATATATTCAAAGATTGTTTTCTATATTGTTATTAAGGCATATATTCCCAACATTTTGTAGTGTTTTTATTTTCTTCTAAATCTGGTTTCTTCTGTAAATTTTTGATTGGATTTGCTTGTAAACTTTATTTGGTTTTTGTTTCTTTTGTAAGAAAACTTGAAATTTCTTTAACTCTATCGCTTTAAATACAAAAGATGAAGAAAAGAAAAAGAAGAGAACGAGAAAACATGCTGCATAACAATGTAAGAAAAGTAGTGTCATGACTTGTTTAGTGAAGAAGTTTGTGTGTGAAATCAGAAAGAGTATACTAAATTTGGATGTGCCCCAGCCAACCATCGCCACCGCCGCTTACCTCTATTGCACAAGCCGCCATCTCTGCCTTGGGGTTCTTCTTCACTCCTGTTTCAAGGTCTTTTTTCATTTATTCATATGCCTAATTTCACTACAAATAGGAAAACTTTATTTAGAGTTGGGTTTGAATGAAAAATTTAAATTAATCATCTTTTCCTCATTTAGATTATGAAAATCTATTGAAATATGATAATAGGAATGGAATAGGAAATTGGCTATGTTCAGTATGGTGGTTCAGAGATTACCAAAAAAATAAAGTATGGTTGTCGAGACTCGAGATGTGTAGTTGGCTTTTGATCAAATGTATCTTAAAAAATGTTGCTATTACATTGATAACTTAGAAAGAATAAATAGATTTTGCAACTACTTTTAGTATGATTCTGCTTGTTTATTGATGTGTTGTATATCTCTATACTTTTATTCTTAGTTGTATTTCTTCATGCAGGTTGTAGGGCTATAATCCATATTGGCATTAAATTTGACAATTGAGGACATGTAAGTAGCCTTATACATTTACCAGTTCTTTTTTCAATCAGGAGCAACAGTTTGTAAGTCAACCATTGTATCAACAATTAATTTTTTTATGTCATCAGATCTTATCTTATAATCTTAGTTCTTTTTTTGTGCCTGAAAATTAACATGCAGTCACAAATTTAATCACAAAGCTTCTTCTTATGGACAAGTCATGCAATTACTGCATATTTTGTGGAGTAGTGGATTTTTGGCAGGTTATCTGCCTATGCTTACTAAACTACCCTTTATAATTAACCGATGATTCCTTGTGCAGTACCTTTGTCAATAAACTAAATCAGCATAAAGATCATTGTAAAAAAACAGCGTCATAAAAATCATGCAAGCGCAAACTAAATCAGTTAAATATAAGTTGTGCGCCAAGTAAAGTCAAAGCTCATAGTTCAAACCAACAAATCCAACAATGGCGTGCTAGAAGCTAATGAAACAAAAGACAGAATAAGTAAAAAAGTAATGTATCTGATCCATAATATGAACTAGATACGTGTTTCAATGTTCAAAATAAGGGAGTATCATCTATGTCAATTTGAATTGAAAGCTGACATGTGGCAGAAGCCCTTGGGAATGATGATAACTGTCTTTCTATTTCAGAGAAGTGTTTCATGTCGCTCCAAATTGTCATAGTTTCTAAAACTCTTGCCTTCTTCATAATAAATCTCGCTAACATAATGAGACTTTCTAGCGTTGAAGATGCAAAGTTCCAAATAGTGCAAGTTGTAAGGCTTGATGAAAGACAGCGTGGAGCAAGCTCTTGATCATCTTTTGTAATGTACTTAACCGTCCGAGCATATTTTAACTTCTGTAAAAAATATAGATATACTGAAACAATACATAAGGGCATGTTTAAGAAAAGATAAATTTAAATAGGATTCTTAAATTCAACAAACCGGATAAAGTTCAAGATTTCGAAGCTTAGGGCAATGTTGGAGCACTTGTACAGCTAAATTACAATCATAGTTGATGGCCAAATGAGTCAAATTATGGAATGTAGGAAAGTCATTGAAGAGATAATCCTAAATTATTATATAAAAATTAAAAAAGACAAAGTATTAGAAATTAAGGTAAATTCCATAAAACATAGTTGTTTTTCATTCCATTGGCAGACACTAGACACCATCATCATATCAAATTATGGAATGTAGGAAAATCATATACATGAGTGTAATGATCCTATATCACCTAGAAAGACAAAGTATTAGAAATTATGGCAAAATTCCCCAAACTTAAATTACAAACATTTTCCATTGGCATGCATCATCATCATATTCATAATAATCAAACAAACCTGATAAAGTTTTAAGTGAAGAAACTCCAAATTTGAAAGCACTTTGATCGGAAACTGGCAATAGATGTCGCTAATATATGCTTTGTTCAACTTTCTTAAGCTTGAGCTGTTTTCAAAGTGTTCAAAATCAAATTGATCAATCGATTTGACAATGTCTATATAAGATATTTGTAGATCTTCAAGAACCGGGCATCCATCTAGAAGCAGCATAAAGTCTGAATATTTATTAAAGTATATATCATTCAAATGTAAGGTTTTGAGTGAGGGAAATCTAGAAGGAGAAGGAGAAACGTCATCCACATAGATCGTTTGAAGCTTAAGAACAACTAGAGTTCTACTGCTGAAAATGCTAGTAGGATATCTACAATTCATTTGAAGTTGTAGACTGAGATATTGAACATTATTATGTTCAACTACATGTTTGATCCAATTGCCGATATAGGTAAGGCTAATTAGAAGATCATAATTGGCAAGATTGTATTGAATGTTGAACAAGCAAGTGTGGATGGAATGAGAGGTGGCAGAGGCTTCTTCTGGCGAGAGGAAATTGGTTTTGATGAATTGAATGAAGCGACAATTATCTTCTTTACTATTAACTTTCGTGTTGATGAAGTTAAGAATGGGAACACTGCGCCATAGATGAATCCATCTCTTTGAAAGAATGGATGCAACAATGGCTTGTTTGGTGGGAAGAAAAGAGAGAATATGAATTAGAATATCGTCTGGTAAACTGCTGAACCTATCCGCGGAAATTTTCTGCAGAGACATTCTATTACAACGTTAACGGCAGCCTTTGTATTTAGAATCCTAAAAAACAAGTTAACAGTTAACAAAATAGGGTTGGGGGAGGATATTAGGCCTAGGGTGTTTGTTGTTGGGTTTGGATCGGTTTTGAGATAAAAAAAACTTATCAAATTTTTTTTTTTTTTGTTTTTTATAATCTAAAGGTAAAATAAATAAAAAATATATGTATGCATTTTGGCTTGGTTTGGATTGATTTGAAAAACGAACCAAAATAAGATTTTATCTAACAATTTTCACAAAGGACATCGATCAAAATACTTCTAAAAATATTTGATTTTTTTGCAGTTTTTGATTTTTTAAATTGGTTTGCAGTTTTAATTTGGATCGTTATGAATTTGGATACCTCTAATCAGACGACCAAAATGGCTTATAACTAGACCACGTCAGCCTAAACATAAGATCATATATACCCATTGTTTTATTTATATTTATTCATTTATTTTGTCCGCATCAATTGTTGCAGATGACACTATCAATTGATATGTTTAATTGTAAGAAGAGAGAAATAAATGAGAAATATAATAGATTTGATACTAAAAGAGAAAGAAAATGGAAATAGAAGAGAAGAAAATGTATGTATTTTTTGAAAAGACAAAAATATCGTTTGATTAATCTATGTTGATTTGTAAAATTTAATTACATGCATTGTTGCAACTTATGTGCTAAAGAGTTGAGATTTAAATTAATTACGAGCATTGTTGCAGCTTATTTGATAAAGTGGGCTGCTCAATTCAATTTATGCTCGTTCCACTATTAATCTGTCGAATATGAAATGGGAGTGACATGGACCAACTTATGTGCTCGGCTCTTCCTTGATGAGTTGGTGGATCGGCCTTTATCACTTATGACTTACATAGGGTCGTGAAAGTAAATATAAAAGATCATGCAAGTGGAAACTAAATTAGTTAAATATAATTAAGTTGGCACCAAGATAAAATGAAAGCTCATAGTTCAAACCAACAAATCCAACAAAGGCATGATAAAAGCTGATGAAACAAAAGACAGATATATAAACTACTAGCACAATTTATATATCATATATGTTATCCATAAATTGAATTGAAAGTTGTGAAAATGTGTGATAGAAGAAAGTGATGTGGAGTAATATGGTGCAAAGAGGGGCAATATAAAAATTTCCATAGTATCTCCCTTTATTATATATAGATAGATAATATATATATGAAGCTTCTCCTTATGGACAAGTCATGCAATTACTGCATTTTGTGAAGCAATGGATTTTTGGCAGTTTATCTGCCTATGCCTACTAAACTAATTAACTGATTATTCTTTGTGCAGTTAGCAACCTTTGTCAATAAACTAAATCACCATAAAAATCATGCAAGTGCAAACTAAATCAGTTAAATATAAGTTGTGTACTATGAAGATAAAAGTCAAAGCTATAGTTCAAAACCGCCAAATCCAACAATGGCATGGTAGAAGCTAATGAAACAAAAGACAAATAGATAAACTACTACTACTACTTATATAATTTCTTCGGTCACTATTATAAACAAATTTGACTTTTCTTATACATTAAAAAAGTGATATATCTGATCAATGTGTACAAGATACATTAATTTTTCAATGTAGTAAAAAAGTCAAATTTTCTTATAACGAGGAAGTATCATATGTCGTATATGTCAATAAATTGAATTGAAAGTTGACATGTAACAGAAGCCCTTGGGCATGATGATAACTGTCTTTCTATTTCAGAGAATCGATCTCCGTTGCTGCAGATTGTCATGGTTTCTAAAACACTTTGCATTCTTCATAATAAATCTTGCTAACATAATGAGACTTTCTAGAGTTGTAGATGCAAAGTCCCGAATAGTGCAAGTTTTAAGGCTTGACGAAAGACAGCGTGGAACAAGTTCTTGATCATCTTTTGTAACGTACTCGTCCCTCCAAGCATATTTTAACTTCTGTAAATAATAATATAGATAACATGAAACAATACATATAGGCATGTTTAAGAAAAGATAAAGTTAAATAGTACGATTCTTAAATTCAACAAACCGGATAAAGTTTAAGATTTCGAAGCTTAGGGCAATGTTGGAGCACTTGTACGGTTAAATTACAATCATAGTTGACCGCCAAATGAGTCAAATTATGGAATATGGGAAAGCCATTGGAGATATAACCCTAAATTATATAAAAATTAAAAAGACAAAGTATTAGACATTAAGGTAAATTCCCCAAAACTGAAAACGCAAATGAATGACATTGTTGTTTTTCATTCCATTGGCAGACACTATCATCATATATAATCATAATAATCAAACAAACCTTCCATAGTTTCACTCGTAGAAACTCCACATTTGCTAGTACTTTCACCGGAAAATCAAAATAACAGTCGTTGATATCAGCTCTCTTCAACTTTCTTAAGCTTGAATTTTCAAATTGTTGAAAATCAAAGGGTCTGAAACTGTTGTTGAAGTGTATATATGATACTTGAAGATCTTCAAGAACCGGACATCCATCTAGAAGCAACATAAAATCCGGACATTGATCAAAGTACATATCTTTCAAATCTAGAGTTTTGAGTGAGGGAAATCTAAAAGGAAAAGGGGAAAATTTATCCACGTAGAACCAACGAAGCTTAAGAACCACGAGGGTTGTACAACTGAGTATACTAGCAGGCAATTTAGGGGGTATTGTTTCGCATTTAAAACGAGCATGAATATAAAGATGGAGATATTGAACTTTGCTTTGAACTGCAAGGTTGACCCAATTGTTGATATTGGTAATGCTGCTATCATGATCATAATAAAGAAATTTTGAGAAATCATATTGAATGTCGAGTAAAAAAGTGTTGATGGAACGAGAACTAAGAGAATGGTCTCGCGATTGCAAAGCAGCTTTGACGAATTGGTTGAAGTGATGAATGTCTTGGATAGAATTGAGTTTCTTGTTGATGAAGTAAAGTGTGGGAACATGACGCCATAGATGAATCCATCTCTTAGAAAGAATAGAAGTGAAAATGGCTTGTTTGGTGGGAATAAAAGAGAGAATGTGGCAAAGAATCTCGTCTGGTAAACCACTGATTCTATCTGTTACAATTTTGTGCTGAGACATTCTATGATAATATGACCACCTTCTTTTTCACAATAGCAATGAAGGCATATGGATGGATGGAGCAGAACTTATTCTTAACTCTTAAGGTAGGTAGTACCAACAGATTTAATATTCTATAATCCTACAAATCTGGTAACAACCTGCCTCATAAGATTGGTTCAATTCAAGTAGATTAGACCGAAAAACAAGGATTTATAGTTAGCTTATGTGTTGTTATGCCAAAAATTAAGAGTGGATTAACATAATAATATTTTTTTTTTGAACAAGAACATAATATTTATTTATTATCTAAAAACACTTTTTTGTTCAAACAAAAAACTTTTAAATGAGAAACTGATTTTATTAACTTCTATTAAGAACTATATTTTTATTGATGATTTTCTTTTATTGTAAACAAACATGCAACTTTTTGTTTTTCTCAAAAATTTCTAAAAAATATCTTTTAAATATTGAATATTAAACTCAATACACCAAACGCTTCTTCTACATAGTTTTTGGTTTGCAGCATCAAGGTTGTAACTATATTCCCCCATAGTCTGCTTATTCCACTTTGACTTAACTATTCAAATACAGTGTACTGTTGTTTTTCCAAACCGCAAGCCACTCGAGAATGTGATCGATCTTTGGCCATCGCAACAAAGATTGGAATCGGCTTCTCACTCTCATCCTATGCCAAATGCACCACAAAATCATCGCGAATTGTAGCCTCAAGGCAAGTATATATATTCTAACAAGGCAAAGAATCAATTATTTTTATCACAACTCAAGGCAAGTATCTTGATTCAAATGCAAATCATTATATATTTAATTATAAGCCAATAACTCCAATCATTAGGCAGGAGATAATTGAATGTTTAAAGGCTAACAAATTCACCAGATAACATTTTGTGGTGCTTATATTTTCTACTAAATCTGGTTTCTTCTATTGGTTTTTGAGTGACTTAATGCTTGTAAATTTTAGTCTGCTTGCTTTTGTAAGAAAACAAGAAATTTCTTTAACTCTTTTGTTACCTTAAATAAAAAATATGGAAAAAGTTTAGGCCTAGCTGTATAATAGTAGTAGTGACTTGTTTGGTGAAAAAGTTTGTGTGAAATTGAAGAGTGCCCCAGACAACCATCGCCGTCACTGTTTACCTACACTGCATCAGCCATCATCTCCACCTCAGGGCTCTTTTTCACTCCTGTTTCAAGGTCTTTTTTCATTTACTCATGTGCTTAATTATACTAGTAAAATGTATTACACTGATACGTATATATTACATGCTCCTGATTCAGATTGGCTACGAAGGTACAGGTATAGATTCATTTTTCGATAATTTTTAGTATGAATCTGCTTGTTAATTTATGTGTTGTAAAACAAAATGGTTTAGTGATACTGATGTGCATTCAAAACAATTTAAAAAATAAATAAAGAAGGCACTATCCATTCAAAGCAAAAATCAAACACAATCGTTCAAAACTAGTTAAAATCAGTCATTCACAAATCAACAAGGCATAGAGTGAAAGTTTATGATGACCTTCATAGAAGCACATAGTTCATCAAACCACCAAATCCAACAATTGTGTGTTAGAAGTTAATGAAACAAAAGACAAAATAGAGAAACTACTACTTATATATCATACATATATGTTATTAATAAATTACAAGTTCACATGTTGTAGAAGCCCTTCGACACGAAAATAATTGTCTTCTTGTTTCATACCCTTCCTTGACATTGTTGCACCAGATTGTCATGGTTTATAAAACTCTTGCATTCCTCAGAATAAACCTTGCTAACATAATGTGACGCTTTAGTCCACCAAAGTCCCAAATAGTGCAAGATGTAAGGTTGAATGAAAGGTAATGTGGAACAAATTCCGGATCCGTCCAATTTTCTTGATCATCTTCTTCAATGAACTCTTCCACCCAATTTCCTTGGTATTCATAATAAAAATTCACATTGTTCATTTTTATTGCACATCATGGTATTCATAATAATCAAACAAACCTCATAGTCCATAAGTTGTATGCGTAGAAATTCCAAATTTGAAAGTGCTTTCACCAGACTTGAGATTTCAAAGAATTTGTTATCAATGACGGATATATCATGCACTTGAAGATGTTCGAGAATTGGACATCCATCTAAAAACAACTTTAAACCTTGACCATCCTTAGAGTGCACGTCTTTCAGATGAAGGTTTTTAAGTGAGGACAATTATGTAAAAGTAAAAACTTGATCCACATATTGGATCCATATGTAGATATCGGTAAGGTTATGCAGATCATTAGATGAAAGTTGAGATGAATCGTATTGAATGTCGAGGAAGAAAGTGTTGATGGAAGGAGAGCTTCCATAGGCTTTTCGCGGGGCTAAAATTGTGTTGACAAAATTGTTGAAGCAAGAACAGGAACAAAATGTCATAGATGAGTCCATCTCTTTGAAAGAATGGTTGTAGTAAAGACTTGTTTGGTGGGAACAAAAGAGAGAATGTGGCAAAGGATCTCTTCTGGTAAACTACTGATCCTATCTACTGCTGCTGCTGAGATGATGTCTTCCTCAGACATTCTATTTGGTCTGCCACCGTTTTTGTCAGTGGCAGTGAAGTCTAAGACCAAACAAGTATAACATTATCTTATATCTCACATTTTCCAATTCTTTTTTAAAAGACAATTGTTAATTGGTAGAAGTGTATCAACATTTAATTTTCTTATGCCCTCAGATCTTATATTCTTAGTTTCCTGAAAATTAATATGGAGCTAAAATTGGCCGAATTTTTCTTGTGTGTTACGTAATTCTACAGCGCTGTATTTTTGCCACTTTGCAGGTCTGATTGGTGGAGGCAGGGTCACGATCAAAAGATTTCTTGCTATTTAGTTTGTGAGTTATTGGGTGATTTGGAAAGGTTGTAATGTGAAGATCTTTAAGAACAAAGTCGTATCGGTGGACAATTGGGTAGAAGAAATTGGTTGATAGGTAATGTTTGGGGCCGGCTAGATGCTGATTTTTCACCGTATCAGTGGGACTGTTTCTTTTTGCTTGTTTGCGACAGATGATCTTTATTGTATCTGAGGCGTTTAGGGAAGGGTTTAATCCACAACAGGGGTGGTAAAGGATCAGAATGTTTACTAAAATTCTATCTCATGTCGGTTCCATCATATGTGGATGCGGCTTTGAGCTATTTAATTTTAAGTGTTGGTTTTTCGGGGATTGATGGATTTTGATGCATGCATTGGTCTTTTATATATCTTCGATGTATTGCAGCAACAATTCTAATCACCAAAGCTATTATTCCCTAATCACAAGTCATACAATTTTGTGCAGCTCATCTGCCTATGCCTACTAAACTACTCTATAAATTAACTGATTATACCTTGTGCAGCCAGTAACTTCTGTTCATAAACTAAAATTTCATAAAGATCTTGAAAGTACAAACTAAATCAGTTAAATATAAGTTTTGCACCAAGATAGCTAATGAAACAAAACAACTGCCTACTACTACTATTACTTACGTATCATATATATAATACATCTTATCAATAAATTGAAAGTTCACATGTTGCAGATGCCCATGGAAATGAAGATAATTGTCTTTCTACTTCAGGTTGTAATTCCCGGCCGCAAAAGATTGTCATGGCTTTTAAAACTCTTGCATTCTTCATAATAAATTTTGCTAACATAATATGACGTTGAGGGCCTTCACATGCAAAGTCCTAAATAGTGCAACGTGTAAGGTTTAATGAAAGGCAATGTGGAACGAATTCTGGATCCACCCAATTTTCTTGACCGTCATTTGCTAAGTCCATGTACTGGCGATCACTTGGTAAATTCTGTTAATAATACATAAGATAAAACATTACATAAAAGTATACTGAGAAAAGATAAATCAAATAGGATTCTTCAATTTAACAAACCTTAAGAAGTTCAACAAATCGAAGCTTAGGGCAGTGTTGGAGAACTTGTACAACTATATCCCAATCACAGTAGAGCGCACCAAGCGTGTCAAATTATGGAATGTAGGATAATCATATACATGAGTGTAATGATCCTATATCACGTGGAAAGACAAAGTATTAGATATTATAGCAAAATTCCCCAAAATTAAAATTACAAACATTCCATTGGCATGCATCATCATATTCATAATAATTAAACAAACCTGATAAAGTTCTAAGTGAAGAAACTCCAAATTTGAAATCACTTTCATTGGAATCTGGTAATGGAAGTTGCGAATATGTGCTTTGTTCAACTTTCTTAAGCTTGAGCTGTTTTCAAAGTGTTCAAAATCAGATTGATTGATCAATTCGCCAATGTGTATAGAAGATATTTCTAGATCTTCAAGAACCGAACATCCATCTAGAAGCAGCATGAAATCGGAATATTTCTCAAAGTGTATATTTCTCAAATGTAGGGTTTTGAGTGAGGGAAATCTAGAAGGAGAAGGAGAAACATCATCCACATAGATCGCTTGAAGCTTAAGAGCAACTAGAGTTCTACAACTGAGAATGCTAGTTGGAAATCTACAATTCATTTCAAGATGTAGACTGAGATATTGAAAATTATTACGTTCAACTACATGGTTGACCCAATTGTGGATGTAGGTGAGGCTAATTTTACGATCATGATATTGAAGTTTACGGAAATAGTATTGAATGCCGAGGAAGAAAGTGTGGATGGAATGAGAGGCGGCAGAGGCTTCTGGCGCGAGGAAATTGATTTTGATGAATTGGTTGAAGCGATAAATGTCTTCTTGATTATCAGCTTTCATGTTGAGGAAGTTAAGAATGGGAACACTGCGCCATAGATGAATCAATCTCTTTGAAAGAATGGATGCAACAATGGCTTGTTTGGTGGGAAGAAAAGAGAGAATGTGAATCAGGATCTCTTCCGGTAAACCGCTCAACCTATCTGTGGAAATATTCTGCAGAGACATTTTATTATGGCGTTCTGCAACAAGCACACCAATCAGCACCACTTACTCACTCATAACCTTCATAACAACAAAACAAAACAAAAAAAAAAAAAAAACAGCCACCAACAAATTTATGCGAATGTAACTACGTAACATTAAACTCTCTTTTGCTCAATTGACACATCAACAATAGTTATATAAAACCCAATAATTCCATAAAAAAGGTTAAACCTAAATCAACAACCACATCACACGAAAGCAAACCCAAAACACTTATAAGCATGAAACTACACATGATGACCCAAATCATAAAGTTGAAAACTTTAAGCTCAAACACATCTAAAAACAAGAAATAACAATGCGGGCATCACTAAAATAAACCAGTGTATTTTATGTTTTAGTATGTGCAATGATTTTGTATGCAAATAGATCACAAAATTGGGAGTTTGAGAGCTGATGAGATGCGCAGGAGTGAGCTTGGACACAAAATTAGTTACTTACCTTGGAACCGCGAAAACAACGGAAAACTGAGGAGTGATTGACATGTATTATTTACTTGTGAAGCTAGCATACAAGCACGCCATTATGCAGGTTTAGAGCACCTTATTCTGCAGCGGCTACAGCAGCTTGACAGTGCAAGGGAGATGATTTTTGTCGATATGCTCTAATGAAGACAAAGATGCAGCGGGTTTGTTTGCTGTCATGGTGTGCGTTCTTTGGTCGAATAGGAACGGTAAAGTGTGGAATGAGACTAGTGAACCGGGTCGAATTTTAAGCTTCAAGGCTCGACAACTTTGGGATGAATGGAACGCGGTTCAACAGGTGCAGCATGAATCACATAGTTCAGATCAGCAGCAACACAACATTAGGTGGGAGAAGCCGATGAATGGTTGGTACAAGTCTGTGTAATGTTGATGCCGCGTTTCACCAAGAGCTAAACAAAACTAGTGCCGGTTGGGTCTTGCGTGATCATATGGGTTGATAGCCGATTCTAATGTTTTGTTTGAGACGGATTCAAAAAGGCGTTGTGAATGCAATACATCACTTCCGTGGCGGAGGTTCGGAATTTCCTTTCTTGTAATCAAAATTTCATGGTTAAATTTGTTAAGCGGCAACATTTTTTGGTCTCCCCGCTGTACTTTTGAGATATTATCTCTTTGTATTACCCATTTATTAAATAATGAAATTATATAAGTTTTTTATTGTCAAAAAAAAAAAAACTAGTATTTTTTTAATTAATTTAGTGTCTGCTCATTAATAAAATTAGGAAAATGTTAAATAGTGTCCCAAGGCAATTGTTAAGCATACTAATAAGTAAGTTTCATTTTGAAATTTGTCCATTCAATGTCTCAAAAATATATTATTTTTTTTTTTAACATTAACTTTATCATTAATTTTCATTTTTAGTGTCCCAGAGACCCTATTTAGAATGGCCCATAAAATAAATATTAAGAAAATATTTGAGTTATATGTATTGTAATTTCCTTTTTATTTAACTTTGTTTTAATGTTTGCTTTTGCAGACACTATAATTAATGGGTCTTTTAAAATTAAAATTAAATGAATAAAAATATTAATGTTTGTGTCGAGATCGACGCTAAAATTTTAAAGTTAAAACCCATTTTTTTTATAGTGTCAGACACTATAAGAAAATGTTAGGTTGAGCTAGATTTTATCAAGTCTGACTTATCAAAATATTAAAGGCCCAAGCCTATAACCTGTTATATACTTTATTTTTAGGCTTAAAATCTGACCTTTTGAAAATCTTGACTGACCTATTAGTCTGTTTAAAAATTTATTGCAATGAGATTAAACTCTCTTTTAATATTTAACGTCATAAACTTGAGTGATAATAATAATTTGGATAATGCTACCAACATCCTTTCTTGTTTAGATGGATTTTCATCTCTCAAGACTCTATCATTGTCCGAGAACTTGTTCGATACGACTTCATCCCACAGTGAGACCTGATATAGTTTTATTTTGGGTTAATAGGTGTTTACCCGCTGCAAAGTAGGCGAGTTTTGTTTTACCCTCTGTAATTTATTTTTTTTATAACACCCCCTGTAATGTTTAATTTTTTGTTCGTAGTGTAATTTACCCCTTGTAATGTTGTTTTGTTTTACCCCCGGGGGGTAAAATGAACTACGGAAAAATAAATAAAACATTACAGGGGATGTTCTCAAAAAAATAAATTACAGGGGGTAAAACAAAACTCGCCTACTTTGAGGGGGTAAACACCTATTAACCCTTTTTATTTTTTTAAAGGCAATCAACAATTTTTTTTTTTTGTTTCAGAAAATTAATTAACTAGGACTAATACATATTCTTACCATAGTTTTTCAGATGGTTTTGGAGACACTTTCATCAAAGTTGTTGCATCTTGAGGTGCTTGACATAGGTTACAACAATTTGACTAATGAAATCCTGCCATCACTTAGGGGGTTCAGATCTTTGAAGGAATTGTATTTGCCTAGCATTGGATTAGACTCAGATCTTCACATTCAAGGTAGGTTATATAGTGCTAATTAAGTAATACTTAGAGTAGTTGTTATGATGTGAGCATGTTCTCTTAGAATATCAGTGGGGCAATAATCTTAAAACTACAAGAAACTTGATTGAATTGTTGAAAAAACAGCATGATAGTTTAGGAGGGGTTTAGATTCTTAAAAGTTGGATAATAAAATATGAAAACTAACGTAACCACTAACTTATTAGCTTCCATTTTTAATTTTATTGGAGGAATGTTGTTTGCTACATACCTAAACAATATATTAATCTTATGACGTGTAGGATTGTTCGCCATGTTGAAGAATGTAGAGATCCTTGACATCTCCTACAACAACTTCAATGACACTGATATTGCATCTGCTCTTAGTGAGCTTTCTTCCCTCAAGAATTTAAATCTACAAGGGAGTCAAATTACTCTGAGATCTATTCATAGTATGTCAAACTAATTTGCTATTTTTTTTAGCTTAAATGCAATTTTGTTCCATGAGTATCGTCTTATTTACAATTGTCAGGTCATCAACCAAAATGTCACATTAATATCTGACTTACTACATTAATAGAATTCAGCTATATAGGCAGACAAAAAGTCAGTTATTTCTTGTCAAAAGGAAAAGTCAGTTATTTAAAACCTTTGAAGGACTAAAATCACGGATTTAAAAATAGGACACCAAAATTATGAATCAGACAAAATAAAACGACCAAAATTGTATTTAAGCCTTTTTGTTTTTGTTTATTTTGAAAAGCATATGTGATTCTAATCATGTCTGTTGACTGTTTATATATTATTAGATATATCAAAATTAAGGTCTTTGGAGATCCTTGACTTGGCTGGCAACAATTTGAACTTATGGCCTCTAGGTTTGTAATCATCATCTGATAATTTATGGTCTCTAAGTTCCTTATTCCTAGTGAATACAGATAATGACATGTTCTAAAATTTCATATCAGAGAATCATGGATTTACATGGCCGGCAAGTTTACAAGATCTTGTGTTAAGGGCAAACAGTTTGAGTAACAATATTCTTTCTTCCCTAAACGGTCTTACACGTCTCGAATCTCTTGACTTAAGTATCAACAACTTGAAAGGATCGCTGGATATTAGTGGTGAGTATTTCAATTTAGATTATATTTGAAACTCATCTTTTGTTTGATATTCTTTGTTGTTGAATGCATGTGATCATTTTCACAATGCCTTTTGAAAATCATTTTAGTGGTAATTGTGTGTGATTAGACAAACAATTATATACATAATTAGGCAAATAAAAGATGATTTGTTCTTGGAAGGAGAATAATACTTCTGATTTATCCGCTGAAACTATTATTATAATCAGTCTGTTATTTACTTACCTCTTGCAGGAATGTCGACTTTAACCAGCTTGAAGATTCTCGATTTTACTAATAATCAATTAGTCGATTTCGTTGTTCATAAAGGTATTTAAGCATTTAAATGTTGTAAAGTTACGGCTCCATATTACTTTTTGAATGGTGAGAGATCACACTTTACTCTCTATTTATAAATTACATGAGAGAATCCATTTCTATTAGCAACCAAATGCATTTAATGTCAAATAAAAATAGATACATGCATTCAACTTACAATTGTGTTCAATATTCTATCATTTTTCAATCATTTGTGTACTAATGGATAAGGTATACTGCAATCACACTATTATGCCAAATGTGTTCTAATTTGTGACCATATCGGTTTTTATAAGCAATTTCTAACGATATCTATTTATTTCCATGTGTAACTTAAGGTGTGACATATTTGCTTTGTCAAATTTTATCTGATTAAAACAAAACAAATGTTGAGTGTTCTTAATAAAAAATATTACATTTTTCAGGGTCAAAAAATCTAAGCAGATTGGATATTCTAGCTTTAGATTCAAATATGATAAATGGAAGCAATCTACAAGAGTCATTTAAGGCTTTCCCATCTGTTAGGAATCTTACCTTGAGACAAAACACATTTAAAGGAACAACTCTTGCGAGAGGTAATAGTGCATCTTAGATTAATTAATTCGTGTGTAGGTTTAAATATGATATATTTGTGTCTCTAATTCGTGTGTAGAGTTAAATTCGATACTATATTCGCGCATCTTAGATAAATTTGTGTGTAGGTTTTCGTGGTTTAAATAACTTGGAATACTTGGCATTGGACCACAGTTCTAACTTAGAAAGTGAGTTTTTCAAAAGTATTGGGGACTTGCCTTCTTTGGAAGTTTTGTCTATGTCGGAATGTGGGATAAACGGTACCCTTCCAATCGGAGGTAATTGTTTTTATCATTTCAATTATTATTACAACTTTAATCTCTTTTTGAAATCTATTTTCATCAATATGCCCCATTCAAAGTAAAATATTTGTCAACATTTCATTTTTCAGATTGGTATAAGCTTAAGAAGTTGGAAGAGTTAGATCTATCCTACAATGAATTTGTCGGGAAACTCCCTCCATCTTTTGTCAACATGACATCACTTCGGACTTTGGTACTTACTAATAATCACTTTATTGGTAATATTGGCCCTAACCTTGCAAGTTTTATTTCACTTGAATATCTAAACTTTGAAGGAAACCAATTCGAATTTCCTATTTCATTCACACCATTTTCTAACCATTCAAACCTTAAATTCATCTATGGTAATGGGAACAAAGTCATTCTTGACTCACACTCAACTATGAAAACATGGATTCCTAAATTTCAATTGCAAGAGCTTCAATTGTCTTCAATAACCAAAGCCAATTCCATTCCACTTCCAAATTTTCTTCTTTACCAATACAATTTGACTTATGTTGATTTCACTAACTGTAAACTAAGGGGAGAGTTCCCAAATTGGTTATTAGAAAACAACACAAAACTGGAAATGTTTATTCTTCAAAATTGTTCCTTTATGGGAGATTTCCATCTTCCGTCTCGTCCTCATCTCAACATGGTAAGAGTTGATGTTTCAAACAATGCAATAACAGGTCAAATGTTGAGCAATAATATTAGTTCAATTTTTCCTAATTTGGTTCATCTAAACATGTCTATAAATGCAATCCATGGTTCAATTCCTTATGAGTTAAGTCACTTAACCTCTTTAGATACATTGGATGTGTCTGATAATCAATTGTCCGGAGAAATACCACATAACATAGCTGGAGATGGCAGTCGACTCACATTCTTGAGATTTTCAAACAATGAGCTTCATGGACCTCTACCTCTTATGTTGTCAAGGTTCAGTCTTTTGGAGTATTTGTTGTTAGATGGTAATAATCTTTCTGGTACCATCCCAAGTAACTTTTTTAACTCATCTAATTTTCAACATTTGGACATAAGTAATAATAATTTCATTGGAAAAATTCCAAGCCAGATGAAAAATAGTGTAGGATTGATTGAGCTTTCAATGTCCAATAATGGTTTTGAAGGATCTATTCCATCAGAGTTGGTTGAAAGTATTACATATCTAGATCTTTCCCAAAATAATTTGTCAGGTTGTGTTCCATCTTTTGTAAATTCTTCTGCAACCTTTATCCATTTGAGTAACAACAATTTAAGTTGTTTGTCGAAAAACATGTTTGGAGAAAGGTCTTCCCCGGTGACACTAGACCTTAGCAACAATGATATAAATAACGGAATTCATGATTTAATACATGACCTCCGTTATACAGGATTGAACATCCTCCTTCTGAAAGGTAATCACTTTACAGGGAATATACCGAAGCAATTATGTCACCTCGCAAACTTGAATATACTAGACCTTTCTTATAACAATTTTGTTGGGGAAATACCTAGTTGTTTGGGTAAAATGCCTTTTGAGAACAAGGATCCAGATGCATCAAGGGATCAATACAATGGTATCATTCATAGTAGAGGAGATTATTATAACAGATTTGGGAAAGAGAGGGCAAATTTTACTTCAAAGAAAAGATCGGAAACTTATGAAACAAATATCCTTATTTATATGTCTGGAATTGACTTATCTCATAATAAACTAAATGGGAGTATTCCATATGAGCTTGGAAACTTGACAAAAATTCGAGCATTGAACATGTCCAACAATTTTTTCACCGGAAAAATTCCGGCTACATTCTCGAATTTGGTACAAGTAGAGAGTTTAGATCTTTCTTTTAACATGTTAAGTGGCCAAATTCCTCCCCAACTAAGTGGATTGACCTCCATTGAAGTATTCAGTGTGGCACACAACAATTTATCAGGTGCAACCCCGGAAACGAAAGGACAATTTATCACATTTGATGAAAGCAGCTACGAGGGTAATCAGTTTCTTTGCGGACCTCCACTACCAAAAAGTTGCAACCCTGATGAACAAGCACTAGCTACATTACCAAATGGCTCAAACATGGATGGAGAGGATGATGATTGGATGGACATGTATGTTTTCCGTGTGAGCTTTGCTGTTGCATACACATCAATTTTGTTGGTAATTGCAACTGTTTTGTGCATTAATCCTTATTGGAGGCAAGCATGGTTTTACAACATTGATTTGGTGGGTAAGAATTTTTACTACTTCATGAAGGAGAATTTGTGCAAGTTTTTTTAATATATTGGAAATGTGTAACATCAATATGTGTGGTTGTATGTCTTGGATATCTGTTTTGTTTGTGGCACATGTAATATGAAATTTTTCATTCCAAAAGTCCTTCATTTAAATAATTTAATTTATGTACAAATGATTAGCGTTAGAAGGATCTTAAACTGAATTTTGTCTAGTATACATAAGTGAATTTTTTTTTTTTATCATGCACAAACTTATTTTTATCGTTGGATCATGGAGGGTTGTCACTTGTGAGCATCACGCAGGTGGGTGGTAGAGATGTGCCCATGCTTGACTGACTTGTGGATTCTAATGGCTATTTAGGGTGGCAATAATACAAAATCCATGGCTATTGCCAATGCATTGTCCCAAACTCGTTTCAAATGGGGGAGCTACCATTTATTAGTATGACCTAAAACAAATAACAAGACAATCAAAAATCATTCATGATATATGTCTTCTATTTCATAATTTAATGTATCAAACTATCCAACCAAAGACATATAAAACCAAACTAACTAACAAATGACACATCCAAATATTAGAGACTCAAGAATTATAGCAAGCGCAATGACCAAAATGACTATTGATTGTGTTGAAAATGAATAGTCGACGGTTACAAATTTTACATCTCACTCAGACGTTAATTAAAGACCGAACAATCCAAATTACTCGTTAACAAAATCAACTGTACACAATATCAATTGTCAACTTTAGATTGGACGACGCGAGTATTTGCATGTTTTTTTGTCAAGTCTGACTAGTGTCTAAAAATTCTACCCTCATATAATGGAATGTGCCTACAGCCTACCAACTACATTAAGCTCACTACAACAAAAACAAAATGAAACAATTAACTAATCAATACGTTTCTTGTTAGAATTAGCATAACTCTTGAGATGAAAATTAAGAAAAAGAGCCAAAAGAGAAGCATTAAAAACAGCATTGAAGCACCAAGCCTTCATCCCAGAGCATCCACCACCGGATCCGAAGTGGTAATAAAGCATCACACCGGAGACAGCGAAGCTGAAAACAAACTGAACAATCTGACAATCCGTGACGGCGCGTTTCCACGGCGGTCGAATTCCGAGGGCGGTAAGGAAGTAGTAAGAGTACATGATGACGTGGACGGATGAGTTAGTTAGAAGAGCGATCGGGAATAATGACTGAGAAGAATTGAGCCATAGATAGCACATGATTGGAACGGTGGAATGATGGTACACGTGGAGAAAGGAGAGACGTTTGATTGATCTAGAGAGAATGATGAAGAGAGTGTCTATGAATTCAAGGAATTTAGAGAGGTAGAAGATGTAAGCCCAAAAGAAGAGTGGTCCAGTTGGAGGGGTGTGAATAGGGAAACAGATGGTGGAGCGGAGGTTGGGGGTGTGGGTTAAGATGGTGAGGGAGGTGCCAATAGCCATAGTGAGGGAGAGGATGGAGAGAGTGAGGTTATGGAGTGCAGTGAAGGGTTTGAGGAAGTGAGGTGGGAAAGGTGGGAGAGGGAAGAGAAGAAGGAGAGTGAGGGAGAGATAAGAGGCTATGGAGAGAAAGAGGAATAGTGGGGAGGAAGCTGGGGTTTGAGGAGGGTTCCATGTGAAGTTTAGGATCTTTGGATGGTAGACTAGCCAGTATTGGAGGGTTTTGACAATGGAGTTTTCCATTCTGCTTTCTCTCTCTGGATAGGAGAGATGTTTGGTGAGAGAAGAAGTGGAAGTGGGGTTGTTTTATTCGATGTTATGTGTCGGTGAATTTTCAAGGTTATAGGTTATTGGCCCTTTATTATCCATTGGCATTCACACAACTGGGATAAGTATGACTAACATAGTACACATTGCCTAATTAATTCACAAAAAAATGAAGCTGGTGAATACAAAATGAAGCAGGTGCTGAATTAAGAATGATGAAGAATACTATCAATTAGAGGTCTAATTGAAAAATTAATTAATAGTATATTGAAAATTGAAAGAGGTATATTATTTTTACAAATTACTACCATGTTATGTTACTCCCTTCAGTCCTAAATTATTTTTCAAGGAGCATATGTTTGGAGTTTTTTCAATCACAAAAGTCAAAGCAGGTTGGTTCAATACCTGGAAAAATCTTAATGACTTGGTATTAGATACCGTTAAACCTTAAAACGTTACTTTACCTTGCAATATTTTAACAAAGTTGCAAAATGCAAATTTCCTATTTGTTACAAAAACTTTGTTTCTTTTAAGAAAAAAAATAACAGAAAGTTATTCATATTACACGTCCGTGTGACAGAAATACAGAATCATCAGCAGTCATAACATTATTTTCTTGACCATGTCTGTTATATACTTATATGTGTCTCTTGATAATAATTTAAAGTCTCACTTCAATTTCAAGGAACTATTGCAATTGTAAAAATTTGACCAAGAAACCATAGACTTCGATCCCAAACACCAAAGTATTGGAAAGATCTGATGTTGGAGTTGAGGCTTGCATGCTAGAAGCAGTTGTTCATGAGCTCCCCTTGATATTTTATCAAAAACAGAGTTGAATTTGGTGGTTCTTTTGAAACACTATACATCTTAAGAGCATTGACATCTGTGTCAAGTTGCAACATAAGGTCAGCCTAAGTGGAACAGCTGCAGTACTGGATTGTTGTCACTATGTTTGGCTAAACATCTTCTGATAGTTCACAAACACTCATTGGCTTTTGTCCTAGGCATGGAAGACATGGATTCTAATGGCTATAGATGCAGTGCAAAATCCAAGCTTATTGGCAATGCATGAGATTGTGATATCGATATCACTTGAATGTTTCAGATAGGGGAGCTACTATTTTATTGTTATCTAACAAAAAATAACAAGGCAGTGAAATTATGGCTAAGTACAAGGTTTAGTATTTTGTATAATTGAATGGATACAGAGTATTGCCATGATACAATGTGAGAATACGAAGGCAGATCTTCCGCCATTTTTTGTTGCCAGAGAAAGAGATGGAAAGGGAAAAATCTAGGACAAGACTGAAAGTGGGAGAGAATATAAAGAAAACATTTAGTCAAGAGTATTCCAATATTCGAAGCTGAAAGGCGAGCGAGAGAGATCGCAGATAGAGAGATGGAGTTTTGGGCATTCTATGGTGTTTCTAATCAGTGCTGCAAGTTGAGCTCATCCATAAAATCACGCATCTGTGTGAAATCGTCAAAAGCCTGTCTTTCTCCATTCAAGTAACCACCAAGAAAGACTCGGTCGTTTCGTGAGACTCAAATCTGCACACAAAATAAAAAATGTTATATGTTGATTGAATTGCATAAATTCAATTATTTTTCAATCTTCCCATATAATACTTATTTCACAATCTTCAAATGAGACTACAGAATCTTTACCTTCCAATGAGAATTAAAGCTAATGCAGTTTCATTCCTCAAAAGAAGAAAAAAAAACTAATGCAATTCCAGCTGACGTATAATAAACTGTTAGGAAAGCTGACATATAAACAGTTAGGAAAATAACAAGACATATTTCAGTGAGACAACAAAATTCACAGATTACCACGGAGAAAGATCCATTAACCTTACTTAATCAATTTCCTTTTTATTTGCTTCGAAAGTGTTTTAAAGAAAAAAAGCTTCATTGGTTCTTAACAAAGTGTTTCAAAATGTTGTTGGGATAATGGTTCTTTGTTATTGCAAAGAACAACAGTCAAATGCGGTTGGTGCGGCCTCAATAACGGAACCTTGATGCTGTGGCCTAGATCACAATCACATAATATTTATACCTTGGTTCTTAATACACTCAGCGTTGAATCTGAATTTAGCATACAACTGCCCAGAAAATGGAAAAGTATTGATCTAATTGAAATCATAAACAGGTTTAATAAAAAAAATAAAAATAAACAGGTAGACGGGTCCTAACTAGATCATTTATAGATGATTTTTCCTTAACTTGTGCAGTGAAACAGTGTCGTGAAACTTCATAGTAGCGCATAGTTCAAAGTTCAAACCACCAAATCATGCTATGGTAGAAGCAAATGAAACGACAAGCAGGATAGAGAAACTAACTACTACTTACATAGTCTATATGCTATCCATAAATGAAAGTTTACAAGTTGCAGAGGCCTTTGGGCATGGGGACAACTTCCTTTCAATTTCAGGCAGTTCCCTTTTGGTCCAGATTGTCATGGTTTGCAAAAGTCTTGCATTTTTCAAAATATATTTGGCTAACATGAGTTCAAATTTTGGGCCTGATAAGTGCTGAATAGTACAAGTTCTAAGGTGTGATGTAAGGCATTGGGGAACAAGTTTTGGTTCCACCCAATTTTCTTGATCAACTTCTTCATTCAACATTGCCTCGTATAACCCCTATTAATAGTACACATAAAATAAACAAAACATAAAGGTGGGGGTTAAGAAAAGATAAACTGAACATGATTCTTAAACTTAACAAACCTGATAAAGTTGAAGATTTTGAAGCTTAGGGCAACGGTGGAGCACTTGTACTACCAAATCCCAATTATTGTGGAGCTTCAAGTGGGTCAAATTATGAAAGATGGGAATGTCATCAATAGACGGCTTCAGCTGATTTGCCTAAATTATGTACAAAGACACTATCAAATCAAGGCAAAATTGCAACAAAAATAAAATAATGCAGATGAATCACATTGTTGTTTTTTTTTTTTTTTTCCATCTCATTCAATCAGTGCATTATATTCAATTAAGATCTACAAAGCACTACTATACGTCAAGAGTAATAATAATTTGAAAAAATAGGATGCATATATCGGCATGTTAAACATTGTCGAACACCAGACATGCCTTCAATACGAAACGTGTGTGGTATTGCTATACATAGATTGAGATAACATGCATATCATATCCATAATGAAACAAACCTTGTAGACTCGGTAGTCTTTTGTGTACAACCATGAAGTTTCTATGCAGAGAGACACCAAAGTAGAAAGTGCTTTCGCCATATAACAAGAACACCAACATTGACTCACATCAGCTCTAATCAATTTGGGTAAAGTTAATCTCTTAAACTCTTGAACAGTAACAGAATCTTCCACACAAAAGAAGTATATATGAGAAGCTTTCAAATCCTCGAGAATTGGACATCCAGCTAGAAGCAACATAAAATCTCGAACTTCTGAGAACTTAACGAATCTCAAATGAAGAGTTTTAAGCGAGGGAAATCGAAATTCATTCGAAGAAAAAGAAAAACCCTCCACACGGAACCAACGGAGATTAAGACTAACAAGTGTTCTACAGGTGAAGATGCTAACAGGCAATTTTGGTAGATATGGATAACCAACAAAATTATAAGGAAGAGGAACACGGAGATTGAAATGAAGAAATTTGAGTTTACGTTGAACAATAAGGTTGATCCATTTGGTAATATTGGGAAACCCTAAATTATAAGCAAGATGAGAATTACCGTATTGAATGTCGAGGTGGAAAGTGTCGATGAAATGAGAAGCGGTGGCGGTGTCACGAGAGGTTAAAACGGAGTAAACAGATTCGTTAAAACGGAAATTGGATTCGACGGTGTTGATTGTGATATCGGGGAAGTGGAGAACGGGAACATGGTGCCATAGATGAGTCCAGCGCTTGGACAAAACGGTTGTGGAAACTGATTGTTTGGTGGTGAGGAAAGAGAGAATTCGACAGAGGATTTCGTCTGGTAAAGTGCTGATTGTATCCGTCGGTGTTGAAATTCTAGGTCGCTGCATTCTTCTTCTTCACAGATTTGCAGAAAATGGTGCGACAGTGGTCAAATAACTTGCAAAAAGGGCACATAAAAATCTAAATCTATGTATCATAGTTGCGGTAAATATTGGACATTCAATTTGGAGGGAGTTCTTCTTGCTGTGAAAAGAATATGGAGTTTTTACAACAATAAAAAAAAAAAATAAGGTTATTTATGAACATTAATCTGGGTCGGGTAAAGTTATTTATGGAAATTCATTTTACCACTTAGCTTAAAATTGTGTAGTTTTTTTTTCCACTTTCTAACTTATATCAGATTTCTCCCACCCAAAAGCACTTAAATGAGATGGCGCGGGTTTCTTATAGCTTAACCAAGGTCCTGGGTTCGATCTCTGGCTTGAGCATGCAGCAGTGTTAAAACTCTTAGAGAGAGTTTGCCACCCATTTGGGTCCCATAAGGCTCGAGGGATTAGTCTCTGTAGTTGCGCGCAGAGGATACCCGATTTACACCAAAAAAAAATATCAGATTTCTCCCTCCAAAATAATGAGAATGAAAAAAAATAAAAATTGAGGAAGTAACGTTGACTATTGACAATTGGATCATAAATATAAAATAATATTTAAATCTAAAATAAATTGAGAGAAATTGATTGATGGTTGAAATGTGAAAATTAAGAAAAATTGATAATTTTTTTTTAACAGAATCCATAAATAAGTTTAAAATCATAAATAATCGACATACTAAAAAAATAAAAATATTCATTTATTCAAATTCATAGAGTACATCGATCGAAATTATTACATATTCAAAACATCCGAGTTAACAACATAACACGGATTTGCCACGTTGACAATGTCAATTCAAGAGAGGTTTCAAGTCACAATGAAGCTCACACCAAGGTAAAAACAAATTCAAGTCTCAATGAAGCTCACTAGGGTTAAAGCAAGTTTCAAGTCTTAGCGAGCACTTAAAATAGATGATTTGCTAAAGAAGTTCTCAAATATTTATTCTCTCTTATGATCTTGTGATGATTCTATTTCTAAATATTTATTCTCTCTTATGATCTTATGATGATTCTATTTCTAAATATGTATATAAAAATCGTAAACAACGATCGTTTTAAAATGACACATAAAAAATAAGAAAAAAATTCATGACGAATAATTCTTCTGATAGATCATTTCACATTTCTATGTTTTTCTTTGACAACTACTTCATAACAAGTGCCTATGGAGGCTGAAGACTCCATTACTATGTTTTAAGTATATAAATAAAAACACATATTTTACAAACTATTATATATAACATACTACTTGTCAAAATAAAACAGAACTTATGACATAATTAGACATTAAAACCCCCAAAAGCATATAAATAGTATCCTCCACAGAAGTCCCTACTCATACATTTTACTGAAGATGGCTATAGATGATTCACAGCATCAGATGTTCCTTGAATGACTTGCGGATCCTTCATTAGGCAACATCTTCGTATCGTTGAGAAAAACAAAAGATACTACTAATAGCATAAAAAACTCCATTGGCAAGATTTCTCTGTGGAAATCAACACCTGCTGAAGCTGCACAGAAGAAAGGAAAAACAAAGTATTAAGACATTAAAGCAAGTAGAGTGACCGGAACTTAATAAATTTATCAAGTCAATAAAAGAATATGAATTGTCATCTGATGCAACAATTAATTATTTTGAATGTAATTATAAACAACTTCAAGAGCTTGTTTTCACCTTGCATGTAACCACCAAGAAAGACTCAACTGTTTTAATTGAATTGCATAAACTCAATCACTTCAAAGTCAATTTTCCCACATAAACTTGGCATCCGTCACAAGCAGTATAATACTTGTTTTTCTAATTTTACGAATTGTTATGTTTTAAAAGTAGAAACATATTGATGTTATTTGGACAAAAGAAATACTTGTTATTAATTTGCTCCACTACAATGTTCTCTTTGGAGACAATTTGAAGTTTTGTTTTCTATCATTAATTTTCATAGCTCCATTTGGCAGCCATATTCTCAATTGTCACCTGTACTGTTTTTCAAATAATTCTAAAACACCAGCAGTTAGAGAAATTTAGCAAAACTTCATAATCTACATAACAAAAGCATATAGACCCAATTAATGCATACTTTTCAACACTCTCTAGTATCCATCCATATATACATATTCCTGAAGAAAATTCCAAGTGACTTAAGTCTGTTAAAGGATTTGAGTCAGATGTGGAACAACAAATTACTATGTCAATAAAATATATTATTCCTGGTTATTCCTTGTGCAGCTTAACTGTCTAGTAACCTATGTCAACAAAACCAGATTTATAGATCTAGGTCTTTTTTAACGGGGCACTCAAAAACATTATATCTAATCACAAGACGGAAAAGGATTTCTATTAGAAAACAACTACTTATTATACTTTTGTACATGCCTCTTGCCATGTGGTTATGCATCAAATCTGAATTCAGCATACAAGTGGCCATAAAAAGGATACACAATGAACTAGTTGTGGTCATAAACAAGTTTAATAAATAAAAATATAAATAAACATGTAGAAAATTACCAACTAAATTATTTAAAGATGATTTTTGCTTAACTTGTGCAGCAAGACAAAGTCATGAACCACCAACATCAAAAGTTAAAATCGCCAAATCAAGCAATTGCATAATGACAAGTAGGAAAGCGAAACTACTACTCACATAGTCTATATGTTTTCAACAACTAAAATTTGACATGCTGGAGAGGCCTTTGAGCATCGGGACAACTTTTTTTCTACTTTAGATTGTTTCCTTTGGCTGCAGAGTGTCAACTTTTGTAAGACTTTTGCATTTTCCAAAATATATTTTGCCATGTTATGGTCACTTTGTGCGTGTGCGAAGTCCTCCTGAATAATGCAAGTTCTAAGGTATGATGAAAAGCATTGTGGAACAATTATTGGTTTCCTCCACCACTGATCATAATCATCTTGATTCCACCGTGTGTTCTGTAATAATATACAAAAAATAAAACAAAACAAGTCGAAATAAAGAAAAGATAAGCTGGATACGATTCTTAGACTTAACAAACCTTATAAAGTTTGAGATGTTGAAGCTTAGGGCATCGGTCGAGCACATCTATCACCTTTTCGAAAGTATTGTGGAGCTCCAAGTAGGTCAAATTATGAAAGATAGGAATATCATGATAAAGTGGTAGCGCTTCCTCCTAAATTATATAGAAAGACATCCTATCAATTTATCAAATCAAGGCAAAATACCCAAATTTATGCAGATAAATCACATGTTTGCTTTGTTCTCAAGTGATGTCTATGAAACATTACTACACAACGGACACTAGTTTAAATTTGATTTGAGAAAGGAAAATGTTAAACAATGCCTTCGATACAATGGTTAAGGAAACAAAAAATTTAAAAAATATAGTATATTTTTTCTACTTAAAACTTTTGCATTTGTTTGCATTTTGTTTCCTTAACAATTGCTCCAGAGGCACTATTTTGTATGACCCTTTAAGAAAAGGGAAATTATCGAATGTAATCACATGTATCATACTGATACTATCATACATTGAGGTAGCATGCATCATATTGATAATCAAACTGACCTTGGTGACAAAGTAGTCTGCGTGGAACATGGATGATGTCTCTATTGAGAGAGAAGTCAAATTAGAAAATAGTTTCAGCATAAAACATGAAAACCAACAATGAACCATATATGCTCTAGTCAACTTAGGTAAGTTTAATTTTTTAAACTCTTTAATAGTACTACTGGAAATTTCCTCATCAAAGAAGTGTAAACGAGACGCTTGTAGATCCTCGAGAATCGGACATCCAGCTAGAAGCAACGCAAAATCTTCAACTTTTGAGAACTTAATGAGTTCCAAATGTAGGGTTTTGAGCAAGGGAAATTGTAATTCATCACAACAAAAACCATCAGCACGGAACCAACGGAGGTCAAGACTAACAAGGGTTGTGCAGGTGAAGATGCTAACCGGCAATGCAGGTAGAAAATCATCAAATTTAGACCACTTAGGCACTTGGAGATTGAAATGGAGACGAAGATGCTCGAGTTTATGTTGAAGAACAAGTTTGATCCATTTGGGGATATTATAGGGAAAACTGCAATAACTAATTTTAGAGTAATAAATATCGAGGAGGAAAGTGTTGATGAAATTGAAATCGCTTGCTGCCGCGGAATCTCGAGAAGCTAAATAGGATTCTAAGGATATGTTAACAAAAAAAAAGGATTTGGCGTTATCAACTGTGATGCCGGTGAAGTCGATAGTGGAAACAGAGCGCCAGAGATGAATCCATCGTTTTGAAAGAATGCTTGTAGCAACAGCTTCTTTGGTGGTGACAAAAGAGAGAATGCGGCAAAGAATATCGTCCGGTAAAGTGTTGATCGTAACTGCCGCCGGTGAAATCTTCGGCGGTCGCATTTCTTCTTCGCGCAACTCAACTTGTCTGAACGGGTTGCTGCTGTTTGGATCTTTTATTTAGGGATTTCGATCCTATTCTGATTTTTTTCCTTTTTAAAGAAATTAAATAATTCACACATGGTTAAGCCAAAGCACCATGTTTTTCCCTCCAATAGTCAGCTGTGGGACTATAGACGAAACACTAAAAAATTATGTTTAAAAAAAAAAAGAAAATCAAATTTACATCAGAGACCATTGGAGCTGGAGCCGTCAAAATGGGCTATCCCGAATTTTTTTCGGGTTTGGGCCTTTAAATTGTAGCATAAATTTGATCCGGACCTTTTTTAGTCCGGCCTGATAAAGCCCGATAAAATATGGGCTAGCCCGAATGGGCCATGGGCCGCCCGAAAGTCCGACAAAATTATAATAAAAAATTAAAAATAAATATAAATAATTTGTTTTAGATGATTTGAACTTAATTTGTATTATAAAAGTTTTTTATCCCTTTACGAGTTTCTCAAATATAATCCGCTACTTAAGTAGCGGATTGTGTTTTTTATCAAATTTATCATTTTTACTACTTAAGTAGCGGATGAGTAAAATCAGGGTGCGCGAGAAATTCGTAGGTAGCGGATGAGTATAATTAGGGCGCGCGAGTAGTGAATGAGTAAAAATAGGGCGCGCGAGAAACTCGTAGGTAGCGGATGAGTAGAATTAGGGCGCGCGAGAAACTCGTAGGTTTTAAGTGTTAATTATAATAAAAAAATATTGATAAAAATAAATATTAGTTATTATGTTACATTTTAAGTGTTAATTTATTTTTTATTTGGGTCAACTCAATCTAATATGTTTTTTTAAGCAATCTAGTATGTGAATTTAAATCTAATATGTTGTTGATTTGTTTTTGTATGTAAATTAATATTTCGAAGTTCTCGTTTGTTGAATTTATATGTGAACTTAAATATAAGTAACTTTATTTCTTTAGTTTTCTATGTATATTTTTTGTAACTTAAATATGTTGAGTTTATGGAATTAAAGGAAAATAATATTAGTAACATATATTTTAATTGAGCATTAATAGCTAAAGAAAATGTAAAATTTAAAATAAATCGGGCCGGCCCGAAAGCCCAATGGACCGTTCCGGGCCGGGCTCGGGCCTTGTTTTCGGAGCCCACATTTTATCCGGGCTTTTTAGCCCAGCCCAAAGCCCGTTCGGACCGGCCCGTTTTGACAGCTCTAATTGGAGCAAAGGCAGCAACTTTATATAAATTCATTTATCCATTTAATAGCGTCCGTCTATGTGATCCAATCTGTTGAAAATAAAAATATTTTTAAAAATGTAAATCGTTTGATGAAAACAAAAAATATATAAGTCAATAAAAATGAAGTTATAAAATTATCAACAATGAATAGTTTGTTGAATATGATCGATTTCTGGTACATGCGTTTGGAGAAAAATCGATTGGAAGGGGATAACTCATCTTGTGTGTCTCACAGATTTTTCGATAGAGATTAATTATCGCTAATGGTGGTAGAATGAGGAGGAATCAAATTATTAGTGTAACATTTAAATGATGTTACATTGCTCAATAATATTTTAATAAATTTAAAATTAATCTATTGATTTGTATTTAATAAAAAAAATGGTGGAACTTATTGTAACATCCCAATATTTTACTTATGATTTTCTTAATAGTTTTTGGACCTATGATTTATTCAACAATTTATTTGTGTGTAAAAAAAAATAAAAAAAATTAAGAGAATATTAATTATATGAAGATATGTGTGATATACAGTATAGATGTATATATGTACTATATTCCTTCTAGTGAAGTGTGCCGTAAAATTTGGCTCACATGACCATGATTTAGTAAGACTCGTTCATCAATAATCTCTCCCATCAAATTCGGCCAGCACACTCAATTCAACCGTTCCTTCCAATAATTTTCTACGTTGGAACTTAATACCATTCCATATGATTTCTTCGAAATTGAACTGTCAATGATAGGCCTATATTTTCCTCACATTTCTACCCCAACACCATCCTATTATCCATGAAATAATTTCCCAAGCCTCCACAAACAAAAGTTAATTGCTAATTGCTTTTACTTGCGACTTCCTCCACTTTTCGAGTGATCATCACAGCTCTGTTCTAAGTCGTATTCCCTTAATTCAATTGAGGTGAGTTCTTTCTATTAGTCTTTCTATTCTATTTTATATTTGTTCCATGAAAGTTCCAATTCTAAATTCATATTTTGTTCTCACCGAACCTAACACCGTAAAATTGCGATGGTGCACTCATTAACGATCGTATCGTCGAAACAAATTTTGGAAGGAGAGATATCGCATGAGCATGGTAGTTGCGGTATTTAGGCTTAGAGTATTTGTGCTTGGAAGAAAATCGTCTAAGGTAAGGGCTTTTTCCCCATACACTCATGCACTTAGGGTTTATATTATAACTTAATAATGGAATTGTGAACTGATAAAGAGGAATGATGATAGAAGGAATGATAGAATTATTTTTATTACATTTTATGCTATTTTAATATACATTGAGTGATATGTGTGGTTGGTTGTGTATTTAATTATGTGTTTTCTTGGTGTGTGGTTGATTGTGGATTTGGTTATTTTATTGGTTATTTTACTAGAGATGTTAATTGGGTCTCTTAATCTGGTGGGATTAGAGAGGTTTTGATTTAATTGGATACTCAGTGAGAGAGCATTCATTCATTCATGCACTTGTTTTGGTGTGGTTTCGGAATAATACTCAAGCGGGGTACCGAACCTTAATACCTATGTTGCCTAGGTGCGGGTACGGTACCGGTATCCGGTACTGGTACGGGGTACGACATTCTTAGAAAAACTAGGATACGGGTAAGTCTGTGTATATTTTTTTTAATATAATTATATAAATAAAATAATGGAACTATATTGTTAAAACAAATAATTAAACATAAAAAATACTACACAAGTAATTCAAAAGCAATTAGCTAAAAAGATTTAAATTGTTTCTCTCTTCATCATCATTAAAAAGAGCGGCGTCTAGTTCAAATTCTTCGTGAGAAAAACTTACAACATCAAGAATACGAGCTACATTAAATAGATTTCATTTATCTTTACAAATATCGTATATTTTTGTTGCTCATTCATTATAAGTAGGAGTAATATTTTTTATTATCGAGAGCAAATGAAGATTTGTAGGGATAATATTAGATTGATACTTTTATATTATAAACAAATAAGAAACACAAATCTTCATATAAATAAAAAACCGAATAAAAAAAGAAAAAAAAATTACATTTTTTTGGATTCGCGTACCACAGAAGTACCACGCGCGTACCACAGGAGTACCACACGTGTACCCGTTACAAAATAAAAAATAAAAAAATAGGTACGCTGTCGGTGCGTACCCAAGGAGTACCGTACGCGTACCGGTACCCGGTACCGGTACTCTCCCTAAAATGGAGTACCCGTGCTTCACTGCTTAATACTCAAGAGGGGTAACCGAACTTTAATACTCAAGAGGGGTATTGTGTCCAAGAGGGACACTGTCCAAGCGGGACATTCTATTTTGCTTTGCGGAGTGGTGATATCCGGATCATTGTAGCTAGGTGCATTTCATGCATTATTGATTGGTATAAGGGGTTATTAAAAATAGTTTCTTTCATCGATTTTATTTGATTTCTTCTTTATGGCCAATGATTTTATTATTATTTTATGATATTTACCTTCCGTTCGGCATGTTTCAATTTGGATAAGGAAATTGACCCTTACATTAAATATGGTTGTAGGTACCAAAGAAATATGAAGTTGATGTGTTGTTTGTACGTGCGCGGGGTAAATAAAAAGGGTTTTATGAATATATCAATGTAACTTTAAATAAGGCTTTTGAACAATTTTATAGCTTTGTAAATTTAACATATTTTAAAGTTGATGATTTGTACTATTTAGATTCAATAAGTTTTTTTAAAAATTTTTCAATAATTAATGATCTTGTAATCTTGACAAGATAATGATGTTAACATGTGATATTTTTTTTTAAAGGATTAATAGAATTAGTCTTAATGTCTCGGACCAAAAATTCGGGATGTTACAAAGTACAACCCTAAACCACAAACACCAAACCCGAAGCCTGACAGCCAAAACCCCAAAACCTGTATCCCAAACACAAAACTATAAACTCAAAACCCTAATTCCTAAACTACATTCCACAAACCTACAACTATAAAATGCAAGTCTCAAACCCTAAAATAAAATTTTAAATCTTAAATTTCAAACATTAAAGTACAAACCGCAAATCTCAAACAGAAAACCGCCTCAAATTCAAACCCTAGATGTGAAACCCCAAATCCAAAACCATAAAGTACAACCCTAAACCACAATTATTAAACCCGGAATCTTACAACCCAAAACCTATACCCCAAACACAAAATTGTAAATTCAAACTTTAAATTCCCCAATCCCTAAGCTATAGTCCACATTGCAAACGTTAAACTCTAAACCCCAAACACTAACCCCATAGCTTCAAAACCTGAATCCATAAACCATGAACAATAAACAATAAAAAAAAAAAATTAACAATTATTTATATCGAATCCTATTGTTTCATGGAAGAATTACGAATTTGTGGTCACTTTATGAACCCAGAATATGATATGGCATTGCTCTTTAGGAACTCGCCATATGATTTGACATTGCTTGCTCTCTAGGAAATTGCCGATTGGTTTGGCATTATTCTCTAGGAATTCACCATATGATTTAGTGTTGCTATCTAGGAATTCCACATATAATTTGGTGTTGCTCTCTACCTCTAAGAATTCATCAATTGGTTTGGCATTCTTCTCTAGAAATTCACATATGATTTGGCGTTGCATAATAGTTTAATTGTAATATATCAAGATTCGTGTAATGCATTTGTTTTGCCTTTTTATATACAAGTAAACATGTGATGGAAGAACTTACAATTCATCAATCAGGTAAACCCCAAGAAAAAGTCAAATGGCTAGCTTTCAGCCTTATCATATTCAATAAATGAAGGTAGCATTTTATTTCCAGGAGAAATGCATCAAGTAGGTTTTCACATTTTCATTAGAATTTATACAAAAATAAAGCATAGCATAAGGTCCCAGCTTGTTTACAAAGATATGGACCACTCAGAGAAAGTATGAAACTAGAAGACAACTTGGTTCCAAAGGCTGAGTACACGCCCACACATAGACATAGGGGAAGTAGGAAAAAGGAATCAGAGCTCTAGATTATTGATGTTACATAAGATGACACAAGTTTATATTTTGCTCACAAACAAGCATGTAAACAAACCAAACTCGCCCTCCCACGCTCGATAGGTGCTTTACCATTCGTGACTAAAAGACCCGGCGTGTAAACATGTTAAATGAAATTAGTTAAATCACAGGTTGGCGTTTTTGGATTTGAAAAGTAGTGACTGAAGTTGTAACCTAGCATTAGCAGCTGCAGCAATAGATTCTTCATCTTGTTTTTCTTTGCAAACAGCAACTGCGGCAATGTAAGCTTTTCTCGCTTCTTCTATTTTCTGGCATTCCACCTCATCCATATTATCCTGTTCAACCAAAGATGTTTAATTTTGAAAGGTCAGCATAAAGGGCTTAGTTTTTTCTGCACACATAACACGATTTTGTTCTTAGATATACATTGATACCAATTAATTAGGCAAGAATAATATCATGTATGCCATTCACTGATGCATGTCTTACCCACATACCCTTTCCTATGAGAAAATAAGATATAGGAAATATGACGAGAATCTATAAATGCTAAATTGCTGAAATTCAATGCATGCGTGCACAAGTGGAAGCCATGGATGTTGGTATACGAACTATTCATGTCTCTTGAACCAGGAAGGTCATCATCACAGTGGTATGTTGAAATTGTCACGATATAATATATAGCAATGTGGGCAACTGTATGTTGTGTATATTGATTGGAAAAATGTTACAAACTCACAATATCAGGCGCATGATTGAATACATAAGGCTTGGTGTCATAGTCATCGGAATATTTAGCAGTGTCGGCTTTTGCTAAGCCTTCAAGAAGCAATGTGAATGATGAAATGTCTGTTTGCACAGAATCTAGCTCTTCTTGGAGTTTCTCCACTTTCTTGTTGGATGTCATCACTTCCCAGTGTATCTTTTCAAGGGCAGCTTGCTTATCTGCAAGCTTAATCTGTGGAAAAAGAGACCGGTAAATGCATAAGTAGAAAACATTCTAAACATTCCCTTAAATGAAATGGCCATTTTATTCCCTTTTTTCTCCACTGAACCTAAAATAGGACAACACATCAACAAATTTTGCAACTATATTCAACGTTTCTAAGAAAAACGTCAATCTTGAGAAGAACCAAAACACCTATCTAAATAGAATATAACTGAGAATCATAGAATCAAGCTTTGAACAATAATCACAAGCCATGCATGCCATGTTCCAGGGGTGTGTGAAGGATATGCACCAAGTGAAAAAGTTTTAACGTATCACCAATTCTTAGAGACGGACCGTGCTTAACTGTAAATGAATTTGCAACTCCTTGTGCCAAATTATTAATGAAAAAACATAATGAAATTAGTACCTTAGCATCAGATAGTTGTTGTTGAGTATACTTTAGTGAACCATCTTTTTCTGAAACCTGGTGCTTCATTTCATCAAGTTTTGCACTAGCAGCATTCATTTGGTCTCTCAAGTTTTCTGCTGACTTTAAAAGTTCATCTTTCTCCCTTAATTTCAATTGAAGTTCCTCCATCTTTTCCTTCAAAGTAGCTAACTCTTCTGCGTCCTTCTCTGATGTAAAAGCTCTTCCAGAAAACATAGAAAAGCTATCATCAGCATCAGAATTATTGTTGCCATTTTTTGCTTGTTCTTTTGCTCCTTCATCCCTTATCTTTGTATCAGGAATGGATTGAGCAACATTCCTGCCTTTTGAATCTACACCCTAACAGAGTATATAAATGATTCAATATGGTGTTCACAACAAATTTATAAGAGAAATCATTCATTTGAAAAGATTGTTTTAGATTTCATCAGTCTTTAGCTCGGGGCACAGCAAATTTATAAAACAATAACAAAAATCATTCATTTGTCGTGAACACATATCTTTACAAGAGAAATCATTCGTTTGAAAAGATAATTTTAGATTTCTGTATGAACAAGATCAACAAAATAAATAACAAAACTAATAAAACAAAAACAATGAGTATGGTTAGAAATATAGTCTAATTTGCAAAACACTAAAATCATATTTGAACATTTTTAATTAAGAACAGATCACAGAGTACTAGGGCTACATGGTACAAACAATAGTTAGTCAAATAAACATCCAATGGAGTTTCTATTGTAACTTGTAAGCCAATGATTACTATGTTATTTAGAGTAGAAACTAGGAATAACAAAATCTTACATCTCCCAAGTCTAGAGCCATACCAGAGTCTTGGAATATTGTGTTATATTAAGTAGAAACAAGGAATAACAAATTCTTACATCTCCAGAGTCTAGGGTCATACTAATAGTCCTAGCAATCTTGCACTTCTGTTATCAAATGCTGAGAAATCACATTATAAGCACACAAAAAAACCTTTCTGCAAACCATATTCCTGAGTGTTTTCTAGTCTAAATCCTTAAGGAAAAGGACTTTTATTGTTCAACCCCTACCGAGTGGGTCAAAGTGGTATATGCAGTGTCGACCACCGAGGAGAGAATACAAGTCTGAATCTAAAGAAGCACTTATAGGGAGGCTGCATAATTGTTTTATTTTATTTTATTTTTGGGATAAAAGAGAGCCAACGCCCAAAAAAGAGAAAGTACAAATAAACTAAATGAGGAGTAGTAACTCCTTTTACATCATCAAGGTAATTCGTTCTAATTTGAATAGGACACTTTTCTGCACTAATCTCCACCCATTTGCATTCACACTTCCTAATATTTTTATTTTAAATAAAAGTAAGAAAATTTTATATTCAAACAAAGTGGTTTAATCAAGTGAAAACAGGCTAGTCAACATGAGTCAAACATTATAATGTGAAAAAAAACAGGATAGTCAACAGTGCATCGATATCTTATGGACTGCCATTCACGAACACAATCAAAATAGTTAAAAAAAATGAAAATCATATAACACGAGCATACAAATATCAGTATCACAGACATAATAGAAAACAAACAAAAAATGAGTCACATGATTGTAAACTTGTGTCCCGTTTGGATTTAGCTTATTTTTGAGCTTATGAAAATAGTTTATGCAAATAAATAAATTTTTGTGTTAATTCATAAGTTTTCATTGACAAAAATTGTCTTTTTATAACCAGTTTTCTCATAAACTACCTTTAAAAACTTATACTAATACATAAAAGCTTATTTATTTGCATAAGATGTTTCGCATAAGCTCAAAAATAAGTCAATCCAAACAGGCATTTTGATTGATTTGAGTTTATCTACTGACATAAGTTTTGCGATACTATTTGAGAGAAATTATGAAAACAGCTTGTGACATTTTTCATAAGCTTTTTTTGGTTTATTTTCGTAAGTTCTTCAAAAGAGCTTATCAAAACAGCCTATAACATATACAAAAGTAATATAACTTTTGCTATAGAAATAGCTTATGTAAGCTTATAGATAAGCGCTTATAGTATAAGCTTCAAATAAGGTGTTTATCGAAACAGGCCTGTATAAAAATGAAATAAACCCTTAATTCCTTGCATACTAGTATGACATAGTTGGTCGATTGTTACCTTTTTAAAGAATGATTCTCTTGCGGGTGTTTTGGTGTAGATGATGGAACCGCGACGAGTAAACGAGGAACGAGTAGCTTTACTATCCTAAAATGAAAGATGAAAACATTACTACTACTTATTAGCATTGAGTAAGAGTGAATTTGGAAGAAAGAGCGAGGGTTGTTACTTACAATGAGGGATTGAACAAGAGGGACAATTTGAACGAGATCGTTGAAGAGGTCACGATTCAAATTGGAATTAGGTGCAGATGAAGCTGCGGCGGTGGAAAGCCATGAATCTGAATCATCACCTAAGTTCGAATGCTGCATTTTTGCTGTTTTATCACTGTAGAACGAACAAGACTATGGTTTTGAGAGAGAGAGAGAGAGAGAGAGAGAGAGAGACTTTGGAGAGACTACACAGTTTGCAAACGGCTAATTTGATTTCATTCATTTGGTCTCGCATCAAATGACTAACCTACCCCTTGAACCCCTTCCTCTTTTTAAAATTTCCATTGATCTAGCTCTAATTTGTTAGAGCTGTTAAACGCAAATAATATAAAAATGTACTCAGTATTAATAAAAATTAAGGATTTGTTGTTAATCAGTTCAGTGGTAATTTGTGTTGAGTTTAATAGTGAGAATCATGGTTCGATTCTTGCAACTGAGATTTGCAGGGAGCTGAAATTATTTAATGTTAAAATTGACCTTTTAAGTTAAATTGGGCAGTACAGCGGACCTGATACCAATGGTGAAAAATATTTATAAAAATAAAGGTTTAGTATGTGGGAGCGGTTGAAATTGGTTGTGTGGTTTCTCAAAAAATCTAGAGTGGTGCACGACATAAGTTGTGGCATAAATGTGATGAGTCCTAAAGGGATTGAAATTGATATCATCATAAGATTGAATTATTTATTTATTCTAAAGTGGTTGTAAACACCTTAACTTAAGGAATAATAAAATTGGAAGTGCTTCATGATGGAAACTTGTTAATGAGATTCATTGTTTGTTGACTATGGATTGAGAGGTGAAACTTTGTCATATTTATCGTGAAGCCAATTCGTGTGCATATAATTATTTATGAGCAGTGTCTATCTCGTTTTAGTTTTTTATTTTTTGCAGACCTAACAAAGATTTTTATCCATAGGATGATTATTATATAATTTCTTTTTTCCGGGCATCGGCCCTCTTCTATTCCAAAAAAATAATAATATTCATTATCAATAATTTGAATATCGTCACTAATTAATTAGATTTACCTGATTTAGTCGAATTTATTTATCTCATATCATATATTTATGGAATATTTGATGTCAAAATTTAATGTAATGTTATTTTTTTGTGTATTCATGATGATAAGTGTAACATCCCGAATTTTTGGTCCGAGACATTAAGACTAATTCTATTAATCCTTTCAAAAAAATACCACATTGTTTTAAAAACATGTTAACATCATTATCTTGTCAAGATTACAAGATCATTAATTATTGAAAAAATTTTTAAAAAAACTTATTGAATCTAAATAGTACAAATCATCAACTTTAAAATATGTTAAATTTACAAAGCTATAAAATTGTTCAAAAGCCTTATTTAAAGTTACACTGATATCTATTATCTATTACTATATATATAAAGAGGACTCATTTTTTCATTTGGAGTGGACTTTTCATATTGCCTATAATACCCTTCACACATTAAATCTAATAAAATTTCCAACTGCATAATAATATGGTTAAAATTAAAACTCTCTCACATCCGTCTAAAAAAAAAACATTCTCACATCCTTAATTTCTAAAACTGCTTCACAATTATCCAACACAATCAACTTCCTCTCAAAATAATACTATTTCTATTATCATATTCCTATTATCAAAAGAGGGTTAACGACAAACACCCACTCAAAATAAAAAAATGGTCAAAAGTAAAGTAGGAATGAAAGAAGAACACAAGGATAATGGTATAGAGATAGGGTCATGGAGATTGGAGACCATTGTTGCCCATTAATGGTAATTATCAATTGATAATTTTCCCCCAATTTATTATTTTGCTTTTGATTAAATTCTCAATTTAATTTTAAGAGTAATGTTATATGATATCATGCGAAAATCCTCATCACGAGAATATCACGAACACATCCTTAGAATCTTATTACTACCTTTGCTCACAAACCCACAGTTTTTATGAAAATTAACATATGAAATCTCTTCGCTTTTTTCTATCTAGACGATTTTCTTCAACCCTTAATTGGTTCAAAACTTCATATTTATTGGTTAAATAACCAACTGCCATTACTACAGTTACTTATTAATAAAACCATTATCCATCATTTATCTATTCAAAAATGTTACTCGGTTATGGAAAAAAAATCAAACTTCTCTTCCCCGTCTACATTTGAATCAATAATGTAATTTTGATGACTTCTATTGGTTTTTCAAATCATCATCATGTACGTACGATTGTGCTTTGAAATGCAATGTTTTGGTTCATGATTTTATGGCTATGGAAATATCAGCAAATCAATTTAAATATTGATTGGTTTTATTGCTTACTTTGAAATTCAATTGTTTTGAATTTAACGTTCTCTATAATTACCTTATACATGATCACGTTGTTTATAATAATTTATTTGATTGAGTTTTGATTTAGGAAACAAAAACACTTAACAAATTAGATCAAAGGGTTTCGGTGTTAGACATGTGTCAATGTCCAACACAAACACGACGTTGACATATAGAATTGTGTTAAATTTTGTTATTTTCTTAAATTATTGTTGGTGTTAACGTGTGTTCATGTTATACATATGTGATTCATAGTTTTTTTATCTTAGGATAGCTGAGCCTTGGTTGAGAAATTGGAGGAAGTGGTTGGTTGTAATTTTGGGTGGACCGAGAGCTTATTCATACCAAATTATATAAGTTACTATAGAATATGAATTGAGATATTTTCATTTGGACTATGCTTAGTGTAAAATAAATTTGATCATGCCTTTTTTTCTTATCTTTTATTTGTTACTTTTTTATTTGTTTCTTTCTAATATGTTTGTTGCTTTTCATTTAAAGGAGAGCATATCATATTTACAGAGTATGCTAAAAGTATAGAAGATGACAGTTTTTTTATGGAAGAGACAATCACGGTTAGAAACTTAAAAGGACTGTTTTATTTTGATTATTATATTTAATGAAAGTAAAAATGTGAAGCTATACGATACGATAATGAATTTTGATTGACCGACTATATAAAGTTTGCTTTACATTGTCCATACATTTTCTTTAATCTCATCTTAAATTGTGCGTGGTTAAAGGATAACAATTTGATCAAGAAAATTAAATTCTCAGAGCAGTCAAGTATTCATGCTCTGTTTTTACTCTCATTGCAGGTATGAACTCATGTTACCAAATGTTACAATTTGGAAGCCAGTATATGATCTTTGCATTAAAAAGCGTACTGAAGTTTCTAACTAGATCTATTATCTATATCTATACAATATATCTAATCTAAAAAATATATATAAAGATGTTTTGGTGTAGCCTTTTCTTTTCTATTTTACAATACAAAATTTGCTTAAAAAGTGACAATATACCAAATGTTTTTTATTGTTCTTGGTTTTAACCATCATAGAAGTATGCTTTGTTCTACACAAGAAAAATTGGAGTGAAAAATAGAAAACTGGTGGCTTTATTTAAATTATTACAATTTGCTAATGATGTGTGGACATTTGGATTATGTATTGTAGAATTATGAGGGAAATTCAAAAAGGTACACACTTATCCTTCATTCTAAATCAAATACAATAGTGTTGCCCCTAACTTAAATCAGCTTTCAATTTTCACCATATCAAATATTGCTTTAATTGTAAAGTGATTCTCATATTTTTTATTCTCTTGCTTTCTTATTGATTAACAGGTTTCGAAACGTCAGTTGCAAAATAGCGGGGGTGCCACAAATTTTGATATTTTGACGGAAATTTGCTTTTAGATAGGAATGGGGTTTTAATTCTTTCTTTTCTTGAATTTTTTATTCAAATTTTTAGAAAATTTTAGGAGAGTTTGTGTCCATGTTTGAATAAATAATAAGAAACATTAGAACATTTTCTCAACCACTACTTATCTAATGGTTCACTTTGTTTTTTTTCGGAAATAAAGGGTGCGTTTGTTTAAACTTTAAAAAAATACATTTTTTTTTTAAAAAAAATTATAGATTTTTTTTTAAGAGATTTTGAGAAAATCTAAAGTTATTTTGTGTTTGTTTACAATAAAATATTTTTTTTTAGAATAGGAAGTTCCTACACTAATCTATTAGAAATAGCTTTTCATTTTAGAGTTAAAAATATTTTTTTTAAGAAAATAATTTTAAAAAAAAAATATAACAAACACCATCAAAGTTATAAAATAATTTTTTTTAAGAAAAAAATATATTTTTTCTTAAAATAAAATGGGAAACAAACACACCCAAAGTACTTATCATACTCTTTATCTACTTCAAAGGTACACGTGAGATAAAAATAGCCACAACATCATAATATATCTATGTAGATTTAGGTAATTCAATTTCTTATAAGATTTTTTTTTTCTTTTAGAGTGAAAAATGTGTTTCATGTCACCGCTGCAAGAGAAAGGAAATAGAATAATTGCGATAGAAATTAAGAAAAATAAAGGGAAAAATGGGCTACAATGATGATGGTGGTAATGTCAAGGTGGTAAGAGGTAGCCGCAAGAAAGGGGAGTAAACAACACAACCATGTTAAAGAAGAGAATTAGTGCGACTCTAATATGAAAAGAATAAAGGGTTGGTTGACAATAGTGCGTGAATATTTTTTTTTTTGTTTTAAAGAATGAGGGTGCAAAAAAAATCATCCTAAAGGTGAATTTACAATATCAACAAATACTTATATGCTGAGTAAGATGTTCTATTTATATTCGAATAGCGCCTTTTAAAAGGGTGTTAATAGACCGCAAGTTTTTCTTGCCCTTCAGAATTTTTGAATATTTGGTTGCTTTTAAAATAGATTGGTTACTAATTTTATAGTAATTTGATTATTGCCAAACTACATTGTCAAATAATTACTCTATTGCTCAAAACAAATTTATGTTTCCTATAATTACTCTATTGCTCAAAACAAATTTATGAAAAAAAATAAATGCAGGAAATGTCAATTGAAAGAAGTGAAGCAGAAAAATTTGTTATTTTCAAAGTCAACTACTCAAAAAAAAGAAAAAAAAGAAAGAAAAGATGTATAGAAAATTGAGAAATTATCTTTTACACATATTATTATCACTAGCGTCCAGACGGAGTGCCCGTCAATCCGTTTTTATTTTTTATTTTGTTATTGTCATGTCACCGTTTGTGTGATCCGCATTTTCTATTCTGTTAACTTATAATTATATGTTAAAGATTATTATAATTTTTTACACATTTTTTTATGAATAATTGTTTTTTGAAAATGATCTGCATTTTTAATTATGTTAATAAAGCACTGTTTATAGTTTACACACGTTAGCAGAAAACATAAATCACACAAATAGACACGGATAATAAGAAAGAAAAAAAAAGAAGGCGGACTGACGGGCACGGGAGTGCCCGTCGGGACGCTAGTATTCATAAAACCCTTTTTATTTACCCCGCGCACGTACAAGCAACACATCAACTTCATATTTCTTTGGTACCTACAACCATATTTAATGTAAGGGTCAATTTCCTTATCCAAATTGAAACATGCCGAACGGAAGGTAAATATCATAAAATAATAATAAAATCATTGGCCATAAAGAAGAAATCAAATAAAATCGATGAAAGAAACTATTTTTAATAACCCCTTATACCAATCAATAATGCATGAAATGCACCTAGCTACAATGATCCAGATATCACCACTCCGCAAAGCAAAATAGAATGTCCCGCTTGGACAGTGTCCCTCTTGGACACAATACCCCTCTTGAGTATTAAAGTTCGGTTACCCCTCTTGAGTATTAAGGTTCGGTACCCCGCTTAAGTATTATTCCGAAACCACACCAAAACAAGTGCATGAATGAATGAATGCTCTCTCACTGAGTATCCAATTAAACCAAAATCTCTCTAATCCCACCAGATTAAGAGACCCAATTAACATCTCTAGTAAAATAACCAATAAAATAACCAAATCCACAATCAGCCACACACCAAGAAAACACATAATTAAATACACAACCAACCACACATATCACTCAATGTATATTAAAATAGCATAAAATGTAATAAAAATAATTCTATCATTCCTTCTATCATCATTCCTCTTTATCAGTTCACAATTCCATTATTAAGTTATAATATAAACCCTAAGTGCATGAGTGTATGGGGAAAAAGCCCTTACCTTAGACGATTTTCTTCCAAGCACAAATACTCTAAGCCTAAATACCGCAACTACCATGCTCATGCGATATCTCTCCTTCCAAAATTTGTTTCGACGATACGATCGTTAATGAGTGCACCATCGCAATTTTACGGTGTTAGGTTCGGTGAGAACAAAATATGAATTTAGAATTGGAACTTTCATGGAACAAATATAAAATAGAATAGAAAGACTAATAGAAAGAACTCACCTCAATTGAATTAAGGGAATACGACTTAGAACAGAGCTGTGATGATCACTCGAAAAGTGGAGGAAGTCGCAAGTAAAAGCAATTAGCAATTAACTTTTGTTTGTGGAGGCTTGGGAAATTATTTCATGGATAATAGGATGGTGTTGGGGTAGAAATGTGAGGAAAATATAGGCCTATCATTGACAGTTCAATTTCGAAGAAATCATATGGAATGGTATTAAGTTCCAACGTAGAAAATTATTGGAAGGAACGGTTGAATTGAGTGTGCTGGCCGAATTTGATGGGAGAGATTATTGATGAACGAGTCTTACTAAATCATGGTCATGTGAGCCAAATTTTACGGCACACTTCACTAGAAGGAATATAACATCTATACTGTATATCACACATATCTAATAGTGGTATTATTACTATTATAGTACTATTTGTTTTATATATGAAAGGAAAATTTTATTTCTTTCTCTGTATCATAAAGATGGTATATATCTTCATATAATTAATATTCTCTTAATTTTTTATTTTTTTTTACACACAAATAAATTGTTGAATAAATCATAGGTCCAAAAACTATTAAGAAAATCATAAGTAAAATATTGGGATGTTACATTCTCACCCACTTAAAATAGTTTCGTCCTCGAAACTTGAAAGTAAAAAGATTAGAGCAGCGATTCATTATTTACTTAAAACCATAGGATATGAAAATCATTTTCTAAAAAAATGAAGTTAAAATACTCAAACATGTAAATCAAATAAAATATTTATTTACACCTTGAAATAAAAATCCCGGATCTTACATACTTTGTTGTTTTGAATTTGGGGTTTTGCATCTAGGGTTTTAAATTGGGACGGTTTTCTAATTTGAGATTTGTAGTTTAATGTTTGATATTTAGGGTTTGAAAATTAAGATTTGAAATTTTATTTTAGGGTTTGAGATTTGCATTTTATAGTTGTAGATTTGGGGTTAAGATTTTAGGGTTCTTGCTCCAACCATAAACGGATAAACCCTAAACTTGAAACCCCAAATTGTATATTCCAAACCCTAAACTCTAAATCTCAACCACTAACTCTAAATTCCAAACCCTAGACTCCAAACCCTAAAATACAAACTCTAAATATCAAAACCTAAATCCCAAAACACAAACTCCAAACAAAAACTCTCAAACCCTAAACCACCCCAAAATACAAATTATATACTACAAATTTCAAACCCTAAATTCCAAACCACAAACTCTAAACCCTAATATACAAACTTCAAACCATAAACCCTAAAACATAAACTCCAAACCCTAAACCAAAACCTCATACTCTAATCGTTGAACACCAAAACTCAATCCCAAACTCTAAAGCACAAACTCCAAATCCATACTCTAAAATCTTAAACTTCAAATCCATACTCTAAAACCCTAAACCACAAACTTCAAACCCCAAACCCCATCCCCAAACTTCAAATCCCAAACCCCAAACTTCTAACACCAAACCATAAACCCCAAATGTGTACACATCATTTAAAATACATCTTGAAAATAGTGATCGGAGTTGCAATGACGAGAGGATGAAATGGTGGTTGTAATCAACCATTTGTGTATTAGTACACTAAAATCAAGTTGTACCCTAAATGCACCCTATTTTAACAAAACGGAAGAGTGCTTCTGCACCTTATTAATACAAGATGGTTAATTAATTTTTATGTGTTTGGCGAAAAACATAGGATAATAGGTGAAAAGACAACTAATTACAAGTGTTATATTTTGTCGTACAAAATTCTTTCGTAAAAATAATCATTTCCTTTAAGACAAAATACTTATGAAGGTTTAACAATAACGATATCAAATGCATACTACAGAAAGCGGGAGACACTTAGTTTATTAGTTTTATTTTTATTGAGGTTTAGTTTTTGCTATACTAGTTAGCATTGATGCATATGTTACGAACCAATTTTTTTAGTAGCATTTGTTGTGGTGCTAATTTCAAATTTACCATTGAGTAAACTATTACCATTGTTTTTTTTTCTTTCCAAAAGAATAGGAGCAGCAAAGAGCTACAACCTCAAAAAGTATAAATAACCAAAAAGACGAGAGAGATACATACAAAGAAGGGGGACTAGGCGAAAACCTCCTTAAGCATTCATAAACCTAAAACTAGGTTTTTCCAATCTATTATCAACAAAAAGACCTAGAATTTGAGAAGGAATCTCATACCATATAGTAAAATTATCAGTGGTAAGACCTATATTAGCTAGACCATTAACACATTGATTCCCTTCTCTAAAAACATGAGTAACAACAAAATTCATACCTCTAGTAAGCCTATTACAATTCAGCCATCTGTTACAAAGGTCCCAAGGTACAAGGACAGAAGATTTAAAAGCCAAAACTACTAGATTGGAATCAGTCTCTATCCAAAGGTTGCTCCAGTTCTTGTTTGCAGCTATTTCTATAGCTTTCAACCCCACATAACTCTGCTTTGTAAGCTGATTGCATACATTTTACCATTGCAAACTATCTTACATGAGCAACTTTTCTTAGGACAATTTTTTGTCTTCCATTTCAACCAATAATATCCACAATGGGTAGAAAGAAAGAACATTAATAATAAAACGAGGTTCAAAAGCATATTTAGCTAATGGTATGTGTAAAAAGAAATTTAAATCAGCCTTCAAATAAATTCAAACTGAAATGCATCTTTGTTTATGGATTACTCAGCTTGAGTGGATAGACTCTGATCCCCACACTTGTGCATTAAAGAGCCTTGTTCACCAATTGTGCTATGAAGATAATGTCTCAGTGAATGAGCTAGCCAGCAATAACAGTGGCAGCAGGGGCACAAGAACAAAATGCTATTTCTGGCTGGAAAATCAACAACTGGTTCAATTGATTGATATCCAATCCATATACAGCTGGCATACGATATTCAGTTACTCACAAAAACGAGAATGTACAATAGAAGAACCACAGTGGTTATTCCATTTCTTGTAACACTTCTAAATATTCAAGATTCCAGGAACATGCATATTTTAGTGCATGTTTTAGGATCACCAAAACACACAGCAGTTAGAGGCTAATTTAAAAGTGCTTAAAAGTTGACAGCCTCGCTAGTTCTTAACAAGGTTTAAAATTGTTGTCGCGTTAACGGTCGAGGTTGTGCCACAATCCTTGGCATTTCGGAGAATAGCAATCAAATGCGATTAGTGTAGCCACAATAACAATCCTGTTGCAGCATTGGAAAAGTAACAAACCTTGAAGTTGTAGCACAGATCATGGCAACAGACCTTTAATTAAAACCTCAGTTCTTAATAAGTTTGCTGCAAGCTTCTCCCTAGTTATAAATCGTGTGAGTACTACTGCATTTCGTGGGGCAGTAGAGTAGTAGAAACACCTTTTCCTGCCTACTAAATCATCCTTTATAACTACTGATTAATTCATAATCAGCTTAGCTGCCTAGTAACCTATCACAACAAAACAAAATCTCCAAAAGATTATTTAGATCTAAGTTAGATCATCTAAGTCGTTTTTAGTAAGACACAAATAAATTTGAGAAAACAACTACTTATTTAATCTATGCACACACCTCTTGCCTTGTGATTATGCAACAAATCTAAATTTAGCATAAAAGTGTCCAAAAAACATGATAACCAATAATTTAAGTCATAAACTACTAAACAAGTAGGACATGATGATAACTAAGTTCAAACCGCCAAATTCAGCAGTTGCGTGGTAGAAGCTAATAAAAGGACAAGCAAGATGGGGAAATTTTATATCTAACTTACATGGTCTATATGTTATCAATAGTTCAATACACTAAAAGTTGACATGTTGCAGAGGCCTTCGGGCATTCAAACAATTTTCTTTCTAATTTAAGTTGTTCTTGTTTTCCTTGGATCCAGACTTTCATGGTTTGCAAAATTCTTGCATTCTTTAAAATATATGTTACTAACGTAAGTTCACTTTTTCGGCCTCTTATGTGCCGAATAGTGCAAGTTCTAAGGCATGACGAAAGACATTGTGGAACAAATTCTGGTCTCACCGATTGTTTTTTAACACAAACTCTGCTCCACACCGACTGCAATTAATAGTATACAATTAAAACAAAACATAAAGGTGCATTGAGAAAATATAAATCATAACATATATGTTTGTTAAATTTAACAAACCTTATAAAGTTCAAGATTTTGAAGCTTAGGCAAGTGATGGAGCATTTGTATGACCAAATCCCAACTTTCGCGAAGCTCCAATTGCGCCAAATTATGAAAGATAGGAATGTCATCGTAGAGATGCTGCAGCTGATACAATCTATCTAAGCACAGAGACTTAGAAGTTGATAGTGCTTTCAATGGATAACAGTACCAAAAACATTGCGAAATATCCGCTCTAACCAATTTAGGTAAGGTTAAGCTTTTAAACTCTTGAAGTGCAAGAGAGTTCACCTCAAAAGTCAAAAACACATTAAATAATTGTAAATCCTCAAGATTTGGACATCCAGATATAAAAGCAAAACAAAATCTCGATCATCGGCGAAATCAATATTATTCAAATGAAGAGTTTTGAGTAAGGGAAATTCAAATCCAATAGAAGAAAAAGAAAAACCCTCCACACGAAATCGACGGAGTTTTAGATTTACAAGGGTTTTGCAGGTGAAAATGCTAATAGGCAATTTAGGTAAATAAACATCTTCATGAACATCTTGTACATCCAAATCATGATTAAGACGAAGAAACTTGAGTTTGCATTGAACAATAAAGTTGACCCATTTGAAGATATTGAGAAAACCACATTTATAGGCAACATCAGAGTCACCGTATTGAATGTCGAGATTGAAACTGTTGATGGCATTGGAACCGGCGGTTTTTCGAGAGAGTAAAACAGAGTAAACAGATTCGTTAAATTTGTGATTGGATTTGATGCTATGGACTCTGATGTTGGTGAAATTGATATCGGGAACGGAGATCCAGAGATGAGTCCATCTTTTGGATAAAATGGTTGTTGCAACTGCTTCTTTGGTGGTGAGGAAAGAGAGAATACGGCAGAGAATCTCGTTTTGTAATGTACTTATCGTGTCAGCCGCGGCCACCGCCGCAACTTTTTTCCGGTGCGGCATTTGTTCTTTTCGCAGAATTAGGTTTTTACATGTATTTTGGAGCCAAAATTCTATATTTATATTCTCCCGCCTAAAGTACTCGCTTCAACTAAATCCCTTCAACTTTGTCTCAAAATTCTAAATCTAATCAATTTTATTTTAACTCAATTTATGGTTTATTACATTTTTTTAAATAATAATAGTATTATTGCATTTGTAACTAAATACAAGACTCTTACCGATCATTATTTGGTTCAGTGGTGATTGACACTGAACTTAAGTAGAAGGGATTACGGTCCGATCCCCGCATCTGCGATCAGGAGGGGGCTGGATCATTTGATACTAGAATTGACACCCGAACCAGATTCAACTGATGGTGAAAGTCAAAAAAAATAAAAATAAAATATACAAAACTCTTTAAATAAATTATAGAAATTAAAAAAGATTTTTTATAATAAAAATTAAGAAAGTTTATTATAGTATTAAAAGTCTGTTTGAATTGATTTATTTTTGAGCTTATAAAAAATTGATCATCTGTCAAAAAATAAAAATTGATCATACAAGTAAATAAATTTGTATGTTAATTTACAAGTTCTCAGAGTATTTTTTTTAATAAAGTTCTCATGTTAATACACAGTTTTTTTTTTCATAAACTATCATAATAAATTTATAACAGTATATAAAAAATTATTTATTTACGAATAAGTATATTCAAGCAAACTAATTGGTATCAAATTTTTTAATAGTATTAATTTTACAATTTTATCTTTTAAGAGAGAAAATTAGTTAATGTTTACATTAAATAATTACTATTACTTATTGTAGAATAAGTTTTAATATAATTAGGGATTAGGGATATGTTGATGAATAAATAGACGTTGAATATCTTTTTCGTCCCTAAAAATATAGCAAATTTTTATTTTAGTCCATAAAAAAAAAAAAGAATAGATGTTTTTATCCCTTAAAAATCTTCTGTTTTGTTTTTAATTCATAAGGATTAATTTATGTTCATCTCAAAATTTACACTCTTTTGTGTTCAAATAATTGTGTCTATGTTATGTTTATATATTATGTCGAACTTATGTAAATTCACATCGTGTTTAAAAATTGTTGAGAACATGTCAAAATTTTGTATATTACGGACTAATAACATAATAGAAGATTTTCGAGGGATGAAAACATCTCGATTTTATTTTTAAAGACTAAAATCAAAATTCGCTATATTTGTAGGGATGAAAAACTCATTTAACCAAATAAATAAATAAATAAATAAATTACCAAAAATAAAAAAATAATGCAGTTGACAATTTAAAAGGAATTTTACTAAAATGGACAAAGAAAAAAAATCAAAAGAACATGAGACAAGCTTGTAAGTTGTAATTGATGTTTTATAAGTTCAATCCTATTAGACTTGGTTAGGTAGTTAAAAGGTTGTTAGGAGGTGGTTACATAACTACCTTGAGTTAGTTAGTTATGGTTACTTGTGTTACAAGTAATAGATGTGTTAGGAGTTTTCCTTATAAATAAGCATGTGCCTCATGCATTGTATACAACTCATTCTCTATTTTTTCTTATCAATAAATCTTAACACTTTTCTCCTAATTTTCTCTCTAGTTCTTACTTGTTATCTTCTTCCTCTTATCTTGGATTACCCTAACAAATTGGTATCCAGAGCCCTTTGGTTCTTAGTGTAGAAAGCACAAAGATTCAGTCTTGTTTGGTGTTTTACATTCTCCTTCATTCAGAAACAATGTCAGGGAATGGTTTACCAAACAATCTTCCAATTCTTGAGGGCAAGAATTGGGAAAGATGGAGCAAACAGATGAAGTCTCTCTTTGGTTTTCAAGATACATTGGAAGTGGTGGTTAATGGTGTGCAAGACTTGGTGGAGAATGCCACTGAAGCTCAGAGATCAGCACACAAAGACTTAAAGAAGAAGGATTGCAAGGCAATGTATGCAATTCAAGCTGCAGTAGATTCTGCAAATTTTGACAAGATATCTAGTGCTGAATCCTCTAAGGCAGCCTGGGATATTTTGGTGAAATATTATGAAGGAGGAGAAAAGGTGAAGGGAGTAAAGTTACAGTCTCTGAGAAGGCAATATGAGCTTCTGCAGATGGATAAGAGTGTATCCATTGGAGCCTATGTGTCAAAAGTTCAAGGCATTGTTCATACAATGAAGAGCTGTGGTGAGGTGATGACTGATAGGATGATTGTCGAGAAGGTAATGAGAACTCTAATTCCAAGTTTTGATCATGTCATTGTTGCCATCCAAGAAACTGGGAATGTAGCCACATTACAGTTGGAGGATCTTGTTGGGTCTTTAGAAGCACATGAGTTGATGATAAACGAAAGGAAAGGGGTTCAAGAATCTGTACAAGCCTTACAAGTTCAAGCTTACAAGAAAGCTAATAGTCACAAAGAGAAAAATCAAGATAAGGGAAAGAATGGCACTCAGAAAAAATTTGATGGAAAATCTGAATCCTTCAAGAAAGGAGGAGGAACATCAAATTCAAAGAAAGGGAAAGGCAAGGACAAGAGTCACATTCAGTGCTATAACTGTGAGAAATGGGGACACTATGCCTCAGATTGTTGGTTCAAGAAAGGCAAAGAAAAGGGTCAAGACTCTGATGATGAAGCAAAACTTGTGCAAGAAAAGGTTGAAGACAAAGCTGTGACTTTCATGGCTACATTATCAGAGGTAGAATCACAAGATAAAGTTGATGCTGAGACTTGGTTCTTAGACACAGGGTGTTCCAACCACATGACTGGTCACAAAAACTGGTTAGTGAAGTTCGATTCTGGAAAGAAAAGTAAAGTGAAGCTGGCCAATAGCAGTTCATTGCAGTCAGAAGGCATAGGTAACATGGTTATCAAGAGGAGCAATGGAAGCACTGCAGTAATTGAAGATGTGATGTTTGTACCAGGTATGGATTGTAATCTTCTGAGTGTTGGACAGTTAGCAGAAAAAGGTTTTTCAGTTATCATTAAGAATGAGAAATTTGAACTTTATGATCCTGCAAATAACCTAATTCTGAGGACTCCTTTGGCTAAGAATAGAACCTTCAGAACTTTGATTCACACAAACACTGTTCAGTGTATGAAGGTAGTAACAGATGAGAAGTTGAATTGGCTATGGCACCTGAGATTTGGACATTTGAATTTCAAATATCTGAATCAGCTAGGGAGCAAAGGAATGGTACTTGGCCTGCCTAAGATTGAAGCTTCAGAAAGAGTATGTGAAGGTTGCTTAGTTGGTAAACAACCTAGAAATGCTTTCAGCAAGAGTTTGCCTATGAGATCATCAAGTGTACTAGGTGTTGTGCATTCTGATGTGTGTGGTCCCTTTGATGTGAATTCACTTGGTGGTAATAGATATTTTGTTACCTTTGTTGATGAGTATAGCAGGAAGATGTGGATATACTTGATTCAAACCAAGGATGCAGTATTTGATATCTTCAGAAATTTTAAGGCATTAGTTGAAAATCAAAGTGGAAAGAAGATCATAGCTCTCAGAACAGATGGTGGAGGTGAGTATACTTCCAAGAAGTTTGAGTCATTTTGTGTTGAACAAGGTATAGAACATGAAGTCACAGCTCCCTATACACCTCAACACAATGGCTTAGCTGAAAGAAGGAACAGGACTATTCTTGATATGGCAAGGTGTATGGTGAAGCATAGGAACCTGCCTAAAACTTTCTGGGGTGAAGCAGTTCACACTGCTGTGTATGTGTTGAACAGGTGTCCAACCAAGAAGCTGAAAGACAAAGTACCTGAGGAAGTGTGGAGTGGTAGAAAACCTAGTGTAAGTCACTTCAGAATTTTTGGTGCTCTATGTCATAAGCATGTGCCTGAAGCAAAGAGGAAGAAGCTTGATGATAGAAGTTAAACCATGATCTTGGTAGGATACCATGTCACAGGTGCTTACAAGCTGTATGATCCTGTCACAAAGAAAATGATCTACAGTAGAGATGTTGTAATCGATGAAGAGAAATCCTGGGATTGGATTGCTGGTTGCAGTTCAAGCAGAGCTCAATTGAATTCAATCATGAATGAAGAAGATAGTGATTCTAGTGATGAAAATGAAGCACCTGCAGCTGTGACTAGAGACAGGCCTGCCAGAACAAGGAACATTCCTGCTAGATTGCAGGATTGTGAAATTGTTAATGATAATGAGGTAAATGCAGATGGTGACTTAGTTCACATTGCATTGATGGCTGGTTCTGAGCCTATCAATTACACAGAAGCCTTGAAACACAAGAAATGGAAGAGAGCTATGGAGGAGGAGTTGGCTTCAATTGAGAGAAATCAAACCTGGGAGTTAGTTAAGCTTCCATCAGATAAGAAGGCAATTGAAGTAAAATGGGTCTTCAAGCTGAAGCTAAATCCTGACAATTCTATAGCAAAATATAAGGCAAGGCTGGTGGCAAGAGGTTTTCTGCAGAAGGAAGGCATAGATTACTCAGAAATATATTCACCTGTAGCAAGAATTGAGACTGTGAGACTTGTCATAGCTGTAGCTAATGCAAGGAAATGGCCTATGTTCCACATGGATGTTAAGTCAGCCTTTCTTAATGGTCCATTAGAAGAACTTGTTTTTGTAACTCAGCCACCTGGATTCATGATTGAAGAGAAGAAAGACATGGTCTACAGATTGAACAAAGCTCTGTATGGTTTGAAACAAGCTCCAAGAGCTTGGAATAAAAGGATAGATGGATTTCTTGTGAAACAAGGTTTCAGGAAATGCAAGTCAGAATATGGAGTATATGTGCAGGAAGCAGCTTCAAGCATCATTCTGATATGTTTGTATGTTGATGATCTGCTAGTAACTGGAAGTGTCACAGCTGAGATAGAGAGATTCAAAGAAGTAATGAAAACTGAATTTGAGATGACAGATTTGGGAGAAGTGTCTTACTTCTTAGGATTTGAATTTCTGAAGAATGGTAAAGGTCTATTGTTGCATCAGAGGAAATATGCAGGAGAAATTCTGAAGAGGTTCAATATGACTGAGTGTACATATGCTGCAACTCCTATGGAGGTGAACTTGAAGTTAGAGAAGAATGAGACAGAAGAGACTGTGGATCCTACAATTTTCAAGCAAATTGTTGGATCATTGAGATATCTTTGCAACAGCAGACCGGATATATGCTTTGCAGTTGGGCTTGTAAGTAGATTCATGGATAAGCCTAGAAGGTCACACATGAATGCAGCTAGAAGAATACTTAGGTATATAGCAGGCACAATGGAGTTTGGAATTCTTTTTCCAAAGTCAGTTCTGAATGAGAAATTTGAGATTGTGTGCTACTCTGATGCTGATTGGTGTGGTGACAAAGTAGATAGAAGGAGTACTACTGGGTATTTCTTCAGATTTATGGAGGCTCCTGTTGCTTGGTGTTCTAAGAAACAACCAGTTGTTGCATTGTCTTCTTGTGAAGCTGAGTACATAGCAGGTGCATATGCAGCATGCCAAGCTTTGTGGATTGTGACTGTGTTGAAGGAGCTAGGAATTGAAGCAGAAAAACCTGTGGTTCTGCAGATTGATAACAAGTCTGCTATAAACTTAGCCAAGAATCCAGTTTTGCATGGTAGAAGCAAACACATAGAGGCTAGGTTTCATTTCTTGAGGGAGCAGGTGAATCAAGGTAGCTTAGATGTCAGGCATTGTGCAACAGATGCTCAGGTTGCAGATGCTCTAACTAAGAGTTTGAAAACAGACAGGTTTTTGAAGCTCAGAAGTGAACTTGGTGTGTGTCAGGCGCGCGCCCAGTTCTGAAGGATTTCTGAAGGACAGACAAGTTTGCAGTTCTGAAGGATTTCTGAAGGACGGACAAGTTTTCAGTTCTGAAGCAGTTCTGAAGGATTTCAGTTCTAAAGCAGTTCTGAAGGATTTCTGAAGGACAGACAAGTTTGCTTAGGCTTGAAGTTAAGGGAGCATGATGTTTTATAACTTCAATCCTATTAGACTTGGTTAGGTAGTTAAAAGGTTGTTAGGAGGTGGTTACATAACTACCTTGAGTTAGTTAGTTATGGTTACTTGTGTTACAAGTAATAGATGTGTTAGGAGTTTTCCTTATAAATAAGCATGTGCCTCATGCATTGTATACAACTCATTCTCTATTTTTTCTTATCAATAAATCTTAACACTTTTCTCCTAATTTTCTCTCTAGTTCTTACTTATTATCTTCTTCCTCTTATCTTGGATTACCCTAACAGTAATGCTTGAGCAATTGTGATCTTTTAAATTTTAATATTGGAGTTATTAGATCTCTCTCCAAATAAAAGGAAATTTGGTTCAAGATATGTATTGCTTTTAGCATTTCCAAGACTTAGTTAAAATAATACCAATCATGTCATCAACTGTAGTCACTAAAAATCAAAATATTAGCATAACACTAGAAATCCATGAAATTGGGCATTCTATATACATGTGTTTCAGATCAGTACTGCAGTTGAGCGCATATAAATGCAGTTTCTTGCCTTAAGATTTTGACAAAAATATCTAAAATCGTTCATAAAATCATGCTTCATTGCCAAATTCTCAACAGCCTGTCTTCTAGAGGCCCAAATCTGCATGCAAAATAAGAAATATATACATTATACGTTAATTGAATTGCATAAATTCAATAATTTTTTAGTCAATTTTCCCATATAAACTTGTTATCCAACACAGTATTGGTTGTGTCCAAATAACACATGTATGTACCTAAAGAAAATTGAGACAAAATTAGTTGAAACCAAAGTAGCCACTCCAAGGTTAAAGGATTTACGTAACATGTAGGACAACAAACTATTCAGAAAAACAATTCCATGGTCAACCCACAATGAGAATCAAAGCTAATACAGTTCCTGCCGACATTTAAACTATCTGGAGGATGGAAGAGTTTCCTACCCCTTCTCCTCTTGAAGAAACTTCTATTAACCTTCACTTAATGACCCTCTTTTCTTCTTTTATCTAATTTGAAGGTGCTTAATTAGAAGTTGAAAGCCTCATTGGTTCTTAACAAGGTTTTAAATTGTTGTTGTTGCAGTTGTGCCACAACCCTTGATATTGCAGTAATGGATGTGGAGCAGTAGACTTTACACACTTTTCCTACCTACTATATCCCCTTTATAATTACTAATCATTCCTTGTTCAGCTTAACTGCCTAGTAAGTAACCTATGACAACAAAGCCAATCTCCGAAAAGATCATTTAGATCTAAGTCATTTTTAGTAAAACAAATCAAAATAGTATAAGCTATCAAAACTCCCGAAAGAAATTATTTAATCTATGCACTAATGCACACACCTCCTACCTTGTGGTTATGCATCAAATCTGAATTTAACATAGAAGTGCCCAGAAAATATGATTACCATTGATCTAGTTGAAGTCATAAACAAGTAGACAAGTACAAACTCAATTATTTAAAGGTCATTCTTCCTAAACTTGTGCAGCAAGACAAGGACATGCCCTCATAATATGGCTCATATAGTTCAACCCACCAAATCTACCAGTTGCATGGTTGAAACTAATAAAACGACAATCAGGATAGAGAAACTAGTACTTACATGGCCTATATGTCATCAACCAATACACTAAAAGTTGACATTGTTGCAGAGGCCTTGGGGCACGAGGACAATTTTCTTTCTGTTTCAAGCTGATCTTGTTTCCTTTGGGTCCAGATTTCCATTATCCGTAAAACATTAGCATTCTTCAAAATATATGTTGCTAACATAAGCTCCCTTTGTCGGCCTCCTATGTACCCAATACTAATAGTGCAAGTTCTAAGGTGTGATGAAAGGCATTGTGGAACAAATTCTGGTTCCGCCCAATTTTCAACATTATACTGCACCTATTAATAATAGTACACATAAATTAAAACAAAACATAAAAGTTTGTTGAGAAAAGATAAATCAAATATAATTATTAAAGTTAGCAAACCTCATAAAGTTCAAGATTTTGCAGCTTAGGGCAGTGATGGAGCACTTGTAACACCAAACCATCCCAACTATGGTGAAGCTTCAAGTGGGTCAAGTTATGAAAGATGGGAATGTAATCGTCAAAAGGGCGATATGGCCGAGACTAAATTATGCAGAAAAACAAACTATCGTATTAGGGCAAAACTCCCGAAAGAAATTATTGAATCTAATCAGTTTTGTATCATATTCATAATAAAACGGACCTTGAATCTATCTAGGCACAAATACCCGGCATTAGCGAGTGATTTCAGCGGATAAAAAGTACACATACATCCAATTTGGGGAAGTTTAAGCTATCATATTTTTGAACAATAAAATAATCTGTATGTGGGGAGCCATGTCCGAAGTGTATTTCAGATAGTTTTAGATCCTCAAGAATTGGACATCCTAGCAGAAGCAATATATAAACTTCAATGGAGGATGAGAAGGTAACGTAATCCAAATGAAGGGTTTTGAGTGAAGGAAATTCAAATCCAACGTTGAAAAAAGAAGAACCGTCCACATAAAACCAAGTGAGGTCAAGACTTACAAGGGTTGTGCATGTGAGAATACTTATTGGCAATTTGGGTAGATAAGCAGCAGACTTAGGGGGGTAATATGGACTAAGCTCAGGGTGTAGAACGTTGAGATAAATATGGAGACGAAGAAACTTGGTTGATCCATTTAGTGATATTGGGAAAGGCAAAGCGTTTGCAATGACGAATTTTACTGAAGTAAACGTCGAGGCGGAAACTGTTGATGAAATCAGATCCAGCGGCGTCTCGAGAGGCCAAAACGTAGTACACAGACTCGTTGAAAAGAAGAATTGATTCAACGGTGTCGAGATTGATGTTGGTGAAGTTTGGTGGAAACCCAGAGTTTGCGATTATCAACTTCGTTGCATTTGTCGTTAGATTTGATGCTATCGATTTTGATGTTGGTGAAGTGGAGATTGGGAACGGAGATCCAGAGACCAATCCATCTTTTGGATAAAATGGTTGTTGCAACGGCTTCTTTTTGTGGTGAGGAAAGAGAGAATGCGGCAAAGAATTTCGTCCGGTAATCTCTTTATTCTATTCCGCCGCCGCATTTCTTCTTTTCTTCTTACAGAATTAGAGTGTACGCTGCGCATCAACAACTAGAGTGTAACGTTGATGCACTTAATCAAGCAGCTTTATCTCATGTTTTTATACAATACTTTTAATTTACAGTAATTCTCCATTATAAGTGACATTTCATTTAATTAGCTAATAAAGCACCGCAACATCTTATTGTAATTATTAATAAGTACTTGTTTTATGATAACTCAAGCAATCTCTCCAAGTCAAAGTGAATAGGTCCAACATCCTATTGTTAACAAGTACCGCAAGTCCGCAACCATTAAAAACCAATGCATATTTTAGTATATATTGTAAAGGAAAATCACAACAATCTTTCAGTAATTTAAAACAGTGAAGATAAATTTGTAGTACAAAGTGCAACAGAAATACTGATTGATCACAGAACATGAGACAAGCTTGTAATGCTTGAGTAACTGTGATCTTTTAAATTTAAATATTGGAGTTACTAGATCTCTCTCCAAGTAAAAGGAAATTGGTTCAAGATATGTGCTGCTTTTAGCATTTCAAAGCCTTAGTTAAATTAACACCAATCACGTCATCAACTGAAGTCACTAAAAATCAAAATACTAGCATAACCCTAGAAATCCATGAAATTGGGCATTCTATATACATGTGTTTCAGATCAGTACTGCAGTTGAGCTCATATAAATGTAGTTTATTGCCTTAAGAGTTGGACAAAAAATATCTAAAATCGTTCATAAAAATCATGCTTCATTGCCAAATCCTCAACAGCCTGTCTTTCACCTTTCATATAACCGCCAAGAAAGACTCGGCTTCGGAGGCCCAAATCTGCATGCAAAATAAAAAATCTATATATTATACGTTAATTGAATTGCATAAATTCAATAATTTTGAAGTCAATTTTCCCATATAAACTTGTCATCCAACACAGGTACAAAATAATAATACTTGTTTCTCTCTATCTTTATAAATTGTATTATGATTAAACTAGGTACATACATATGTTATTTGAACACAGCCAATACTTGCTTTTAATTTTATCTGCTGAAACATATTCCACTTGAGACAAAACAGACTACAGTTAGAGGTCAATTAGCAAACTTCATAATCTGTAATATAGAAACATAAGCATACTGCAGTTCGATCTATACCTAATAATTTGTATGGCTCCATTGGCACTCTAATGCCACTGTAATGTTTTTCAAATAATTCCAAGCAGGAACATTGGCAACATATTTGAAGTACTTGAATCAGGAAAGACTATAGAAGGAAGCAAGAGAAAACATTTGCAGCAGAAATATATAGCTTATCTATGATAGATGATTGTAACGTGCAAATTAGAGCAAAGTTCTAAACCAATGCTTCTCTAGTTGGACTATTAAAAGAAGGTACACCAATTGGGCAATTGGTAAAAGAGATGCTGCTAATGCATTATTCACTCTTGCAGTACATAATCAAAATAAGGTAAGTATTGTAAAAGCTATGCTAGTGAAAACAGTGTCTCCCTAGTGAAATTAAACATATCAAAATTTGACAAGAGTGCAGAGGCAAATCCTATTCCATTTTCAATCATTTTTTCAATGGTGTATTAAAGATACTTGTATAGTGTTTTGTGCAATTTGCGAACACATGATTTGGTGGGCACTCTACAACCTTTCATAGAAGGTGAACAGAACCTCACTCACTAGGATGATGAGTTTGGATCTTTATTAATAGAAAAACTAGTCCAACATCTTAACATTGTTAACATGTATGGTTTTAGGGTCACTAAATACCAATGCATAGTTTAGAACATATTGTGAATCATAACATTGATTGCCTTGTTTGTTCCAAAAAAACAAAACACTGATTGCCCTGTATGTCACATTTTATAATTCTTTCTTCAATCAGGACCCATTTGTAGGTCATTCAGTGTAGTGTATCAGTCAAAGTTTAATACGCAGCAACATTTTTTTAATACCATCGTAAAATATTAGAGACAAATATGTACCAGAATCAGTATCTCACAAGGATAAAATTAAAGCACAAGAAATAAAGGCACTGTAAAAATAGCAATAACCAGAAATGCTTAGTACTACAAAATTATGAATATGGCCTGAAGGAAGAAATGAATGCCTGGTAGTTTTGCTTGTGTAAGAGATCAAAACACAGTACTAAAAATATCACAATTTGATATTGGAGGAGGAAGAGTTTCCAACCCTTTATCCTCTTGAAGCCACTTCTCTTAACCTTCCCTAAATCCCTCTTTCCATTTTTATCTACTTTGAAAGTGCTTAAAAGGTTAAAACCTCGTTGGTCCCTCACAAGGTTTTAAATTGTTGTTGTGGTTGTGTCGCAATCCTTGCTATTGCAAAGAATCGCAGTAAAAAGTGGCTGGTGCAGCCTCAAAAACAGTCATGTTGCAGCACGGAAACATCACAAACTTGTTGATGATGTGGCATAGATAACAATCATAGACCTTTATTTAAAACCTTGGATATTAATATTACTTACTACATTTTGTGGAAAAGTAGATTTTAAGCACCTTTTTCCTGTCTGCTAAACTACCCTTTATAATTCCTATAACTCCATGTACAACTCAACTTCCTAGTAACCTATGTCACCCAAACCAAATCTTCAAAAAGATCATTTAGATATAATTTCTTTTTAATGAGATTATGAAAACATTATATACTATCAAAAGACAAACAAGGATCCCTTTGAGAAAAACAACTACTTGTTTAATCTCCTTACTCCTGCCTTGTGGTTACGCATCAAATCTGAATTTAACATACAACTATACAAGTGCCCAAAAAATGGATAACCATTGATCCAATTGAAGTCATAAAGTGGTTTAATATATAAATATATGAATAAATAGGCAGAAAGTAATAACTAATTCATTTAAGTTAATTTTTCCTTAACTCATGACCTTCATAATAGCTAATAGTTCAAACCACCAAATCCAACGGTGCATGGAAGAAGCTAATGAAACAACAAGCAGGATAAAGAAACTACTACTCACCCAATCTATATATCATCAATAAAGTGAAATTTGGCATGTTGCGGAGGCCTTCGGGCACATGGATAGTTTTCTCTTCATTTCAGGATTCATAATCATGCCCCGGATTGTCATGGTTTGTAAAATTCTTGCATTCTTCAAAATATATTGCTCCAACAAAAGCTCACTTTTTTCGATTGAAATAGCACAAGTTGTAAGGGATGATAAAAGGCACTGCGGAACAAACTCTGGTTCCACCCAATTTTTTTGATGGCCTTCTTCATACGGCATATCGTCGTATAACGTCTGTTAATCAGACATATGAAATAAAGAAAAACATAAAGGGGTGTTAAGAAAACATAAAACAAATATGATTCTTAAACAAAACAAACCTCATCAAATTTGAGATTTTGAAGCTTAGGACATTGGTGGAGCACTTGTACTACCAAATCCCATCTATTGAGGAGCTCCAAGTGAGTCAAATTATGAAAGATAGGAACAACATCATAAGGGTGCTGCAGCAGATTAACCTATAAATTGTAGAAACAAATACTATTAAATGAGGACAATTCGAAAATGAAACACATTTTTCTTTAATTGAGGTAGCATGCATCGTATTCACAAGCAAACGAACCTTAAACATTTTGGGGTCTTGTGTGTACAAATATTTGACGATATTAAGGACCTTGAATGTATATATGTACAGATACTTGGCAGTAGAAAGTGCATTCACCGGAAAACAGTGACAATGTATAGAAAATTTTGCTCTTTTCAAATTGGGTAAACTTAATCTCTTAAACTCTTGAAGGGTAAGAGAATCTTCCTCAAAAGGGAGGAAATCCATTTCAATTATTTGTAGATCCTCGAGAATAGGACATCCAGCTATAAACAACATAAAATCTCGAACTTTAGAAAAGTAAACGGATTTCAAATGAAGGGTTTTGAGTGAGGGAAATTGAAATCCATTTGAAGAAAACGAAAAACCCTCAACACGAAACCAACGGAGATTAAGACTAACAAGTGTTCTACAAGTGAAGATGCTAACAGGCAATTTGGGAAAGTCAATGTCGTAATCATCAACATAACCATCATCGAGGTATTCAACATGTAGATGGAGATAGAGATACTTGAGTTTGCGTTGAACAACAAGGTTCATCCATTTGTTGATATTGGGTAACCCTAACTTGGCAAGAAAAGTGTTACGGTAACGAATGTCGAGGGTGAAACCGTCGATGACATTAGAACCAATGGCGGCTTCTCGAGAGAGTAAAACGGAGTATACAGACTGATTAAAAAGAAGATCGGATCCAATGGTATTAAAAGTACCAGCGTATGGGAATGGGAAATTGAGATTGGGAACGTGGTGCCAGAGATGAATCCACCTCTTCGACAAAGTGCTTGTTGCAACTGCTTCTATGCGTCCTGCACAGAATCGCGTCCGGTAAATATCCACCGTTGATGTTTCTGCCGCTGTTGATTTTTTCGACCGCCGCATTTTCCCTTCTTGTTCAAATTTGTTAAAATGTTTGGTTTTGGGTTTAGTTTAGCAGCGGATTCAAGTTTTGTAGTATAAGCTAAGCGGTTTCTCCTATTCGCAGAAGATGAATTTACACAATCTAACCACATTGTAATAATAGAGAAGATGGTCTTGATTGCAGGGTATGATAATAACGTGGTGCTACTAGTCTACTACTAGACATGAAAAAGGAGAAAGAAGATGAATTTTTTAATTCCAAAGAGGATAAACTGGTCACCACGCTTGTTCTAAAAGTGGACAAAGATTAATTCACAATGCTCTAATACCAAATTATTCATAGTTATGAAAATAATGTCTCATTGAATGAGCCAACCACTAACAACATGACAATAGCAGTAGCAGCAAGAGACACAAGAATGAGAATGCTATTTCTGGTTGGAAATGTGGCAGCTGGTTCAACTAATATCCAGAGACAATCAGCATAAGAAAACCGGTTACAGGAATTAATAATAGAAGAATCATAGCAGAGGTAGGGCTATTCCATTTCTTGGCAGAACATGTTTTGACTGCATTTTACAAACTATCTCTAACATCAAGTTTCTGATCATAGCAGTAGGACCAGTTGACAACATATTTGAAGTACTTGAATCAGAAAACACTATGGAAGCAGAAGAAAATGTTGAAGCAGAAGTATAGATGATTGTAAAGTACAAATTGGAGCAAGTTAAGTTCTAAATCAATGCCTGCTCTAGTTGGACTATTAAAAGAAGGTACACCAATCGGTAAAATATTGCATTATTCACTATTGCAGTTTGTAATCATTAAGTAAAGATAAGTATTGTAAAAGCTATATTAGTGAAAACAAAGCCTCTCACTCATAAAAATTTGACAAGAGTGCAAAGTTAAATCCTATTCCATTTTCAAATTACCAAACTTTGTAATACATATAATAACAGAAGCATGTAGACCCAATTAGATAATACCCATTAACTATAAAGACCTTATTATTAGAAAGATAGAGCAAGCTAGCGGGTTGAGTTATTATGCATAAGGAATATCCTTATGTATGGTGCATAAATAAATCTCCACCATGCATGCTTTAGTGCATTTGATTGATCAAAAAATCTAATTGATTAAAAAAGCATTGGATGGTGGAGATTTATTTATGCACCATGCATAAGGATATTCCTTATGCATAATAACTCTAACCCAAGCTAGCTATTGAAAATTAGACACATCTAAAGAGAACTAAGACATAAAAATGAATGCAGAAGTGGAAACCAGAGTAGCCACTCCACCAAGGTTAAAGGATTTAAGTCACATGTGGAAACCAGAGTAGCCACAAAGCTAATGCAGTTCATGCTGACAAATCAACGGTTGGGAAATAGCAAGATATATTTCTAATCAATGTCCCTACTCCATACAACCCAAAGATAGCATACTAGATCCTTTTTATATCATGCAACACGAGACCCTTCAGTGGTGAAAACAGACATGAATTTCAAGTGTCGGTTATTGGCCTAATATCCATTAAAACAGACATGTATTTCAAGTGTCGGTTATTGGCCTAATATCCATTAAAATTGAAAAATAGGGACATGTATTGTAAGTATAACATTGTCCTATATCTCACATTTTCCGATTCTTGCTTCAATCAGAAGACAACCGTTTGCAGGTCGATCAGTGTTTCAGCGGAAAATTAACATGCCACTGTCACCACATTCTTAATACCATTGAAATTAAGAAAAATATTAGAGCCAAATATGTAACCAAATCAGTAACCCCCATGGACAAAATTTAAGCTGAAAAATAAAGGCTAATTAAAAATCTGAAATTAGCATACAAGTGCCCAGGAAATATAATAACCATTGATCTAATGGAAGTCGTAAACAAGTGGACAAATACTAAACAAATAGACAAGTACTAATTCAATCATTTAAAGATCATGTGCAACAAGAAAAATTCATGACCTCATAATAGCTCAAAGTTCAAACCACCAAATCCAGCACTTGAATGGTTGAAGCTAAAGAATCGAAAGCAGGATGGGGACAATATTCTATCTAACTTACATGGTCTAAATGCAATCAATACACAAAAAGTTGGCAAGTTGCAGAGGCCTTGGGGCATGGGGACAATTTTCCTTCTAATTCAGTATTTTCTTGATTCCACTCGCTCCAGATTTTCATGGTTTCTAAAATTCCTGCATTCTTCAAGATAAATGTTACTAACATAAAGTCACTCTGTAGGCCTCCCATGTTCCGAAGAGTGCAAGTTCTAAGGCATGATGAAAGGCATTGTGGAACTAATTCTTGTTCTTCCACTGAAATTTCTTGATTATCGCGTCTGTATTGCCACCCAAACTCCTATTAACAGTACACACCAATTAAAACAAAACATAAAGGTGCATTGAGAAAAGATAAATCAGATACCATTCTTAAACTTAACAACCTTAGAAAGTTCAAGAATTTGAAGCTTAGGGCAGTGATAGAGCATCTTTATCACCAAACCCCAACTATTGTGGAGCTTCAAGTGGGTCAAATTATGAAATATAGGAATTTCAAAGTAAATGCGCTGCACCTGATAAATTATATAGAAAGACAAACTATCAAATCATGGCAAAACTACCAACAACAATCACTTGTGTCGGGTTGACGTAATATGCATCATATCATATTCATAATAAAACAAACCTTATCGTCTTCAACATTTACCCGGTCTTCCCAATACAACTTCAATGTATCTAAGTAAAGAGACTCAGAAGTTGAAAGTGCTTTCAGTGGAAAATGGGACCAGTGACTCTCTCTAATATCTGCTCTAGTCAATTTGGGTAAGCTTAAACTTTGAAACATTTGAATAGATTCAGGAGGATCTACCCAAAAACTTGTTGAACAACTATGATTCACTAATTGTAGATCCTCAAGAAGTGGACATTCAGATAGAAGCAACACAAAATTTCGACCATTACCGAAATAACTACTATCAAAATGAAGTGTTTTGAGCGAGGGAAATCCGAATTCAATGTCAGAAACAGAATAACCCTCGACACTAAACTGACGAAGATTGAGTCTTACAAGGGTTCTACATGTGAGAATGCTACTAGGCAATTGGGGTAAGTAAGCTTCTTGTTCAACATCATCAGTATCTTGATCATTGATCTCATGATCGATATGAAGATGCTTCAGATTGCGATCAACAACATGGTTGATCCATTTGACTACGTGTGGAAAACTGCGTTTATAAGCTAAATGAGGAGTACCGTATTGTATGTCGAGATGAAAACTGTCGATAGTATCGTCGGCTTCATCACACCTCATATTGCTACGCGCGCCCCCCAACCCCACCTCCCCCCTCACTCCACTCATTTTTTTTGAATTTTTTTTTACATTTTTTTTTGAATTGTTGTTTTTCACTTTTTTACATTTTTTTTCGAAAAAAGATCGGAAACTTTTTTTCCGGAAAAACCAGAAATTTTTTTCCGAAAAAAAATCAAAAAAATTTCCCGAAAAAAGATCAAATACTTTTTCCAAAAAAACCGAGAACTTTTTTCTGAAAATTTTTTCCCGAAAAACAATCGAAAAACTTTTTTTCAGAAAAATCGGAAACTTTTTTCCAAAAAAAAAAAATCGAATTTTTTTTCAGAGAGTTAAATTGCAATAATATTCTGAAAACCATTATGCTGGTTAAATGGTTTCAGAGAGTTAAACAGTGAAACCATTTGTATTGTAAAATGGTTTTATGTGTTTACTGAAACCAATATTGTGTTTTTATGGTTTTAAAAATTCTGGAAACCATTATGCTGGTTAAATGGTTTCAGGTAGTTATACAATGAAACCATTACTATTGTAAAATGGTTTTATGTGTTTACTGAAACTAATATTGTGTTTTTATAGTTTTAAAAATCCTGAAAACCATTATGCTAGCTAAATCGTTTCAGATAGTTATATATTGAAACCATTTGTATTGTAAAATGGTTTTACACTAAATGGTTCAATGATTTTAAATACCGATTATTACTGAAACCATAAATATGGTTTAATGGTTTTGATAGTTTTCTATGTGAAACCAAAATAATTGCCTAATGGTTTCTTACAAAACTAGTGTTGATTATCTTGGATAATCCTAAATAACCGTCCATAAATAATCCATAACCATTTGTTATAATCGGACATTAAAACCAAATATAATCGGACATTAAGTTTCCGATCTTTTTTCCGGAATAATTTTTGATTTGTTTTTTCCGGAAAAAAAGTTCCGATTTTTCAGGAAAAAAGGTTTCAACAATATTTATGGTTTCAAAGATCCATTATGAAATTATTACACCCCAAAAATGGTTTGGGCATGATTTTAGTTTAAAAATAATTACGAAAATATTTAATCATACATAATAAAAAAAATAAAAAAAAAACTATAAAAAAATAAAAAAAACTAAACAAAAAAAAAATTTTAAAAAATGGGGGGGGGGGGGGGGTTGGGGGGCGCGCGGAGTAATGGGGGGGCGCTGAGTAATGGGGGGCGCGTGGAGTAAGATCTAATGGTTGAAAATGGCTTATGCACCATGCATAAGGATGGCTTATGTATAATAACTTTGCCCATTTGATGGTATCAATTTGGATGTTGGCGAAGTGCACGGCAAAAGTTATTATCCATAAGGATATTTTTATGCATGGTGTATAAGTGAAATCCAGTCATCAGATCCCAGTGACACGTGTAATAATCTTAGGCATCATCTCTATTGCTCACAATCTGAACTCTTCTTCTTCTCCGACGCGGCGTGATTCTTCTCCTACCTGTTCATCTTCTTTTTCGCGTGCCGTCGATTTCGTTTTCATCATCGATTTTGTTTTTCGATTTTGTTTTCGTTTTCCTTCTTCCGGACTGGTTCATTTTCATCATCAATTTCATTTTTCGTCATTTTCAGAGCTGAAACTTCCACTTTCAGAGCTGAAGATTCAACAAAAGGTACACTTTGAATTCTGTTTCGATTCTCCTCATTGTGGCCATTTGTTCTTTGGTTCTGTTTTTATGTGTTCTGTTTCTTTGATTTTGTTTTGGGTTATGGTGGTTGGTAGTGATTTGTAGTGATGATGAATGAAAGTGAATGTGGTGATGGAAGGTGCTGTAACAACAATCAAGTTTTTCTTCTGTTTTCTATTGATTTTTTTAATGTGATTTTTAGTAACAATTCTGTGTGGATGTGTGTTGATTGTGGTTATTAGTTTGTGTAGTTGAGCATTTTGGTACTTTTGTTAGCAGGTTCAAGTTTTAAATGGTATTCCACCAACATAGGACTATTCTTTTGTCAAGTACAACAAGGTAAATGTTGATTCAGTCTTTTACATTTTCTGGTGCACCTTGTAGCTTTTTTATGTTACAAATCATTCTTGTTAAGTTAAAAATCATACCTAAACCATTTTACTGGAAGAATGGTTTCAGAAAGGTGTACTTCAAAACCATTTTGCTGGTAGAATGGTTTTCAGAGAGTTGATGCTTAATTGTTACATCCTGAACCACTTTGTGTTTGTGACTGTGCATGTGTGGTTTCAGAGATCTTCGTGTTGAGGGACTGATGCTATTTAGTTTTGTGCTTCTGTTTGTAGGCCACAGTTTGTTTAGCTTTGGTTAAGCTTAGTGTTTTGGTATAGTAACATTCTTTAGCATGAACGTGTATATGGATTTGGTCATAGCTGAAACTTCCATGTATTTTCTATCTTGTTCTCTGCTTGACTTTGTAGTAGTTAAGACACACAGAAAATTACACAAAGTTATATGTGTACAATGTTAGAAAAAGTGATAGAAATGAGAAATTATTAGTATTAATTAAAATGATATTATCAATTTTTTATAATTGTTTTTGTGAGAATTTCAAATCATTTGTTGAGGTTACAATGTTAAAGGTTTAGCACCTAATTAACACTGATCCACTGAGTTTGTTACAAATCATTCTTGCTAAGTTAAAAATCATACCTAAACCATTTTGCTGGAAGAATGGTTTCAGAAAGTTATACTTCAAAACCATTTTGCTGGTAGAATGATTTTCAGAGAGTTGATGCTTAGTTGTTGCATCCTAAACCACTTTGTGTTTGTGACTGTGCATGTGTGGTTTCAGAGATCTTCGTGTTGAGGGACTGGTGTTATTTAGTTTTGTGCTTCTGTTTGTAGGCCACAGTTTGTTTAGCTTTGGTTAAGCTTAGTGTTTTTGTATAGTAGCATTCTTTAGTTTGCAGGCATTAGTTTGTTGTATTCTTTAGTTTTATTAAGAGTAAATAAGAACAATATTTGTATAGAGCACAAATTGTAATGGGGAATGGAAATAGAAACTGAAGAATATGAAAATGAGATTATGATGTAAAAGATTATTTTTTGTAATTGTCGATTCTTTTTTAAATCATGATTGAAAATGGATTCTACAATGCTCATTTCTGTGCTAACTAGTAACTACTATTGGTCTTAAAGTTGAATTGAATATGAAAATAACCTATGGTGATAATTTTGTTCTTATGGTTTGCACAATTATTTTGAATAAAACATGAATTTTATTGGAAACCATAAGAGATCTACTTTGGTTTCACATACAACCACTAGTGAAACCATTAAGCTACACTTATGGTTTCAATTATAATATTTATTTTGAACAAAATATGAATATTTTTATTGGAAACCATAAGAGGGCTATTTTGGTTTCAGATACAAAAAAAATGAAACCATTAAGCCACACTTATGGTTTCAGTTATAATATTTATTTTGACTAAAATATGAATATTTATTTTCTGTCTATGCATTAGTGTATTAACATTTGAAAAGAAAAGACGATACATGAGAATCAATAATTCACGATTTTCACAATAAAATCAGAATTTAGTATACAAATATCGAGTAAACTGATATGCATGTGTGAATCTAATTGAATCATAAACATGTCTTCTAATAGTTCATGAAACCATCAAGTAGTAGAAACTAAGTAGTTCTTACAATTATGACCTCTATAATTCATAATTTAAACCAAAAACAACAAACACGATAGAGAAACTACTGCTAAAATCACAATCCTAACAACTATCACGCACTCTTCAAATCACAATCCTAATAACTATCATGTTTCATCTGCTATCTTTCTAAGCATTTCCTTATAGTATAATGTTGCTTCCTTCTGCACATATTGTCCTTTATAATTGCCGAGATCTGTTAATATTGCTGAACATATTTCAATTCTGAGATCCATAATTTTTGCTACTTCCTGAGCTTTAGCTCCCTTTGGCCAATTCATTGATGAAGTTGTTCTTTGACTAGTGTTCTTAAACTCACCTGCATATATATATGTAAAATAAATGGTTTAGGAAGCAACAATTAAGCATCAAAGCAGCAATTAAGCATCAACTATCTGAAACCATTCTACTAACAAAATGGTTTCAGAGTACAACTCTCTGAAACCATTTTACCAGCTAAATGGTTTAGGCAGCAACAATTAAACATCAACTATCTGAAACCATTCTACCAGCTAAATGTTTCAGAGTACAACTCTCTGAAACCATTCTACCAGCTAATTGTTGGAGGGAAAACAACACGAAAACGAATCTAATGTTCCAAATTCAAAGTTCTAAAATTCAACTAGCATCACTCATAAATTGATATGACTGTGAAGAAACAAACATCAAAAGTTTATTGTCTCAGATTTCAGCTCAGCCAACAAACAAACACATGGAATGCATAGATTACAAATTTGCAAATAGGAAAAATTCAATTACTGTTACAGTAAAAAACCAATCAACAACTTTAGAATCATGTGAAACAGATTAATTCACACATTTCATATCACAAAATTCAAGAGTTAGATCAAATATTAAAGAAAAACAGGGGAGGTTAATCAGTTCATAAGCAAAATTGCAAACATTGTTTGAGAGAAGGGGTAATTCTAGGTCATGTGAATTTTTCTCAACCTTCATCTTTAATTGAAAATTAATTTGTCAAGCATAAGGAATAAGCTCAAACCTATTTTGTTTTCATCTTTTTGTTGTTTGTTTCGGTTGAATCCAAGCTCGTGGTGTTTTGTTGTTGCCGGCGATGGTGAAGTGTTGTTGTCGGCGATGAAGATGAAATCGGCGACGGTGATGATGATTTTGGTGATGATGATTGGAAATCAAAGTCACGAAAACCAGAGAGAGAGAGAGAGAGAGAGAGAGAGAGAGAGAGAGAGAGAGAGAGAGAGAGAGAGAGAGAGAGAGAGAGAGAGAGAGAGAGAGAGAGAGAGAGAGAGAGAGAGAGAGAGAAGCAGAGGAGGAAGATGGAGGAGACCGAGGAAGGAGGAGAGCGAGAAAGAACGCAGCCAAAATTTCTACTTGGGTGGGGGTGTATAACAAAATGAAAGGGTGCAAATGGAAAGTTTATGCACGGTGCATAAACAATCTTTATGCAGGATAACCGGACCCGAAGTGCACAGCGTTCCAGAGACCGATCCATCTCTTCGATAAAATGGTTGTTGCAACGGCTTCTTTGGTGGTGAGTAAAGAAAGAATACGGCCAAGAATTTCGTTCGGTAAACTGTTTATCCTATTCTGCCGCTGCATTTCTTCTTCTTCTTCGCACAGTTAGGGTTTCACGCTGCGCATCACTCCATTATCTTTTTCTATGAAAATTATATGTATTAAAATTCCCGCCAAAAACACTTTTTCTCTCTCAAAAAACTCTCTATACTCCCACGATTTTATTTCTTTCTTTCCAATTAATTAAGTTATGTTTCTTTATTTGTTCCGTCAAAAAGAAAATAATGTTTCTTTATTTGTTGCCTAGTGATTTTCCAATTTATTGATTAAATTCAGTAGTTTATTGACTAGATATATAAAGGTGCATTTAGAGTGTAGAGAAGTAAATCATCTAAATTTAAACACCGATGGATATAATCGAATTAGAAAAATTCAATTGAACTGATGATTCAAATCAATCCAAACTAAAAAAAAAAATAAAAAATTATGGTTCGGATAAAAAACCAAATCAAACTAATTGAAAACCAATATGGTTTGGTTCGGTTCGGTTCTCGGATTTAATTTTTAAAAATCGATGTAAACCGAATCGAACCAATAGATATATATTGTTAAGAGTTAATATTTTTATTTTATATTCTGGATCCTTGTATATACTTTTTGTAGGCCCTCTCGGCACATCTTGTGCTGAGTTGTCCTCTCAGTTTCTATATATATATATATTCCATTTTAGCTTGTTCAAAAAAAAAGAGTTAATATTTTTTTTAAAGGTTAGCCCACATTAAAAAAATTAAAACCAGTCCAACTCGAACTACTTGTAGAAAAATATTGTCACGCAACAAACTATAATTTAGAAACACGCCCAACGGCAAATAACACAAACTCTCCGAATCTCAGTTCTCACACAGTCACGCCTCACGCTGTCCAAAATTAGATAAGAAAATCTAAGTTGATTGATTTACGACAACAAATGAATGATGTTCAACAACTTGAAGAAGGATTGTATATTGTATTTGATGAAATTATGGAAAAATGATTGTATGTTACATTTGATGAACTTTTGGGAAAAAAACATATAAAAAAAAAAATAATAGCATGAAATATATTGGAAAAAAGCCGATTAGAGTATATTCGAACAAAACCGATTAGTTTGGTTCGATTTCATTTTTAAAAAATATCAAAAACCGAATAATTAAAAGTTCATTTGTTCATACATCAAATTCACCAAAAATTGATTCAAACCGGTTTAATTACATCTAAATAAAATAATCTTGATGTAATCTATTATCAATGTATGTATACCGGCATATAGTCATTTTAATAAAATCCTATCCTATCATTGTATAAGCAACTACTCAATTCCAATTAATAAAAGGCAAAACATATGTACTACAAATTTTAAAACCTTTTTTTTTTCTTAGGTTGAGTCTTCCAAATTTCAAAACAGTTGCTTTTAGCATTTAACATTACTTTATTGGGTCATGTGGCGCAACATGGCAAGATTATATTAGATCACATATAATAAATCCAACATTAAAAACTGCAATTAAGCCAAATAAACTTAATTGCAGTTTTGATCCCTCTATTTTTAATTTTTTGCAGTTTTGATCCTCCTATTTTAAAACTCGACAGTTTTGGTTCCCCTATCATAATATTTAGCTATAAATTGACAATATAATATGATTTAAATAACATGGTATAGTGGTATATAATTCGATGATGAAAAAAATATCAACATCGGTGAAATTATAAAAAAAATTGTTTATACAGTTCATTTAAAACATATTATATCATCATATATTATTACACAAAATCTAACTTCTATACTGTAATCGCCACCACAAGAATAATGTTTCCTACATACTGTATTTTTTTCAATGGCCTGGACACCATCGCAGAGAATCCCATGTTCAAAGGACACATCCACATAAATAAAAATAATAATATTCACAAGGTGTGACAAGTTGGGAATGTGAGCGCGTAAAAAAGGATTTTTAAATTTCAAATTCTAAAGATTAAATTCCTCAAAAATTTGGGCGCATAATTTTTTATGTTTTAAAATTTAAATTTTGTGGAGTACATCGTGGAATCTAACTAACATTGAGTTTTTCTCCATAAATTTCACCAATAAGAAATTAGAATATAAGTGATGTTCAAAGAAGGGATGTCGAAAATCAACTCAAAAAATAACATAGTAACTTGCAATAACACTAAGCAACTCCCTGTATATTGAGATAAAATTTAACAAAATGATCCCTTAAAAAAGTTAAAACCCTTGCAGTTGCAAACTTGTAACCTGTAAGTTGATTGTAATCCATCAGAGTAACATTTTATTTTTATCAGTAGTAGAGTAACTAGACACCATGCCCGTGCATTCGCACGGGTCATATATATGACATAACAATTTACATATATGTGACATACGGAAAACTTCTTTATAAACAACATTTACAGTTTCATCCGTATCTTCTTTTTCGTCGGTTATTAATATTAGATTTGGTTTGACACGGAGAATCATAACTCAAATACGCTTTTTTCTTCCCCAGGAATTAAATCCAAAGCATAATCATTTATTGCATCAACAATTGTATTTTTAGGAGCTAATATAGCATTAATTAGTTATTTTATAAAGAATTTTAAAAAGTTCCATATAAAAACTTATTGAATTTTATAAACAATGAAACAAATTGAGTTTATAGTATAAAGAGAAAAATCGAGGATATGATAACAAAATTGCAATGCCACAAAAAAGTTTCAAAAATAAGAAGAAAAAAAAATATAATATCGTTCGTCACAACCAAAATATTTAAAAAATACAGTTCAGGTACATCAAACAACAATAATTAGATTTAAAAAAAGATTGATAGTGCGATGAAAAATAAAATGTAGTTGATGCATTGAAAGTCATAGTTATTAGGTGGTGTTACCAACATATTTCAAATAAATTCAAGTGGCTTAGTAGCTAAATAATAAAATTGTATAGAGAAAAATTTTAAAAATAAGGAAAAAAATACAATATTGTTCGTCACAGCCAAAATATTAAAAAATATAGTTCGGGTACATCAAACAAAAATAATTTGATTAAAAAAAGATTGAAAGTGCGATGAAAAATAAAATGTAGTTGATGCATCAAAAGTCATAGTTATTAGGTGGTGTTACCAATATATTTCAAATGAATTCAAGTGGCTTAGTGATTGGGGGGTGTATTGAATTGAGATTTTGAAAGACTATTTTAACAAAAAAAGTTTTGAAGATTTTAAAAGATTTCCTGTGATTATATTGATTTTGTGAGATTTGAACAGATTTTTTTTAAAGACTTTTTACAATCAGGATTTTTAATACAGTATTTTATGACTTTATGACACAGATTTTTAAGATTTCAAAATACTTTATGGATTTTTATGATTTCAAAAGATTCAATAAATTTTAACAAAAAAAAAAAAAAAAAAACACACATACACACACAATGTCACAATATCAATGAAAAGAAAACAATTCTATAAAATAAAGAAAAGAAACTTTATAAAAAAAATGCATTTTTTTAGGGAAGCATATGACATCGTTCGTATTCAATAAAACCTAACATACAATACCATGTTTATTATCTATTTGATTTTGTGTAAGTGTGTAATGTTTGTTGCATTGAGTTGAATACGAATTCTTGAACAATGCGCTAATAGAGAAATTTGATTTTGTGATTGAAGCATGATTTGTTCTTTGCTATGTGAGTGAACATGAGTGCAATTGAGCATTGATTTTGTATTGCGCTGTTAACTCAAGGGACTCCGTGATCTCAAATTTTTTCCAGAGCAATTAGGTTATTTATTTTGTAGTATTTGTTTGTTACATTGATGGTGTGTTTGGTTGTGAAGAGAAAGTGAGAAGAGAGAAATAAGTGAGAGAGAGTTTGAGAAGAGAGAAAGATGAAAGAAATATGGTAGATTTGATGTATTGATTGGTATAAGAGAAAAAAGAGAGAAATATAAGAGAAAGAGATGTGTTTAATTTATAAAAAGACAAAACTACCCTTATATGAATTTTTATATTAATTATAAGATTTTTAATATATTTTAATTCAACTTTTAACAAACTTAGTTTATTTAATATGTTATTTATTAATAAAAAAATTATCACAACCCCATTTTACCAAAGTATAGGCAACGAACATGTACTCGCGTTGGTTTCGTCTTAAAAAAATAAATTCAGCTGTATTATAAAAAAAAAAAATATGAAGCATTTTATGTTCAATGGCATAATAGTCATTTTGAAAGTGTGTTGCTTGGTCTCTGCACTTTATTCCCATATCAAGAGAGAAAGCAAAAAGCTGTGGGGCCTACAACTTTTTATTCTCTCTTCTCACTTTCTCTGCTTGCCAATCACAAGAAAACTCTCATTTCTTCTCTCTTTCTCTCTTCTTTATCTCTCTCTTCTCCATTTCTCTCAAACCAAACAAAGGCTGAATCGTAACAAAGAAAGTAATCATAATCGTGTTTTGTTAAAAAAAATTGTTGAAGAAAGCAGATTTGATAAACAAATGAGAAGAAGAAAAAGAAAAATTTTGAACAAAAGGAAAATAATGAAAGAAAAATAAAAAGTCTTGAAGAGTTTGGAAAAGTCTTGAGGGTTTGAGTGAGATTGTTAGATGAGAGTTTCAAGTGTATTTTTAACTAAAAAGTCTTTCAAAATTCATTCCACAAAAGAATCCATCAAAATCGGTAGACTTTTGAATACCAATAGACTTTTTAAAAGTGGGGAGAAATCTCTATTGAATACCAATAGATTTCATTGCCTTGCAAAAAAAATCTTGATTGTCTTAATTGAATACCAAAAGATTTTTCTGACTTTTGTAAAAATCTTAATTGAATACCACAAGATTTTCTTATAATAAAAAAGTCTTTTAAAATCCATTGAAATCTCAATCCAATACACCCCCTAAATAATAAAACTGTATAGAGAGGTTGCGGGTTCAAATCCGAATTGAGATTCAAATCCAAAATTCTCAACTCGATCATCTTAAGGGGCAAAAAAAGGTAACATTTCATTTAATTAGCTAGTAAAGCACTACAGCATCTTATTGTCATCCCTCAATTGAAGGCTTCATTCCAACACAAGTTGAGATGAACCTAAAATAATTAAGATGTTAGACGTAAAGTTATGGTTCATGTTGTTTTGTACATTACATGAGTTTGATTTAGTTCTTCATACTATAAAAAATTTCTCTCTCCTATTAGATCAAATATCTCTTTAAATTTTAATTGAACATTTAATGCATATAATTAAGACGTGTGACAAAATTATAGTCTCAATTGTTTTACTTTTTAAATATGTTTGATTTAGTTCTTCACACCATAATAGATTACCCTCTTCCGTTAGATTGTACATCCTTTTTGATATTTTAATTGAAAATTATGCAAAAATAGTTAAGATGTAAGGTTATAGTTTCAATTGTTTTTCTTTTTACACGGGCTTGATTTTGTTTTTCACACCGCAAGAAGTTACTCTATTCTATTTGATTAAACTCATCTTAAAATTTTAAATGAATTTTTACAAAAATTAATTAAGACGTAATGCCTAAGAATATTGTCTCAAATTCTCAATTGTTTTACTTTTGACAGCTTTATTTATTTATTTACGCTGTAAGAGATTATCATCTTCTGTTTGAACAAATTTCTCTGAATATTTTGATTGAAAATTTTACAAAAACAATTAAGAATCGAGACCTTAGGTTATGATATCAATTGTTTTATTTTTTACACTGTCTTCATCTAGTTCTTCAAGTCGTAAGAGCGATTATCCTCGATCCGTTGGAATTTCTGGTTGGAAATTGGCAACTGCTTCAATTGATATCCAAAGACAACTAGCATACGGTTTGGTGGGAACTCTACAACCTTTCATAGGAGGTGAATAGAGTCTCACTCACTATGATGATCAGTTCGGACCTTTACTAATAAAAATTAACTATCTAAAAAAATTATTTTAACATCGAAATTGTTTTGAAATTGTTAACATGCATGGTTTTAGAACATATCGCTAATCATAACACAGATTGTCTGATTCAATAATTTAAAACAACCAGTGAAGATAAAATGACCCATTTGGTTTCTACCAGTACAGCAGTTGAGCTCATGTAGAATGTGTTTTCTTGCCTTAAGATTTTGACAAAAACATCTAAAATCACACACAAAGTTATGCAACTTCTGTGACAAATCCTCAAGAGCCTATCTTTCACCTTTTTTCAAGTAACCACCAAGAAAGACTTGATTGTTTCCAGAGATCCAAATCTGCATGCAAAAATTTTATTAAAAAAAAATGTTAATTGAATTGCATAAACTCAATGACTTTTAAGTTAATTTTCCCATATATATTTGGCATCAACACAAATACAGTATAATATGTGTTTCTCTAACTTTACAAATTTTATCTGCTGAAACATATACCGCTTAAGATAACAAGCATATAATTAATCTAGTTCTATAGTATCGTCATCTTCTACCTAACAATGTTCTTGCAACTAGGGTAGCCACTGAACTGATATATACTTTTCAGCACTGTAAAAATATGAATACACCGTTTATAATTACTGTTTATTCCTTGTCCAATCAACTGCCTAGATCTAGAGAATAGATTCTCTCAATTAATTTAGGAAAATAGTAGAATCCTAGCCATTGATTTGTAAGGAGAGAGAAAAGAAAAAGAGGAAAAAGGTGAATTAAAGGGTAGAGATTGAAGAAATTGAGGAAATTGAGGGAATTAAAATTGAGAGAATAAGTCATTTTTAGCAAGACAATCAAAACATTATTTAATCGATGTGCACACCTCCTGCCTCGTCATGCATCAAATCGGAATTTATTAGCATACAAGTGCCCAGACAATAAGATAACTATTGATCTAATTGAAGTCATAAAGAAGTAGACAAGTACTAACTCAATTATTTAAAGATAATTTTTCCTGAACTTGTGCAACGAGGCAAAGTCACAAACTCATAATAGCTCATAGTTCAAACTACCAAATTCAGCAGTTGTATGGTTGAAACTAATCATACCACAAGCAAGATAGAGAAACTACTACTTACACGGTCTTTATGTTATCAATCAATACACTAAAAGTTGACATGTTGCAGAGGCCTTCGGGCATAGGGACAATTTTCTTTCAATTCCAGGTTGTTCTTGTTTCCTTTGGGTCCTGATTTTCATAGTTTGTAACATTCTTGCATTCTTCAAAATATATGTCGCAAACATAAGCTCACTTTGTAGGCCTCCCATGTTCACAATAGTGCAAGTTCTAAGGTATGATGAAAGGCATTGTGGAACAAAATCTGGTTCCACCCAATTTTTTCCATCTATTGTACACATTGGCTCCTATTAATAGTACACAAAAATTAAAATCAAACATAAGGGTTCGCTGAAAAAAGATAATCAAATATGATTCTTAAACTTAACAAACCTTATAAAGTTCAAGATCTTGAAGCTTAGGGCAGTGATGCAGCACTTGCACCACCAAATCCAAACTATGAAGGAGATGCAACTGCAAGTAGGTCAAATTATGAAAGATGCGAATGTAACTGTAAAGGGGCTGCAGCTGATTCACCTAAAGTATGTAGAAAGACAAACTATCAAATCAGGGAAAAACTCCCAAAAGAAATAATTGAATGTAATCGTGTGTCAGTGTTAAGTAGATTGAAGTAACATGCATCATATTCATAATAAAACAGACCTTGCCGACTTCGTGGTCTTTTGTATACAACTTCAATGTATCTAAGCACGTAGGCTTAGAAGTTGAAAGTGCTTCCCGGGGACAAAAGGACCAACCACATTCAGATGTATTTGCTCTAATCAGTTTGGGTAAGCTTAAGCTTTTAAACTCTTGAAGAGCAAGAGGATCATTGTCATACGCAAAAAATACATAAAATAGTTTTAGATCCTCAAGATTTGGACATCCAGATAGAAGCAAAAAAAAATCTCGATCTTTAAAGAATTCAATATATTCCAAACTAAGGGTTTTGAGTGAGGGAAATCCAAATCCAATGGAAGAAAAAACAAAACCCTCCACACGGAACCGATATAGGTCGAGACTTACAAGGGTTTTGCAGATGAAGATTCTAACAGGCAATTTGGGTAAGGAAACATCTTCATCAAGATCGTCATCATCATATTTACCTTCATTTATATGAAGACGAAGATGCTTGAGTTTGCGTTGAACAACAAGGTTGATCCATCTGACAATGTTTGGAAAACCACAATCATAGGCAAGATGAGGGTCATTATATATAATATCGAGGTGGAAACTGTCGACATTAGAGCCAGCGGCATCTCGAGAGGCTAAAACGGAGTACATAGATTCATTAAATTTGTAATTAGATTCAATGTTATCCACTTTGATGTTGGTGAAGTCGATATTGGGAACGGAGATCCAGAGATGAGTCCACCTCTTTGACAAAACGCTTGTCGCAACTGCTTCTTTTGTGGTCACAAAAGAGAGAATGTGGCAAAGAATCTCATCTTGTAATCTACTTATCCTATCTACCATTGCTTTTGATTTTTGCCGACGCTGATTTCTTCTTCGCAGAATTAGGGTTTTACACTGCACATCACACACAAGCAGTCACATACAAATATCTATTTGTAAAATACTTCTCTCAATTAGTTAAATACACCACCTTTGTCTCTAAATACAAGACTAAATCATGGGAATTAAACATAGGCGGAGCCAGAAAAGTTTTAGAGCCTCGGCACAATTTAAACCGCAAGCGGCAAATTTACATGTGACATAATGATAAATTAAAGTAAAATAGACTTGTGATTTTGTCAACAAAAGTACAATTTGGATCAAGAGGAATGAAATATAACATACAAATAATGTGCTAAATAAAACCACGAGGCAAATTTCCTTTCCGAGACTTTGATGAGGTGAATGTTCGTACAATATCAACATCATCAAGCTTTTTTTTTTTTGCATCAGCAAAAGCAAGACATTTTATTCATGAAAGGCATAAGAAATGCCTAAAGCATAGATACAAAGGTAGGCAAAACCATCCATGATACAACCAATTGCCAAGTCAAAAATTCTACATAGCCTAACTGTCATAAACATTTCAAAATCAAAACCAAAACCCTAAAAAAGATCAAAATTTCACAAACAAAATCAAAACCCTAAAAAAAATCAAATCAAACATCGACTTACACTTACCTGTGCTGCGTGCGAGAGAGAGAAACGCGTGAGAGAGAGCTGTGCCGTCGGGTGGCGGCAGCAGCGGCGACGGATTTGGATTTTGGTAGAAGGTTGAGTTGTGATGCGATGAGAGACACAAGAGAGAAGCGTGTTCTGTTTTTTCAGAAACACGTTTTTGTTTTTTTTTATTCCAAACAAAAAAAATTGGATAGGGCCGAGCCCAGGCAGGCCGGACTCTGGCTTCGCCCCTGGAATTAAAGATGGGTTTGGTATGGAACCACTTGATGGGAATTAATTAAAGACTTGATAGGGAGGACCGCGATTCGATCCCCTCAACTGCGATCGAGAGGGGGCTGAAACCACTTGATGCTAGAAATGACCCCCAAACCAAATTAGGCGGTCATGTGGACCGGATACCGGTGGTGAAAAAACAAAAAAAAGGGTTTAGTATAAAATTCATGGACAATTATTTTGAGAAAAAAGGTTTAAAAAATGCAAATGAGATATTTTGAGACAGAGGGAGTAATAAAATCCTATTTTCAAACTAATTAAAATGTCTATACTATTTCACTAAAAATATTGACTCATATAAAAAAAAATAATACTATAAATTCTAATTTCAAATAAGGTTTTTGCATATGTAAAAAAAAAAAAGTTTTTTGCAATTGACTACTCTAAATTAAATAATGAAGAGAAACCAATAATTAATAATTAATGGTAGCTGAATCTAACACAAAAACTATCATATTGTACGCCGAAGATCTAGGAAACTTGATGATACCAAATCATAAGACCTAAAGTTCTGCCAAGACAACAATACAAGAACCCAGTCTACAATTAAAACCTAGAATGAAACGAAAGTTCCACCCAAACAGCAGTAAAATTATCAAATCAGGGCAAAAATCCCAAAAGAAATTATTGAATGTTATCTGTCATATCATAAATTTAAGTTTTGTGTACTAACACACAAATGGTTGTTAACAAGTACAATTGCTTTATGATTTTGTCAAAATAAAGTATTGCTTTATGCTAATATGATAACTCAAATGCAATCTCTCCAAGTTAAAGGAAGTTGATCCAACATTTATTGAAATTGTTAACAAATAGTATTTTTTTACAACCACTAAAAATCAATGCCTATTTTAGTGCTAATTTTTAATCATAACACTGATTCAGTAATTCAAAATATCTATTGCTTTTACTATCTCAAAGCCTCTTAAGAAAATGTATCCAAAAAAAAAAAAGCCTCTTAAGAAAATACCAATCATGTCATCAACGGTAGCCTGTAAGATCAAAATATTAGCATCACACTAGAAATCCATGAAATTGGTCATTCTATATACATGGTATTTATGATCAATGCTGCAGTTGAACTCATATATAATATGTATTTTCTTGCCTTAAAATTTGACAAAAATAGCTAAAATCACCCATGAAATCATGCTTCAGTGACAAATCCCGAGAGCCTATCTTTCACCTTTCAAGTAACCGCCATGAAAGACAACTCTGCATGCAAAAAGAAAATTTATAAGATTTGATTCACATGTGGGACAACAAATCATGCCAACAAAGTGCATAACTCCTTATTATTCCTTGTGTAGCTTAACTGTCTGCTGTGTTAACCTGTGTCAACAAAACTGTGACTTCAAACAGATAATACGGCGATTTGAAGAAAAAGGAAAACCACAGTAATGTTCTCTAATGCCACAGTAATGTTTTTCAAATAACTCCAAGCAGGAACATTGGCAACATATTTGAAGTATTTGAATCAGGAAATACTATAGAAGGAAGCAAGAGAAAACATTTGCAGCAGAAATATATAGCTTATCTATGATAGATGACTGTAAAGTGCAAATTAGATCAAGTTCTAAACCAATCCTTCACTAGTTGGACTATTAGAAGAAGGTACACCAATTGGTAAAAGAGATGCTGCTACTGCATTATTCACTATTGCAGTACATAATCCTAATAAGGTAAGTATTGTAAAAGCTATGCTAGTGAAAACAGTGTCTCCCTAATGAAATTAAACATATCAAAATTTGACAAGAGTGCAGAAGCAAATCCTATTCGATTTTCAATCATTTCTTCAATGGTGTATTAAAGATATTTGTATGGTGTTTTGTGCAATTTGCTAGCACACGATTTGGTGGGCAATCTACAACCTTTCATAGAAGGTGAATAGAACCTCACTCACTATGATGACGAGTTTGGATCTTTATTAATAGAAAAATTAGTCCAACATCTTATTAACATTGTTAACATGTATGGTTTTAGGATCACTAAATACCAATGCATATTTTAGAACATATTGTGAATCATAACATTGATTGCCTTGTTTGTTGCAAAAAAAAAACACTGATTGCCCTGTATGTCACGTTTTATAATTCTTTCTTCAATCAGGACCCATTTGTAGGTCATTCAGTGTAGTGTATCCGTCAAAATTTAATACGCAGGAACATTTTTTTAATACCATGGTAAAATATTAGAGACAAATATGTACCAGAATCAGTATCTCACAAGGATAAAATTAAAGCACAAGAAATAAAGGGACTGTAAAAATAGCAATAACCAGAAATGCTTAGTACTACAAAATTATGAATATGGCCTGAAGGAAGAAATGAATGCCTGGTCAATAATTTTGCTTGTGTAAGAGATCAAAACACGGTACTAAAAATATCACAATTTGATATTGGAGGAGGAAGAGTTTCCAACACTTTATCCTCTTGAAGCCACTTCTCTTAACCTTCGCTAAATCCCTCTTTCCATTTTTATCTACTTTGAAAGTGCTTAAAAGGTTAAAACCCCGTTGGTCCTTCACAAGGTTTTAAATTGTTGTTGTGGTTGTGTCGCAATCCTTGCTATTGCAAAGAATCTCAGTAAAATGTGGCTGTTGCAGCCTCAAAAACAGTCATGTTGCAGTACGGAAACATCACAAACTTGTTGATGATGTGGCATAGATAACAATCATAGACCTGTATTTGTGGCCCGTTTGGCCTAACTTAATTTTGAGCTTATGCAAACAGCTTATGCAATTTTTATGTATTATTATAAGTTTGTCAAGGTAGTTTATGATAAAATAGATTATAAAAATTCAATTTTTACTAGTTTGAACTTATAAAATAGCATAAAACCTAATTTTTATTGCATAAGTTGTTTGCATAAGCTCAAAAATAAGCTAGGCCAAACGGACCCTTAAAACCTTGGATATTAATATTACTACATTTTGTGGAAAAGTTGATTTTAAGCACCTTTTTCCTGTCTACTAAACTACCCTTTATAATTCCTATAACTCCATGTACAATTCAACTTCCTAGTAACCTATGTCACCCAAACCAAATCTTCAAAAAGATCATTTAGATATAATTTATTTTTAATGAGATTATCAAAACATTATATACTATCAAAAGCCAAACAAGGATCCCTTTGAGAAAAACAACTACTTGTTTAATCTCCTTACTCCTGCCTTGTGGTTACGCATCAAATCTGAATTTAACATACAGCTATACAAGTGCCCAAAAAATGGATAACCATTGATCCAATTGAAGTCATAAAATGCTTTAATATATAAATATATGAATAAATAGGTAGACAAGTAATAACTAATTCATTTAAGTTAATTTTTCCTTAACCCATGACCTTCATAATAGCTAATAGTTCAAACCACCAAATCCAACGGTGCATGGAAGAAGCTGATGAAACAACAAGCGGGATAAAGAAACTACTACTCACCCAATCTATATATCATCAATAAAGTGAAATTTGGCATGTTGCGGAGGCCTTCGGGCACATGGATAGTGTTCTCTTCATTTCAGGGTTCTTAATCATGCACCAGATTGTCATGGTTTGTAAAATTCTTGCATTCTTCAAAATATATTGCTCCAACAAAAGCTCACTTTGTAGGATTGAAACAGCACAAGTTGTAAGGGATGATAAAAGGCACTGCGGAACAAACTATGGTTCCACCCAATTTTTTTGAAGGCCTTCTTCATACCGCATATCGTCGAATAAATCCTATTAATCGGACATATGAGATAAAAAAAAACATAAAGGGGTGTTAAGAAAGCACAAAACAAATATGGTTCTTAAACAAAACAAACCTCTTCAAATGTGAGATTTTGAAGCTTAGGACATTGGTGGAGCACTTGTACTACCAAATCCCATCTATTGTGGAGCTCCAAGTGAGTCAAATTATGAAAGATAGGAACAACATCATAAGGGTGCTGCATCATATTAACCTAAATATTGTAGAAAGAAATACTATTAAATGAGGACAAAATTCGAAAATGAAACACATTTTTCTTTAATTGAGGTAGCATGCATGCATGCATCGTATTCACAAGCAAACGAACCTTAAACATTTTGGGGTCTTGTGTGTACAAATATTTGACGATATTAAGGACCTTGATGAATGTATATATGCACAGATACTTGGCAGTAGAAAGCGCATTCACCGGAACACGGTGACAATGAAATACAACAAATTTTACTCTTTTCAAATTGGGTAAAGTTAATCTCTTAAACTCTTGAAGGGTAAGAGAATCTTCCTCAAGAGGGAGGAAATCCATATTAATTATTTCTAGATCCTCGAGAATAGGACATCGAGCTATAAACAACTTAAAATCTCGAACTTTAGAAAAGTAAACGGATTTCAAACGAAGGGTTTTGAGTGAGGGAAATTGAAATCCATTTGAAGAAAACGAAAAACCCTCGACACGGAACCAACAAGTGTTCTGCAGGTGAAAATGGTAACAGGCAATCTGGGAAAGTGAATAATGTCGTAATCATCATCATCAAGGTTTTCAACATGTAGATGGAGATACTTGAGTTTGCGTTGAACAACAAGGTTGATCCATTTGATGATATTGGGTAACCCTAAATTGGTAAGAAAAGAGTTACCGTAGCGAATGTGGAGGCTGAAACCGTCGATGACATTGGAACCAATGGCGGCTTCTCGAGAGAGTAAAAAGAAGATCGGATCCAATGGTATTAAAAGTATTAGTTTATCGGAAATTGAGATTGGGAACGTGGTGCCAGAAAAGAGAGAATCCGGCACAGAATCGCGTCCGATAAACTGCTTATTCTATCCACCGTTGATGCTTCTACTGCTGTTGATTTTTTCGACCGCCGCATTTTCCCTTCTTGTTCAAATTTGTTAAAATGTTTGGTTTTGGGTTTAGTTTAGCAGCGGATTCAAGTTTTGTATAAGCTAAGCGGTTTCTCCTATTCGCATAATGGTAAATTTTGAATTTAGCAGCATTTTACGGTGTATTTAACCACTTCTTATTAGCATACTATCTAAAAATTAAGTGAGCGTAAATATATATATATTCGTAAATGAGTAATGCTATGGACAAACTCTCAAACACACCCTTTTTAACACATCCTCATTCATTGGTCCATGTCATCACTTTTTAAAAACCATTTACTTGCTAACTGGTTATGCTGGTTTAGATACACACATTTTATAAAAATAAAAAATAAAAACTAATTCTAAAGAAAACTAAAGTCACTGATCCCTTGTTCATAAAAAACACTAGATCTAGTTACTGTCAAAAATTAACTTGATCTCCTTTATTTTTTTCTTACAAGAAATTGATCTCCTTCATTGTTACTCCTTAGAATCATAAAAAAAATTAAACTTACTCAAACACTACCACACGAACAAGCCAAACACACCCATGTTGATTCTTTATTGTTAAAAATTGGGTAATTTCATCTCATAAAAAATGGGTTCTTTCATTGAATTCTTTGATTTTCTAGAAAAAAAAAAAAAAGTAATTTATGTACTTTATCTATGCAACAACCTACACCCAAGATGGAATGTTAAAAATTGTTGCTTCAAATCCATAATAATTTCTGGAAGATTCTCGTGCCATAACGCGTAACCGCCTCTGCTTTGCTTCCAATGATTTTGCCGAGCTCGATGAAGAGGTTGCCCTGATTTGCAGCGTTGAGGAAGACGCTGAGTTGCCAGGAATTTAATTAGAAGAATTTGCATCTTAAATTATATGAAACCAGTAAATCCGGTTGCCAGTTACAAAGTATTTTAATAAGAATGACGTGGACCAATAGAAATGCAAGTGTTAAAAAGCGTTTGACAGAGCGTGTGTGCATAGCATAACTCTTCGTAAATTATTGTATTTCTTTTCTAATTAATTTCCGCTTGTTTGGAGGGAAAGAAAAAGAAAGAAAAGAAAATTGCGGAAACCAATGCATGTATTTGGACTAATGTTAGTCTAAATACATATGTTCTGGCATCTGAGAATCGATTTCGTCTTTACAACCTTTACGATTACTTCAGTGTCCATCTTGATAATCATACCGGTGATCTTCAGCTTCTCTATCCACGACAAAACCGCTTCCAAACATAGAACTTCCGACATTGTTGATTTTGGCCCTGTTTGGATTAGCTTATTTTTGAGCTTATGCAAACAACTTATGCAATATAAATTAAGTTTTATGCTATTTTATAAGTTCAAACTAGTGAGAATTGTATTTTTATAAGCTATTTTATCATAATCTACCTTAATAATACTTAAAAATTGCATAAGTTGTTTGCATAAGCTCAAAAATAAGCTAATCCAAACAGGACCTTTATAATTCTTAATTTATTCTCTTTTGTATTTTTAATGCCCTTTATTTTTTTGCTAAAAATTGTTGTGACATTTTAAAATAAAAAAAAAAATTAATATAACAAAAATGGTTGGGAAGTTACATTGTTTAATTGGTTAGATTGTGTAAAAAATAGGATTTACATTAGTAACACAACTTTCAAACTAGATTTAAGGGCAAAAACAAAATTTTGGGGACCTAGGAGCAACTTTGGACCCAAAGAGCAAATTTCAAAACTATGAAGGGCAAAACATCTATAAATAAAACATCATATTAAAACAAGGAGAAAGAAGATGAATTTACACAATCTAACCACATTGTAATAATAGAGAAGATGATCTTGATTGCAGGGTATGATAAACTCTGGTCACCACGCTTGTTCTAAAAGTGGACAGACTAATTCACAATGCTCTAATACCAAATTATTCATAGTTCACCAATGGTGCTATGAAAATAATGTCTCATTGAATGAGCCAACCACTAACAACATGACAATAGCAATAGCAGCAAGAGACACAAGAATAAGAATGCTATTTCTGATTGGAAATGTGGCAGCTGGTTCAACTAATATCCAGAGACAATCGGCATAAGAAAACCGGAAACAGGAATTAACAATAGAAGAATCATAGCAGAGGTAGGGGCTATTCCATTTCTTGACAGAACATGTTTTTACTGCATTTTACAAACTATCTGTAACATCAAGATTCTGATCATAGCAGTAGGACCAGTTGACAACATATTTGAAGTACTTGAATCAGAAAACACTATGGAAGCAGAAGTATAGATGATTGTAAAGTACAAATTGGAGTAAGTTCTAAATCAATGCCTGCTCTAGTTGGACTATTAAAAGAAGGTACACCAATCGGTAAAATATTGCATTATTCACTATTGCAGTTTGTAATCATTAAGTAAAGATAAGTATTGTAAAAGCTATATTAGTGAAAACAAAGTCTCTCACTCATAAAAATTTGACAAGAGTGCAAAGTTAAATCCTATTCCATTTTCAAATTACCAAACTTCGTACTATATGATAACAGAAGCATGTAGACCCAATTAGATAATACCCATAAACTATAAAGACCTTATTATTAGAAAGATAGAGCAAGCTAGCTATTGTAAATTAGACACATCTAAAGAGAACTAAGACATAAAAATGAATGCCAGAAGTGGAAACCAGAGTAACCACTCTAACAAGGTTAAAGGATTTAAGTCACATGTGGAAACCAGAGTAGCCACAAAGCTAATGCAGTTCATGCTGACAAATGAACGGTTGGGAAATAGCAAGATATATTTCTAATCTATGTCCCTACTCCATACAATACAAAGATAGCATACTAGATCCTTTTTATATCATGCAACACGAGACCCGTCAGTGGTGAAAACAGACATGTATTTCAAGTGTCGGTTATTGGCCTAATATCCATTAAAATTGACAAATAGGGACATGTAATTATAACATTGTCATATATCTCACAATTTCTGATTCTTCAATCAGAAAGACAACTGTTTGCAGGCCGATCAGTGTTTCAGCGGAAAATTAACATGCCACTGCCACCACATTTTCAATACCATTGAAATTGAGAAAAATATCAAAGCCAAATATGTAACAAAATCAGTAACCCCCATGGACAAAATTTAAGCTGAAAAATAAAGGCTAATTAAAAATCTGAAATTAGCATAAACAAGTGGACAAATACTAAACAAATAGACAAGTACTAATTCAATGATTTAAAGATCATGTCCAACAAGACAAAGTCATGACCTCATAATAGCTCAAAGTTCAAACCACCAAATCCAGCACTTGAATGGTTGAAGCTAAAGAATCGAAAAGCAGGATGGGGACAATATTCTATCTAACTTACATGGTCTAAATGCAATCAATACACAAAAAGTTGGCAAGTTGCAGAGGCCTTCGGGCATGGGGACAATTTTCCTTCTAATTCAGTTTTTTCTCGACTCCACTCGCTCCAGATTTCCATGGTTTGTAAAATTCTAGCATTCTTCAAGATAATTGTTACTAACATAAAGTCACTCTGTAGGCCTCCCATGTTCCGAATAGCGCAAGTTCTAAGGCATGATGAAAGGCATTGTGGTGCTAAGTCTTGTTCTTCCACTGAAATCTCTTGAATATGGTCTCCGTATTGGCACCCTGTCTCCTATTAACAGTACACACCAATTAAAACAAATCATAAAGGTGCATTGAGAAAAGATAAATCAAATACCATTTTAAAACTTAACAGCCTTGGAAAGTTCAAGACTTTGAAGCTTAGGGCAGTGATGGAGCATCTTTATCACCAAACCCCAACTATTGTCGAGCTCCAAGTGGGTCAAATTATGAAATATAGGAATTTCAAAGTAAATGCGCTGCACCTGATAAATTATATAGAAAGACAAACTATCAAATCATGGCAAAACTACCAACAAAAATTATTTAATGTAATCACTTGTGTCAGAGTTAACACCAACACTGACACAAGTAGATTGACATAATATGCATCATATCAAATTCATAATAAAACAAACCTTATCGTCTTCAATATTTACCCGGTCTTCCCAGTACAACTTCAATGTATCTAAGTACAGAGACTCAGCAGTTGAAAGTGCTTTCAGTGGAAAATGGGACCAGTAACTCTCTCTAATATAAGCTCTAATCAATTTGGGTAAGCTTAAACTTTGAAACATTTGAATAGATTCAGGAGGATCTACCCGAAAACTTATAGTTTGACAACTATTCACTAATTGTAAATCCTCAAGAACTGGACATCTAGATAGAAGCAAAATAAAATCGCGACTATTACCGAAATAAATATTATCAAAATGAAGTGTTTTGAGCGAGGGAAATCCAAATTCAATGTCAGAAACAGAATAACCCTCGACACTAAACCGACGAAGATTGAGACTTACAAGGGTTCTACAGGTGAGAATGCTTCTAGGCATTTGAGGTAAGTAAGCTTCTTGTTCAACATCATAAGTATCTTGATCATCGATCTCATGATCGATATGAAGATGCTTCAGATTGCTTCGAACAACAGTGTTGATCCATTTAACAAGATGTGGAAAACTGCGCTTGTAAGCAAGATGAGGAGTACCGTATTTAATGTCGAGATGGAAACTGTCGATATTATCACCGGCGGATACATGAAAGTGTAAAATGGAGTACACAGATTCGTTGAATTTTTTATTAGATTTGATGTTATCGATTTGGATGTTGGTGAAGTGAACAAAGATCCAGAGACCAATCCATCTTTTCGACAAAATGGTTGTTGCGGCGGCTTCTTTGGTGGTGAGGAAAGAGAGAATGTGGCAAAGAATTTCGTCCGGTAAACTGTTTATCCTATTCCGCCGTGGCATTTCTTCTTCTTCTTCTTCTTCGCACGGTTACTGGTTAGGGTTTCACGCTGCGTATACACTCCATTATCTTTTTCTACCCTAATTAGTAATTATATGTATGAAATTTCCCGCCAAAAACTCTTTTTCCGTCCCAAAACTCTTTTTTTTTTTTTTTTGGTAAGTTCCTCCCAAAACTCAAAAAAAAAAAAATTTCCAATTAAATAATTAACTTATGTTTCTTTATTTGTTGCCTAGTGATTTTTCAATCAACTAATTAAATTGTATTTTTTATTTGTCTAGGGACTAGACCCGTGCATTTAAAAATGTAGAAAAGTATTATAAAATAAATAAATATGTCAAAAAGTATAAAATTTAGAATTTGAATCTCAACCCGAGTAAATAATGTTTGATGTAATTATTAACTGTGACAGTTAAATTATGTATAATGTTTAATTTAAGGGACCAAAATTAAGTTTTTTTTTTTTTTTTTTGTGGTGTACGGGACCAAAATTAAGTTAATCGAACAAAAATGATATCCAAAAAAATTGAACAAGCCAAAATAGAATATTATATAAAATGAAAAATGATAGTTGCATCAACACAAAGTGTGTCAAGAAGATCTACAATAGTGTTACAAGAGTGACAAAATAAACCACACACCATAACAAATTGAGATCAATTTTCTATCCGAGTTGTATCTAACACGATACGAATATGATTTTCTTCTACAAAAAAAATTATAGGAAACCAAATAAATCTTACAATTTTGTTGCTTTTAATTATTTATAGATTCTTCAGTCAAAAAAATTATTTATAGATTTTTATTTGCAAATTTGATAAAGGTCAAGTTTTAAACAGCATTTAGACACTTTTTGTATTAAAGTTTTTAACATTTGTATTCTTATTTACTTTTGGAAGTGAGGAGAAGGTAAGGGCAGGGGAAGCAAAGAACTATAAGAGTGAAAAATTATCCTCTTTGTATATCATACTAGATGCTCAAAGAACCCATTCATTCTTTGTATATTAGTATACACTTGATCGAATACAAGGAATGGTTCTTTTGACATCTAAAGCCAATTTTGCTTTGAATCATGCTGTTTGTTAGGTTGATCCCTTTGGGATCAATTTCACACTTCATATATCATATGAGACTAGATGAGAGGCCTGCCAATTTTCTGGCTTTGACCTTAACCCACCAAAACTTTACAATTTGGTTGTATTGCATGCCAGAACTAAAAAAGTATAGACATTGATTAAAATTTGTCGGAAGCTTCTTCCTTTCTCTGCGCAAAACTTTTGAAGCATATCATTAAGCTGTAGTTTTTGTATGGGTTGGGGATCCTTCTTTAGGCAACATCTCCATGTCATTGAAATGTAATGTCATTGAGAAAAACAAAAGACACTAATAGCATACAAAATCCAATTAGCAAGTTTTCTCTATGCAAATCACCGCCACCTGCTGAAGCTGCAAAGAAGAAGAAGGAAAGGGAAAAAAAAAGTATTAAGACACTGACACATGTCAACTGACCGGAACTCAATGAATTCATTTAGTTAACAAAAGAATCGGAATCATCTGATTCAACAACTAATGCTTTTAAAGGTTAGTAATTAGAAACTACTCCAGTCTTCAGCAATTTCAAATACCGCATTTGAAACCAGAAAGTGTATCAAAAACAAAAGAACCCAAGGCTGGGTCTAAGGACCTATGCACAAACATTTACTCCAAAACTCTACTTTGAAAAGAAATAAAAGACCGAAATGTTACGGTATTAAAATTGTGCTAATTTTGTTTAGAAAAAGAAATACTCGTGAACTGTTTTAAAAACAGGTATCCATTACAGCAAGGATTAGCACTAGCGACAACTAAAATATAGAACAAAGACTTCAAAAGGATGCGAAAATAATGTGTCATCAGCATCAAACAAATCTTATAGTCAGTTCCAACTATAGTCAAGCAAGAGAAAGCAAAGAAGGATTTATTGTGCTAAATAAACTTACATGGAGAGGATGGAGCAAGCAAGTGAGACACCAACTTATTGGATCTCTCATCATCTCGGCGAAGCTTGAATCCATGAGAAACCTCGGCTACACGGCGTGACAAATCAGGAGCAACCCCAGATGTGTGGCCAGCAGTATATGATGTAGGGGAAGCAACAGGAGAATAGGCTGGAGAATGCTCAGTCACAATGGATGATGAAGGTGAGGATACTTCGCAGTCAAAACAAGGTGTCTCAGCAGTTACTGGGGATATTGGAGAATAAGAGGGAGAATGATACGGTGAAATTAATGGCTCCGAGTGATCAGTTAACTGTGGGGATGGAGCAGGAGCAGGAGCAGGAGCAGGTGGGTAAACATGTAGTGTATCCTTTAGAAAAGAAGACAACCTGATTTCTTTGACTTTGCCAAAAACTACATTATTAAGGCCGAGATTTTTTCTAGCAGAGCCTCTTATGGTTTGAGCTATTTGTTTCAATCTTTGTGGCAAAAGGCTCTCATACCCTCGCATGACTGAAGCCTGCACTACTACAGGACTAGATACCGTTGAGCCGTGTGTGTTTGTTATTTCCACATACACATTCTGCAATGGCAAACAATTAGGCAGATCCTTGTTATAGCAATCTGTAAATGGACTTACATCCAACTTCTAAAATTTCAATTTCACAAAGGTATTAAACAGAACAAACTATTCATTCTTAATCAACTCATGATTTATACTATGTTAGTTTGATTAGGCAATGAGAGAAAATTATAAAATTGAAAACTAATAAAATTAGATGAAAAACAAGAATGTAGAAAATGGCAATGCATCTGAATTTCATTGTATTTAAAAGGACATTGTTTTCCACCCACTCAAAAAGATACATCCTTTAATATCGCCATAGACACACACCATAAGTTATCAGCTTCTAGTTAGTAACCAATGGAGAATTGGTTTTTTAATATTTGACCAAAAAGTGCAATATAATAGCAATAACAGCAGCAACAAGAATAACAATAACAATAAAGAATGAATCTTTCATAAGGAATAAACTTCAACAGCCTTTATTCTTTAAGTTAGAAATTATGCTTTCTCTGTTTCTTCATGAATATTTCAATAAATTATTCAGGAAATATGAAGAAGAAAAAAGCAGATAAGAAAATTTTGTTTTTATTAAATTCTCTGATTTTAAGAGACGTTGGAAATATGTTAGAACTTTAAAGTTTTTACTTTTGACAAATGGCAGTTATAAAACCAAAATTGCAATTCCCAAAATAATAAGTGAAACAGGTTATAAAACTACACCTCATCAGACTTCAGTTGCAATCCAAACCTCAATTCTTCCTCAAAGTCATCAAACTTATCCAGGACTTCAGATACCGTATTATGAAGAGTAAAATTAAATAGAATCTCTTGTATCTGCCAAATAAAAGCGGACTGCGCTGGTATTACAGTTAACCCATCGGGAAACTTCAAGATCTCAAACAAAGATGCGTTCCCAATTACTGATGTTGTGAAAGTCAGGTTGGATTGCTGGAGAAACAGTTCAATTAGTGATGACTTCAGGACACTCAAGTACACTGGATTTATTGGAACGTTCATTGGGTCAGAGAGAACGCCAAATACCACATCAGACCAATTAGGTGCAACACTTTGGTGGATGGATAAGATAGCCACCTGTTAAAAGTAAATAGCTTATGAGCCACTTTTACGTCTGAGTAGAGACCTGAGGAAAAAAATATTTAAGAGTAGAATCCTGGCTGATACCTTTGTATTTGGCAGAGCTATTTCACCAGATATATCATATTCTAATCTTTCGATGTATGGAATAAGCTGTGAGACTGGTTTTTCCAGCCTGAAGGATGCCTGAACAGTAGCTGAAATTTGTTCAAGGAAAAAAAAAAAGCATTATCACTAAATTCAGTAAAGTCGCCAATATTACAAATTCAAATGGAGATCTTAACACAGAAGATTAATCACATGAAAAGAATATAGAAAGAAATCATAACAAACTTATGAGTTGATAGTTGAACAAATCACATGTATAGCACAGTACAAAGGATATAAACAGACAAATAAATTTGTTTTCGCCAGTGAAAGATTGCTATTTGCAATCTAAAATAATTTAATTATTTGGCAGTAGTCACACACTGCTAATCTATCAATGCAGTGGTTGAGGACAGTGGTGAATCATATTTTCTTTCCAAGTTTAAATCTATAGAACTCTCAGGTTTCTAGGATTCCTAATAAATATCCTAATATTCTGCAACTACATTTAAAATATATATATATATATATTGGTGATGAATTATCGCCCGTCTTTTTTACAGCCGTAAGCAGCTGAATCTCATTCTCTGAATATGCTTGGGGTGAATAAAACACCCAGTAGAATGATATATTTAGACAAATCAAGATTACAAAGATAAAAAATTATGAATGTAATATACAAGATGAATAATTAGACTGACTCAGTTGCCTAAAAAATACGATGAAATGAATCTATTTAACTTCTATATAATTAATCTAATACAACTTCGAAAGTGAACATAAATTCGATTCTTTTTCCAACAATAACTATTACTATCAAACATTTCTGCATAAAAGGATTATTATTTAAAAAAGTAACACAAATTGCTTATATGATTTACCTGAAGGTAAGAATGACAAACTGTCTACATTTACCAAAACGAGGAGCGCTGACAACATACTCTGAGACTATGATTTGTTTATTTCCTTGAAGGGAAACGCAGCGCATTTTTAAAAAGGTGATCAATTTACAAGATAGACACCATTTACCTATTTTCAAGGATTTTGCATCCGTTTGATTTGTCTTTCTATCTGTGTATTAGTACTTAATTATATTGATTATTTAAAAATAGACCAACATCAAGAGTGTCATCAATAGACATATATGATGCTAGCATTCCTCTTACCAAGCATAATACTCTCTCCAAAGTATGGATCTTGCCGAGGAGTCTAACAGCAATTTCATAGGTGGAAGTCAACAATAAGTCAATAGCCACTTACTGATGATTTCAACTTCCATTATTAAGATAATATTTTTCCAGTTTTACCCAACACCGATGTAAATGATTTCCTTAAACACGCCTCAATACGTCGTAGGTTTGTATGCATATCAAATTAGCATAAAAGGGAAGTTGAATCCCATGACGGAAAGTATTCAAACACCCAATAAAACAGACAGCACCGGTTATGCACATCGAAATCGAATGCTATCATATATAATTTGCTCTCCGTCTACGAAAATCAACGATTTAGAATAAGCATAAATCACAACTTCACATGTATTTTTGCCGATTCTCTTAACATGTTATGCCTAAAATCTAACAAACGAGAAAAACTGAATCCCTACTTTTGTATTTGTCAAACATCAGTCAAACTCAAAAGTAATCAATGATCACAAAAACCAATCGGTATAAAAACACAATTCTTCAACTCAACAAATACTAACAAAGAAGACAAAGACCTAATTACACAGTAGGAGTAATTCACTCGAAATCAAAACACAACAAAACCTAATTATGAAAAAAGAGCATGAGAATCAAAAACTGGTTTCATCACAACTCAAATCCAATCAAAAACAATAAATAAGAATTCCAAACAAAACTAATTAATTAGAATCTCATAATCAAGTAACGTAAACATAAATTAATTACGCGAAATTGAATAAAAGTGAAGGGAAGAGAAGAATTACCACTATTCTTAATTACATCTTTAGCATCAAAGCTAATTACAGTTGTGTGTTTAGGAAGAATCCAGAAGATTCCAGAAAGAAAAGCCGATAAACTGAAAAAGAGAATGAATAAACACTTGAAACTGAATAATCTCAGAACCAACGAACACCGTGAAATTTCAACGTCGTTCTCCCTCTGTTCTTCTTGTTGCACATATTCATCTCCAATTTTCCCCATTGCCAAAGCATCTGGAATCTCTCTCTCTCTCTCTCTAAACAAATACACAACGCGTAGTTTTATTTGAATATATGGTAAGTTAGAGCAGTGATGATGGTGTTGTTGTTGGTGACTATGCTTCTCTCTCTAATTAAGTAGTGTATTAATTTAATTAATACTATAATTTAATTTAATGACTTCACAGTTCACACTTGCAAGTTGCAACTGTAATAACCTGTGAAGTGTGATATACGCTGGCAAAATTGTACAGTCTTATCACTAATTTCCTTTTTAATTTTTTAATTTTAGGATTAACTTTTTAGGCTACCGAACGTTGAGGAGAAGCAAAGGTGAAAAAGAAAGAGAATGAGTACAAGAGTATAAAGCCCGGGAATATCCAACCATAATTTTTTTATTATTACTACTAATAATAATACTTATCATCATGGATATAATTTAATCAATGAATGATAATAAAAATCCCACTAAGAGATGATAAGGAATAAGTTGTTGTAATTGTAATAGTTTATGCGATAGTTGATTTTGGTCGTAGGTTTGTAGTTTAATATTTAGATTTAAGCAATGTAAATTAAATTTTTTTTTTTTTTTTAAACCGGGTATCCTCTACGCGTAACTGCAGAGACTAATCCTCGAGCCTTGTGGGACCCAAATGGATGGCAAACTCTCCCTAAGAGTTTTAACACTGCTGCATGCCCAAGTTAGGGATCGAACCCAAGACCTTGGTTAAGCTAGAAGAGACCCGCGTCATCTCATCTAAGTGCTCTTGGGTTATGTAAATTTAATATTTTAACACTGTATTTAATTTTAGTTTTTTTTATCAGACAATTAATAACAATTACTTCGTCCTTACGAGCCTAATTCAATTGGTAAAAAATATTGTATTTTTTATGCAGGGATCATATTCGAATCTGGTATGCCTACTTATTCACCTTTAAGGGGTGAAATTCTAGCCGCTAGACTATCTGATAAAAAAAAATTACTTCATCCACGCACTAATTATGTTAAATTTAATTTTGTTAAAAGTAAAATCATGATGAACTGATTGAGAAAATTTGCAATAATTAAGTGTGAATATTGATTAAAATAATGATCGGTCAATTTTTACTTACTTCTATCTATTAAATTATGGATTATTAGGATATATGTTCTAAAATTTGAAGGATTAAGAAGTAAAACACAAAAATAAATATGTTAAGATGAGTTTAACTTAATTGATAGAGATATTATATTTTATACGCAAGAAAATAAAATTTAAATTTTAGACACAAAACTTATTCTTTAGACAATAATTTTTGAGCTTTGCTATATAGTACAGGAAAGCATGGAACGAATTTTGACGAAAAATGAAAAACACTAACCATACAAGGGTATTGTGGTAATAAAGAATACATGCAATGGATAAATTATTAATTACAAATATTAAACAATGCAATTCTTGCTTTTCTTTCAAAGAATCTCCCGTAACAAACATCATTTGCCATAAGTTTTTCATGGAACGAAACAAACTAGATGCTTTGCGAGTCAAATGAAACAAGATATAGGAAGGATCTTATAATTGAGTTAGATCTTTTTTAGTTTTTTACTTTTTTTTTTACTTATTGGGAATAATTTTCCTCTTTTGTTCAAATAATTTAGTAGTCATGAAGTTGACACTTTTTTTTACGGAGGTTGACACATCTTAAATATAGATAAATATGAAATTTATAGTTCAAACTCCGACCGCTATATTAATGTATTTAATTGCTTAAAAAAATTATTAATGTATTTAATAACTAATAATTAAATTACTTTTTATAATTTAAATATTTTAAGGGTTATGCTAAACAGTGCATTCGGTACACTTATTAAACATGTTAAAAATGAAAATAAAAGACAAAAGTAATAGAGATAAGAAGACTTTTTATACTTTCAAAGCATTGAATGCACAATTTTCAAGAAATTTTTTTCATAAAAACTTGCTTAACAAGTGCACCGGATGCACTGTTTAGCATTTTTCATATTTTAAATCAACACATCTTTCAAGAGGGAATGAAAAATAATAAAGAGTAATCCAAATTTAAGAGAGCGAATATTAAAGTTGTTGAGTAAAAACCACTTATGTTGCAATTGGTTCCAAATCATTTGATTAAGATGATTTACATCTAATTTTTACTACCACTCTAAAGTAATTATTATCTCTCTACAATCAGCTTTTAAAAATGCTATGAGAAAAACTAGTACATATTTGCATAAAAACAAAGGATGGAGAAATTGTAACAAAAGAAAAACAGAGGATGGATATATATTATAGGTGTTGTTTCTTATAAAACAAGCAACTTTTGTGTGGTGAATTTTCATTTTTATATAGATGAAATGAAGATATTACTCATTCTTACATAATCGTGAAAAGAAGTTAAAACACTAAATTGTCATTTAAATTAAATTACGTAACCATGAAAATAATTATTCCTTTTAATATGTTTTTTTTTTCTTCAAATTCTTAAGGTGGATAAATGAGATAACTGAGGTTCAAATTCCGACCTCATGCATATAAAATGCAATGTTCCTACTAATCGTTAGTTGATGTTGTGATAATTGGCGTTTAACTTGATAGGAAGGATTACAGTTCAATCCCTCACAACTGAGATCGAGAAAGAGTTGAAATTATTTAATGTCAAAACTGACCTCCAAACCAAATTAAACAGATGATGAAAACCAAAATAAATATAGGGTCATGCTAACTAGTGCCCCCGGGGCACTAGTTAAGGATAAAAAATAGTAATTATTGCATTGAAAACACCACTTTTAAAATTTTATAAATATTGACTGTATAAACTCCAATATAATTTTACTATATTGGGTATCTTTAACTAGCATTTTGCATAAATATATAATGTCGAAAAGATGATAATATAATAACCTCCGGCGTATTAGTATTCTTCAATTGTTAATTGATGTTGTAGAATTATTTTTTATGCTTTTGTGAGGATTAAGCTAACAAATTGACTATTGAACCCCTTAGCACGTGGAATTGAGAAGTGGTGCATATTCTTTTTTGGTTTTGCAAGTATGTACATGTCACACGGAAATTAGAGGACAACTATTTATTTGGATTGGCCAACGCATTCCAACATGATGAATATGTATTTACAGTAATGCTATATAGTGCGAAAATTTCATCACGACATTTTCACGAAGTGGTAAATGCGCACTTTGTAAACTTTTTTCTTTGTCAATGATCAATACTCTTTTACTATGACCACATAAAATTTCTGCCGATTGAAAATACATGGAGTTTACTAGGAATTGTTACTTTTTTTAATAAAATAACAAAATCAAAATATTCCATAGTAGAAATACTTGAAACTTTATTTTGACAAAAAAAAAACTTGGAATTATCACCACTTAACACCGCTCACCGCCATAACTATATACTTTGCAAAATAAAAAAAGTTGCAAATGGAAAATGAAAACTATGAAGTCCAATTGTAGTTACACAATCTTGCAGCATAATATTACTATATCTATTCACCATCCTCTTACTGGGTGAGCTTCTTCAACCCTGACATCGAGCTTTTGCAAAAAAAGAAAAAGAGAGGGATATTGTAAAATAATTGTTGTAAATCTTATTGGAATCAAAGTTTGATTGTTGAACCTGTAAATATTTATCAGGCAATTATACACAATGAGAGATCAGTATTCTATTTTGAGATCATGTTCATTGGCATTGCCATGGATGAAATTGTGAAATTTGGTAACTGTAATTGTAGAGAGAGACAAGCGTAGGAGAGAGAAATAAGTTAACACGTCCTTCATGATGTCTTCGTGAAACTAACGTTCGCTGTAACAAGCATTTTCCATGTATTTATTGTGTGGTACTAGTATATAGTCTACTACCATGAGTCTATGACAATGTCCACAAATACATGGAAGGAGTCTCTATCTCTTGGTTGGAAATTGCCTAATAATAATGTAGTCAGATGTCGATGCACACATAGTTTTGAATACTTTAAGAGGGAGTTTGGGATAAAAATTTTCACCATATAATAGGTACTTCAATTGGAGAAAAACCAAATGAGTACCTAATATACTAGTGCTATAATAAGAAGTGGTATTTAAATTATTTTTATGGGATCCATTTATAGTTATTGGTGAGATATGTTATTGATGTGATCAATTTTAATTTTTTTAAGAGGTGTTGGGTTGGAGGAATTGAGTACATATTAGGTACTATTATTAAAAAATTATATATTTGTGATGTGTACATGTGAGGTCCATTTTAGTACTATAAAATAAAAAGTTCCATTTTGGATGCTATAATATTTCTACATGGTTTCACGTAGTAATTACCGTGACTATTCGATTAATATTAAAAGAATAAGATTAAATATGAATTTAATTGTCAAATCAATACTGAATAAATCTGATATGTTTGATAAAAATGTACGGTCGAGATGAATCACTACATGGAACAACGTAAAAATGCTACATCAGATGATCATTATCCTATTAATATTTGATATCTTGATGAAACCAATTTTTTAGAATCATGAAGATTTTTTTAGAATCATACGAAGAATATTAGGGTGTGTTTGATAGCGAGAAACTATTCAATAGGCACAGATACAACACATCAGTTTTGGGCACAACAAATAAGAATATGACACCTAGCTTATATTAAAAAAAATATTATTTGTAGCTTTCCTAGTCACCAACGCGTGTTCTCTCTCCTCGTAGAGTCACAGACTCACAGTTACCAACTCCTCCCAAACTCAAATTCCATTACCAGTCTGCTTGAATCTCAACAATTTTTTGTTCATAACATTCATATAAGGCTGTTTGCATTAAATTTCCAGAAAAATTATCATCACAAGAAACTTTGTTATCAACTATTACAAAGATTGATTTAATTTAGTGATCTAAAATTCTAACACCAAAGTTTTGTAGATCCACAACATCATCACTGATTACCCAAGCTTGAAGACCACCGTAACTCCACAAGGACCACAGAAATGGGTCCATGAATGCTTGGATATTGGTTAAGTTCAGTCCCAGATCCGGCCGACTGTCAAGGAGGAGGTCACGAACGGAGGTGCGGCAGTTTGAAAACGGAACACGAGCAGATAGGAAAACGATAGAAAATAGAGCAGATCGTGTTCGGTTTCGACGTCGGCGCGGATAGAACGGCGCGGTGGTGCTGCGACAAGACAGAGATCGTACAAGAAGTACTGAATCGTTGACGGTGGCGGCGGTGCACAGAGGAAATAGCTGCGGCGGCGCGAGTGGAGTCGCAAGAGAGAAACGGGCTTATTATTCTTTTTCTCGTATTTTTATAAGTGAAATGACACGTGTCATCTTTTTATTTGTTGTGCCTATGGTTGATGTGTTGTATCTGTATCCATAGAAGAGTTTCTCGTTTGATAGCTACCTTAGTTAGATTTGGAGGATTAAATTTAAATCTATATTTTGATGTATATTTGAGATTTTTTTTTAAAAATGAAAAAGTGTGATATGGTAAACAATCATATAGTACTATTTTAAACACCATTTAATTTATTCTTAAAAATATTTTGTCCTAGTTTAAGTTAGTTAGTAGGGACATTGTATTAGAAACTCTATTTATTTATTTTAAGAGTGAAATTTTTAACCACTATGTTATTTGACGGGAAAAAAAATTATATATATTTTTTAGGGTAAGTAAGTCTTTACCCTAAAGTATACAAGTTTTATTTTATCCCTGTAATTATTATATTTTAGATTATCCCTTATAATATATTTTTTATTTGATTTACCTAATGGAATATGTTGACTTAAGAATCCGTCATTTAACCTCTGTAATGTTAGCGAATTTTGATTTATCCCACTTATTGGTCATGCCACATAGTCACTTATGGAGGTAAATCAAATATTACAGGGTGGTAATCAAAAAATAAATAAATTGCAGAGGGTAAATCAAATAAAAAAAATATTACAAAGAGTAAATCAAATAAAAAAAATATTACATGAGGTAAAACAAAATTCACATACTTTGCAGGAATAATAGCTTATTTACTCAATTTTTTAATTTATAAGTGTTTCTCTTTTTTAAAGTTCAACTCTCAAACATAGCCTAGCGGAATCAATAGAAGGGAGTTTAAAACTTAAAAGAGTATGCTCATGATCATATATTGAAGAGTTGAACCTAGCTAGACTTCACACAAATAAGTTTGTGAAATGTTCAAAAGATACATGATTCAAACCTAACATGTTATTTACTATAGTTTTTTTAGATATTTAGATTCATTTCACCTAATTTTTACTAAAACTAAAAATAAAATATAGTTAACTTTAATTCAAATAGGAGATGTCTTATGATCTCTAACAGAGACGTATGGCAATGGCATAAGTGAAGAGTGAGCGCAAGAAATCGGCGTTTGGTACAACACCAAAGGCAAAAGATACATTTAAGAAGTATTCAACCACCAGGAATTTGATGGTGCATGTAGCAACTTTCATGGTTGTTGGATTGTTGGCATGTGCCTGTCCACTACTGTGACAATGTAGCAACAACTCAGGCTGATAATTAAGATTATGTAATGTAAGAGACACTCAGACACATACATCTATGGTTACTTATTTCACTGTTAAATTATCAAGTTAATCTAATTTAATTAATTAACACATAAGTAAAATTTAAAATATTTTTTGTCAAAATAGTTTAATAAAAGATTCTTTTTATTACACTAGACAACAATGTATTTTTTTTTTTTTTTTTTTTGACATAAACAAAACATTTTTTGTTGTTGTGTTTTTTTTTCCGCAACAAACAATATGGTTCAAGACTTCAAGAGTCAAGAGAGAAAATCCACTCTATAAGAAAACAAACTTTGTTTTGATTACTAAAAATACTTGACGATGAAAGTACACAACTGAACTCCTATTTATAGTAGAGGAGCAATCATAAGAACCAACATGCATGAATACAAGTGTTACAAAGGGACATGCAACAAGACAAATGTTGGAATGAACATACATGCAAGTGTACTACAATGCAATATGCCAAGTAAACAACATGCAAAATATTATGAATGGATCATATTAGGAATGAACTTGGCTATGTTTATGGACCTCAATCATTCTCTATCATTCTCCCGGGGTTGGAAGAGACTCGTCCTCAAGTCAAGACTTTCTTTATCTTCTTTGAGGCAACACCCTTAATCTTCTGACATAGGTTGTCTGTGACTACCATCATCAAATCCTTCTGCTTCTGAGTCTGGGGTAATCGAAGGACAAAGCACATATTGACATTTTTCCAAGGTTGCTTAGGAACTTGCAGTGGAGCGTATAATTAACTTTATTTTCTGACTCTCGACATGCTCATGGAAGCTCATTCTATATGTTGGCTTGTTGGGAATGCTACTCTGGAGACAAAGTCAATGACATGCTGAATGTCTTGCAGTGGCGGCAATCCATGTGGAACTTCTTCCACAACTTCTTTGATTTGCACTTTAGTGATTAAAGACATTAATGGGTTGGCTTTCTTTTTACTTTTATCAAGTTCATTCGGTGGTAATGGAGTTAAATTGATTTTAGGGTTAATTACTAATTTGGTCCCTTATCTTTAATTTAGTTCTTAATTTGGTCCCTTATCTTTTAAATGTCTCAATTTGGTCCCTTATCTTTTCTGAAGTTCTTAATTTGGTCCCTCCCATCAAATTTTTCACTATTACCATTAAATTTGGACACGTGTCATCTGTCCAAGTGTGCCACGTGTCCAAATTGAGAAAGACAAGGGACCAAATTGAGAACTGCAGAAAAGATAAGGGACCAAATTGAGACCTGCAGAAAAGATAAAGGACCAAATTGAGACCTGCAGAAAAGATAAAGGGCCAAATTGAAACTTTTAAAAGATAAGGGACCAAATTGAGACGTTTAAAAGATAAGGGATCAAATTGAGAACTAAATTAAAGATAAGGGACCAAATGAGTAATTAAGCCTTGATTTTAATTCCATCTTTGATGAAGGAGTATGCGTTAGCATAACAATCTTGATGGACATGACGATCATATTGACAAGGTCTTCCAAGGATAAGGTGGCATGCATCCATTGGGACAACATCACACCAAACTGATCTTCATATTTATCACCAATGGAAAATGTAACAAGACAACACTTTGTAACTTTTACTTCACTTCCATCGTGGAGCCATTGCAACTTATACGAATCAGAATGACTTTTTGTCAGCAACTTCAACTTATCCACCATGTATGTTTGACACCACATTTTCATAACTTCCACTGACAATCATAACATCACAAACCCTTCTCGCAACAGTGCAACAAGTATGGAAAATGTTGTTTCTTAACCAATGTGCTTCTTTGATGGACGAATGTAGACTTCGTCTAATCATCAATGACTCGCCTTGATTGACAACAACGAGTTATTCATCATAAATTGGTTCTAACTCTTCTTCTTTTTCAAGATCGTCTCAAATTTCTTCAGGCTCTTCATAAGCTTCTCCTTTGATAATGGTGATTGTTCTTCAGGTAGGACATTCGGAGGCTATATGTCCAAAGCCTTGACATTTAAAACATTGGATGACTTTGGTTTTATTTTGAATTAATGGGGGGTTTAGGTGAAGGCTTATTTGAGGAACTATAGGTTCTTCAATTGGTGATTTGTGTGGGTAAGAAGATTTTTCAATAGAGGAAAAGTTTTTGTAGGACGACCTTTTTGGTAACTGTTCCTCAACTCGTATGGTGTTTACTCCGATTTTTAGCAAACAACCGCTAGTTTAATTATTACAAGAAGGATCAACTAGTAAATCCTGGGACATATGGATTGTGCAGAATTGACGAAAACATGTTCATATTTTCTGGGTTAAATCGGATAAGTTGATAAAAACAATAAAATCACTCGACTTGGTCGAATGGGTTTGCTTAAAGTAAAATGCTTCAAAGTTAAATTTGCAGAAAACTTGTAAATGGATTTGCAGATAAAGTTTAAAGAAGAAACTTTGAAAAGTAAAACATGCAACGAAGTAAATTGCAGAAAGGTTTAAAGTGCAGAAACTTTAAATGACAAGGCAAGTAATCAATACTTGAAAAATGTAAATTGCATTGATAATTGTAAAACGTTTACAGAAAATGGTACACAGATTCGTACATGTTCCATATTGCACTCATTTCGCTCGTTGACATGGGTACTCTGAGTTTGTCAGGAATTTGCATGAGAATTGTGAACCCATTTCTCATATGAGAAACTAATATTTATAGGCAAACTAGAATAACCGTCAAAACCTACATAACGTCTAACTAAACTCCACGTGTCTTCGACAATTTGAATTTCTTGGACACCTGGCGAGGCTTTCAAACGTTTTCCATTTTGAATATTTTGCTAAGTCCAGAGTATGCTTTCTCCGTACTGCACAATACGTTATTCAAGCAAACACACACACACACACACACACACACACACACACACACACACACACACACACATATATATATATACAATTTCGACAAACACAACATAGTGTCGAAGCATTCGAATATATACTTATTTAAACAGGCTCCTTTCGAATTCGACAGCTTCTTTTAAACTAAAAAGGCTTTCGACGTCGAAGGCCTTAATCTTCTCCTGATTTATTAATCAACCAATTTCCAAGAGAATATTAAAATACAATAATGTACATTAAATGAGAATTCATCATCTCACTCCAATTCATTAATGCCTGTCGAAAATACAGGCTAACATATGGCGAGAAGGATAACATCATCAACTGACTAGTATTGCTGGAGTTGGACAAGATGGGGCAATGTCAGTGTTTAATCCTCCAAGGTAACGAGCTATTGTTTGTTCCTCCTTTTCATGAATATCACACTTCATCATCAACATTTCAAATTCTCTGGTTTATTCTTCCACCGATGAATTCTTATGGCGAAGATTTTGTAGTTGAATGAAGTTGTCTTGGTAGTAATGGCCAGGTAAAAACTTACTTGTTAATTCTCGCCGCATTTTCTCCCAAGTCTTGATTTTTCTTTTCCCTTCACGTTCACGCTTCTTTTTAAGATTTTCTCACCATATTGAGGCGTGCTTCTTTAACTTGACAACGATGATAAAAAACTTACTTGCTACTGATTTTCCATTTTCTTTCAATTTCTTGGCATAAACTTTGTTGAGTATGCCTTGAAATCTAATATTCGAAAGTCAGGACCGGTTCTACCCCCTATGTGCAGAGGATGCTACGCTAGGTGCAATTGTATAACAGATTTTGGGTTGGAGCCACCGCCTCCTGCGCACGCAGGGAGGGTTGCGCTAGGCGCAACGCGTGGTTGACAAGATTTGTTTTGTTGATTTTGTGGAAAAATATATTTTCTAAAAGATATATGACTTGGATTCTGTTTGTTTTAATTGGATATATTTAAAAATAATGGGAGATTTGATTTTATTTTAAAAGATTTGTTTTAAAATAATATACGTATGTTTTTCTATTAGAGTGATTTATTCATAGAAAAATAAGAGAGCAAAGATGTAAAATCAATAAGGATTTGCCGCAATGCAAATGTTAGGATTTTAGAGAGAAATAAGAGGGGTTGTCTCTTTGTATAATCCTAGGATTTTGGCAGAGTTATTGTATTCACTTGGGTAGACTATGTCAAATTGAGTCTCTTGACCACGAGAAGAGATTCAGGTGTTGGGTAGAATTAAGTGATAATTCTTATAATCCAATTGAGATTTCTTTGTAAAGAACTTATCTGATTCAAGTGGAACAGAGAATTGTTTTCTCCTCTAGAGTATGTTGTTTTAACCGAACTGAGTAAACAAATTATCGTGTGTTTCTTCTTTTATCGTTATTATTATTATTATTATTATTATTATTATTATTATTATTATTATTATTATTATTATTATTATTATTATTATTATTATTTATCCTCTTATTATTAGTTGTCATTCCTTTTATTCCATATATCAAAAAATTTCATTAATGTGATTTAGACGAATTCACAACAAATTTTTTTGTCTTGTTGAATTAATATACATAAAATGTATTTTTATATGGTTTGTTAATTTATTCGTATATTATATTTATATGTTATGTTGAGTTTGAATTAATGCAAGTGTATATAGATTGTATAGTGTAATATATTTCAGGTAAAATCCATACAAATGGGGTGTGTCAACGCTAAGGGAATTAAAAAAGGAAAAGGACGAAAATTTCCTGGAATGCAGGATCCAAGAATTCTTGCATCAGAGACTATTTGTATGTTAATTAAGCTTTTAATTAATTCTTGTATATATTTCTACCGTAAGATAAAATTGTGGGTTACATTTGCTAGAGTTTTCAGTTTCTTTGGTTTATATAGTTATAAATGTTGCACATGTAAAATGTGCCTAATATATCTTATCTTATCTTGGACTATATGGTGCCTACTAATGCCACATTAGTTCATGAAAATATTCTTGTATATAAATACAAGACTATAAGTGTTTTGGGATTGTTTGTTAGTTATTATTAAGAAAAATGCATGTATTTGTCAATTTGTCACACAAATAAATGTATGTATTTGGTGATGCAGTTTTATGAAATTATTGCTCTCTCTATTTTCTCAAGCAATTAATCAAAGAATTATGTACTTTTGTAATTTAAAATTGTGTATAAATTTTTTATTTTCCAGTCAGTGTAAATGAGGTTGAAGCATTGGCAGAGCTTTTTAGGACTATGAGCGAATCAATTGTTCCTGATGGAAAAATTGTTAGGGTAATCCAAGATAAGAGGAAGAAGATAACAAGTAAGAACTAGAGAGAAAACTAGGAGGAAAGTGTTAAGATTTTATTGATAAGAAAAAAAATAGAGAATGAGTTGTATACAATGCATGTGGTACACGCTTATTTATAAGGAAAACTCCTAACCCATCTATTACTTGTAACACAAGTAACCATAACTAACTAACTCAAGGTAGTTATGTAACCACCTCCTAACTACCTAACCAAGTCTAATAGGATTGAAGTTATAAAACATCATGCTCCCTTAACTTCAAGCCTAAGCAAACTTGTCTGTCCTTCAGAAATCCTTCAGAACTGCAACCTTGTCTGTCCTTCAGAAATCCTTCAGAACTGCAAGCTTGTCTGTCCTTCAGAAATCCTTATCTGTCATTCAGAACTCCTTCAGAACTGCAAACTTGTCTGTCCTTCAGAACTGATTCAGAACTTGTCTGTCCTTCAGAACTGCTTCAGAACTTGTCTGACCTTCAGAACTGCTTCAGAACTTCTTCAGAACTTCAAACTTGTCTGTCCTTCAGAACTGCTTCAGAACTTGCCATGCTGGGCGCGCGCGCCTGATACACACCAAGTTCACTTCTGAGCTTCAAAAACCTGTCTGTTTTCAAACTCTTAGTTAGAGCATCTGCAACCTGAGAATCTGTTGCACAATGCCTGACATCTAAGCTACCTTGATTCACCTGCTCCCTCAAGAAATGAAACCTAGCCTCTATGTGTTTGCTTCTACCATGCAAAACTGGATTCTTGGCTAAGTTTATAGCAGACTTGTTATCAATCTGCAGAACCACAGGTTTCTCTGCTTCAATTCCTAGCTCATTCAACACAGTCACAATCCACAAAGCTTGGCATGCTGCATATGCACCTGCTATGTACTCAGCTTCACACGAAGACAATGCAACAACTGGTTGTTTCTTAGAACACCAAGCAACAGGAGCCTCCATAAATCTGAAGAAATACCCAGTAGTACTCCTTCTATCTACTTTGTCACCACACCAATCAGCATCAGAGTAGCACACAATCTCAAATTTCTCATTCAGAACTGACTTTGGAAAAAGAATTCCAAACTCCATTGTGCCTGCTATATACCTAAGTATTCTTCTAGCTGCATTCATGTGTGACCTTCTGGGCTTATCCATGAATCTACTTACAAGCCCAACTGCAAAGCATATATCTGGCCTGCTGTTGCAAAGATATCTCAATGATCCAACAATTTGCTTGAAAATTGTAGGATCCACAATCTCTTCTGTCTCATTCTTTTCTAACTTCAAGTTCACCTCCATAGGAGTTGCAGCATAGGTACACTCAATCATGTTGAACCTCTTTAGAATTTCTCCTGCATATTTTCTCTGATGCAACAATAGACCTTTACCATTCTTCAGAAGTTCAAATCCTAAGAAGTAAGACACTTCTCCCAAATCTGTCATCTCAAATTCAGTTTTCATTACTTCTTTGAATTTCTCTATCTCAGCTGTGACACTTCCAGTTACTAGCAGATCATCAACATACAAACATATCAGAATGATGCTTGAAGCTGCTTCCTGCACATATACTCCATATTCTGACTTGCATTTCCTGAAACCTTGTTTCACAAGAAATCCATCTATCCTTTTATTCCAAGCTCTTGGAGCTTGTTTCAAACCATATAGAGCTTTGTTCAATCTGTAGACCATGTCTTTCTTCCCTTCAATCATGAATCCAGGTGGCTGAGTTACAAAGACAAGTTCTTCTAATGGACCATTAAGAAAGGCTGACTTAACATCCATGTGGAACATAGGCCATTTCCTTGCATTAGCTACAGCTATGACAAGTCTCACAGTCTCAATTCTTGCCACAGGTGAGTAGATTTCTGAGTAATCTATTCCTTCCCTCTGCAGAAAACCTCTTGCCACCAGCCTTGCCTTATATTTTGCTATAGAATTGTCAGGATTTAGCTTCAGCTTGAACACCCATTTTACTTCAATTGCCTTCTTATCTGATGGAAGTTTAACTAACTCCCAAGTTTGATTTCTCTCAATTGAAGCCAACTCCTCCTCCATAGCTTTCTTCCATTTCTTGTGTTTCAAGGCTTCTGTGTAATTGATAGGCTCAGAACCAGCCATCAATGCAATATGAACTAAGTCACCATCTGCATTTACCTCATTATCATTAACAATTTCACAATCCTGCAATCTAGCAGGAATGTTCCTTGTTCTGGCAGGCCTGTCTCTAGTCACAGCAGCAGGTGCTTCATTCTCATCACTAGAATCACTATCTTCTTCATTCATGATTGGATTCAATTGAGCTCTGCTTGAACTACAACCAGCAATCCAATCCCAGGATTTCTCTTCATCAATTACAACATCTCTACTGTAGATCATTTTCTTTGTGACAGGATCATACAGCTTGTAAGCACCTGTGACATGGTATCCTACCAAGATCATGACTTCACTTCTGTCATCAAGCTTCTTCCTTTTTGCTTCAGGCACATGCTTGTGACATAAAGCACCAAAAATCCTGAAGTGACTTACACTAGGTTTTCTACCACTCCACACTTCCTCAGGTACTTTGTCTTTCAGCTTCTTGGTTGGACACCTGTTCAACACATACACAGCAGTGTGAACTGCTTCACCCCAGAAAGCTTTAGGCAGGTTCCTATGCTTCACCATACACCTTGCCATATCAAGAATAGTCCTGTTCCTTCTTTCAGCTAAGCCATTGTGTTGAGGTGTATAGGGAGCTGTGACTTCATGTTCTATACCTTGTTCAACACAAAATGACTCAAACTTCTTGGAAGTATACTCACCTCCACCATCTGTTCTGAGAGCTATGATCTTCTTTCCACTTTGATTTTCAACTAATGCCTTAAAATTTCTGAAGGCATCAAATACTGCATCCTTGGTTTGAATCAAGTATATCCACATCTTCCTGCTATACTCATCAACAAAGGTAACAAAATATCTATTACCACCAAGTGAATTCACATCAAAGGGACCACACACATCAGAATGCACAACACCTAGTACACTTGATGATCTCATAGGCAAACTCTTGCTGAAAGCATTTCTAGGTTGTTTACCAACTAAGCAACCTTCACATACTCTTTCTGAAGCTTCAATCTTAGGTAGGCCAAGTACCATTCCTTTGCTCCCTAGCTGATTTAGATATTTGAAATTCAAATGTCCAAATCTCAGGTGCCATAGCCAATTCAACTTCTCATCTGTTACTACCTTCATACACTGAACAGTGTTTGTGTGAATCAAAGTTCTGAAAGTTCTATTCTTGGCCAAAAGAGTCCTCAGAATTAGGTTATTTGCAGGATCATAAAGTTCAAATTTCTCATTCTTAATGATAACTGAAAAACCTTTTTCTGCTAACTGTCCAACACTCAGAAGATTACAGTCCATACCTGGTACAAACATCACATCTTCAATTACTGCAGAGCTTCCATTGCTTCTCTTGATAACCATGTTACCAATGCCTTCTGACTGCAATGAACTGCTATTGGCCAGCTTCACTTTACTTTTCTTTCCAGAATCAAACTTCACTAACCAGTTTTTGTGACCAGTCATGTGATTGGAACACCCCGTGTCTAAGAACCAAGTCTCAGCATCAACTTTGTCTTGTGATTCTACCTCTGATAATGCAGCCATGAAAGTCACAGCTTTGTCTTCAACCTTTTCTTGCACAAGTTTTGCTTCATCATCAGAGTCTTGGCCCTTTTCTTTGCCTTTCTTGAACCAACAATCTGAAGCATAGTGTCCCCATTTCTCACAGTTATAGCACTGAATGTGACTCTTGTCCTTGCCTTTCCCTTTCTTTGAATTTGATGTTCCTCCTCCTTTCTTGAAGGATTCAGATTTTCCATCAAATTTTTTCTGAGAGCCATTCTTTCCCTTATCTTGTTTTTTTTCTTTGTGACTGTTAGCTTTCTTGTAAGCCTGAACTTGTAAGGCTTGTACAGATTCTTGAACCCCTTTCCTTTCATTTATCATCAACTCATGTGCTTCTAAAGATCCGACAAGATCCTCCAACTGTAATGTAGCTACATTCCCAGTTTCTTGGATGGCAACAATGACATGATCAAAATTTGGAGTTAGAGTTCTCATTACCTTCTCTACAATCATCCTATCTGTCATCACCTCACCACAGCTCTTCATTGTATGGACAATGCTTTGAACCTTCGACACATAGGCTCCAATGGATTCACTCTTATCCATCTGCAGAAGCTCATATTGCCTTCTCAGAGACTGCAACTTCACTCCCTTCACCTTTTCTCCTCCTTCATAATATTTCACCAAAATATCCCAGGCTGCCTTAGAGGATTCAGCACTAGATATCTTGTCAAAATTTGCAGAATCTACTGCAGCTTGAATTGCATACATTGCCTTGCAATCCTTCTTCTTTAAGTCTTTGTGTGCTGATCTCTGAGCTTCAGTGGCATTCCCCACCAAGTCTTGCACACCATTAACCACCACTTCCCATGTATCTTGAAAACCAAAGAGAGACTTCATCTGTTTGCTCCATCTTTCCCAATTCTTGCCCTCAAGAATTGGAAGATTGTTTGGTAAACCATTCCCTGACATTGTTTCTGAATGAAGGAAAATGTAAACACCAAACAAGACTGAATCTTTGTGCTTTCTACACTAAGAACCAAAGGGCTCTGGATACCAATTTGTTAGGGTAATCCAAGATAAGAGGAAGAAGATAACAAGTAAGAACTAGAGAGAAAACTAGGAGGAAAGTGTTAAGATTTTATTGATAAGAAAAAAAATAGAGAATGAGTTGTATACAATGCATGTGGTACACGCTTATTTATAAGGAAAACTCCTAACCCATCTATTACTTGTAACACAAGTAACCATAACTAACTAACTCAAGGTAGTTATGTAACCACCTCCTAACTACCTAACCAAGTCTAATAGGATTGAAGTTATAAAACATCAAAAATAAGCAAGGTACTACTAGTTAATTATCATATAATCTACTAGTTCATATTTTTTTTGAGGTAATAATCTACTAGTAAATTAACATGTAGTTCTTAATTAATGTGATTATAATTATGTATGTTCTTTATTTGTAGGAGGAATTTAAATTAGCAATCTTCAACAATAGTCAAAAGGAACATATGCTTGCTGAAAGGGTACTACACTTTCACTTTTTTTTTTTTTAATATACTTACCATATTATATATATATATATATATATATATATATATATATATATTACACTTTAATGGGAGGCAAACGAACAACAAATTGCGCCGCTAACCCTTTTTGGATTATGAATTAAATATTAGCTTTTTATTTTTAGATAGCTTGTGTCATAAGGCACATGTTAACACTGATTATTGATATTATGAATTAACGTTTTCATTAAATTGACTAATAAAAAAAAACATGCAGATTTTTGATGTATTTGATAGGAAGAAAAAAGGAAAAATGTATTTTGAGGACTTTATTAGATCACTTAGGGTCTTCCACCCAAATATACCACTCAATGACAAGATAGATTGTAAGTTATAAATTGATCAATTGACATCTATTTATCACTTTTCATTTCATTATTAATTAATGTAACTTTGTTATTTTGATGTAGTTTCTTTTAAGATGTATGACTCGAATAATAATGGTGTTATAGAGCGGGGAGAGGTATATATTATGAAAGTTAACTTAATTATTTGTATATATACACCTTAAATGAAAATGAGTTAAATCTATTATCATTTTATTTTCTTTCAAAGTGGTAACTTTTTCCTTTTAATTTCATGGGTGAGGCAAATGCTTACTACATATCTAGTGACCGAGATTTCCGACAATATACCTGTTGAGACAGTAGAACTTATTATAAACAAGGTATTTTTTTGTTATTTTTATTTGCAAAATTGCATATAGTTTTGAAGAAATAAACATTGGTTTTAATATAAGCTTTATTAATTAATTGAATTGGTTTGGCATTGTATTTTTGTGGCTAGACATTCATGGATGCAGACCTGAACAGAGATGGCCAAATTGACCTTGATGAGTGGCGAGCATTTGTTACTCAAAATCCAACAGTGATTAAATACACGACTATACTCCATCTAAAGTATGTGTAGGGTTATATACTTATATACCAAATTACACCGGTGTAACATTTGAGTAATGTTACACCGTTCAATAATATTTTAACGAATATAAATTTTACGAAATCCACCGTTGGATTGAAAGTTTATATCGTGTAGATGATATATGTTAAATTTTATAAAAATATAAAACCGTTTGATATGTTATTGATATATACTTTTTATTCATATTTTGATGTTAAAACTATAGTCTAATTGCTAATCATTGTCATTAATTAATTAATGCAGGCATGTAACAACTATTTTCCCAAATTTTATATGGAATACAGTTGTGCAGGAAGGTGAAAAATCCTTAGCTATTTGTGATAAATAAATAGATACTTGGGGTGAAATTTTAATGATTGAGAATTGGGGATAAACTCACAAGTCACAACAATAATGAACCAGTCAAGTTTGCGTGATTTACATTCCTTGCTTAGCTGATCTCAATTCAAACAAAGAATTATAATTCGCAGTGATTTGGTTGTGGTTAGGTGATCCTAAGAGTTTGGGTTCGATCCCAGCTCGCTTCACTCTTCTATTTTTTGCCATTTAAAAAGAATTAGTGGCACAACTTGTTATCCGTTTGTCTTATTATCATATGTTTATTAATGAAATAGGTATTATTTTAAAAAAAATTATAACATGATTGATTTTGCAATATGGTTTTATATTTATGTTCATTTGCCTTGGTAAAGTTATAATTAATTGGTGTTAGTTACTTTTTATTCTCCCACAAGAGATATGTTAACATTTTAGTGTATAAGCATGACTCATGTCTCACCAGGTTTCTCCACTCCCACTTCTATTCTTCAATTCAAATGTAGAATTGATTCACATCCATCACAACTAAATCTTGTTTTCACACCCCCACGACCAAAATTCAACACCACCCACATCATATTACCATCATCATCCGTAGCTAATTCTAAGAAATGGAGGAACATGGTTTCATTTTTCCAAGGTTATTTCACTAGAGGAAGGGATATCCAGAGCCTCAAAGTTAAGCTCTATGAAACAATTTCACCACTTGACCGTGGCGCCGAGGCTACTCTTGAAGATCAACAACGTGTGGATAAGGTTAAAGTTATCAAAATTACAAACACTAACATGTTACATGCATAACAATTTATGTTTATGTGGCTTTTGTTTCACTGTCATTTTTTGGTTTTATTAGTTTGTGGTTGATTTTGTGTGGGTCTTGTCTAGATTGCTCGTAAACTTGAGGCAATGAACTGTGTTAAGGAGCCTCTTAACTCTGATTTGCTAAATGGAAAATGGGAGCTTTTATATACAACTTCTCAATCAATTTTGCAAACACAGGTTTGTCTCTAGAGATTTTATATGCACTATTCTGGAATCAGATGACACTGTATCACAAATGATAAAGACATTTTTTGTTTAAAGTTTATTTATCATCCTCATCAAAATGTGGTAATTATAAACCAAGAACGCTTAGATGAGATGACACAGGTCTCTTCTAAGCTAATCAAGGTCCTGGGTTCAATTCCTGACTTGGGCATGCAACAGCGCTAAAACTCTTGGTAGAGTTTGCCGCCTATTTGGGTTCCACAAGGATTAGTCTTTGCAGCTACCTGCAAAGGATACCTGGTTTATCTCAAAAAAACGTGGTAATTAGTAGTACTTCGTATAATGATTCTAGACCACTCCCCTTTGTTCTTTTAATAACAAATAGACTCTTAAGTTTCAGGTCTAACTCAATCAACCCCCTAAAATAGACTTCTAAGACGAGGATTGTCCAGCTTTATAAGTTTTTTCTTAAGTCATATCTTTGCGGATAGACTTGAGTTTTTCTCAATATATAACCACTCTTTTTTGTGGTCTAGATTAGGATAGTTCATGGTTCGGAAGAAAAAACAAATAGTCCTCGATAAAACTTAACTCATATGTTAATGGTTCGTTGGTTATGCATTTGTTTTAGTGTGTTTTCAAACCAAACTGAAACTGCCGTTACAGAAAACCGAACCCTATGTTTTTTAACTAAACTGATTCTTTATGAACCACACTGTGCCAAATTACTTTTTTTAACTATATTATGACTGATAAATAAATAGATACTTGGAGTGGAATTTTAATGATTGAGAATTGAGGTATAGATTAAATCATAACTCATAACAATAATGAGCAAGTCAATGTTGTTTGACTTACATTCCTTGATTAGCTGAGCTCAATTCAAACAAAGAATTATACATACATTCTAATTCCCTTTTTGTTGTTTTAATTATAGCATGATTGATTTTGCAATATGGTTTTATATTTATGTTCATTTCCCTTGGTAAAGTGATAATTAACCTGCATTAAACTATCCTAGAGACCGAAATTCCTGCGACCAAATGGAAAGATCTATCAGGCAATTAATGCAGATACATTGAGAGCTCAGAATATAGAAACTTGGCCATTCTACAACCAGGTACTAAAGTTTTGACCATCTGTTTGCAATTGAAACGAGAATAAAAATCTATCTTTGATATGAGTTTTTCATTAGAGAAGAATTCAAGAAACTTTCGTGTTGGCGAATTTTAGTTTTGCAACTTATGCTGATATGATTATGAGATGAACATGAGCACGAAGTAGTAAGTAGCAATATCGTGTTGTAACATGATGTTTTGAAGACCATTTTCAAGCTTTTTGATAGTTCAAGTCCTAGTTAAGTGCTAAATGTATAAGTAAATAAATCTTAATAATAGGTTAACTGTTAATTTTGTTTGTTTAACTTCATCAAATTCATAATGTTCTTTAATCTGTATCCCTCAAGTTTGCACTATTGTTGTAGGCCACTGCCAATTTAGTGCCACTTAACTCAAGAAAGGTGGCTGTCAAGTTCGACTTCTTCAAGATTGCTAGTTTGGTATGTTCATAAATTCAAGTTTTACTTTAAATTTTCATATTTAGCCTATTTGTCATATTTTAACAGATGATCATAAATTCAAGTATGCAATCACAAATCCGCGGGTTCATGTAGTAAGAACATCAGTGACTGACCGTAACTGTTATATCGAGATCTGACGGTGCAGAAAGCAAGTAAATTTTTGTTAAAATTATAAAGTATCGAGCTTGACACCGGAACTGTTTGGTCTTGATCTAACGGCTACCAATATGCTGAGTATGAGATTTGTGACTGAAGACGATCCAACTCCATGGAGAATATGTTTTCCTGACAAACGAGAGTACAATGCTAATTACAGATACCTATAAAATCACCCGGGTCTGGTCGCGGTCAATTGGAAATTACTTATTTGGATGAAGATTTAAGGTGAGTATAATGCATTATTAATAATAAGTGATCAGTGTTAGAATTCCATTCTGATTATGAATTTCTTTCTTGTCCCTAAACTTGACAGAATATCAAGAGGTAATAGAGGCAACTTGTTTATCTTGAAAATGGTGGATCCATCCTATAGAGTCCCTCTTTGAAGTGTGTTCTCCAAGAATTGATGCTGGTAGTATAGTAGTGGATGTCTTCGACTTACACTTTGACACAAGATGATACACATATCATTCAAAATAAATGATATGTATCATTATCTTCTTACCAGAAATTTGAGATGCAAATAAGATGTCACTCAGTTAAACATTATTTGTGAACCTATTAGAATCGTTCATTCAGTAGATGTAACGGTACACTGTGTATCGAAGAATTACTGTTACATACACTATATGTTTTTCATTCGGAAGAAGCGTGTAATCATGAAAATCTGTTGTGGGATCAAACCAAAAATGGAATTGTGGCATAAACAAAACAATACTGTAGAAATCTTATAGCAAAAAAACGAAAAGAAATATAATCTCCAAATTACCGAGGTCTTCTTTCCCTATAAACCGGAGGGTTAAACAAAAAAAATAAAGAGAAAGATAGTTTTCTTAATAGGAAATTGGCAACCATGTCAACAAAATTTTGCATTACAACACAAGTCTTTACAGTTACATACATAGCCTATATACATACTTCACTAGCGCAAACACTGCTATCTATTCATCAAACTTGGTTGCTGCAGTTTCAAAACCATAAAATACACACAGGTTAGCTTGGTTTGAGTCACAAAAAGAGAAAGCTGGTGGATACATAGGCAATAAATTTGCCTCAAAAACCAAAATATGATCCACCCCACAACTAGTATAGTTACATAAATACCCCAGATTGCAAATCTACGGTACGATAAGCATCCAAATCAACTGGGAAGAAGGGATCCTTGGGTGTTTTTTCTGTCATTTTAAGAGTTAAGTCCACTGCTGCATTGTTGACAAAAGAGTGATTTGGTAGAGGTTGTGAAGTTACGCAGTAGTCACCAGATACATTAAGATCTTGAGTGCTGTTCTTCTTATTGTCAATGATCATTACTTCCTTATTTTGTTCCTTTTGCTTATTGGTGATGATCATTTTTGCTTCCTTATTTTGTTCCTTTATCTTCTTGCTTTCTTCCACATAAGGCTACACGAAAAAGTAATTAGAAGCGGAAAATTCCAAGCAAAAATATAACATCTTTCGCCATTTGATTGATATTATGTCAATTTCATTTATTGTACCTGTTTATCATTGTCGGACATCTTGTTCCATGCTTCAACAGCTGTGCGTAGGACTGTTTTGCCATCTATGTCCTGGCAACAAGCTTTTAATCGAGCACATTCTTGCTTGAGGAATATCTGATATCCACTTCTCCCCGTTGGAGCACCTCTCTGTTTCTTCTTTTTTTTTTCTTTCGAGGGTGTTTGTTGAAGCACTGGAGAAGGTATTGCTGCATGAGTAACAGGAGGTGGTGCTGCATAAGTTACCACAGATAGTTGATCAGTTGTGTTCAGTTACCGAAGTTAGTTGTATACTACACTAATGAATTTGTAACTAACTAACTAACTAACTAGAATGATCTAGAATGAAAATGAATTAGTAACTAACTAACTAACTAGAATGATCTAGAATGAAAATGAATGCACTCAAGTATTTTGTTATGTTAGTTGTGCCGAATCAGCTAGTTAGTTAGTTACTAATTCATTAGTGTATATAAAAATACTTAGAGAGCATTCATTTTCATTCTAGATCCTTATAACCTGTCAGTTTTTTGATAGGGTAGTCCTTGGACAGCCTTGCCGCCGTCAGATAATCTCCATCATCCATTAATTGAGATAAACTAGTGGTCGAGTTCTCCTTCCTTTTAACTGTACCATAGAAACGAGTATTTAAGGTTAAACAACACACATACTAAACTTGGTACCAAAATGCAACAAAAACATAATACAATGAAGTTGCTGAAATCTCTTCAACTGTGTCCAATTAGTAAAACTGTAAATGTAGAAACCGCTAGATATACTTAAACAAGATAGATATACTTAAAATAACCACAAATTGGTCTCTTTGATTAACCTTTGGTGCTGCTAGTTGCAGTTTGAGTTGCAGGAAACCTATAAAAGTACAATTTCTCGAACTTGTATAAAAGAAGTGCATAGAGCTTTTCAACTTGAGCACATAACTTTACATGGTTGCCTTCAAGTTTTAGTGCTGAAACAACTTCACCCCATTTCTTTTGTTGACCAACCTGCATGAAACATTCAAGAGAAACCATAACAATATACCACTAAATTTGAACATCTGAGGCAATTTCATATAATGATATATGCAAAAATTGCTTAAACAGTTATACCTCTCTTGAGCAATAGAGATTAGAGACACAAATTTGGATTGATAAACTTCATGTGTAAATAAATAGAAAATATATACACATGCATTAATGAGAAATTAGCATAGATTAAAATACACTTAGTTAAATTATGTCATTTTGTGAGGTTAATGTAGATAACATGACAATATACCTGGTGATAACCTCCTCTTCTTGTGACCTCCAAGTAAAACAGGTACAAGTCTAAGGATGTTTCTCTGGCATTGAAACTACAAAGCAGAATTGGAACATAGTAGCATGAGCATGATTCATACATTTTTTATCCAAATACTTTCAAAAATAAAATTATGTATAATAACACTTCATGTTTCATATTTAACATAATTTTTTCCCGAACACTCAACGGTATGAGAAAACAGTAGACTAGAAAAGGACTCTAAACATTGAATGCATACAATTTTGGAGCAACCAAATAGAGAAGTAAACAAAATGTCAGTAATCTCACTCTCCCCGATATAGACCAGATACATCAATGAATTTAAAAAGTAAATGATTTCTTATATTTAGAACTAGAGTTTTTCTTTGAGAAAAAGGTAACTACCAAACAGAATCAACACAAACTTTTAAGGTATTAAACATTTTTTTCTTCTTTTGTACGATATTTAGTGGATAAAAAGTTTCAGTTTTTGGCCGGTTTCTCTTGTTCATTGTCCCATTTTGTTTAGTACCAGATTTTTTTTTTTAAATATAACAAAAAAATAAAATCAAACAGAGTACTCTAGTATCTCATTTTTTAGCGGATCAAGGGTCCATTTGAATTAACTTATATTTGAACTTATGAAAAATAGTTTATACAAATAAATAAATCAATTTTTATATTAATTTGTAAGTTTTTAGACATAAAAATTGTATTTTTATAAACTACCTTAACATACTTATAAATAATAGATAAAAGTTTATATATTTACATAAGTTGCATAAGTTCAAAAATAAGTCAATCCGAACGAATCTCGAATATACATTTTATGAAACTTAACCAACCACAGACACTCACACACATGCAAATGCAGAAGAAAAAATGGGGCAAAAGAGAAAACAAGAAGCAAAATGAAGAGTATTGAAGAAACTGACATGAGAGAGAGGCCAGAGGAGTCCAACAAGTCAGTGAGTTTGACATAGAAGGTCTCTAAGTCGTCATCAGGAGAAGAGTTGTGTTTCCCGCTGGAGAGAACAACATTGGTGAGTTTGGTATCTGATGATAGTGATGGAACCATAGTGTTGGTTTCCATGTTTGAGCTTGGTTGGTAGTTGGCACAAACTAAACTCACTTGCTTTTTGTGACTTGTTAATGGAGAATATTATGTGTATGTATGTACTTTCATACAATGGAAAATCGACACCTGATTCATCTGCGACAGCTAAACACAAATACGTGCCACTCTTCTGTTTTCCGCATCTTTTATTTCTACTAATAGAAGAAAATTTTATGCAGTAATTATTTTTTGACTGTATATTGCATGAAAAATAACAAATAATCGATAAGTTAGTTTATAATAGATGAATTTGTAAAATTCTAATTTATAATTTATAGCATATGGAAGAAATTTTATGTCTAAATTGCTGGACATGTTTTTTAAGCAATTAAGTCAATTTTACTCTAATGATGATAAAAATAAGAACATATTTGATTCCATCAATACTACTTTTTACATTATATTTAGTTTTAAAATATTACTTTATTATATTTTTAACTGCTATGGTCAAGAGGAAAAATTGGATTTAATACTATCTGCGCCCGTGCATATCCATACCCGCTAAATAATTAGTAAAATTACTTATATATCCCTACTTAAATATAAATTCTAGAATTTTTCTTGTATAAAAAAAATAGTATTTTTTTATTTTATGTTTTTTTTTGTCATATAGAGAAAACTTTCATATTTCTTTTTCATTTTTGAGGAAATGTTTTTCCGGTTTCTTACATATACCTTATTTTCTTTTTAATAAAATTCATTTTTGCAATTATAAAAAAAGAGAGAGCGCATAATATATGAATATTATGTTGTAGTAATATTTTGTCTTTTAAAAAAACTAACTTGTTTTCCAATAATTATAATTTTTTATAAAAAAATGTCATCCATGGATATATGTTAATATCCGTGGATACTTCAATATTCGTGGATTACCCGCTTAGCGAATATCCGCATGGATATAGAGAAGACACGGATATAATATTTGTCCAACGGATTGGACACGGATATCACACTATCCGCGTCCATGGATATCCATTGACATCCCTAAATTTCACGCTTATTAAGAAAAGTTGATAGTGTAATTAATGTATACTTTTTGGATATTACAATTACTATATTGTCCTTGGTGAAAAGATGTATTTGTAGTTGACTTTACGTATTTCAATGCAAAGTGGGGTTATGTTTGGAAAAGTAATAACAAAAATGTCTAGGGAATTGAAAATGGGCTTATATTTACGGGTGTGCATGGTCGGTTATTTTGCAAAACCAAACCATATCCAAACCAAAACCATATATATGGATTTGGATACATGACCATAACCATTATTTTTTATAAACCGGTTATAAATTTGGATATGGTTACATAACCAAATATTTTTATAAAACCGGTTTAAAAGCGGATAATTTTTAAATTCGGTTTTTAGCTGGTTATTTTTAAAACTGGATTAATAAAACGGTTAATTTGGTCTTTTTTTTTTCGCAAACGAAAAACATATTAAAAATCGTAACAAAATACACTTTTCTTTTTTTATTTTTTGCATTCCTTTTTCTAGATTTTTTTTCTTTTCAATTCCAACGAGATAACGACTACAAATTGGAGAGAATGAGTGTGGTTTGATTGGAAGAGAATATTGTCGATTAGAGTTCAATTGGAGATATTATTGTAGATTTAAGATTTATCGCGAATCACAATTGCAGAGATCACACGCACATGGTAATGATTTGTGCGTGAATTAATTTTAATAAAAGGATATTTTATTTTATTTTGACAAAAAACTAATTTGAAAAGGTTTTTTTTTTTTTATTCTTTGTATTCCTTCTTCTATATTTCTTTTTTCCAATTCCAATGAGATAAGGGTATACAAATTGGAGAGAATTAGTGTGGTTCGATTGAAAAGGAATATTGTCAATTAGAGTTCAATTTGAGAGATTATTGTAGATTTGGAATTTAAGGTTCATGGCAAATCACAATTACTGAGATGACACACACATGGTGATGATTTGTGCGTGAATTAATTTTAATAAAAGGATATTTGTTTTTTTTTTTTTTGACAAAAAACAAATTTGATAAGGATATTATTATTATTTTTTTAAATTCTTTACATCCCTTCTTCTAGATTTCTTTTTTTTTAATTTCAATGAGATAAGGGTATACAAATTGGAGAGAATGAGTGTTGTTCGATTGAAAGAGAATATTGTTGATTAGAGTTCAATTGAAGAGAATATTTTAGATTTGGAATTTAGGGTTCATCGCAAATCACAATTGCTGAGATCACACGCACGTGGTGATGGTTTGTGCGTGAATTAATTTTAATAAAAGGATATTTGTTTGTTTTTTATTTTTTTGACAAAAATAAATTTGAAAAGGATATTTCTTTGTTTGTTTTTTTTTTTTACAGAAACAAATTTGAAAAGGATATAATAACCAATTTAAACCAAATCCAAAAATTTAATTTGGATGAATAACCGACCATATGAAAATGGTTTGGTTAATAACCATATATCAAAATTCGGATTTTTAAAAATGGATTTGGATCCGGTTATGAGTTTGGACCTTCTAACCGGATATTTTGCGCACCCCTACTTATATTTAGGGATAAATAAAATCTTTGTAAGGGTGCTTATAATAAAAGACGGAGGAATTATTTTATAATTAATAACTTATAATTTATAATTGACAAACTAATTGAAATGTGGGTCACCGATAATAACATTGGTGTTTGATAGTTTAAATGGTTTATAAATCATGATTGCAAAGAGATTGAATTAGAATGGAAGGACTCCTTTTTGGTTATGGCAATGTAGTGATTATCTCTCAGCAGTGAAGAACAACAATTGAAAGATTTAGTGGAGATGTTGGTTGAATTTTTTGTGTAGTAATTAGTATAATAATCCTGATAAGTGGCGATGAGTGCCTGATTCAGTTTATATTTTTTCCATTAAATATTGTTATAATATGCCGCTACAATATCATAATGTCAATGCTTTGAATTATAATATCTCAACTGCTCAATTGGCAGAACATTACATTATATAAGAAGCAGTAGAGTTCAAACACGATGAGATGTAATTTATCCAAAATAGATGATGTGTCCATGTTGAACCTAATTAAATTGCAAAGGCCTGCGTAGGATAGAACATGGGGTCCACGTGGCTCCACGTCAAAATGGTGGAAGATTAAAGTTTCACTCAACTGGGAGCGAAAAAATGGCCACACACACAAATAGCACACTCCGCCGTTCACATACAAACCACCAATATCCATTCACCACATTTTCCACAGATAAGATTTTTCAACATTCTCGCAAAAACCACTACGTTTCTTCTTCTCTTTGCTCTGCATTGCTCTGTAATGAACTTTACCCTATATCGAAACAGATTTATCTCTTGCTTGAAAACTGCTGCATGAGTTGGACGAAACCTAATTGGTTCTCCTTCAAGTTCCATAGCTTGAAGTTTCTCCGTCAACTATGGCTATTACTTCGCCCACCTTTAATCTCCATTTCACTAAATTCTCCATTCTTCCTCCTCTCTCGCATCGACGTTCCTCCCAAATTCGCCATCGCTCCGCTTCTTGTAGACGCTTGAAACTCAATTATTACCCTTGTGTATCCTCTCACAGGTATAATAATAACAATATAATGTTTATTCAAATATTAGGTTGTTAGGTTTTGTATTTCAGTATTTGCAAATTCAAATTTATGATACAAAGACTCTTTTTGGAAATAAAGAAATAAAAAATAGCGGACGACCGATAAGCTAACTTATTGAGTTTGTAGTGTTTGGTAAAATTAGTGGCCGACTTAACTTATAAGTATGAAATGACATAAAAAATAAAATATTTAATTTTTGCATGTAGGATGATAGGGCTAAAATTGAAAGAAAACATGATAAGCTATAAGCTCAAAAGCTAATTGAAATAGCATTTGGAAAATAAGGTATAAGCTCATTGTGAAAAATAGTTACGAACAGAGCTTTTTTTTTTATCATATGAGCTTATAGGCTAGAAGCTCAAATTGAGGTCTTACCAAACAGAGCCTAACTAATGATTTTGTTTATATGTTTATGTGATTACAGATTTGCTTGTATAAGTTCGAAATGTTCGATAACGAATACTGATATACAATTGGAATTGGTGGATCATGTAAACATTACTAATGAGGATAAGAGTGAAGGAGGAGGGTGTTCAGTTGTTGTTGAACCTGAATGTACTGTGCCAATTAAACTCAATCCTGATATTATTATGGAGAATGAGTCTTTGAACCTGCTATCTGAAGCCACGTTTGTAGATACTCTCTTGACATCATTGCCTGTATGTTATTTTCTTAATATAGATTTAGGTTTTGTTAACTATTTCCCTCATTGTTTCTCATCTTTCTATGTTTTTTTTTGTTCTGCAGGTTTTGTCTGAAGAAGAACAACATGCCCTTGCAGCTACTCCCGCCCACCCTGCCGGATTATATGGTGGGATGTTTTTCAACATTTTTTTTTTAAATAACTGAAGTTATTAGTAATTAGTTGTTAATGGTAGCATACATGTTATGTCACCAATTAGTTCTATTACTAATTCTTATATTTACTTCAATCTGATGGAGTTTTCTTTTGGGGTAAAATATATGTTCACCAAACTAACACAATGATAGAAGCCAACTGATATAGAATAAGGAAATAGGGAAAATCCCTTTGATTACAAAATGATATCGCAGAACTTCGAGGTTCTACACCTCCGTAATGCCAAAATGGCCCCTTTCCAGTCAAATCCCAAGATACCATCTTTCTCAATCATCCCTTCTATTTATAGGAAACACTTATATGACAGTTATTTTCTATAAAAACTCCCTATTCTTATCTCACCGCAGTTCCATATTACAATTATTTTCTATGAAAACTGCCAACTAGTAATATAATCTACTTACAAATAATAACTAACAAGGCACATTATTATTGCTATCCTAATTAAGGCCCATATCTAACACACAATTGCACTATTTCACTTATATTTCAGCAAATGTAACTTTTATAAAACTGTGTCCTTCTTGCTTTCCTTCGATTGGTCTTTTCTGCCAAACCCCCTAGATGATCACTAGCTTGTCCCAAAATCCCCCTATTTACTTGTGGAATTTAAATTATCAAAAACCGTATATATTTCTCTGTGTGGAATCATCTGATATTGGCTTGGCTAGTTTGTGATTTCATACATATTTTAATGTTGAGAATCTAGCGTTGGTGTGGCTTCCTGGTTTGTTTTATTATTAAAATTGAAAAGTGCTTTCATTTGCCTAATGTGACATTACAATCCTACAAATGAAGTTTATAACCTGAGATGTGCCCAGTGGTGATTTGTTACAAAAGCTATCTTGTCCAATGATCTTATTACTTGCCTTTTTCCTTGTAAATAGAATTGATGATTGTGACTTATGAGGTTGAATCATCTGAGCTGCTCTTAACTCAAAGGTTATATGATTTCAGTTTTCTATTCTAGTTGTATTGTTGCAAATTTTGTGGAGCAGCTTTGGAATTTTGCTTGGCCTTCTGCCATTGCCTTGATTCATTCAAGCCTCTTGCCGGTTGCTGTGATGGGTTTCTTCACTAAAGTGGCTATAATTGTTGGTGGTCCCTTGATTGGAAAATTAATGGACCATTTGCCTAGAGTGCCTGCATATAACTACTTGACTGTCATTCAGGCAAGTTATCTAACGAGCTATTCAAAATCAAGTTGGATGTTGCGCTTTTTCCCAAGTCTAAAACCAATCATTTTTCTATTTTCAGGCAGCCACTCAGTTGCTATCTGCAGCTATGATTATCCATGCCCATTCTTTGCCTCCTACTTCAGTGTCTACTTTGCTTCTGCGTCCATGGTTTGTCATATTGGTTTCAGCTGGGGCTATTGAGAGGCTCTGTGGTGTAGCTTTGGGGGTTGCAAATGAGCGTGACTGGGTTGTGCTGGTAATGTTATTCAATGCTTCTTCTATTCCCTTGATACATGTTAGTTGTTATTTATAATATTTATTTATGATCCTCGGTGGTTTATTACAGCTGACAGGAGTTAATAGGCCAGTCGCACTTGCACAGGCAAATGCTGTTCTAAATCGAATTGATCTCTTATCTGAGGTATTTTATATATATATACGTTTGCACTAAGTTAATCAGCTTACTTATATATTTCTCTATTAAAATAGAGAATACTATCACCTATTAAGTTGAATGAAATATTCAGCAACTTATGAAGTATCAAGTGTAGTTCTGCCTTTGAAACTCAAATTTTCATTTTCAGATAGCTGGAGCATTGTTGTTTGGTGTCCTTCTTTCCAAATTTCATCCTGTAACCTGCTTAAAAGTTGCTTCTGGCTTAATGATCGTATTACTGCCTGTTACAGTAAGTTCTCTGTTTTTCTTGTTCTAGAACTTCCTTCGGTCAGAATTCATAAGGCGAATTCATTCTTATTGTCACACATCATTCTTAATATGCAGATTGTTTTAACATGTTTAACCAACAAGCTTTCTACTGGTGTTCTTGACCGGCCTAAACCATGTTGCAAATTATTCAATGAAGATTCTGTACCAGATGCTGACAGTATAGGTACCAATTAGACCAATCTTTCTCTAGAGAATTATCTCGTTGTCTGGATATTATAAATATGCTTACATTTATCTGCTGGAAAACCAGTGGTTAAAGGTCTGGAAGCCATCAAGCTGGGCTGGAAGGAGTATCTGGGTCAGCCCGTTCTTCCTGCTAGTATTGCATGGGTGCTCCTCTACTTCAATATCGTTCTCACACCAGGCAGTTTGATGACAGCATTTTTAACACAACAGGGTATGTGATAATTTCCTAAATGGTCCTTTTTTGTGGAAACTTCTTTCGCTGCTATCAGATCATTTATTGCATAAAGATTGTAGTGAAGTACGACACAATTGATTTCAAGAATTTCTGTCTGCCATAGTGACGATGAGGGGTTCTCATGTTTTTGATTTATTTTTAATTGTCAAATGTTTGATATAAATTAGTTAATTAATACATGCTAAATGCCCTTTTTTGTTTCTTACTCATTTCATTTCAATGTTAATATCCATTATCTAGCACAAATGGCATTTCCAAGTATTTTCAGTTGAGGTCCTCCGTGAAGTGAAGTTGTGACTTTTAAAGTTATTGTTAAACTGAATGCTATAACAAACGGTCAAAAAGAGAGAAGGGTAAAGGAAGTAGATTTGATTTATGGTTGTTATAGTCGGCATTTCTGATTGGCCCCATTAATGATTTGTTTCCATATTCAAACTAATAATCAATGTCATAATTGCTTTTATCATCAATTGTTTAGGTTATTGTGCTAATGTCCGAGATTTCCACCCCTTAATTGTTCTACAGGCTTACATCCATCTATCATCGGAGGATTTAGTGGAATGTGTGCTTTTATGGGTGTGGCAGCAACATTCGTGTCTTCAACTCTGGTCAAGCAATTTGGCATTTTAAAGGTATCATTAGATTTTCATTTTTTTCTAAAGTTCCACATAAGGAAATATGAGAACTCATTATGCATAAATGATTCCATTGAAAATACTCTCTCTTTTCCAGGCTGGGGCAGTTGGGTTGGTGTTTCAAGCTTTACTTTGCAGCATGGCTGTTGCTGTATATATGAGTGGATCAATATCACATCAGAGTCCTCTTCTTATCTTCTTGTTTCTGATTGTAAGTCACTAAATAAGGTTTTCTCTTGATTACTTGGTATCTAATTATATAATTACAACAGCCTTAGTTGTTGCTAGTGGGTCGAAATGATAGGTATAATTGATATATCATATATGGATACTCCAAAGTTACTAGAATATCAGTTTCATACCCGAATCTGGTAATACTTCACGTCATTTCTAGGGAGCATCCTCCAAAAAAAAATATCCATCAAGATATTCATGACAAATACATTTTAGATACATTTTGACTTGTTAAAAAAAAAAATACATTTTAGATACAGCTTTGATTCATTTGGGGTACAGCTACTTGCCTTAAATCTTCTTGCTAAGCCTTATTCTATGTCATTGTCTGAGTAGAAAATAAATGTGATCCAAAAGGGCAGAGAATTTCATTCGTATGGATTGCAACCTCTGAATTTGAACATGGGTTTGAGAAAAGTTTGTAGCTTTGCAGAATGTTTATAGGGGAAAGAATATATTTTGATATGGGCAAAAGGAATGATGTGGTCTATATTCTATATGCCTTTTGGTTAATTGTGATCATCGTCTACTGATATGGTTATATATTACAATAATCACATTCTCTTTACAAATATTACGTGTTTATATGAAACGTACCATTTTTTATAAAATTGTGAACTTATCTAAGCCACGTCGCATCGTACATGTTGTGTATAACTATAAGTATCCAGACTTCCCGAATAGGAATCCAAATTCATTAATGACCTAAATGGTGATATGGATTGTTCAAGATATTCAGTTCTAACGAGTGCTTTTTAAATACTTGTTAGATCCTTTTAAATTCTTTATTTTCAAATGCTATGTGCATTTGTTAGCAAACTAGACTTAGCTTATATTGGGTGGAAATTTTGTGGACGTCCATTGTTTTTCTAACTGGACATCTCTGCTGAAAAAAAGTTGAAACAGGTCATTGTAATTGAATATTTGTTAAACAAACAACAACTTTATACAAGGAAAGGACTTGGATGTCCCAAATTGCATTATGTATTCATTCTTGGAAACTCAAACTTGGACTTTGATGCCAATTTAGATGTTGTCAAATATATTCACAATAAATTTTTGGGAGTAAACTGCTGTGCTTGTGTCTGCAGATTTTGTCACGGCTAGGACACATGTCATATGATGTTGTCGGGGCTCAAATTATCCAAACTGGAATCCCATCATCCAAAGCAAATCTCATTGGGACTACAGAAGTTGCTGTTGCAAGTTTGGCAGAGTCTTTAATGCTTGGTGTTGCAATAATCGCAAATGATCCTTCTCATTTTGGATGTTTGGCAATCTTGTCTCTTCTATCGGTGGTCGGCGCAGCATGTATGTTCTGTAGATGGTTGTCGAATCCAACAGACGAACAAAAAAGCCTTTTTTCTTATCATCCTCAGTTTTGATATTTATGTAAGTATCCCTTTTGTATTTACTGCTCCTTGTTTACTACCATATTTTTCTATCTAACTTTTCTCAATATAAATATGTAACAGAAAATGTCATTTTCTTGTGATCCTGAACACTGATAATTATGCAAGCATCTATTGTATCGATTGTTCATTGTTTGCTGGCATATTTTCATGCGTGTCTTTTATTTTTCCTTTCGTAAGAGATTTTAGTGTTCTGTTGGCATATAACAGTCTTAGTAAAGTAGAAAATATTGATTCTTCAAAAAAATTGGCTGATATAAAAACAAATCCAGTCTGGATTTTCCATTGTGTTTTTATTTTCCTAATTATTGTCTAACAATATTTTATTGAACTTTAACTTCTGTTTATGCAGTTGTTCCAACAGCTGTCTTATTGCAAAGACTGTTGGATGTGGACAAGAACCAAAATATTTTGGAAACACTTAGCATGATGGGTGATCTAACCACCTGATACAGGAGTCTGAGGTGTTATCTTCTCGTCTGAGGCATTTTCTACGGTTTGGCTTGTAATTCTGTAAATGTATTAGCCTTTATATATTATATTAGTGCACATAATAAATCGAGTTAGTTAGGTGTCTAGGTCTACCTGCACAAACGTTTTGTAAAGCATTTATCGTTTTTTAAATTCTTTTCTAAGGTTTAGAAATGTGAACAGAATTGCTGCGGATTTGCGGTAATTCTGATAGGGTTTAGTAATTCGTAAGGAAATCTCAAGTTCTCACTATTATTTGGAAATCAAAAAAATTGGTGGGATGGAAACTTGAAATTGTGATCATATATGTATAGTAAGTTATGATCATATGTATTGATTAAATTCAAGAATAAATACACATTTAGTTATCAAAGAACTTTATCACCTACTTGTTGTTTTTCATTCATATATTATAGGTGCAGAGGAAATGTATACCTGATTTGGACATTAGTAACACATTAGGAACATATTAGAGGATCATAATTTGGATTAAGTTAGTAATAGAATTCGTTTATTTATCATGATATGACCCTTTCTTGGAAGAAAGGAAAAAACTATAGATCTATTTTGGATTAAATTATTTTCAGACTGATTTCTTCTTATAACTTATTGGCAGGATTTTTTAAATGAAAAACAAAATAACTTTAAAAAGACATGCACAGTTAAATGTGAATGTCTAACATTACACTTGATCCACTTTTCACCATCACCTATAGTGTCTTATTTTCTAAGCAAACACACAACAGTGTTTTCCTAATGGCCTAGATTCTCCATGGAAGACATCTTTGCATAAAGTGTGAGGGTCTATATTGCAACTCCATTTGGTTATAATTTCACTTTGATATTAGTTGTCTCAATCAGAATTTTTTTACTATATATTTCTGTGTCTTTCTTTAGCTTTTCTTGGAAAAGTTAATAGTCCATGCTTACAATTATTGAGGATGGTTGGTGCATTTATAGGGTTCACTGTTCACTTTTATTCTCCAAATTTTTCCCAGATTTTAATGAACCTGATTGGCATATACGTCTGGAAAATCCAAGGATGGGTTAAAGTTTAGAAAACATTTAAGTGGAACCTTATTCACTGTTCCTTTTTAAGGAACTCTTGATATTTTTTTATAGTAATCAACTGGAAAAAGGTCATGGTAAATGAGTTATAATGCCAACTTCCAATATGATAAATAGGGAAATAGATTGACATTACTTTGCAATGAAATCTCAGTTAGATGGTAGAGATTTACACTGGACCACCTCTGTTGGATATTTCATGGGAGACAATCCAGCCATAGAGAGACTTTTAAATTGCAAGGTACCATTACGAGAGCTCAATATGTACGAGGGTTATTTCATGAAATAACTCGAATTTCAAATCATTCATTTGCTATAACTACTCGTGCTATGGAAGTGGGAGCATCAACTCTGTCCCTGTGGGCTTTTGAGGAGTGGGAGAATTTGTTGGAATTCTATGAAGAAGGTTTCTCTCCCCACCCCCCGTCATTCTTTTTCACCCTCCAGAAATCCAACTTTACCCTTGATTTTACCCCCGAAAACTTCAGTACACGCGTACTGAAGTTTTTCGATATTGAAAAACATGTGTTTTACATCGTTAAAAACTTCGGTACGCGTGTACCGAAGTTTTTTTTCAAGGTTAAAAACGGAAACTCAGGGGGTGAAAAAGAAAGACGAGGGGTGGGGAGAGAAACCTTCTTCTATGAAGTTGTTGCATGCCCGTTTCATACGACCCAGATGGAGTGGCACATGATCTGCCTCTTCTCTCGATAAATAGTAATCTCTCATTCCAAAATGAGTATCATTTTTGCAAAAATGTCTCCAAAACATTGACATTTTCGATAATCTTTTTTAAAATTATATCCTCTAATTAATACTACTCACATTACTTCTAATACATATCTCGTGCTTTGTATTTATGATAATTATAAATACATCAATATTTATTAAGGTTAAGTTAGTATTTATGATAATTATAAATACATCAATCAATAGTATAATTTTAGAAAACCATAACCTCTGTTGGAGAATGGATTCTTTCAATTGACTTTAGGATCAATTTTTTTTACAACCATTGATTTGGGAGGAGAGAGAGAGAGAGAGAGAGAGAGAGAGAGAGAGAGAGAGAGAGAGAGAGAGAGAGAGAGAGAGAGAGAGAGAGAGAGAGAGAGAGAGAGAGAGAGAGAGAGAGAGAGAAAATGGAAAAAGGTAAATTTAAGGATGAAGATGTATACACTTGAGGAACTTGAGGAAAAAATAAATTGAGAGAATTCACTCTCCCTCTGTTGATTACATGATTCTCCCTTTTAGCTACGTCCCTGATTTGACTCATGTTTGAACTAAAATAATGTTTCTATAAATATAAAAAATGAAATTATGTTTGTAGCATAGTTGAATGGGCTTTATAGGTAATGGCAAAAAAAGGCCCAAGATTGTTTAGGCTTTTGAGCTTGGCTTGTGCCGTGTTAACGCCGTTTCGTGTAGAGCTGGTTTTGACTGTCGGTTATTTGCTGCAAACAAGAAATAGCAACCATCAACGGCACGTATCCGTCACGCTGGCCAATTTCATCCAATAAACGAGAAACAAAACCGATCATTGTTAAAAAAAATACTGTATACTCACTCCTATATAGTAGTAGGGATCTTCTACCGTACATTGGTAAAATTCTAATGTACCGGTACATTATATTTTTAAAATGATAAATAAATAATAATTTTTATAAATTAAAAAGTTTTTTATTGACTATTATATTTTAGAAAACATAATTTTATAAGAAAAATCACAATTTCATTTTTTATAAACATGATACTAATTTTTTTATATTTTTTCATTAATAAAATTCAATATTTACAATTATGAATAATAAAAAAAAAAAAAATTCAAATTTTATTTTTTTGACAACTTTGATGAATAATATTTAGCTATTATAATATTTAATAAGATAGAAAAAAAATTCTTCTAAAAAATACTCAATTTTCTATTAATTTGAAAACATATTGTACCGGTACATTAGAATTAGTCTATTGTACCATAGAATTTCCCATAGTACTATGGTGAGGTCAACTTGATGATGGCATATTTAAATACGAGTGATGTTATATGAACACCACAATAAGTTGTCTAATTGAGAGAACTAAATTCTTCTATCTATGCACGCAAATCGAAACAACTTAAAAATAATAAAAAATATTAAAGGATGGCGGACACCAAAATAGTTGTTGGACAACTATTTTGGTGTCAAAATAACATTAGTGTTAAATACTGATAATTATTTTTATATAAATGTAAACGAGCTTTATCTTTATCAAGATTGATTCATTTCATGGAAAATATATTGTCACCACCATTTTGTAGATTCATACATATTGGATGAAATTGTGCTTTCCTTTTATTTATTTATTTTATATACAATGTTATCAATCCACTAATTTAGAATTTGCTGTTGTAGTGTTTATATAGTTTCAGGTGGTAATAAATTTCGGCCGCAATGATTTGATTAAACAATTTAAAATTTTTCAATGATGATTTGACAATTAAAATCTATATTTAATTTTAACCATTTAATCATGATCGGAAAGTTGACAGTAGTTACTGCCTATGAAGCATCGACACCTCTATAATTAGACGTGTCGCGGTGTCCGACACTCGTATGACACTCGTACGACACTCGTACAAACGTGTCGGAGAGGTGTCCAAAAAAACAATTTTTTCTTTATTCCGACACTCCTTAAATCGGTGTCCGACACTTATAAGACACTCGTACAAACGTGTCGGGGTAAGTGTCCAAATTTTTTTTTTTTATTTGCTTCTATTTTTCTCAAACATATATACAACGATTAAAGATGTGTCGAAATAATAATATTGATCAATGAGAGATTAAAGATATTACATTTTGATTACATTATTTTTAGTTTTTCGATAGTAGTTGGATGAGTAAATGTCAAATGTACTATCATATATTCTTTTTTTATTGAAAAAATTGTTCAACTTATATGCATATGTATGTATTTTTAATGTTAAACTAATATTTTTTTATAAATATGTAGCGGTGTCAGTGTCGTATATTTTTTACATTAGCGGTGTCGGAGTGTCCGTATCGTGTCGTGTCGCGGTGTCCGTGTCAGAGTCCGTGCTTCATAGGTTACTGCATCTACGTTTAATTAAAATCCCTAATTTAATATTACTGGTAGTTATATTCAAATTTTTCAATTTAATATAATAAAAATTTTAATATGTATCTATATTCGTGCCATGCCCATGTTACTAAAATATGTTAAATTTCATATAAGTAGTAGTATAAAAAAGAGATTAAGAAAAGAACAGTGCAGTTGGCCTGGCCTTTTTAAGGTAAACAAAGATAATATCATTTCCCAAAAACTAAAAGAATTTCCACGGAACAAAACACCACACTGCCCCAAAGAACCTTGGAAAGTCACATTTCTACTCGAGACTTGGGTTAAAGACCAATTTACTCACAATATTATACCCTTAACCCTCCATCAATCCCCACATCTCATCGTATTACTACTATTACTCACTTTCTATAGGCAAATACACTACATTTGTTAAAGCATGCAATATATAGCAAAAATAATTTAAGTTTAAAAAGGTTGCACCACTTTTTCAAATAAATAATATTTATATCTTTCTTAACAAATGTACACTCTTTATATATATATATATATATAGTTAGATTTTGTGTCCTTGCAATTTACTACAAGGTGGGATAGCTCAGTTGGCACTTGCTGACTGAGCGGATGTAGACTGTTGGTCAGGGGTTCGATCCTTGGCAGCAGCAAATATAATATTTTCTTTATAAATAAGTTGGTGGGTAGTACTTATAAACCATCAACTTTTGAAAAAAAAATTTTACTACAAAATAGTCAATACTATGTGTTTGATTTTGTTTATTTACTCTCCTAGCTTGTGCTTGAGATTTTTTCGAACATTTGCATGGAGTGACTAGTTTGTTTTTGAGAGTTTATCAAATAAAAGAAAGGTAATAATAAAATTTCACCAAATTAACTATATCATGTATTAGTGTATTATAATTCAAAAGTATGATTAATAATATTGAAAACTAAACATGAACTATATTGTATGACACCCTAGAAGATGTATAGTTTTAGAATATAATAATTATTTTAATATAAATGTTTTTTTTTCTCTTATGTGATTTAAATATTTTCTTTCTAATTTTGTCTCTTTTTTGGTACATGATTTTTGTCTCTTCTATTATCTTCTTCATCATTCCTATCACACACTTACAATATGTCATAAATATGTATTGGTTCTGTTAAAAAATTTCACATAATATGAAATTACTTTGATAAGTGTTTATAAGCAAATGACAATCTTCATCTCACAAACTGGTTTTGTAAAGACGGGTTAGACTCATACATACTTATTTCTAACATGAACTATATTGTATGACACCCTAGGCTTCATTGTATTTTATTATTTTACTACATTGTATCTCTGAATCTAACTGTTCTTTTTTAAAAAAAATTATGTATTTGGTGTGTTGTTTTTTATTATCACTAATATAAAATAAAATATATTAAATTGAGAATAGTGTAAGCAGTATTATAGTTATATGGTATGGTTAAAAAAAAAATATTATATGTTCTCTATAGGATCATTGCATTATAAATATAGAAGTTGAGATTTAAACTTGAACTTTCTATTTATTCATCTATAGATAAAATTTTCAGTCATTAAACAACTTGACAAAAAATTATACTCCTACTGATCCTTAATATAAGAGGAATTTCACTTTTTAGATTTATTGACAATTTAATATATTTAGTCAATAATATGAATTAGATACATTAGATTCTCAATAAATCTAAAAGTAAAATTATTCTTATATTAAAAATTAAAAGAAGCATATATTAAAAATTCATATATGACAATTATTTTAAAATTTATTTTACAAATGAGTCCATTATTTTTTAGACGAATAATAAAATTTCTTCCTCCAAATTCTCCAATATTTTTTATTCATTTATAGTTTTTTCATTTTTTTTGGGTTTTTATCGATAATCTAGGACTAGACTTGTTTTAAGTTCGATGGGGGAGTAATTTACACTAAACAAATGTGTGACTATTTTTTTGGGAACAGAATGAAGAGCACTTTCCTTTGTCTAAACCTAGTTACTACATTGTCATGCGTCAAAGGCCTCAGACCCAATACAACTTCCTCATCATTTCCAACAACCCATTCCCCAACACACACCATGTTTTCATTTCGATGTAAAGTATGAAAACCAAGAAATCTAGACATAATTAATACTAAGAAAAATAAATAAACCCATTAGAAAGAAATTGAGTTAAAAACCCACAAATAAAAAAATTATTAGTTGATTCGGTGGAAAATAGCATTGAACTTGATAAAAAAGACCGCAGTTTTATCCCTCAATTATGATCGGGAGAAAATTGAAACCACTAGCTGCAAAAATTTATCCCCGAATCAGATTAAAATATTATGAAAGAAAGAAAAAAACACCCACAAACACTCTCTTTCCCTTCAATAGTCACGTTCCATGATTTTACATCACTACATAATGTTCTTCAAAGCTTATCCAACAAAGCATCCCATGAATGTTTTATAGTACTTCTTTTTTTCTAAGTAGTACTCCCTCCGATCTCATATATAAGAAACAAAACAAAAAAATTTAAAGTCTTAAACATAAGCAAAAATATATTTCAATTGTTAAATTTTATGACATTATTTCAATTTCAACCAATAAATGTAATATTTTACATTTTTCAAGAAGGTATATAATGTGTTTTTTCTCATCGATTAATGTATTTTACCTACTTTCTTAAAAAAAGAGCTTTTTTAAAAAATTTCTTATATACAAGACTAGAGAGAGTATTATTGGTAGTGCTACAACCATGCTTACGAGTAGTATAACAATATTATGTAAGCTAATTCTGTTTTTACTTTTTTTTAATCAATGATTCTATTTCTATATTATTTAAATTAAAAGTTACACTGGTCCTTAATAGGTATGAACATTACTATGGATGAGATTTGGATTGAATTTGAAATTTTTCTCTTAATCATTTTAAAAGATAAAATTTAAAATTATTAAACTATTTGATAAAAAATACTAAAATGACATATACGATTTTTTTTAGTAATCTACGGTCTTAATAGAAACACATCATTTGATTTGGTGGAATGGTGAAACTTATTTTTCAACTTTCTATTGGTAATTGAATTCAACTCTAAAAATGCAATACCAGTCAACTGTAATCCTACTCAACTCGAAGATTAACTTTTACAGTTATGCGTAAAACAAAACATAATGTATAAGTTAAAATATATAATATCAACTGTTACTAGACTACTACTACTACAGTAATAGTAATTAATTTATTGTAACGAGAGATGAATTAATAATAAAAATAGTACTAATGAATAATGTAGTTTTTGACAACAACCATCTTGTGTTGCTGTTGGTTGGCAGTGATTTAGACTTGAAAGCTCCCATCTTTTCATGTCTATTGATATTGATAGTTGATGGATAGTATACAATACATACATCACTTCTCTTCTCTTCTTTTGACTCTCTCTTCTCCCTCCTTATTATTTCATCATTCAATTCATTGTTGTCAAGCACTCTCTTCAAGTATTCAACTCTCTCTCTCTCTCTCTCTCTCCAAAGCTGAGAAAAAAAAAATAATAATAATAATATCAATATATGATGGAGTCTCTTCTAGCTGAAAAAACTCCTAAGAACAAAGCAATGTGGTTCTATCCTAAGGTCTTAGGTTTCAATCCTTCTCAAAGATGGGGTCACTCTGCTTGTTTCTCTGGAAGGCTTATGTATGTTTTTGGGGTATGAATCAATATTATTTATTCAAAAATATACTATAGTTTTTTATTTATTTATTATTATTTTTCATAAGTTTTACTTCTTTGTAGCACTGTCCTTCTAAGAATTTTCATTCTTGTTATATGATTAATAATTTCATAAACTCTTAGTACAATACTACTTTTTTTTTTCAACTTCTTTGTTTCTAGCTATCTTTGGTTGATAAAAAAAACACTTTCTTCTCTGAATTTTAGTTTTTTCCTAATTTCTCTCAGCACACATATTTATCCTAGACAAATCAACTCAATTTATTTTTCTTTCTCTAATTAGTGCGACAATATGTTTTTTTGTTTCCAATAAAATTTTTGATTTCTTAATATAGAAAAAAATACTCACATTTTCATTCTTCTCTCATTTAATTTAATTTATTTTTTTTATGATCATGTAACAAAATGTTACATACTTACATATGTGATGTGTTTCTCTTATGTAACCAAAAAAAATAATGTTACATTTGTACTAATTTAATTAATTAATTTTTCTTAATTTAAAATTTAATTTCAGGGATGTTGTGGAGGATTGCATTTTAGTGATGTTCTATGTTTGGACCTTGACAAAATGGAATGGAACAAAGTTACTACAACAGGTGAAAAACCAGGTCCTAGAGATAGCCATAGTGCTGTTCTTGTAGGACACAAAATGATAGTTTTTGGTGGAACAAATGGTTTCAAGAAAGTGAATGAAACTAATATACTTGATCTTTATACTAAAGAATGGATTAAGCCTAAATGTGAAGGGACACCTCCTTCACCAAGGGAAAGTCACACTGCTACTCTTGTTGGTAATGAAAGATTAGTGATTTTTGGTGGTAGTGGAGAAGGTGATGCAAATTATTTAAATGATTTGCATATTTTAGATCTTAGAACTATGAGATGGAGTTCTATTGAAGTTAATGGTGATTTACCTGTTCCTAGAGATAGTCATTGTAGTCTTGCTATTGGTAATAAGGTTATTGTTTATGGTGGTGATAGTGGTGATCAATATCATGGTGATGTTAGTTTGCTTGATATGGAAACAATGACATGGACTAGGGTATGTTTTTTCCTCTTAATCTCATAATTTTTTTCTTTTGTGTTAACTCTGGTTCCTGGGAGAAGATGTCTCGGTAATCAGGAGTTCGGCCGCGAGATAAATGAAGTCTGGTCAAAAAATTGTTCTGCATATGAGTCAAACTCTTTGTTCTTGTAGAAATGGATCCTAGTGACCAAAAATCATTATTTTTAATTTAATAATGATTTTGTTTGATTCTCTTTTTTTATGGCAGTTGAAAAATCAAGGTTCTTCACCAGGAGTCAGGGCTGGTCATGCAGCAGTTAATATTGGAACTAAGGCAAGTTTCTCTAAATTAATAGTATAATTTTATGGAAAATGCTAACTAGTGCCCTCGGGACACTAGTTAAGGATACTTAAAATAGTAAACTTACCTTAAAATTTGTGCAGTCAATGTTTGAAAAGTAAAAAGATTGTTGTTTTCAATGCAAAAATTACTTTTTTGGTATCCTTAACTAGTGCCCCGGGCACTAGTTAGCCTGACCCTAATTTTATTTTTCAACTTTTCTTTTATTCTTATAAGTTATAGAACAAGTTCCCATGAAGGGTACTTTTAATTAGAATGCAAATATTTTTTACATGAAGATTAATTATACTTAATATTTTATTAAGCGTGGGATTAGTTACTTTTGCTTATAATCGTGATCAGAGAATACAAAACTATGTTTTTCATTTTTTCAGCACTCAACAAACTAGGATCCTTTCATGTATATGTTGTCCGTCCAGCAGAGAGTCTTTTGTTGGATTAATCTACTCACTACTTTCAGAGTTGAGCGATTGGATTAATCCAACTATCGTAACCTCTGGTTGGACGGACTACAAAAACATGAGAGGATGAAAATATTTTTTAGAGCAATTTGTCGGTAATTACTTATGTTATATATGGTACTTTTTAAAACTTACCGATAATTAATACGTAGATGGACTCTTGTGATGACTTATTTCAGGTATACATCATTGGAGGGGTCGGAGATAAACGTTATTCCAATGACATATGGGTGTTTGACATACACTCTTGTTTATGGACTCAACTTGATATACACGGTCAACAGCCACAAGGGAGGTTTTCTCATACCGCTGTTGTTGCAGACACTGATATTGTCATATATGGCGGGTAGGTTTCCGATCAATTTAGCCTTATCCTATTCCTTAGTTTCCGGAGTTTCATTCTGATAGCTTGCCTTTGTCTTGTAGCAGGTGTGGTGAAGATGAGCGTCCGTTGAATGAATTGTTAGTGCTGCAGCTTGGAGCTAACAACATATCCGGGTGCAAGGTTTTCGGAAGTTATTGGAATCAAGAAAAGAAGACTATACTAGGAGGTGGAGCAGATGCCAACACGGTAAAAAAATAAAATACTAATGTGCTAACATTTGTCTATCTGATAGAAAACTCGGTAAAAAAAATATTCATGTAGCAATTTGTTTTCGAAAAGGATCTAACAATGTGTTTTGAATCAGAAAACTCCGCGCATTGGTAATAATAACATGGAAGTCTTAGGAAAATGGGGGTATGGAGTTGCATCAGAAAAAGCGCAACCATATCAGTTTGATTCAGGTAGGTTGAACAGTGTTTATTCGCGCGTAAAAGAAGACTCGAGAATTCGACTTAAAATTTGCAATGTTATGCAGGAACTTCACAACAGAAGAGGAGGAGAATCGCTGCTACGAAGGTGTGGGATGTTGAATCAGAACAAGAAGAACATTCTCTTTCGCTATCCCAACATTCATCTCCGTCTCAATCTGATCAAGAACAGACTCCAGGTCAAAAAACAAATGCTTCTTCCGTCATGGATTCTCAGCGTTATCATCGAGTCAAACTCGTTAATAAAATTCCAAGCACTTATCAACTTGACAATCTCTTAAGTAACAAGAGATTTCTGAAGAAATGCACACCAATAAGTCAACAAGATATTCATGTAATGGATCATCAACCAAAGCAAGAACAATATCTTCATGTTGATGACAATAAAAAAGGAACTCGACACCAAGCTTTAGAACCAAAGCTTGCAAGCCGAGGACACACTCAGCAGCTGGTGAACCCTTTGCTTTCAAATTTTAAAATTTCCACTCAAACAAGATTTTATTTGTTGTTTATGTTGTTTGTTATTAGGTACTTATTCTTTAACTCTTGATTTTGAATCCTAGATTGGTGCTGAAGTTCGCGGCAAAGTTGACGGAGCTTTCGATTCAGGTTTTCTGATGACTGCAGTTGTGAATGGAAGACTTTTCAGAGGAGTTTTGTTTGCACCAGTAAGCATATGAACTTTGCTTTCATATAATGTCACATTTTTTTGTTTTAGTATATAGTACAGGTTTTGTATTTTGTAACCAATTTATGTAATAAATGATTAATAATCTATCAGGGAGCAGGAGTAGCCGAACCTAATTGTTCTTTACCGTGTTTATTTCCCTCCACTCAACCTCTCATGAACTCGAATCATGTGGATAATTCAAGGGATTCCGAGAAAGTAACTAATTATTTGCGTTCGGAGTCTTGCTATGGCTTAAGGCAACCGCTACATGCTCTACCGTCTCCAATCACGAAAGGCGCTTCTATTGTGTCCTTACCGGAAGAACATAAAATCAGGAGTGACCTTCAAGGGTTGGCTTTAACACTAGGAGGGCCTGCAAGTGGTAATCATGTTTGATCCTAAGGTGAAATGTTATTGAAGAGTTTTATAAGGTTTATGCAATTGCTATGTATTTTAATGGCTATGGTTTTCTAGCTATTTAGTACTATTTGGTTTTTTTTTTTTCTTTCTCTCTTTGGGAATAAGTCCTATCTCTCACCACACCATACAATGGTAACTTAGATATTTATTTATGAATGTAACTATTTTTTATATTAGCGGTGTCGAAATATTTGTGTCTATGTCGTATCCGTGTCAGAGTCCATGTTTCATAGATATGTACAATGTATCAACAATACAATTCCTGCTAATTGGTCAATAGCTTGGAGAATTTCTTCAAATTGTGGTTAGGATGGAACATGACAACATGTGATTTATGATAAATGTGAATTGATGGAAACTATGTTAAAAGCAAAAATAATTGATCCAACATTAATATCAATTAGTCAATTGCTTTAGTAAAACCAAACAAAAGTTTAATCAAGCACAAAGGTGACTATAACTGGCTGAGGAATGGTTAATTCTTTGGGAATTTGATTGTTTCTAACAGAGGCATATAGATTCACAAAAGAAAAAGGTTAATTTGCTGCTACATGAATTTCGAGTTTACAAGAATAATTAATATCTTTTTATATAATTTTTCTTTTAGTTAACAATGATTAATCTCTGTTGAAAAACTTACGAGACATGCTAGGTGAATTCTTTTTCTTCACATAATTTTTTTCTATACATAAAAGTAAGGAATCAAACTCATAATTATCTACAGATATCTGCTCCGTTGTAATTGTGATCTCTACATATTGCACATATATTTTCAATACATTTATTTTGTTACAAAATTTTAATATATTTTTAAAAGGAGGATATCTGGTGTCTGTCTTTGATATAGAGCTGTAAAAAGGGGCCGGCCCGGTCCAGCCCGCCTCGGCCCAGGGGCCATGAAATATAAAGGGGCTTTAGTGGGCCGGCCCATTAAGCCCGGCCCGATAAGCAGAGGCCTACATGGCCCGATGGGCCGGCCCGACAATTATTTATTTATTTTTTTGACAATTTTATTTTACAAAATAAACACAATGGTAACAATTATAAATTTATTACTTTCTTTTTTATACTTTTTCTATTTATAATGATTGATTAAGTTGTTATTAGTTTTTTTCAAATAAAGATAATCATAACAAACTTGGTTTAATCTTTAAAAAATCAAATTTGGTTTAATAATTATCTCCTAACTAACAAATCTTATCTTTTGTTACTTAATTATCTAAAAATTTAATGGTAACTAAAACTCCTTATTTTTAGCTAAAAATATTTTTTGAATTTTTTTAAAAATAATTTTTTTTAACTCTTTAAGGAGCCGGCCCAAAAGCCCGTGGGACCGGCCCATAACGGCCCATTAAAAATATAGGCCCGAGGGGCCGGCCCAATAAGGCCCGATCAACTTTTTTAAAAGCCCGGACCGTATAAAATTATAGGGCTAATGGGCCGGCCCGATAGCCCGACCCATTTTTACAGCTCTACTTTGATATAACACCAACACGTATAATCACATTTAATTAATTTATCTTTTTATCTTCAACAAAAAATTAGTTAATTTTCTTAAATTGTTACGTGTAGACAATTAAGGTCGGTGTCATATCTTGTATGTTAACCGTTAGATTATGAGTAATCATATTAAGACAATTTTTTTCGACAGATAGACGAAATAATATAACTATTATTAATTCATCCACAAGTGAAGGATTTGATTAAAGTTCAGTGTAAAAATTTCAACATTTTTTTATAAGACTTATGAACCGTAAGACAATATTGTACGAGTTTCATATAGCCTACCTTAATTTGTTTGTTTTGGTGGTATCCCACGGCAACAACTCAATGTTCCCTAACATCATTACATAATCAATGATTTGCAATTAAAGAGTGTTTAAGCAACTAAGATAAGAAACGTGTAAAAGTAATATAATTTTGGATACAATGAATCAATCTCTTTAGTGAGCAGTGAAGCTCCATCTTATTCAAAATAGGTGCTCCAATGTCTTATTATATGATCATATATTCATTTCATTCACTTGAGCTCTCATTTGATGTGATTTTGCTTACTATATAGTATATACAGGTACAAATACAATGTGGAGACTTAACAGTAGAAAATAAAATAGTCACATGCTCATGCTTGGTTTGTGATAAGATGATAGTATACAGTAGTTAAAGTATGATAAGATAAAATAAAAAAATAAAAGTGCATCAAGTGTAAAGTGTCAACTTAAACAGTAACTACCACGTTGTAATGTGTGACTCAAAGACAAGAGTAAATAACTCCTACATGCACACCACTGCACATATTACCTATCCATGTGCCTCTTGATTGATTCAAATTAAAAAGTGTTACTGTTGATGATAGATAGAAATACATAGTGACACACACCACAAAAATATTACTCTCACCATTTAAGAAAAGAAAAGTGTAATTATTTTATTTTAATTATTTTGTTATTTTTAATATTGGAGGATCATAATCCTTACCATTATTACTAATTTATTATTGATGAAAAATATAATAACTAAAAAGAAAGAATATGATTTTAATTTTATTGTCTTTAAAAAATATTGGAGATTCACTTGAGAGTATTAAAAATAGTAATAATTAGAGGATATATTCGTAAAATGTTGTATTGAAAATTGATGAGTACTCTCCTATTCCAACTTCCTCAGAGCCTCTGGTATCACAGCCGAGACATCGATGAGTTCTCTGCCCCTATAGGGATGGAGCAAAAGAAGTTTTGAGAATTCAAGAAAAGGTCGCAGTGAGACTATAGCCGTTATTCATTAACGATAGGTGTCAAGTGGAAGTGTAATAATGTATGCAGCTGAGGCATCCTAAACAAACCGTGATCGAAGTATGAATTTTAAACCCTTTATTTTATATGTATGAATTTTTAATAACTTATCATTTTATCTATATAAAAATAATAAAAATTATTAAAAACGTTAAATTTTTTTATATACAAATAAGACACCTATACCACTTATTATTAGTATGTGGTGGTGGTGGTAATATTACTAGAATATTAGTACTGTAGTATTGGTAGTAGTTGTTGAAATTCTCGTTGTGTTGAAGCAGTGCATACTGCAGAGCACTGGTGAGTGATACAGAGTCGTGGTACGAAAGATTTTAAGAGAGTGGGCCTCTAAAGTTAAGGATTTACACAACAGAAAAAAATTTCCCCCGTGTATCCCGCGGGATACTGCACTCCTACATATCTAATCTTTATTTAACTAATCTATAATAATATTACGGTTAATGTTACCGTGGACCATCGTGGCTAATGTTATAAGTGGTCCAACGTGGACAAGTGATATAACGAATATGAATTTTACAAAATTTACTGTTGGATTGAAAGTTTATATCGTATAGATTATCCATAAATTTTTTAAATTTTTTTAAAAATCATTTGATATGTTATTGAGACCCATCAAGATTTATGTTATTTAACAACCGTTAATCTTGATGTGTCTAAATAATATATCAAATAATTTTAAATTTTTCTATAGATTATCAATATGATATAAATTTTCAATCCAACGGTGAATTTTGTAAATTTTGTATTCGATATTATGTTATTTGTGATTGGTCCACCTACACAAACTTACTAACAAAATAGTCTCTCTACTACTATTATACCGTGACTTTACTACATTTTACAATTTATTTTTCTCTTGAGCTTCAAATTCTGTCTTTCCTTAATCTGATTTTCTTTTTAAAATATCTTAAAACATAAACTCTTTGAACTTGCTTTGAGATTAATCATCGGATTTTTTATTTATAGAGAAAAATTATACTGTTAATCCACTTAATAATATATTTATATTTTAATTATTTTTCTTATCGAATTTTTTCACTAGAAATAGTTTTTTTCAACACGAAAATCAAAATATGAATGTGATTTTTAGTAGAAATTTAAACATTAATTTGATATATTGTACGGTATGTTAGAATAGGAAAATATTAATTAAGATATGCATAAATTTTATAATATTTGTTGAAAAGATATCTGTTTAGTTTATTTTAAATCCTATAATTAAGGAATTTAGTTTAATTTTAAATATATTCACTTTGTTATAAATACCGTAGTACCATATTTTTTTGTCTGTAAATATTGCATTTAGTTCATCGTTTATTAACAATAATATTTATATTTTTTTATTGTTTTCTCATAATTTTTCACCTAAATACCACAACTTCTATTTTCTTTTTAAGATATCTCAAAACATACACCTTTTGAACTCGTTAATCATTGGATTTTTTATTTATATATATGTATATAAGCAAAACCAATCATTTTAAATGCTACATCAAGACATTACATTATTATACATGACTTTTTGAACCCGTTTTAAAATATTCACGGTCTCCGTGCTATAAATCTAAAAGTGTCAAAAACAAAAAGTATAAACGCATGTTGATTGTCAGGATATACTTTCTCATGTTTTACCACTTTACTTGAAACAACTTTAAAAACCGTTTGTCCTACAACAAAATCTTTAATCGTCAATTCTATAAGAGGAGAAACTAAAATCAATACATGCATGTTTCCTTCATTCCCAAACTTAATTTGATATATTGTAGGTAGAAGTCTACTAATTTTTACTATATCCGATTTCTTTTGGGGTTAATCGTAGTTATAAATCTTGTCCTTAATATTCTATTCTAGATGGAATGCACATAATCGAGAAAGGTATAAGTATAGTGTAATTTATATATTTATTTGAACAAATAATGTAATCTATATATATATTTTATAGTTATAATAGTATTTTAATTTATTCTCTTAATATTTCTTAAATAGTAGTATTATTTTGGAGAGAGAGAGAGAGAATGGGCAAACATAAAGAGATTGTGATGGCTTTGCCTATTGGCACGACTATATGTACAAATTATCATATATCATAATATGTTTGTGACTTTAAACACATTTTTATTTATTTTTTGGTTTCTTATATATATACTATTTTCTCCAGGAAAAAAATCATATTTAAGGAGATTTGAAAATTGATTCATCATATTACCGAGTTGGGTATTTTCAAATGGCATTTACTAACTACTTAACCAGAAATTATATAGATTTTTTCGATAAAAGATTGCTTTTAACATTTCATTTATAATTAGATATTCAATACATGTAGGTACATCAATTTTTTAAGTTATTTTTAAAGTTTTTTTTTTTTTTAAGACAAGTTATTTTTAAAGTTAAAATCACATATTAACCTGAAAAAATACATTTAGATTTGTAATGTGACTGGAGTAGGAACATGAGCCCAGGCTGGATGCAAATGGGCCACGCTTGGTCGTTATCAATAGTCCAATCTCCTCATTTCTTAAAATTGTTGTAGTATGTGTACTCCTGTTGATATAAAGACAGAATGTTTATAATAGTAAATTTTAATATGAATCACTTCATCAAGTGGTTTATGGTAGATTAATCACAAATAATATTATAACGAATATGAATTTTATAAAATCTACCGTTGGATTAAAAGTTTATATCATATAGATCATCTATAGAAAAATTTAGAAAAATTAAAAATCATTTGATATGTTATTGAGACACATCAAGATTAACGGTTGTTAAATAACATAAATTTTGATGAGTCTCAATAACATATCAAATGATTTTCAAAAAATTTTTAAAAATTTATGAATGACTTATACGATATAAACTTTCAATCCAACAGTAAATTTTATAAAATTCATATTCTGTATATCACTTATCCACGGTGGACCACTTGTAGCATTAGCATGTTTATAATGCTATGTATGATGTAAAATGAATAAATTATTACAGTGGATAGTCTTAACATATGGCATTATATAAAATATTAGCAAAATATAAAACACAATATATTGTAATCTTGTGCCTTTTTTTGGGCACAATAGTCACATTGCTGTCTTTATATTATTGTGATGTGATTTTTCTTTTTGTTTTTTGGCTATATTAAAAAATTTAAGAGGATGTGATCATCAAATAATATCAAAAGTTACAAATAATAAGTTCACCTATACCAGCAATGCAAATTGTTAGGTTGGATATTTTTATTTGAGTTTAAATTTAAGATTGTACAGTTTATATGTGAATTTTTGCGGTATTTATTGTTATTTTGAAAAAAGGATATACTACAATGATTCGGTATAAGTGATAAATAATTTTGATCGCCTTTTAAACAACAAATTAATAGTTAGTTGAAAGGATTAAAAAAAACAGAAAAAAAAGTAAGCTGAAAGAGAGAACCGACAAACAACAAATTTTTCTACGAAAATTAATATGTTTAGTTATGCGGCGAAAAAAAATTAATTTTGAGTGAATTGATTTTATAAAATAAATTTGGCTAAAATTGAAAATAAATGATTTATTGACTACTTTCGAGTGAAAGTTTTTTTTTTCTTTTTTATTTAATTTCTTTTTTTTAATAAAAAAAGTAAAAATGAGTTGAACCATGCATAAGTTATAGCTTCAAATAGTAGAATCAATTATGAAAAAAACTCGATTTTTATTTTCTTTAGAAAAATTAAACATAACCAAATCAATTCTATACCTTTATAATCAATTTTGATCCCTATAAAAATGTAATTAAATAGTTCGTAAATCCTAACTAAATCGGCAAAAATGACGAAATTGCTAGATCATATAGCATGAATCGTAGTAGTAGTATAACATGAATGGTGGTAAGCTAAGCGGTATTTGAGGGTGGGGAAGAGAAAGAGAATGGTGATGTGTGATTGATTGAATGTATGAGTGATTGATATATTGTGTGAGTGTTTTTAAGATTGAGTTGATGAGTGGGTACTTGAATGAACATGATAAAGGAAAAATAAAGGGGCCCCTCCCTGAGAGATGAGTTGTACTACGTGAAAGAAGGAGAGATGCTTTATTTATTTATTCAATACTGCTGTATTTTCTTGTTAGAAATAAAAATTCAATAATAATAATAAGGGTCATGTTGAACAGTGTTCTTGGAAATTTGTTAAGCATTCTAAAAGTAAAAATAAAAGATAAATTTAATATTAATAAAATAATTATTTACATTTTCGATATATTAAATTTACAAATTCTAAAATAAAATTTTCATTTTTATATGCTTAACTAATGTCATGGATACTGTTTAGCATTTTCTTAATAATAATATACGTAGCTGACAAGACTACTGCACCTCTTTTATACAGACTAAACTACAGTGAATTTGCATCCGTCATCCACGACTCATTACTGTTAGTGTTTTGTATTCACGGTCTCTTCTAGGGGTGGACATCGGGCGGGTATGGGCGGGTTCGGTCTCAAAATGTTCATCCATCTTAAACCGCGGGTGATATGTAGAGACCCGTCTTTGTCCATTTTCGTCCTTCGGTTTGGACGGGTTAGGGTTGTGCGGTTTGCGGGTTCGTGGACGGATTATTTCGGTTTCAATAAAAAAAAATTACAAATAAATAGAGCAAGATAAAAAAAATAAACTTAGATTCATAACACGAAAATTAAAATATCAATATCATCATTTGCATATCTGATATATATTATCACCAAACCAACAAAAGAAAAATAAAACATAAAATAAAGAATAACAAAACATGAAGAAAAAATTGATATTTACAAAGACAAAAAATATTATAATGAAGAAGAAGAGAAAAGCGGGGGAGGAAGAAATGATTCATCTACTTAATCAGTTTCATAACTTTCATTGTGCTTGGTTGTCTCATTACAATACTAGATGAAATACAAAGATTAAAAGCAATTTTTGTATTCTCAAAAAAGGAGAGAGTTACCGTCAAAAAAAAAAAGGAGAGAGTTTGTGTTTCTCGAATATGCAGAGGTACTATTTTATTGTGATAGTAAAAAATTATATTGTAAATTGAAATGCATTGATTATTTATATTTGAAAAAGAATAATACCAGTATAATTATTAGATATTTGTGCATTTTTTAAAAGAAAAAAATGACATATATGCATTCCACTAACGTCGACATTATTAGTGTAGTAGACTAATTTTTATTTTTTTACTATGCGGGCGGGTTTCGGGTTCCGTCGGTCCAGTTCTCTCCACCCGGACCCGCCCACGTCAACTTTGTTCAAACCGAATTTCCAAACCCGCAAACCCGTAGCCCAATCCAAACCGCCCATTTTTCGGTTTTATTTATCGGTTTTTTCGGATTAGATCGGGTCGCGGGTTTTGTGTCCACCCCTAGTCTCTTCTTATTTTAGCTCTAAACTTATGAGACCATATTAATTTTTAGTGCCCTCAAATTCACTTTCCCCAGAGTCTAACTACCCCAAGCTGCCAACCTTAGTTTACCGAGGGAAACTCCTGTCTTTCTTTCTATTCTAAATAGCTGATGACCGATGATAGTAAAGGTTATACACGGGTGGGTGATGGGTTGGATAGGGCGAGTTTGAGCCAAAATACCATTTTAATTCGCGGTTGTAATAATGATGTCCAATCTAACTCTTTTTAAAAGTTCAGTTTTTGCGGGTTCGGTTTGTGCGGATTAGCGGTTTGACGGGTCGATTAATTTCGGTTTTGAACTAACGAAAGAAAAAACATTTAAAAAATAAAATAAAAAAACTCAATTGTGTGATGTGAAGAGAACGTGAGTGCAAGTGAAACAGAATAAGTATAAAGTAAAATAAAATAATAAAAATAAATGTATGGTGGTATTAGTATTTTAGTGAGAGAAAACTAATGATTTTCAATTACTAGTTAATGGTTTATTTTTTTCAATTTCCGATGAAACAAACGGTAACAAATTTTGAGTTCATATGTCTCGAGATATGATCAGTCATTTCATTATGTTTTATATATTAAATAAAATAAAGCTTACGATTTATGTAATTCGGGTGGGTTCGGGCACCGTTGGATTGATTTTATAAAATCAAATGCGCCCATTTCAACCCGTCTAAAACCGAAAATGTATGGCTGACAACCCGATGATCCGCAGCGACCAGCTCGCTTAACCATTTTTCGGTTAGAATTTTTCGGTTCAAATCGGTTTGCGGATTTTTAGCCACCCTAGTTATTATACTACTAAGTTAATAGAAATATTTGAAAGGACAAAACCCTCTCTAATAAATCATCTTTATTTAGAGCTACTTTTAGCCCACTTGGTTTCTTAAAAATCAGAACCCCTCCAAATTTTATCATCATTAAATATTACAAACTTAGTAAAAAAAAGTAAAAATAATACAAAGTAAACCCATTCGGAGTGGTGTTTAGGAAATATATGAGGAAGAATTTCTTTTCCACCCTTTCCATCTCTTTTTATCCATTTGAGTTTCTGAAAATATGATAAAAAGTTCGAGTCGAGTTTACCGAATTTTTTTAAGGATAAAATCAAATTTCAGGGGGTTAAAAAGAGATGGAGGTGGGAAAAGAATTCTTCATATATGAGGTGGGGAAAAATTCCCCTCTGTTTTATTTATTTCTTGGGCCTTAATTACATATTTAGAAAAATTCTCATCCCACCCATCATAACTTTTTGTCATCCTTCAATATTTCGATTTTGCCTTTGTTAAAAAAGTTCAGGAAACATTTTTTGAATTGTTTTTTGCCTTGAAAATGAACTTCAGAATATGTTTTTCCGAATTTTTTGCTGAATTTGCACTAAAAATATTTCAAAAAATGCGTTCCGAACTTTTGAATCAAGGGAAAAAGACTTTTGGGAGTGGGATGAAATTTTTTCACATATTTAGCCCACTCCCATATACCAATATAACAAATTTGGGCGGATTCACTGACCCATTAACAATTGGAACCGGATCATCTCCTTCCATATTTGTCTTATTCTCTCTCTTCTTCAAATTTGGATCGCTAGATTAATCCAATGGATTAAATGATGTCCTCCAAAAGGTTATGCCATGTATCTTTTCACACAGTAAACTTTTCACTCTTCATCTTCAACAACAACAAATTGCTCTGGTTCATTGTTTTGCTCACCTTAGAGTCTTAATGTAAGTTTCAATTCAAATAGCTTGCATTTTTTCAATGTTATTGACCGCTGCCGCTGCATAGCCGACTACCATTTATCTCGCCACTGCATCGCCCGTCACCGTGAATAAAAGTCGTCCAAGTCGGTGGTGGTATCGTGGAATCCATAACCGTGAGAATCATATGGGTTGAAGAAGGATAACTGTTCACATATTTTAATTTTTTTCATTTTTTTTTTCTTTTAAATTCTGAGCCATAGGATTGATCTAACAGTCAAAATTTGGAGAAGGAGAGAGAAGGAGACACATGTGGAAGGAGAGGATCCAGTTCCTTAACAAGGGTTAATTCGCAGTTCGCGAAAGTTCTTTCAAAACTCTCGCCATCACTTTACCCCCTTCGTCTCAAACTCATCGCTACGCTGTGAAAGTGTGAATCGAAGCGCGCTTCAGTTGCTCACCATTACCCACACAGCACAAAATGGTACCACACTTTCTTCATTCTTCCTCACGGTTCCATTTGATTTGAGCAACTTTAATCGCTCTTTTCTTGTTTTGTTCATAATGGTTGATTTTTATTTTTTTCTATAATCAGGATTTTCAGGGATTCTTAAACGACTTGCAAGATTGGGAACTTTCTACAAAGGATAAAGCTACTAAAACGAAGTTACAAAAGGAAAATGTTGGTAATTTTATCTTAACCCTTGTTGCAATTATCATGCATATCTAACTTTTAGTCTTACCTAGAGCAAGCTTGGACATGCACTATGAATGGAGGAGGATCATATATGTAAATTGATTATGAAATAATTGATTTTTGTAAAAGTGTTTTTGGTTAAAAGTGAGTTTAATTTAAAGTGGTTTATGTTTGGATAGTGAAAGTTAGTTGAACAATAGGAACAAAAGAATAAGGTAGTTGAACAATATACTTAAGGCTCACATGGTTAACTATGAATTGAGCTCACGTGGTTAATGAGCTCTAGTTAACTATGAATTGTTGTGGGAAGAGTCGTTGGTCGGACTTTGTTTACCTTCTGGCTGAACTCTAGATTACTAGGGTTCCTTCCCCCGGGAACTGGAGGTTAAGACAAAAAAAATGAAGTTAATATATGTTTCATGCTTTGTATTTTAATAATGGTGTCTAAACGGCGAAAGAACCCCACTCCTTATTTTCCGTATATATTGGTATGCTATACATGTATGTGCTTGCTTATGTATGGATGTATTAACTCATTTGTGATGTATGATATTCTGATAGAAATTCACAAAGGGTTCATCTGCTCGGAGTGATGGATCGGTGCGTGTGGAGAATGGATCAAGAGGAGATACTATTTCTTTCGGTCATGCGAGAAATGCCTCACAGAAGTATGATTTCTCAAGAAGTAGTGACGTGCTGAGTCGTGTGAGTAGTAGTTTTGCTTCAGAAGATGTCCCTGATGCTGCATCTGAGAAAGACCTGGTACTCTCTCTCTCTCTCTCTCTCTCTCTCTCTCTCTCTCTCTCTCTCTCTCTCCCTCTCTCTCTCTCTCTCTCTCTCTCTCTCTCTCTCTCTCTCTCTCTCTCTGTGTGTGTGTTTTGGTATTGCGGTGCGGTAACAGGGTATGGGAAGTTGATTTATTAGGATACTAGTAATAGCAAAAACTGATACATTAACTTGGGTCTAGAGAAAATGTATTAAGCGGGAAATCAGATCAGCACGAGTTGACATGTGCCTTTCCGGATCATTATTTTAGCAATAGTAAATAGATAGATTATGGATTGGGTTTCTTGTTTCTCTCCTGTGTGATGCTGAAGATTCTGCAATCCATATATTCCAGGGTAATGAGTTTTTCAAACAGAAGAAGTTTAAGGAAGCTATTGATTGTTATTCAAGGAGCATTGCCTTCTCACCAACTGCTGTAGCATATGCAAATAGGGCAATGGCCCATATAAAGCTAAGAAGGCAAGCTTACATTTTGTCTTATTGTTATAGTTTATTCATCAAATATTCACTAAATGATTGTCTTCATGTATTGGTCAATGGTGTGACCTTAAATACTCCCTCTGTTCCTTTTTAGTTGTTTTAGGATTATTTACTCATACCAAGTAACTAATAAACTTTGTTACTTTTGAAGGAATTATTTGTTTTTTCCTATATTACTCTTGACTATTTATTATTTCGTTCCACCTATTTCCCTCTCTGCAATAAATACTTAAGGATATTACCGAAAAAAAATAATTAATGTTGCATTGAACTTTGGAAACAACAAAACAATATTTTTCTACATAAGGGACAAGTAAAAAGGAACGGAGGGAGTATAAGATAGTTGTTTTACACTTACTTTCATGTATTAATTGGTATGTCACCTTACTGATGCTCATAAAAGGCACTTTGGCCAAGATTTTATGTTTCTTACCTCACCTATCTGTGTCAGCAGATTTCAAGAGGCTGAGGATGACTGTACAGAGGCCTTAAATCTCGACGACCGTTACATAAAAGCATACTCACGGCGAGCAACAGCTAGAAAAGAACTTGGGAAAAATAAAGAATCCATGGAGGGTGTGTTAACATGCAAGCCATATTCATGATATACTTGTCTGTTGTCTAAATACAAAAACATACTGATATTTGAATTAGTTAATTTATGATTTGCTTAAATTACAGATGCCGAATTTGCCATGAGGTTGGAACCTAACAATCAAGAAGTCAAGAAACAGTATGCCGATGCCAAGTCACTGTACGAGAAAGTAAGCAAACAAGTTGTTCCAGTATTATTACATGGCTACTACAAAAAGTCATGGTTTTAATATTTATTATTTTCTATTTCTAATAGCTACATAGGCCATGAACAATGAAGTAAGGGTTAGAGCTGCGTGAAAATTTTAGGTTCATTCCTCAGTACTCAATTGCATTCGTTGAGATGTAATGTAATACAAAATCAAATGAGTCGATGCCTTAAGGTAAGGTTCTGGGATTAAAGGGACTTAGATTAGCAAGACTTTAGAGATGGAATGAGGTATAGTTACTTGTGAGTTTAGAGTAGTGTTTTGGGTATGTTGAGTTAAAACCTACAAATGATAGTATGATATGATTTTAGATTATGAATCATATATATAAATATTTTTCTACATGAAAAAAAGTGATAGATACTGGTTAAAAGTGATTTCCGTGACAGAAAAAACCTTTTGAAGGAAAATGGTCAATTTTGAAGTCTTCTGTTTGTCGCCATATATTCAGGCCTTATGCGGTAAACTTCTAGGGTAACCTGGTGTTACAAAGCTCTTGCCATGACACTATGATAGGATCCAGAAAATGGTTGGATAGGTCTTTTTTTAGGCAACCTTATATCCATTTTTTTGCACTATGACCAAAGCCTTGAATGAGCAAATTCAGCTGAGTTTAAAGAGACAGAATAAGTTTTGGGGCTGCTAGAAAATATATTTGGTGCTGGAAAGGAAGGGTTTGCTAGAAAATGTATGAAAATGCATCGGTGATGGAAAGAACCAGAGCAGAAATCTTGTGGGCAAAAACTTATAAATTCATAAAATTACCTTAAAAATCAGAGGGGTAGTCAAACAAAAAGGAAAGTAAATGGGGATTGGGGATTTAATTGCTTGTTGTCCATAGTGACTTTGATATTTCTGCCTCCTGCCCTCAATTCAGGCAGCAACGGCTGCTTCACAAAATCATGACATGATACTTCTTTATGACCAGGCTTCAAGGCTAGACACTAGGGTATTATAGTGTATTGTTAACCGTTCTTGTTTCATGTCTATGTTTTTCTTTACTTCTCTAGTGCAAGAATTAAACTTTTAAAACTCCTTTTGTCCAGGAAATCGTACATAAAGCATCTACAGCCCTAAGAAACACTGTAGAGAAAGTGGGAAAGTCCAAGACAAAAGTTAATGGGAGCAGCAGCATCCACTCTGTTTCACATGGTAATCAAAAGTCAGGGCCAACTGAATCTCATCATCAAACAAAGGTACAGGTAACTTCAGATTTTAACAAAGCTTTTATAGATATACTGTTATATCCGTGGATGAGATAGATATAGGATTACTTTATTCGGCATTCCTCATATTTAATGTCCAACAACCTATTTGACTGTGTTGACAGGGTAATGAGCAGAAAATTCCTGCTAAAGAATCACTCTTATTGGAGGAGATCAACAATAAGGATACAAAATCTGGAAGCAGGACCCATGGACAAGTAGGCAATGGTTCTAAGGAAGGTTATAATGCAGGCAAAAGCTTGGAACAGGTTAAGCTTTATCTACAAATCCTCCACTCTCCTCGTTTAGTAATGTAGTTCCATAACATATTGTGGTTCTGTTTAGAAGCAATAGATATTCTGTTTCGTATTTAAGAAGCATAAGGTTATGTTTTTATGTTTTTACACGTTCTTATTTAGTTTTAATTATTCACTTTATAATTAAAATTTCACTATGTAGGGTTTTGAGTTTACCCCTAATTTTTTGCCAGTTTTATTATATTGTGATTTTAGGATAGTAGTTTTTCAGTTTTAACGCTAGTACTTTTACCTATCCCCGTTCATTGTCCTGTTTTACATATTTTTTTTGACTCACTTTTAACAGAGAAATCACAAAGCTAGAAAGCCGGAAATGAAAGCATCTGTTGAACAACTTGCATCTCGAGCTGCTTCTCGCGCCATGGCTGAAGCTGCAAAAAACATAACACCACCAACTACAGCTTATCAGTTTGAGGTCTCTTGGAGAGGGTTTTCAGGTGATCGTGCTTTGCAGGCTTGTCTGCTTAAGGTATTCAAATCAAATATGTTGTGCATTTAGGATTTGATTATATTTTCAATTTTGAGTATATTCTCCATTGTTTAGAACAAGAGATCCCTTATATTTGTTGGCTTCTGCTGTTAAATGGTGTGCTTTAATATTTTTTTTGCATGTTAGGCAATGTCTCCCTATGAATTACCGAAAATATTCAAAAATGCCTTATCTTCTACCCTGCTAATTGAGATAATCAAGTGTGTTGCATCCTTTTTCACGTAAGTATTTATCAGAAAAAATTTATTTTGTTGTTTTGCTTTCTGATTGACCTTTCATCATGATAACAAATTTGCTCTTTTGGCAGTGAAGACATGGACCTAGGTGTCAGTTATATGGATAATTTAACCAAGGTACCGAGATTTGATGTGATCGTAATGTGCCTTCCATCAGCAGCTAAGGAAGGTATGTGCTTTTTATTAGCGGTAAATTCGTGAGTGTTTCTATTATTGCCACATGTTTTGAAACCTCTTGAAAGTTTAAAGGTTTCATAAGATAAACATGTTTAGGTAGAAGAAAAGGGAAAGGAGGTCCAAATTTAAAGAATGTAATGTACTTGTATAAGAAGTTCTTTCTTTTGTTCAGAAGACTTTTATTGCAGAAATTCCTGAATTAAGAACTTAAATAATGTCAAAAGTAAACTGAGTTTTGGTGGGTGCTCTGCTCATTCAGCACCATTCTTTATCCAACCAATCAAACCCGGGAAAGGATGAAAATACAAAATGCGTAATACCTTTAACAGACAAGCCTGCAAAGCACGATCACCTGGCTGGAAAAGGTCAGCTGCACTGCATAGGTGGGCTGCTCAGTGTTGTTAAATAGCAGCTATAGCGGCGCAATACCGCTCTAATATAGCGAAATTTGGACTGACCACTATTGTTCCGTGCTATTTAGTACAAAATATTGTCAAATAGAGGCTATAGACTATAGTGGCACTATAGCAATAATGCGTAGCAAAACTTTAACAATCCGCATTTTCTGCATCCGTGATTGAGAATCTTGGTTCGGCTATCACCATTGTGAGGTTTCGGGAGGATTGAATATGTTTTCTGCAATTGTAACCTCTGACCACCTTGTTTTCGTCTTCTATACGTGTATATATATGCTGTAGGGAATTAATTCTATATTCATAATCAGCCAACTTTTTATGACTAGAACAAGCCAGACGTGAATATATGGGTGAATGGATGATACACTTTTTTGGTTATTGAATTTGTAGAGTAAAAGCACGCCACCATATGCTTTAAAGAATTACTCTAATAATAATAATAATAATAATAATAATAATAATACTAAGATATACCAAGAGGAAGAATGTGAATTGGGGATTATGGAAGAAGTCTTTTTACAAGACTATAGGGAGCCCAAAGTTAAATGAACACATTCCATGACACATCCTTGTCTAAACTGTATTGCACCATATAGCGTCTGACTCGTGACACTTTTCTATTTGATACGTGTCTGAAACAATGATTGTGCATCCTTATTGATAAGGCTGAGCTCTGAGAAGAGCTCAACCAAAATTGGCCTGATGGGTGGGGGTCGCTCATTACTTAATACCATTGAGCTTCCATACTTCTTCAACGTTGGATATAACATTTATAACTTTTGGTGCATAATGCATTATGTTTTGCGAAGTTCAAGTAAGTTTACTTTCTCTTTATTAGTATACCTCTTAGTTGCAGACTTGCTTACAAAAATGACAAGTTCCTTTTATGGTGTTGTAACTGTTGCTATTTGTCTCTAATGTTTAATGTTACCTGAGTTGTCAATCTGATTGGACCATGTTTTTTACATTTAAGCAGACTTGCGCAAGATCTGGAATGAAGTGTTCTGCAGTGAAGCAACTCCGATGGAGTATGCAGAGATTCTAGACAACCTCCGATCAAAATTCTACCTTGGATAGTGGCATTCACTTGTATGTTTTGATGTCTTTTTCCTTGGGCAATCATATTCAAATGTAAATTATTACCGTATTAGATGTTGAGCATCACAATCTCATTTTAGTTGAATTTTCTTTAAGCGATTAGGTTAAATGTGGAGGTAAAAGTAAAATAGTAAACTTTTTGCATGAAGTGGTTGAAGTTGAGTGTCCGAATTGTTTGAATACTTGTTATTTTGTGCGAATTCAAGCTGTTAGGATTCATGCACGAATAGGTTCGTGTTGTGGTAGTCCCCCCGGTTTAATTGATTTACTTTAGAAATCAGATGACTTGGATGCTTGTGTTGCAAGGAATATGCCGGATAGAAATATAGAAAGAGCTAGTCCTACTGTCATGAGAAATGGGTCCTTTTGAAACTTTCTGTCTTAACAAGTAGGACCATTTTTGCTGGCTGCCCTATTTACGGGAGGGGGCTGGTCTATTTTACTGGAGCCGCAGGTCATTCTATGGTAGTGATTATTTGTTAATTATGATTTTAATTTAATTAATTTGATAAAATTGATTCTGTTGAAATTGAAATGAAATAGTTTATGTTTTGATTATTTTTAATTTTAAAGCAAGGTTTGACTTAACTTTTGTGTAATCTTGTTAGTATGCAAGTTATTTTTATTTTATTATTTCTAACCAAATTAAGTTTTGGAGGAAATCGATTTCGTGTCAAAATAATTATCACCAAAGTTGTGTTATGATATTGACTACTTTTTGTTAATAGTATATTAAACATAAAAAATCGTTGTTACTGCTGCAAATGGATCCTATTGAAAATTGAAAACAGGTATAATATATTGAAGATTTCCGATTAGGTTAACTTTTTTGAATAGTATATCTAAGTTAATTATCAAGGGATGGAGCTTAAAGTCAAATTTACTATGAGAAATGATATTGACACACTTTAATATATTGTTTTTAAATATGCAGTTTCTATCAGTTAATATTTAAGTTTAACATGTAAAATAATTTTACAGTCAATCAAAAGATTCAAAACTCATAATTTGACTCATCATATTACAATTTTGATCTGTGGCTACCGATGACAATGAGTATATCCAGGGTTATGGATAGTACTAGTAGTAGAGTACCGGTGATTTTTTCATGACCTATTGGCTGTGGTTCATAAAAAAAGTTAAATAAAAGAATCTATATGCTGGCATCAGCATTTCTCATAAGTTTGATGAAAACCAAACGAATTAGTGACCGATGAGATCTGTAAGTTTAAAATAAGAAAAATTAGTATGGAGTCCCAAATACCGATAAATATATAAATCATTAGTAAAAAGAGAATAAAAAGAATAATTTAGTTTTTTTAATAAATGAATAATGATTTGTTCTTTAAATCACCTGAATTGTATTCATATTTGCTTGCTATCTTATGCAATTCTATGTCTCTCATATTTACAAAAAATGTAATCATTGCGCTTATAAACTTGCACCATACTAGTTTTGTTAACTTATGTGATTATTGGTGGGATGATGCTTTTATTATTGTTCAAGATATTCATACGAATTATATAGCGTTGGCCTCATAGATTTTGCTAAGCTAGTTTTTATTTTCTTGAGTTTTGGCCTAATCTCCTACCTTGTATATTTGGCTCTTTACTTTATCAAAAAATTTGTTGTAGGGTGCTTCAAAAGATTGGTGTTGCCTAGGATATCGACATAGTTGAAATGTTAGGTATTCACAATGATGCTTTTGTGCCTCATAGATTTAGCACACATGTTATAAAATGTTTTGAATAAAAATTGGTTAGTGTTATAAAACACGATTAAATATAAATATGAGAGATTTATAATGAAAACTACTTATTAATAAGAAGTCAATGTGTGATACGTCAGAAAAAAAGAAGTCAATGTGTGATGTAGTACTTATTGAAAAAAGGCTTTACCAATAGGAAATTGGTTAAGAAATTTAAGCCCTTAAAACAAACGATCGGAAAATGAATTCAAAATTTTTGAGATGAAAAAAGGCTCACCAATAGGAAATTAGAGAGGGGAGGTTTAGGTATTAGAGACTTGAGAGTATTCAACATTGCTCTTTTAGGAAAATGGTGGTGGAGGGTTAGGAACGAGAAAGATTCCTTATGGTTTTTGGTTCTAGAAAAGAAATATGGCCCTAGTCTAGAACAATAGCTCGTTATGGTGGAGGGACTTGTACTCTATAAAGCTTGTCCAAGATCGATGAGGAAAGGGATGGTTTGAAGAACATCTTAGGAGAGTGGTGGGAGACGGGAAAGACACATTATTTTGGAGGGATCCATGGGTGGATGGGGATAGTTTGAATGGTCTTTTTAAGAGACTATTCGACTTATCTTTGGATAAGGAGGCTTGTGTAGCAGAGATGATTGTTGCGGAAGAGGGAGTTAAGAAGATTAAATGGGGTTGGAGGAGGAGATTGTTCCTTTGGGAGGAGGAAATGGTAGAGGTGTGCAGTGGATTAGTGCTGGGAGTTAAGCGAGTGGAGAGTGAGGGTGACTGTTGGAGGTGGGGAAAGGAGTCTTACACGGTCAGAGAAGCTTACAAATTGCTCGCCGAAGGGGAAGAGGATGAGGAGGAGGACTGTAAGTGGTTCAGGGATGTATGGAATAAACTTATCCCCTCAAATATGTCGACACTTGGTTGGAGACTGTTCCAAAATAGATTGACGACTAAGGAAAACTTATTGAAAAGGGGGATAAGTCTTAATTCCTCAGCCCTATGTGTTGGAGGTTGTGGTAATCTGGAAACGAAAGATCACCTATTTTTTAATTGTCCTATTTTGGGTGCAATTTCGAGAGAAATTGTGAGTTGGTTTGGAATCCCGGTTGCTTTAGCAAAAAGGGGACCAGATCATTTAATTCTTTGGAGTAATTTGGTTTTCTGCTGTTTCTCTCACTTGGCAAACAAGAAATAATATGATCTTCAATCAAGGGGGTTATAGGTGGGAAAAAATTCTTGAGGAAACTAAAGTCCTCTCTTGGAATATTCTCAAAGCTCGATCAAAAGGGTTTAACTGTGATTTAAATATGTGGCGGTTGAATCCAATAGCATGTATTGATCCTTAACAAGAATTCAAATGAAAGTAAATGAAAGCATCTTAGTTGATATCTAGAACTGTTCTTTGCTGGTGTGATTTCCTGTTTATGCAGTTTTTTCAGGTTGATTTGTTGGACTGGAATTGGTCTTATGTGCTGCTGTCATATGTACATTAACTGTCTTAATATTTCGCTTGGGTCGCAGCTCATAATGTCTTTGTCCAGTTTGTCTCGGGACGGAAGTTTACTTATGCATCTGAGTATTATCGTGTGGCAAGACCCGAGTTCCCTAAGTGCGATATTGCAGACATGTTTTTTGTATTCGTTGCTGTCTCTGTGATGTAGTTTATCCCTGTGCTTTATGTAGCTACTTCTGGTATTGCTTCTGTGCTGTTGTTATGAGAGTTGGTCTTTAATGCAACCATATTATCTCTAGCTTAAGTGGAGTTTTGATATGCAAAGGTAGTTGATTTTCTGGTGCAGGTTGGTTTTGAATGTTGCAGGTTTTTAGTTCCTGACTTTTATTGTATCAGACATTTGTGATAGTGTTGCTTATAGCACCCGTTGTGCTTTGAGTACTATTTTGTGTTAATAAATTTTTTGCTGTTTAAAAAAAAAAACCAATAGGAAATTGGTTAAGAAATTTAACCCGTTAAAACAAATGATTGGAAAATGAATTCTAAATTTTTGAGATGAAAAAATTCAATTAAAAAGAAATATTTCAGCTTATGTGTCTCTAAACTGCATTATTTTTTACTTTTCTTAAAAAAGAAAAAACAACAAATTCAATGAAACGAGTATATAAATTTTTTAATTAATATTCTTTTTTTAATTTTTTGGTCTTAGAAGAAGTGATAATCCATTGAAATTAAACTCACACACAACTGTGAGGTCCCGGGTTCGAACCTGAGTAATGACATCCGACCTAGCAAATTAATATTCTCTTTAATCCGAAGTATAAATTAATTTTAATAAACGAAACATTCATTCATGCAGTATCATATAACATTAAAACCCATAAATAAAATGATTTGACCGAAATTTTCTTTAATTTGACTCGGTTAATAAAAATATTATATTCATTTTCTAACATTTAATTTATTCATCATAAAGATAAAATTTATAATCACAAAATAATTAAATAATTTAACAGAAGAGTATATATTTATGTTTTTTTTCTTTTGGAAACTCGATATTCAATTTAAGAACCGACTAATTCAATTGGATCAATCCCATTATTTATTTTCGATACACGTTTAAAGTTATAATATATATTTTTTAATTTTGTATGAACTAACCAACTGAAATTGACAAAAAAAAACCTAAAGGGAATAAATTTCAAAGATTCAATTAAACACCATTAAACCAAGTCAAATGGATTAGAATATATTTATGTTATAAAATCATGAATGTTATTTTGTCAATAAGAAATTGTTGAGGCACTACACTACTTGACAATTCGAAGAATGAGGAACTCTCTCTCATCTCATGGAGGTTCAATTCAAAATAAAGTTCCATTCCTTCCATAGTCCAACGCTTAAAAAAAGAAGAAAGTTTATGTTTGTAACATCGGTTTCCATAATAAGCGTGCGTGCGTCCACACAGAGAGAGAGAGTTAGATTTTTTTTTGAATTAATAAGTCATCAAAATTTCCGTTGAGTTGTTATCTTCCAAGTTCTGACACAGTTTGAAACACCAAGACGAAGGTACACTTTTTTAATTATAAAACCAAAAAACAAAAGAAAAAGAAAATTACATTTGTGTTTTATTTCTGACATCATCACGTGATTCTGCAAATATTCAACATAGTTTCCCATGTTCCTCTCTTAACCCACGCGCCATTTTCCTTTCACTACAGTTCACACTTCTTCAACATTCACTTACCACTCTCAGATCTTCTTCCAACATCCTGGTACTTTACTTATATCCTTAATCTTTTCTATTTTCTGTTTTTTTTCTTCTTGTTGTTCCTTTAGATTTAGTACTAGGTAGTTGTCACTGTTTTTGTAGTAGCCCTTTTGGATTTTTTTTGGTGTTTGTTAATTATTCTTTGTAAAGTTTCTTTCTTTATAATTTATGTTGTTTTTGCTTTATTTATTCCTTTCTGGGTCGACGGTTTTCTCCTTTTTTTTTTCTCTACTTTTTTCATTTTGAAAACTGGTCGTGTTTGTAACATAACATATGTATGTATTTTTGCAACAGTTCTTAGTTTCAATTTTTGGATCCTGTTTTGAATTTCAACTGTTACTGAGTATGTTCTTTGGATCCTATCTTAGCTGCATTTTTGGTTGAATATTTTTGCTTGGATTTGAGCTAATTTGGTTTCAATTTTTGTTTCTTCTCAATTTGGGAATGCAGATAATGGGGATCATCTCAAGGAAGATCTTTCCAGCTTGTGGGAGTATGTGTGTTTGTTGTCCTGCTTTAAGGTCAAGATCACGACAGCCGGTCAAACGTTACAGAAAACTTCTTGCTGATATCTTCCCTAAATCCCCGGTTCGTGGGTTACCACATTATTTTACGAGTTTTAGTTAATGCCTATGAAGCACAGACACAAACACACATTTGCATGTTGATACCGGTAATAATTTTGAAAAATTAAAGTAATTGAATGTAACCACTTGCGTCGGACACTGGACACATATTCAATCTGAAATGACGGTAGTGTTACACAAGATAATGCTTTTTTTCAAAACCAATATGATCTATAGAAAAACAACATGTATGTGGGGAATGTAGAATTCATTGCAAGGAGAACTTTTCCCCCCTTCTCAAAGATTAAAAAAATTTAAGTTTAAGTTTGTTATTCATTTATATCGGTATTGATACGGCTCTATTACTATTATGTATATCCCTCTCCCCAATAAAAGTAGTCATGCCTCTTGCCAATTATTACGAATTATTTTCGGTTATCACACGTTGTCAAAGTAAAGAAACTCGTATTATAATTCTAATAAACTGATCATGCTTGTTGGTGAATCATTTTACTCAATTATATGACCATATATTTTCACTTTACGGTTCAGTTGTTCATAAAATAAAATCCTAGTATTCATGTTTTATAATACTTGTCAGGATGAGCTTCCAAATGAAAGGAAAATTATCAAGTTATGTGAATATGCCGCGAAAAATCCTTTTCGGATTCCTAAGGTATTTATTATTTTATTTCAGTCATGTGTGGGTAATTTATTAAATTTAATTCAAAGAAGAGGAGGAAAATAGGATATGTTTGAATTAGCTCAATCCATTTCTGAAGTATATTATTTCCGGTCTTTTTGCTAGATAGCAAAATATCTTGAAGAAAGATGCTACAAAGAACTGAGATCTGAACATATCAAACTAGTCAAGATCGTTGCAGAATCTTTCAACAAGTTGCTTTCCATTTGTAAGGTGCAGATGTAAGTTTCTCAATTTTATCTTTCCATATCACGTTGGTGATTATTTTATGTCATGGATCCTTTTCATCAGCTCATTTATGATATCGATCTCCAACCTAGAGTTTATATTGGATTCTTCTTAGTTCTTCGAAAAAGGTTTTCATTTATTGTCTGCATATTGCAGCGCATATTTCGCTGTTGATGTGCTTAATGTAATTTCCGAGCTCTTGGACTACTCCAAGGATGAGACTATCCAGACACTTGGTTGCCAGTCCTTAACAAGGTTCATCTACTGTCAGGTGAACAATACAATAAAAACAAATATATCGCTCTTTGATTATGTGGCTTTTGCATGAATGCAATTCTATTAGATCGATATATACTTGGGTTTGTGTACTTTGAAAGAAGTCGGCATGTACTTCCACAATGAATTAGCTGATATCATTTTTGCATGCACTTTCATTCTACTGACACAATAAATGCGCAGGTAGATTCTACTTACACTCACAACATCGAGAAATTGGTGAGGAAAGTATGCATGCTATCACAGGAGCTTGGCGAAACACGTGAAAATCACTGCTTGAGGGCATCAAGTTTGCAATGCCTTTCAGCCATGGTAATTAGTGCTCCATTCAAATTTGTTGTGTCAGTTCCGACTTTGTATATTTACTGAAACATAATGTGCGTGTCGGTTCATTGAGTGCTTAGTATAACTTTCCAATGGTTATTTACATGTAAAATTCTATGGTTGTCGTGACTTTGTAATTGTTTCAGACTCTTCTAGAGGCGCATTGTTTATTTAACCGCCTTTTTCTTGGCAGGTTTGGTTCATGACTGAATTTTCACACATTTTTGCTGATTTTGATGAGGTAATGTATTGAATTTCACCCCATTTAAACCATTCTTGCGCTTTAGTGAACCTTCCTAATCCAACAATTTTGCAACTTTCATTATGCTATGATTTTCTTTGATTGATAGCTTTTTCATAACTTTCATGGTAATTTTCTTTCTTTATTCTCAGTCAAATATAATCTCTAATTTATTGGTTGATTCAAAATGTAGATTGTTTACGCCACTTTAGATAACTATGAGTGGAGTAGACGAAGTGAAGATGCTGACGGGACAGAGGCTCATCACAATTGGGTGGATGAGGTTGTTCGAAGTGAAAGCCGGACTGGTTCTGTTGCTGGTAATGACAATAGATCTAGTTGCTTGATCATCCAACCTCGGCCAGAAGTAAAGGATCCTTCCCTTTTAACCAGGTAGTATTTCTGATTCAAGAGCAGCGTGTTTTGACTTTTTTAGCTGTTTCGGCTGTGGCAATTGGTTCTTTACTCGGTTTTTTTCATCGCTGTTCTCTTATTAATTGATATTTTTATTGATCATTCTTCTAGAGAAGAAATTGAAAAACCGGAAACATGGGCTCAAGTATGCATTCAAAGATTGGTTGAATTAGCCAAGGAAAGCACAACTATGCGCCGTGTATTGGATCCAATGTTTGTGTACTTTGATTCAAGGCAACATTGGGCTCCTCAGAAAGGTTTAGCAATGATGGTTTTGTCCAGCATGGCCTACTTCATCGAGAACACAGGTATTGCTCTCTCCTATCACACTTCGATATCAATTCCTTTTAACTAATAAATCATGTTTTACCTTTAAAACTGTATGGCGTTTAGAACTTCGAAACAATTTATGAGCGTTGAATATTAATTGCTATATGTGGTTAAACCTTTCCATTATTTCCCATGACGGTATTTTCGTTAATCTTTACCTTTTTCTTCAGGGAATCAACGGTTTATTCTAGCTTCTGTGATACATCATCTGGACCACAAAAATGTTATGAATGATCCCCAACTTAAATCCTATGTTGTTCAAGTTGCCACATCTCTAGCCATGCAGATTAGATCTGGGAGACGTTTAGCAGAGATTGGTTTTGTTGGCGACCTTTGCAGGCATCTCAGAAAAAGTTTTCAGGCCTCCAGTGAATTTGTTGGAGAACAAGAGTTCAATTTGAATATCTCACTCCAAAGTTCCATCGAGAACTGCTTACTCGAAATCGCCAATGGGGTAGGTTTATTTATGAATACACACAAAAGCAAACTAAATTACAATTTACGATTTATTCAGTTACTGCATTTTATTCAGCTACTAAACTACTGTTTTTTGTTGTTGGTTGACTAGGTCATTGATCCTCAGCCACTGTTTGACTTGATGGCAATAACCCTTGAAAATATTCCATCTGGGGCTGTTGGTAAAGCAACCATTGGATCATTGATAGTACTTGCTCGAGCACTCACTTCAGCATTGACCAACCTACGTTTGCAGCAGGTGCGAGTAGTATATATTCCACCTCCGTTTGTCTTGCAAATTGAAGCTCTAAAAATTTCTGTGTTAACGTCTGAGTATATATTAGAACTTTTATATGTCATCAAGGAAGGGGCATTTTTGTAAAATTAATTGATTTTATCTCGGAATACATCCATTTATATATTTCTTTTGTTTCCATCTAGGGATTTCCTGAATCTCTTCTCATGCAACTTCTAAAAGTAATGTTGCATCCAGACGTAGAAGCCCGCATTGGAGCACACCTTATATTTTCTGTACTTCTTTTACCAAGTTCCTTTCATACACATGAAGCTTCCTCTCTGCGGTCAAGATATCTAGATCAGCGCAATAAAAGACATTCTCATACTGCAGCTGCATCTGCTTCAATTACAGCTTTACTTGAAAAGCTCCGCAGAGGCAGAGAAGGTACCAATGCAGATCATGGTAATGGTGTTCATGATGACAAAGAAAGGGATGTTGTGGCCGATGAATGGAAGCAGGGCTGTGGCTTAAAGACTTCCCCTAACTTTTACAAACTCAGCTCAATCATTGATAGGGCTACAGGATCAACGAGTTTGACTGATACAGTAAGTAGCTGAAAATTAATCTCTGTCAATAGGTTTTATTAATTGTTATTTATTGTTCTTGATAAAAATTTACTATATTTACTATTTACTATATTTTGTCATTGAATTGGATTTCAGGAACCATATCTTATGAAGCTAAGTGAAGATCAAATGGGCCAGCTGCTCTCTGCCTTTTGGATTCAAGCTAATCTTCCTGATAACTTACCTTCAAATATTGAAGCTATAGCTCATTCATTCATATTAGCGCTAATTGTTTTACGCATAAAGGTAGCTTTTCCATGCACATTCACATTGTCGTAAATTGTTTTTGTATCCCAGTGGTTTCACTTTTACTGCTTAATCTACTTTCATGCTTGTAGCCAAATCATACAATATAAATTGAATATTTGTACTGTTTTATCATGAACAACGAATCATTGTTCTGATTGTTTAAATCGCTAAAAATGCCATGTTGCAGAACCTAAAAGAGAGAGATAATCTGGTGATCCGCTTCTTTCAGCTTCCTCTATCTCTCTGGGCTATGTTGTTGGACCCAAGTAATGGTATGACCTATATAGACTATCGTAACGTCTACTATTTAATTTCAAAAGTATTAAATCTATTTTTTTATTGTTTAAATTAGTAAAGGAGAACTTAAGAATGTGGAATTTGATATATTTGTGCTCTAGCAGGAGCACTGCCCCCAGCATGTCAGAGGTCTATCTTTGTTTTATCGGTTGGGATGCTGACATTTGCCTGCAAACTATATCAGATCCATGATCTGAATGACGTGTTCATGTCGTTAGCAAAATCTGAAGTGAGTGACCGATCTTTTTTACTCCTTAATGTGTTGGTATGAAAGTTTGTGTTTTATGATCCCTCCAAAAAATGCATCTTAACGATGGCATGCTTCCATATAATCAGGTTGATCCGTTCTTGGGTATCAGTGATGATAATCAAGTATATGCTAAGATCAATGTGGATTTAAGAGAGTATGGTACTGCTGCCAATAATCAGTTAGCCGCGTCAACATTATCTGAGCTGAGGAACAAAATACCTGAATATGACCAGACGATAAAGAATGTGTTGGTTCATAATTTGACAAACTTCACCGAGGTATTACATTTTATTTTAATTTTCCCCCTAATGTACAGCTCACTCACTTTCTGTTTTACCTTTTTCTTTTCTTAGGTGGATGCTGATAACCTAGCTGTGCTACTGTCAGAATCATTCAAGCCTGATGAAGACTTTGTGTTCGGTCCACAGTCAATTCTTGATCAGAATCAAATAACTTTTCATTCTCAGGAGTCACTGTCGATTGATGAGGTATGCATTATCAGTTTTTTGTATGAAGACGTTGTCCTTCGCAATGAAGCATACATGTGTGCATATGAAACTAGTTTAGAATACTTGGTAATATTATGATTAATGGAAGATTATCTTCTGTTGATAATTTTTTTTTTTCTTTCAGGATTTCCCCTCAAATTCAGGAGGTGAAGATGATACAATTAGTGAAGCTTCTGTCTCTGACCTTTCTCGGTTCATTCCAAAGATGCCTGTATCTCCTCCGCAGCCCCATGTTATCAGCATTGGACAACTTATGGAATCGGTACACATTCTCGTGTTTGCATATAAATTTTTTCAAATAATATAGTCATTAACAAGCATATAATTCGATGGGAAACTTTTACTTAAACTTTAAAAAACATATAACCTCAACAGTGCATCCATTTCTTTTAGGCACTAGAGGTAGCAAGTCAAGTGGCAGGAACATCTGTCTCCACTTCTCCCCTCCCATACAACACCATGGCTAGCCAGTGTGAATCACTCGGGACATGTTCACGGAAGAAACTTTCAAATTGGTTGACCTTCGAGAATCATTACACTCAATCGCCTGATAAGTCGTTTCTGGCCACTGCTCGTAACAGTAACTCGGCACTTGAAAAGGTATGCCTTCAAGTCAGTTTATCTAAATAATCATTTGGTTTCTAACAACTATAATTGTTCAATCCATTTTTTCTTTACATCTGTGCAAGATACATCGGTACAATGCACGAGATATTTTCTAGTATTATTTTAGGCGTTATACTAAAAGTCTCGATATATTCTTGTAGGAAGCATATGAGGGTGGGAATGCACAAGTATCTGCATTGCTTAGAGACCCCATGAAGCTGCCTCCTGCTAGCCCATTTGATAATTTTCTTAAGGCTGCTGGATGTTAGCTAGCTAAGCTATAGTTTACATGTTTAAATCTACTATTATGTTAATTCTAGATATTATTTTACTAGACATTAATTTCAAGGAATGATGGTAGGTATGACAAAACTTTAATTAGCATTCTAGTCATTCTAACAACTATGTAAATCTTGGAACTTAAGCAATGTGATATTTTTTGTACAATAGCTAACTATTAATTTCTTAACTAAACTGGATTAATGGTTGAATCCTCAACTGTTTTGGGTAGGCCAGGGATCTGCATGTATGAGCCCACTTAACTGTTTTGGAGTCAATGGAATTGGTGACATCATGTGTGCAATTATAAGAAAGGTTCTCTTCCCACCCCCCATGACTCTTTTTAACCCCCCAATATTCCAATTTTACCCCTGTACAAAAACTTCGGAATGTGTTTTCCGAAGTTTTTCTAGTTCAAATTCATCAGAATTTCGGAAAATACATTCCGAAGTTCGTATTCTAGGCAAAAAAAAACTTCGGAAAATGCGTTCCGAAGTTTAAAACTAGGGGCAAAAATGGAAATCCGGGGAGGGGGGGAAAAAGAGTCACGGGGGGTGGGAAGAGAAAATTTCCAATTATAACTACTACATTAGTCGTTTCAAAAAAAAAAAAAATACTACATTAGTGTTCTTCCGCTCAACTATATTCAATTGTTTGTGTCGGTATTAAATTTTTAACTGATTGCACTTTGACACAATTAGTAAAGTATATTTTGATTTAATTTTTATGAAATGAATTACAATTGAGCCAATAAAATTAGTTAATCAAATAAGGTGAGTTTAGTGACAAAAATAAAATAAAATAAAATAAAAGGTGAGTTTGTTTATTCTAGGAATTGAACTTTATTTATTCATTTCTGGTTTCACTCATAGAAAGCAGTCTTTGATTTTTTGGAGACCCTGTGAGATTATTAAAAATAGGCCATTAAAAATAGGCCATAATAAAGGAAAATGCACAAAATAACATCGATAACATTGAAAATAATCACTAAAATAATAATTTTTTCACTAATATAAAAAAAGTTTGATAAGCAAGACAAACTTTATCACAAGTATCTCTATTTGATAAAACTATGGTATAACAATTAATTATAGCGTCTAAAATAATTATTTACCACAATAGAACAATTTCTTTTAGAATCTTTTGTAATTAATAAATCTTTTATTTTAAAATAAAAAGAATCTTAAATATTTGGACTTCATAATCTCTCATTTAAAAATCCACGATTTCTTATTTTATATCCCTTATTTACTAATATTATTATCCTATAAATTTTTTTTAGCTCTTATTTTTATAAGGTTCTATGCCATAACCCATGTAGCATGTGCATCTCGAGATAGAAGCAGTACATGGAATTGAACCATGTAGTGTGTTAGAGCAGTTTTATATGCTCAAATATGTCAAAATATAGTGCATATTTTGTACAACCCTCACATTTTTTAATTTAATGATCGATTGATCCACAAAGAAATAAGAAAATATCAGAATTTAGGAGAGAAAAAAAAATAGATGAATGGTTGAGATTATGATAAAAAAGAGACGTACAAGTGAAATGTCAGCAATTGAAGAGGATTCAAATTCAAATTTTAAAGGCGGGTTGAGAAATCCGCATTATGAACACTGTTGAAGGGTTGTCTAGATGCCATCTCACAGCTAAATTGATCTGTCATAGTCCATTCCAAAACTGCTTTAGTAGTGACCATGCAATCTGAGGTTTATTTGGTTTCATATAATATATTTTTCATATCTTTTATTTTAAGTTCTAATCATACCAAAAAGAAATTTGATTTATGTATCTTTTATAAATTTCAAACTTCAGAAATTTTCGAAATATCTTGCTCAAAAAAAAAATTTATAAATATCAAAACTTTGTTTTCATTATTTTTAATAGCTTTTTATTTTTTTTAAAAAGTGATATTTTTCTTATATTAAGGAATGAAGGGAGTACTATGGACAAAAAGTTGTCATGTGGTTTAGTGGGGGACAAAAAATCTTGTTTTGTCCTGTCCCTTACTACCTCTTTTGTCCAATCTCTTAACCAGTTTCTGAATCAAACAGAGTACAACAAAAGTTATCCAGTTCAGTCCTCTATTTTTTAACAGATCAAACACACACCGTGTATTATTTACTAACTTTAACATATTTGACTTGTATTTTTAGATATTCTTTTAAACTTGTTAAACAATATGTCCTTAAATCACTTATTGGCTAGAAATATGTAGGATGCCTTTGTTTTGAACTTTATTTTAAAAAGTTAATTTATTTTAAAAAAAAAAGATTTTTATTATTTTAATTGTGTTTGTTATAGATTTATTTGAAAATTATTTTGTTAAAAAAATCATTTTAACCTGAAAATGAAAAGTTAATTTTAATAGCTTTTGTAAAATCAATTTTTTTAAAGAAAAAGGAACTTAAGTGTAAGAATTTTAAATTTAAGAATAAAAATTATGATAGAAAATAAACCGAAAATAACTTTAACTTTTTTAAGAAATCTTTAAAAAAAAAAAAATCATTTTTTTTTTAAGTTTAAACACACACTTATACTACTAAGTAGTAATAGTAGATTCAATCCAAACTAAAAATAATAATAATAAGTGAATACTACTTCCGTCCCAATAACTAATGTCTAAATAATACTACTTCCGTCCCAATTTGTATAAAAAAAAAAGTTTCTTATCCCAAATTATAAAAAAGAACAAAAATTTTATGATTTTCAAATTTTATTTGTACTTAATTTCATGGAATTTAATGCAAATTGCATTTAATTTACTTTCATTTTTCTTCATAAAAAGATAACCAATAAAAATTCTTATTATAACTTTCATTGAAACTTGTTTTAGGAAAAACACAAAAAAGTGACACTTCAAATTATTAATATATTTTAGTAAAAGTATAATTTATTTATTTTTGCTTATAATATCGAATGTACTGTATATGGTAGACCAGTCACTTAAGAAACTTGAATTAAATCGACAACATTACATTATATAAACACTAGATTATATTCACATCTCACTTATCCACCGTAAACTTTTGTTTTGTAGAAAAAAAAAAGAAAATTAAAAAAAAAAAAAAACTGAAAACAATGCATATATTTGAACTAATATACATAATTTTTCATATTTTTTTCTCTCTTTTCTTTTTCTTTTCCACCAAACACACCAAAAGTGAAATTTTTAACTATTAAATTAGTTAAAAGAAAAATCACTAAAATTTAAAGGGAGTAATTGAAAAAACTAAAGAAACTTTATGTTGGGGGGGGGGGGGGGGGTCCTAGTGAGCAGAGCTCATTACGAAGGGATGCCAACCGAGAAAAAATGATTGAATAGTTGTCAGGTCCATCTCCTCATGAATGGAGGGTTCCACTTCCACAAACTGTTCCTCCCATCCCACGAGTCCCAGTTACAAACTCTCACTTCCCTTCCTGTCATGTCTTTTGTGTTTGCATTTGCACTGCTGCCAATTAAGACTACCCTTCTCGTTACATTATTACTTCATGGAAACACTGTCTTTAGAGCATTGATTAACATAAAACCTTTGTCTTATAAAACTTTTATTTTTTATTTTTTAACCAGTGTTTTTAGGTTTTTTTATTTTTTTTTATTTATTTTGTATTAATTAGTCCGCGGGTCCCTTAAAGATACTTCCTCCGTCCCATTTTATTTGAGCCAGTTGACTGCCTCACGTTTACCAATGTAAAACTTTAACGATTAATATCTTTAATTGTATAATAGTAAAAATTATAAAAATTTGATATTTTGAAAATATAAATCGAGGCGAATCCAACAAGATCTTATATGATAATATTTATTTTTATTTATGAATAGAAAAATAGAGTCAAAACGAGATATATGAATAATATCTACAGTCAAAATGACTCAAATAAAATGGGACGGAGGGAGTATTTTTTATTTCACTTTGGTCCTTAAGAAAAAAACGTTTTACTTTGGTCCCTTATTGATATGTTCGTCAATCAACATGGTCCTTTTCGTCCATATTTTTTATTAATGAAATTGTTGATCAAGTTGTGTTGATGCAGTAAATTTATTTCCAACTCATCTATATATCAGAGGTAGTTAACGGTTTCTGGAAAAAAAGGACGAAAATGACCATATCGCAGACAGACATATTAATAAGGATTAAAGTGAAACATTTTTTCTTTAAAATACCAAAGTGAAATAAAAAATATATTTAAGGGATCTGCGGACTAATTAAGCCTTTTATTTTTATGATACCTGGTGTTTTTAGATCCCCTGTGGAATTTGTTATAACCGCGAAAAGTGGAATTATAGCTATTAAGCTACTTTAAAAAAATGAACAAATGAGTGATGAGTCTTTTAATTAAAATATTTTCATTAATTTTTTGGCAAAGAAAATAGCTTTTCATTTTAATTTATTTTTAAATTTCTTTTATACACTAATTTTTTTTTTTTTGGTGTAAACCGGGTATCCTCTGCGCGCAACTGCAGAGACTAATCCCTCGAGCCTTGTGGGACCCAAATGAATGGCAAACTCTCCCTAAAAGTTTTAAGTCTTGAATTTATTTTTCTGGCCTATTCACAACTTATAAACATCTAACATGATTCATTTAGTCCAAAAAATAGAAACATCTAACATGATTATGTCTGAAGATAGTCCAATGTTTCACTCTTTTTTGCTTATAAATCAAATCCCTACCTAACATTAGGGGCATTTCATAATATATATTATTATTAGTTTATAACTTATAAGGTGTATTTAGTCAAACAAAACTTTTAAGGTATTATAGTGATGGTTGTTTTATAAACCTTGTACTAGTATGAGTGAGATACGAGGTAAGTATATGAATGTGATTCAGCCAAAGACGAAATTGGTTTAATAATTAGTTGTTGGGGAAGAATTCATCTATATGTTCTATAAAATTATCGATGAATTAATATTAGTCACAATTAAAGTGTGCTGAATGTTGGAATATTTAAATATTCCAATAATATTATGTGGACAAATATCTTTGTTAATTATATTAGTTATTTATCAATTATGAGCCTTAGTTGATTAGTGATCAAATTAAGTGAAAGGCTGATTAGTTTTCTATTTTGATAATTAATTATGATTAATTAGTTGGTATGGACTCAATATGAGTGGATGTCCAGATATTTGGATGATCCATTAACGGAATAATGGGAAATCCTAATGGCCATCCAATATAAAAGAAACTATGGTCCCTAATACACCGTTGTAGACGTTGATGTTTGTTTCAGATCACCTTCTCTCTTTATTGCTGTTGTAGAGACGGCTGTCACCAAAGCTTTATCTAGATATTGTTAATATACCTAATTATTAATCTATCTTGATAAATCGAATATGTCGTAGATCCTAGTTTATAAGCATGCTTGTTTATTATGCTTCCGCAATAAAGTATGATTATGATTTTTAATCATTTAATTTGAGCATGTCTTATATATGATTAATATTAAATTAATTTCAACAAGTGGTATCAGAGCGGGTCTTTATGTTTGATTTGTTGAGATCTTGATGTTGTGTTCTGACTTTGACATGATGTACCATGTACGGTTGTTTCTTTTTAAATCCGGCAAAAAAATAAATTTCGGTTGTATATATATATCGATGGATTGGTTTTTTTTTCCTTCCATTGTTTACGAAGATAATTGCGATCCACTGGTATAGGAACTAGAAGTTGTTACAAGTATATTGTAAATAAATTGGTGTGGTTTGACTTTTGTGTTTTAATTCATTCCATAAACTTTGGGAGCCCTTTAATTTGTCGGTGTCTACACAATTCACTAATTTATTCATATGAAGTTTTGTGGTTTATCATCTGATATATGGTATATTTTGCTATAAAAGAACTCTATGGCAAATTTTGGTTGCTGCATATTCTAAAAAAGTACTTGAAATTAAAATTAATTCACATTGATTTTGCCTAAAGTATATGCAGATTTGATTTTATATATATATATATATATTTTGGTTATTATATATATTTTTCGTGTAAAATAATTAATAATGATTTTCAAAATATTTTGATCCAATTTGGTAGGTATGAAATTGAACTATTGAAGTCATTGATTCTTTAAATTTTGGAAAAATATAGATTCTATAATTATTTGTTTATTTATAGAATGTAAAGTTTTGTTTCTCTTTGTTTTAGAAAATATCATTTTAAAATTACTTGTTTAGTTATTTAAAGAATTATTAAGTATATGTGAATCAATTGGGGCATGAATTTTTTTGGTATATATATACATTTAATTTTATTTGAAATTAAAAATTTGGTTTCTAGTATGATTATGATGTTAAAGTTTATTGCTATTATAAGTTTCTACAATAATTTCTTTTTTTTTTATCGTACTCTTTTGAATATTTTTCATGCCAAATTTTGTTTGATAGTGAAAATTTGTTCTCACATTAAGGGATGTCATTTAATCTTATGATTATGAAGGGACATCATAAAAGAATACGGCCTACATTTTGTGGGTAGTGCCTTGTAAATTTAAGATTTTTTCCATTTAATTTAATAAATTAAACATAGTATAATATGTGGTTGTTCATGCGGGTTGTAGTCGGCCCGAAGGAAGGCACAATTTGGCCGAATAATCGCATACTTGTGATGATAATTATTAAATTGTCTAGTAATGACATTTGAGTTGGTTGAAGCAACATGTTGCCGAAGTAACCTCTGCTGCGTAGATTTAATTCAATTGAACTTACAAATGATGTAGTGTGAAATTATTCATGTGAGTTGTCGTCGGCCCGAAGCAAGACACAACTTGACCGAATAGTTGCATACTTGTGATGGTAAATGTGTGGTGATTATAAAGTTATTTACCATGTGGATAATATGATGCCCGAAGCTGACTATTATTTGACAGGACTTATCATCAATGTTTGATCATTGCATCGAGAGTATCGCTTGCAGTTAATTCTTACAATTCGAAGATTGGGGACTAATGGTGCGCTTGGTATCTTGTTTGAGTCTTTAAATTTACAAATAATTTTTTTTACACTCGCACCTATAATGGTAAACATATGACAATTATGAGGACTATTGTTTATCAGTATTAAATTGTCAATATTCCATCATTGACTTGACATTGATGATGCGCTAGGTATTTTGGTGAGTAATTTTTTTTTGTTCTCTATAAACTAATATAGTTTATGTATCTGCAAAATAACGTTGGAATTTTAATTTTTAAAATTCTACCTCTTTGGAATAAAAGAAGAACATTGTGTTCTTGGATCTAGACCTTGGATAAAGATGGAGAAACTCAAATTCTCTCACTATTCGATAATTTTAAAGTGAGAATCAAGTTTAGAAAATGAGTATACTCCTAATCACAAAGGTCTTGTGATCATAAAGTTTTTAATTATAGAAACATTATTTGAGGTGTTATTTAAGTGACATAAATTTGTCATGTCTTTCTTTGCTTAAATTAAAATGCTTCTAAAGCAATAAGGAGAAAGACAAACTCTCATTGGAGAGATGAAATTTCATTAAAGTTGTTGAGCAAAGAAAATATTAGGAGCACATTATGTAACTATTAAATCTTGCTAAAGCTTTGTGGTTTCAACAATCAAGTGACCTTGTTGAAAATATAGTCTTTAGTGTTCTCTTTGCACAATTAGTTTTATCGCTATTAAAGTTAGAAATGATTCTCTAAAATGATCATTTCATAAAGTGTGCAATAAAGAAAATATTGAAGCAAGAGAAAATAAAATAGTGTTCATTATGTAAATATCTCAAATGATAAGGGCAAATAAAGAACAATAAGAAAATGGATCTAAACTGACAAATATCCAATGATGTTGAAAGACACATCAATCTAGAGGGGGAGTAAGTCAGTTAAGATTGATGATTTTTCAACTATTTGTTAAATTGTTGTTACAAATAATATTTGTATTTAAAAGACAATTTGGTGAATCATTATTTGAATTAAGTTTTTGTTTTAATGTTATAAATTCTTTATTATTATTTTAAAATGTGGGATTCAATTTGTCTTTTAAATTTAAATATCAGTATAGTCAATTCAGTTATGACTTGTGACAATCTTGAATTGTTGAAAATTTTGAGAAATATAAACTTTGGTCCCAAGTTAATGAACATTTTGAGACAGGAACTGCAAAGTCTCTTGAAGATATTGAGTTTGGGGGAGAGATATGGTAAGGGGACAAAATTGAGTGAGGAAGAACTAGTTCTAAACCAACTCATAAAGTTGCTATTTATATAGTAAATTTGGAACCTCATAATGATATTAGTGTTCTTCCTCTCTACTAAGTTAAGAAATTAATTCAAGAATATTAAACTCAATACCTTCAAGAATTGAGGTGTCGAGGGTCATAAAATATTGATTGAAAATGAGAAATTATATTTGGTTTGATGTAAATACTCTATTAAGACAGTCATGACACTTGATGCTTATGATAGTTTTGGAGCTTTATAATTTTTGGATATCAAGTTAAAGTTTGTGTTTCTTAATGGCGAGTGGCGACATTAAGAAATACAATATGGTGCAATGAGATGAAACTTTGTGTCGGTATATACAAAGTAGATCATTTGCAAATAGATAATGTCCATTTGAGTTACGGAAATTGTCTCATTAATGATACCACAAAACTCTCTCAAGGTAATTGTCTCATTCGGTTTTGAGATATATATTATGGAGAATTGTGGGTTATACAGGTTCAGTGGGAGTATGTTTATATTCTTAGTTTAATGTGTCAATTTTATTTTATTTAGTAATGATTTATGATTGCTGTGCGAAACCAAGAAATCTCTAATAGAAGTTTAGAGATGAAAGATATTGGGCACACCTCTTTTGTATTATGTATTTTGATACTTAAAGATTATTCTCAAGGTATCCTTCGGTTATAACAAAAGAGGTATATCAATAAAGTTGAAAGTAAATTCGACATGAAAGTCAATAAGGTAAAGGATTGCCCTAATCATAAAGGGAGACTATTTAGTCTAAATTATTGTCCAATTGGAAAAATCTGAAAATTTAGAAAATCAAATATTTTCCTATATGTTTCAGCTTTGGAAAAAATTATGTATGATTCTATTTATACACATCCGGAAAAAAAAAAGTGTATATATCATAAGATCTTTCCGCAGATACTTAAGTAATTCAAATTTTGAATTTCTTAAATACAGCAACCATAAAGATTGTTTAAAGAGAACAAGAGAACTTATGCCCACATCAGAGATGTGACAATTTGGAGATCATTAATGTGTTAGACTCTGACTTTTGGATGTTTGTGTATAATAGACATCCTAACTCAAGAAATGACTGTAAGTATTTATGTCACATGGTTGCATATAGTAAAAGGTATTGAAAGACCACTCAAACTATATATTGAAATAATTTAGTCATATAGTTATTCAACAACGTTAAGTTTATTGCCTTATGGATTATTGTTGTTGAATGATAGAACAAGTACAAACAAACTTTATGCTAGCTGATCCATTAATCAAAGACATAACACATAAGGTTTTTTATAAGGTTGTTGTCACTAAGGATCTCCTATATTAGTGGGAGCTTGTCTTTGTTTATGTTCTAATTTGGTTTTTTGATATAGATACAAATTTTCTTAAGGTTTTCTGCAGACATAAAGTTCATGAGGTTATTATTATATATTTTGAATCGTTTGTGCAAATATTGAATTTGCAATTTCAGTCTGATCGACTTCAGTTGGATCAATAGGAAATAGGCATGATTTATAGATCACATTGCATGAAATTTTCATGCCACTCACCCATATCGATCTATGTCATCAAGTACAGTGATGTGGTGGCCGTCGGGGTTCCGTCATGTTAAATGTTAGTGACGACAGCCGCGTTGGTGGTCCCATTATTGATGTATGAGGTGGACCAGATTGTAAAGTTGAAATCTAAAGATAAATAGCATTTGGATGCGCGCCTAAAGAATAATGATATAATTATTACGATATATAGCCCAAGTGGGAGATTGTTGGAATATTTTATATATTCCAATAATATTATGTGGGCAAATATCTTTGTTAATTATATTAGCTATTTATCAATTAGGAGCCTTAGTTGATTAGTGATCAAATTAAGTGAAAGGCTGATTAGTTTTCTATTTTGATAATTAATTATGATTAATTAGTTGGTATGGACTCAATATGAGTGGATGTCCAGATGTTTGGATGACCCATTAACGGAATAATGGGAAACCCTAATGGCCATCCAATATAAAAGAGGCTATGGTCCCCAATACACCGTACGTGGCAAAACTCTCTCTTCTCCCAATCTGAAGAGAACTAGAGGCATAAAGGTACCAGTTGAGGAATAACCAAATCAGCCGCCGCTAATCGTGTAGACGTTGATGTTTGTTTCAGATCACCTTCTCTCTTTATTGCTGTTGTAGAGACGGCTGTCACCAAAGCTTTATCCAGGTATTGCTAATATACCTAATTATTAATCTATCTTGATAAATCGAACATGTCATAGATCCTAGTTTATAAGCATGCTTGTTTATTATGCTTCCGCAATAAAGTATGATTATGATTTTTAACCATTTAATTTGAGCATATCTTATATATGATTAATATTAAATTAATTCCAACACTGAAATCTAATTTCTTCCATTTACCAAATGCTTCTTGCATTCTTGGTACTTCTAAAATCCCATTTCTTCATATTTTGAGGATCAGGATTTCCCGTATTATTTCTTATGTTATTTTGAGACTATGATACTTATCTTTTGATTTGCAAAACAGCAAGTACTGGACAGGACAATACAAGACAGGACAAAACTGTATTGGAGAGAGATAATTTTTTTTATATTCGAAAATAAAATGGATATTTTAGTATTTTCTATAGTTATACTGTGGCCAAAAAGTTGTCGTGTGATTTAGTGGGGGACAAAAAATCTTAATTTTGTCTTGTCCCTTACTATCTCTTTTGTCTTGTCTCATAACGAGTTTCTGAATCAAACAGTGTACAATAAAAATTGTCCAATTCAATCCTCTATTTTTAGCAGATCAAACGCACGAGATTAGGTTAATAATTTATTTATAATAAATAGCTTAATCTTCTTGAACAAACAAAAATGAAGTAAATTAATATTGTACTTGAGATATTAGTTTAATAGTAAGTGATTAACCTCGTAACTTCGAAATAAAAAATTTCCTTTTTTGACGGATTGAAAATATAGGAGTAAAGTTCAGGGTTATTTGGTACACAAAATAAGAGGAAAAAAAAATGATAACCGTATCATTTTTTGTTTTGATTTAGTATTTAGTGAAACAACAAAATATGATAAGTTAATCCTAAAACTTATCAAGTACACTATTTTTAGTTTAAAATGTTATCATGAATTTGAGTTGGGTTATCAGCAAGATATGATAAGAAAATAAAAATTATTATGAGGTATGTGTCAAAACCATGATATATATGATAGTTATCTTGTTTGTTATCATGTATCCACCAAATACATGATACGATAACTGTTATCAATCATGTTTATATTTTATCCTATCCTAATCCTGTTTTTATATAATAATCTTTCACTATCATATCTTGCACACCAAACGAGTCCTAAATACTCCAAAGAACAATTATAAAACACTACTACATCTGTTTCACATAAATAAAAAATATAATTAATTTTGTACCAGAAAGATAATATGCAAGAATTATTTTATAAAATTATTCTTTATTAATAGTATAAAAAAATAAATTGAAAAATTGAAAGGAGGAAGAGTAATGAATAATTAAGGATATACCTTGAGACGGAGCGGTGGTATTTAGTACTCCATCTGACCTTAATTGTAAACAATTACTATTTTTTTAGATTTATTGAATAATCACTACAAGAAATATGATTTTTGCAACCATTTTTTTTTGTTACAAATCAATGGCAAAATTATTTTTGGTTGTTTTGTCAACGACTTGTAACAACTTTTAATGAAAAAAGTTGTTACCAAAAATCATATTTCTTATAGTGAATTGGTACATCTGATTTTTAATATAGACCAAATACTTATTCTATCTATTACTAATGCAAAACTTAAAAGACTTATTTATCATTTAAAAAACTTAAAGACCATTCTATTACAAATGTAAAATTTAAAATTTAAGTACATATAAGTGATCAGCCAAAAAAAATACATATAGGTGGACTTTGCCTATTCAATTATTTATCGTCCAAAAAGTGGGGAACACTTCTTTTTTGACAAAATAAAACGATATTCATTCATTCATATGGATAGAATACATCGATGCAATACAGATTCATAATTGCTAAAACAAAAAAGATTCAAATGAACACCACACAAAGACATGAAAACAAATACACGATACAACGATGGGGGGACAATCAAATACACCGCAGGAAGATGGAAAATCAAAACAAACAAATATGTAATAATCACACTTATTTATTATAACGAAAAAAGAGTAGGGACGGCTAGGATTGGAATCAAAGAAAAAAGAGGAAGGTAGGAGAGGAAACTAAGTAGGGAACACTTTGTTGTCCATTTCTTGTCAACTTTGATTATATTAAATACCTCTTTAGAATCTTTTGTACTACATCATTTTATATATATTCTGAAAAACAATGAGTATTGTTGGAAGAAAATGGCCGGAACTACAATCTCCCATATAAAATTGTAGGACGATGGACTTGATAGAGAGGACTATCGTTCAATTTTCTGCAATTACGATTGGAAGGGCGCCGAAAGCACATATTAGAATTCACCCAAAACAGATTAAATAGTCCGGTGGACCAGATATTGAATGTGTGTTTTAAAGTGAGATGTTGCAAATTTTAAAACCATAATTTATATTTTGAAAATATAATAATTTAATTTTTAAAAATTGAATGCACAATTTATAAAAAGTATATTTTTATATTAAATTTTTTTATTATATGTTTTTAAAGTGAATGTCCGCTTTTATCATTATTTATTTATCACCCAAAAAGTAGGGAACACTTTGTCGTCCATTTGTTGTTAACTTTGGATTATATTAAGCACCTCTTTAGAATCTTTTGCACTAAATCATCTTATATATTCTGAAAAACAATGAGTATTGTGCTCGTATCAAGCTTTTCTGATTATATATATAAAGCACATAATTTGCTTAGGAATCAATTCGTGCGGTTCAAAAGCTAAAAGGTATTATAAGCTAATATTTGGCAAAAGGCAAATGCACCTTATAAAGAAATGAGTATCGTTTCAGTCAAAGATCTTTCCTAATTAATGTACTTTTTAGTCTTTTTAATATATCTCACCAATAATTTGCAAATTTGTGCTGCCTCTTAAAATATATTCATTTTTAGCAGTTTTATTTCAGGTGTTCCATTCGTATTTTGCATACTTTGTTTTTCTGAATTGAAGGGTATTTTGCATACTTATTAAAATAAGTTGTTTTGATTTTTATATTTATTAAGATAGGAGTACTCATTAATTCTACAAAAAAAAAAAAAAAAACTCTTATTAATACTCCAGAGTAGTTAATTAGTGTAATAAATAAGTGAATCTAAATACAATAAATAATATTTGTAAAAAAAAATACAATAAATAATAAATATATATTAGTTGAAAAGTTAATAAATATCATATTTTAAAAAATAATAATTTTAGACGTAAAAGTATTGTAAAAAATACATTTTATAATGAGACTTAACTTCTATTTATAGTGTATGGTAGAGTTCATGGATGAAACTTAACTTCTCCATGAATCCACGTTCGAAATGAGATCATGGGTTAAGGAAAGCGTTTCCCGCGCTTCCATTTTCCTCCCCAATCCATGATCCATCATGCCCAGAGGCGGTTGATCCTCATATTGTTTTGACATGACGTGCGTAAGAGTGGATTAGGTAGCTCAACTAGTTTTGCCTTAAGGGTTAATAGAGTGAAAGAGTAAAAGTTTAGAATTCAAGTCATGATAAATTTTTCATAGTTAATAGTTTTGACTGTTTATAAAAAGGGCTACTTATGGAAGTCTGTTCAAACAAAAAAAAAGAAGACGATAGGAGTTTGGTGTCCTTATGAATCTAGACACTAAACTATTGGACAAGAAAAAATAATATACCGTCGAATGAAAGAGAAAGACACAATAATCATAATTTGAAAGAATATGATCAACTAAGTTAGTCATTTTAGTGTGGATACAAGTGTAATAATTTTCATAGATAGAGAGGTGAACCTATACATAACATAAGTATGGATTTGAATCGCCATCTTCTTAAATTCTCTATATTTTTCTCCTTACTTTCTATCTTTCCACTACAAGAAAACTGTGTTTTAGCTTCAAAGATTTTAGCATCGGACAATTTCTGATGCTAATAACGTCTATTTAGCGTCCATAAATTCTAACACAAAATGACTTTTTTGGAACTCAATTTGTTTAAAAAAATTTGCATCAGTAAGATGGACTCTAGTGTAGACGCTAATATTTTTAAAATATAATTTTTTAAATAGCATCTACAGTTTTGGACGCTAAAATATTTTATTTTTTATTTTTTATTTTAGAGTCAACTAAAACTGAAGCTAAATTTTTTTTATCCAATTTATACTTTCCCACTTTTATTTTTGACATTTCCCACACTTTTTGTCCCACATTCCCCCACTTTTACCAAATAATTAAAATATAATTTCCATCAAAATGCCAAAACCCTAATTCCCCTTCCCATTGTCATCGTTGCATCTCTCAGCAGAACAAAAGAAACACTCAATCCCTCGCCGTCACTCTCCCATCGTCACTCGTCCCGTTCTTGCATCTCCCTCGTCACTCTCAATTCCTGCATCTCCCATCGTCACTCGTCCCGGCTCTGAAACCCCTCATTCCCTCACCGTCACTCTCCTGTTCTTGCATTCTCTTCTTTGTTTCCTTCAAGCTTTCTTTCTCCTCCATCGTTCTTCTCTTCAAGAGGTATCTCCGTTTCAAATTTTTTTATATCTTTCTTTTCTTATTCTTTTGCGTTCTTTTATGTTTTGGTTATTGTAATGATAATCATCAAACATCATTATTTTTGTTGTTGAAAAATATCAAACATGATTTGTCACATGAATTTGTGAGTGATTAATTAGGGTTGAAGATTATGTTGTTTGTGGCTTTGGTATGGTGTTATAATCTGATTTGATTATCATATTATTCTTTTGGTTGGAAATGAAATCAAAGTTAGTAATAATGTGTTTTTTTACTTCACTTTTGTTTTTTTAAAATTTTCATCTTGTGAAAAATATTTGATGAACTTGATAGGTTAGAGTTTGATTATGACCTAATTTGTGGGTAATTTTTTGGAATGTTTTGTTTATCAAATTGATGTAATGGACTTGCAATTAGACTAGTGAATAATGCGTTACCAGCTTTGATTTGTGAAAAAATGATGTTGGTTCATTGGAGTTGAATATTAGTATTACGTTTTGGGTGGAATCCGGGGTTATGTTTTAATCGGTGATGGGCGTCTGTTTTTTCATTTTCCCTGTTGTGTGTGTTTTTCTTGCTTAGAAGTAGGCTTGTTTGTTGGTGTCTGCTATTTGGTTCCTTTATTTTAGGACCCTAATGTATTACCTTCTCCTCTTAATGCACACCTTGTGCTTTTGTATTGGGCCTTTTTCTATCTTCAGTGCCAAAATTACTCCCAATCCTAGTATAATGCTGAAATTAATTGTATTTCTATATATTTAAGAGAAAAAGGGTGGTGTGTTTGAAGTAACTTCCTATTTGGTTGCTTGGTATCTTTGTTTAGTTCTCTGCTGTCTGTTGGTGTATTGGACTTGTTTGTAGTGGGTGTCTTGTTTATTTTTTATTGGTTGTTGGTGTATCGGCCTAGTATGTAGTGGGTGTGTTTGTTTTTGTTTGGCTCTGGTGTTGGATTGGTTCTGCTGTGACTATCATATTGTTTTTCTTCTTGTATTTTAGGTACTTACTTATCTATTGAATAAAATTAGCTTTTTTAAAAAAAATATGCTTCAACTTATAATTAATCCCTATTAATTTTAAATTAGTGCTACTGGTAATTGAAAATGAAAACATGTTTACATTATTTGCCTAAAGTTGTTTGTCCCTGTTGTGATGCGGGAATTGTGAAATTCGACTTTGTAGTAGCTGCTGTTGTTTGTGTGTATCTGGGCGCATTTGAATTTGTTTGGTCGCTATGTGTGCAATGTTATAATTTATCTTGCAGAGTTGGTTTTCACCTGATGTTGGTTTCTTAATTGTGTAATGGTATCGGGTGTTGTGTGCTCAGCTATTGTAAAGACTCATTGTTCCTTTAAAGTTTAGCTATTATAGCATTTTCTTACCAACTTTGAGTTATCTTTGCTTGACTGCATTTCTCACAGAGTTATTTCAAGCTAATGTTTTTCCTTAAAATAATAGCAGCGACTACATGCCATATTTATGTTCATTTAAGTTTCCTACATGCATCTTATGTATTCCTATAAATTAGCTTATTATTGTATTGAAGTAGTTGTAGTTGATGTTTTAAGTTTAGGTTACTTAATTCTTATTGTCTCTAGTTATGTTCAAATTGTGTATTTAATGTTTAGATTTCATGCTTTCTAATATCGATCTATGTAATTTTTAGTAAGAGTTTTGTAATCTAGTATTCTAATCATTAAAGAGTTTGGTTGTGTTGTTTGGTATTTATAAAGAGTTTGGGAATGGCTGGCCAATGTCATGGAACTAAGCGGAAAAAACCTTCCAACAATGCTCATTCAAGGGTATTGCAACCTGGAGATTTGGCTAAAGCTACCAAGAAGCTTGCTGAAGCCAACAAGAAACGCCTCAAGAAATTGGGTTTATCACCAACAGTTCAGCCTACATCATCAGCAGTCGAAGAGACACGACATGTGATACTAGCCCCACCAACAGTCCAAGAAACACAACCGGTTGTCCAACCTGCCCCGACAATAGTCCAATCTACACCACAAGCAGTCCAAGAAGCACAATCAATGGTCCAACCTGCCCCATCAGCAGTCCAAACTACACCACAAGCAGTCCAAGAAACAATATCAGTGGTCCAACATTCCCAAGAGACTGCACCAACAGCAGCCCAAGCGACAACACCACCTTTCCAAGAGGAGAATCATCTAGGTGGGGGTCAGAGGGATGTTATTACAAAGATCAAGATACACCCTATGGGTCAAGGGTATTACATTTGTTTATTTTACAATTTATTTCATGCATTTACTTTTATAAAAAAGCTATTTCATTTACAATTTACTTTTTTTTGTAGATTTACTCCTAGCAAAGCTACTGCTAATGCAATGAAGATGGCTATTAGGGACAAATTTCGGGAGGTTTATCAGTGTTGGAAAAAAGTTCCTCAAAATGAATGGTTTAAAACATTTTCGGTAAGACTCGCATTTGTTTTCTATTTCTGTTTATGGTCTTTGTTTAGATGCATTTTTTTTTTCTGTTTAATACTCAAACTATCATAAAAGTTAGGTTAACCGTTTTAATATTTTTGAACTGATCTGAACCAAAACCAATAAGTACCTTTTTTTAATTCTCTTTGTGAGCGGAAGATCAAAACCAGTCATCCATACAAAAAAGAGAGGGGAACCTCCTCATGATAAGTATCTTTTTTCAATCTTGCATTATACTTTGTTTGGCAGGATCATGTTTCATGGGAACCACATCATGATAACGAAATCAGGAGCAATTTTAATTTTAAGTGCCCGAAGCGTCTTACTGACATGCTTACAAAAGTAAGAAAAAAGAAGGAAAAACCTGATTGGATAGGAGAAGATGCATATAAGGGTCTCCTTGTGTATTGGAAGAGTGACGAGTTCAACAAGCTTTCTTCACAAAACAAGACTAATCGAGGTTCAAGCAAGGGGGGTTGTCTCCACACCACGGGCCGCAAGGCCCATCATGACGTGGCACTAGACATGGTATGTTTCATTTATTGACATTATTGTTTGTTTGTTGATTAGGTTTGTTTATTCTATGAGGGGTGTTGGGACCCCGGATTATGCTTGTCCCGTTAAGCCCGTTTAGCCCGTTTAAGTCTGTCTGGTGCTGGACTTTGCCTGCTGTCTGTCTGGCTTCTGTGTTTAGGTGTGCAGCCTGCTGTGTTTTGTTGCCTGGTTGGCTTAGGAGTTAATGGGGTGGGCGCTTTTTATTTTCTGTCTTGGCTGGTGTGTTGTGGAGCTTAGCTCCTGCCTTGTATATTCATATTGAGTACTTCTTGTACTTTGGTTTAATAAAATCTTTAGCCTTTTCAAAAAAAAAAAAAATCGGGTTAAAGTCTAAATTGATTGAATTCATTGGCAGGGAAAAATAACTGGACGGCCTGTCTATCCCGATGAGCTCTTCTTGGTCACCCATAAGAAGAAGTCTGGCGGTTGGGTTGATAGTCGTGCTGAAAAAACGTATGTAAGTTCTTTATAATACTCTTGTAAAATAATCTGTAATTATTGAACAACATCATTTATATATATGTAGTCTCTCTATTACTTTGTTACAATATGCTTTACATCACCATCCCTAACGTTAAGAAAAGGACTTTGTTATTTAGGGACATCTAATTTGTTTAGGAACTTAATAAATAGCAGGATATTTAGTGGTTTGATTCAATGATCAAAGTCACGGATCTGTCATTAAGAGTACATTAGATTTTAATCTGTGCCTTTGGTTGTTGTCTTTCAATGATTTTTCTTGCTAGGAAATTGAAGAATTTATAGAATAATGCTAGACAAATAATATTTCGCTTACTTTTGGAACAAAAAAACTTATCTTTCAAGATTTATGTGGGATCTTTTTTACTGGAGTTTATGCAGGATTTTTTGAACACCTTAGTACTCCTCAAGTGTTATTGTCGGCTAACTTCTAGGAATTAAATCTAGACATAGTTTAAAGGATTGAGTCTATTATATATATATATATATATATATATATATATATATATATATATATATATATATATTACCAAGTGCATATGATTTATTAGTTGTACAAAGAATTAGGGGCTGAGCATAGTGTTTGGGTGATTTGTATCATAAATAATTGATAAAGCATATGTGGTTGTGTTTGTTTTTTAAAAATACTTTATGTTGCGTGTTTTTTTTTATCAGGAAGACTATCAAGAGCGTCTGACTCTTGTAATAAAGACTAAGGAGCACTCTCTAGGTGATACACAAACACAAGAGATTGGTGGACAAGAAGTGGACGGAGAGACAAGACTTAGTTTGTGGGTAAATGCTGCAGGGGGAATGTCTCGAGGTCTGTGTTACGGCACTGGTGCTATGTCTGTTAACATTAGGCCAGGTGTATGTCATCTGACTCATGTGTCTCGTCCTCCTGAAAACGAGGTGATTGAGATGCTTCGAAGGGAGGCAGCTGCAGCTCGTGCAGAGGCTGCTGCAGCAAATGAAAGAGCTGCTAAAGCAGACCAAAGAGCGGATGTTGCTGATCAGCGTACAAAAAAATTGGAGAACAATATGGCAGATTTTGCGCAACGGATGGCAGCTTTAGAGAATCAATCGGGCGGTGGCTCTTGCAATACGAGTCGAACTCGTCCTATTCCTCAACATCCACATTATGATGATGATCTCGATGATCTATCGGATGATGACCTCACCTAATGATTGTTGATCTTGTAGTTCTTTTTGGATATAACATATATGGTTGTCTAGTTTCTTTTGGATGTCATCTCCTAGTTGTTTTTAAATATAACATAGTTATCTAGTTTCTTTTGGATGACATCACCTAGATTTTTTTGGATATAACATAGTTATATAGTGGCAGATTAGGCCTTTTGCTTTAGAATTATGTTTAGTTACTTACTTTAATGTTAATACTTTGGTATGTGTGGTTCTTTACCACTAAACTTGAGTACTAGTTTATAATTAATTATTAAAAATACTATTTTATTATGAATGTCTCAATTTATAGGTTCAATTTTAATTTATAGTAAAGTGTTATTCTTATTAATTTTTCTACTATATTTAAGGCTTATACAGGTCATTCAATGATAAACATATCCAACATGCAGTAGGATAATTTAGCATTAATAACTTACTGATGCTAAATTTAGCGTCCATAGTTTTTGATGCTAATCATGACGTCACATGTTTCAATTTAGCATTAACAAATTATTGACGCTAAACTTAGAGTCACATTATACTAACGCTAATTAGCGTCTGTATTTTATCGAAATCTAGCCTTACTTTTAGCGTCCATTATTGTTCATGCTAATTAGCGTCAACACTGACGCTACTGTTTTAGCATGAGGGCTTTTACTGTCCTAAATTTTTTTGATGCTAAATGGACGCTAAAACCCTGTTAGCGTCCTTTTTTCCCGTTAGCGTCCATTTTTGTGCTGATGCTAAAAGACATTTTTCTTGTAGTGTTCTCTTAACTTCAATCTCTTTCGTCAATAATAAAAAATAATAAACAAATCAAGAGAGAGATAAAGAGAAATGAGAGATCGTAAAGAATTTGGAAAAGAAAGAATCCAAGCATAAGCATGATCTACCACGGGATTTGAATTAACTAACTTTGCCATGAAAAAATCAAGACGATTTTCTGTTTATATCCGGTTATCTTAATTTACTGACTCATTGTTTTGTGTTAAGTAGGAGTAGTATAGTAGATAAAATTTTATCTTTTAAAATGAATAATTGAAAGTATCAAAATTTAAATTCCAATTTGTACATATAATATATTTCATCCGTCTATAATTATAAGCACATTTACAAAGAAAAAATGTGTCCCTAAATATAAACTCTATTTCAATTTCCTAGACACATTTATTATTAATTTTCCAAACAAAAATCTACTTTGCATTGAAATACTAAAAATCAACTATAAACACATATTTTCATCAAGAACAATTTAGTAATTGTAATACTCAAAAAGTACACATTAATTACACTATCAATTTTTCTTAATATACGTGCAAATTTTGAAAGAAGACTTATAATAAGAAACAGAAGGAGTATAATGTATCAAGCAACTGAATTAAATTTACAAAAACTCCTTAATTTTTATTGATTGATAAAATAGAGAAAAATGACGATAACTTTCCCGCTACATAGTGAAGAAATCCAAATCGGACCAATTGAATATAGTTACGTGGGTGATTGTTGTCATATAATGTTGGAAAAGAGTGAGTGACACCTACGAGCTAAGAGTACGGCCTAGCTACAAACCTAATCAATCACCTTAACCTTAATTGTCAAATCTTTCCTTCCCACTGTTTTCTTTTGTTTCTCTCTCTTCTAGTCTTTGCCACATCTTATCTCTCTAGATTTTTCTCTCTTTCTTCATTCATCTTCTCCAAGTGAAATAGAGACGATTAAGCAAACAACGTCGTCCGTCTGATATTTTCCAGCAGGTGAGTGCATACCGTACACACCAATCCTTCGTAATTTCCTATCAACTTACAGCTCATCTCACGCGCACTTGTGTTTCTCCCACCAGCTAGGGTACTTCTGTTTCACATGTGGATTCTATTAATAATATACTACTAACTAGTGCTCTCTCTATCTCTAGTTTCAATTAGATCTTGTTAGTTACTACTATTTAAATATAGTATAAGCTGTTTGCATATGTATCTTAATTTCTTTATATTGAGATATGGAAGCTGGTATTTACAAGTTGAGTGATGATGATGGTGACAAAAATGTTAACAATATTTCTGAATTGCAGTATCTAGGAGGAGGAGGAGGAGGAGGTGCTAATAGTAATAATAACTACCTTCTTCAAATGGATCTAATTGGGTCGGATATATCGGATCGGATTCTCAAGAACCAGATCGCTACTCACCCCCTCTATCCGAATCTACTATCTGCTTTTATCGAATGCCAAAAGGTTTTTTTTTTTTTTATATATAATTTTTTTATCTGATTATGAATATTTTTAAATAGTACGTAATTCAATCAAAATATTGAATTCAAGTAATTTATGAACTCTTCTGAGACGAATCCTTCAAAAAATCTAGTTTTAATATTTGGTGATGTCAATAAGAACATATATAAGAACCACCTATTTAATAAAATAAGAGATTTTTTGAATGATCAATAAGAATCTATTTATAGACTATTTTGCTAATTTAATTATTATATGAATTCTTATGAGTTTATGTTTTTTTTATAATTAATAATAAAATAAAAATTATAATAGTCTAATATCGTACTATTAATTTAATTCATATGAAATATGCTTGTGTTTGAAGGTTGGAGTACCATCAGAAGTTGCATCTCTTCTTGAAGAAATAGGGCGTGAAAGCCACCACAACAATAATACTCGTCGTCAGATTGGAGATGATCCTGACCTTGACCACTTCATGGTATATATATTTTTTAATTTATTTATTTTCAAATTGACATTCTTTTTTTTGCTTAAATTAGATCACTTGGATATGGATAAACATTTTTTTTTTGTAATAGATAAGGATATATTTTTTTTTATAATTAATATAGTTGGTAATATTTAATATTTAATTTAATACACTACACTTGATATGATATATATAGGAATCATACTGCGAAATTCTTCATAGATACAAAGAGGAATTGTCCAAGCCATTCAATGAAGCGACAATGTTTTTGTGTAATATTGAATCACAACTAAGCCAACTATGCAATGACACACAACAAACAATGTCATCTGATTATAACAACCGTTCAGGTAATCACAATATTTAATTATTGAATTTCATATATAATGATACTAAAATGCCTTTAAATATTTTGATACTTTTTTTTTTTCTTTATTTGGTCGAGATTTTGATACTTTTCTTTATCTGACAAATATTTATTTTTTAGCTCAAATAGTTCTGTACACGAATGGCCGTGGCCCCTATTGTTTTCTGTTTTTTATAACAAGAATGGCCCTTTACTTCTGAATGTTCATCATGCACGATTTAATAATTCTTTAACTGCTAGTAGTATACTAGTACTAGTACTGGTAAATATATGAGTTTGGATCTTCTACGATCATTGAATCATGTTGTTTGATCTCAATCTTTGATTTTTATTAATAAAATTTTGCGGTCTATATCATAGCATAATTAATAAACTATTCAAATTAGCACATGATGTAAAAAAAATGGAGAGAAAGGACATGAAAAAGATCAAAATTCCAAAAATATATATACTTGTATATTTGAGGCCCGGTTCAATGGATCTAGATTCCGTGATGTAAATAAATCATGCATTTACATTTAATAGTAGATTTCAACTATTAAATTAAGATTGACGGTTTAGATTATTCAACAGTAAATCAGTATGAAATAATCACGATCATTAAATCATAATCGGATAGTCAAAATCAAAAATTGCATCCTGCAGTTATTGCATTAAATCTGTTTCCCGCTGCAACACCATATCTCTTATGAATACCCTTTAGTTTTTTAAAAATTTTATTATTTTCATAGACACTCACTCACAAGGCTAACATTGTGTAAGTGCAATAAGATCCTTAACATATGACTTGAAAATTTGATGGCTAAATTTTTTATAATTTTATTCTCCTCTTTATATTCAGACACCCCTCAATTATTTGTACCCTTTGTCAATATAACATAGAGACTTGATTGATGACTTTTGTTCCAAAAAAGTTGAATTGAAATGTTATTTAAACAAAGTAAGTTTTTTTGTGTTTCATTTGGTAAAAATAAAGTTGTAATACTTTCTTTTTATCGGGGGTTTATTTTTTTGAAAGTGGAAGGTTTCCAAAATGTATAAAACAACTTTGATATGCTTATTATGAATAGTAATGTTGTGGCCTCTAGAGCTATAAATGTTGTTTTTACGAGAATTGATTTTGCTATTGAAAAAGGGAAAGTGACGCAATTTGTCGCCCGTTTGCCTCTCACTTATATTTAAAAGGGGTAGTAGTTTTTGTGTCAAGTGTTTGTAATCTCTCAAACTACTTTTAAAAATAGCTTAAAAAGAGGTAGAGAGAAAAAAAAAATGAGATGTTGAATGATTGTTAAAAATTTAAAGACATACAAATATCATATTGCGGGTTAGTTTTAATGTTCATCTTTTTAAACTATCGCAATGGCCCTAGTGTTGGGTGTATATATATATATACACCACTCTTTTGAGTGTGTTTGTACGGTAGTACGGCTAGTTGTGTTGATTTTGAACAAATTTCGATATGGATAAACCATAAATCGTATAGTACTGGTCAAAGAATTTTTTTTAACATTGAATCATATATGCTTTTATATATTCTTTGACGAATCGTTAAGTGTTACAGCTATATCTCTCAGATGCAATGATTAAGATTTAGGGATTTTGATTCTTTACATTCAAAAATTACGTTATATTTAGTGTAAACATGCTAGGAGAAAGATAGTATGGTGGATTATAATGACAAAATTAACTTAAAAAATAAACTAAATGTGAGTTAATGTAAGATTTTTTAATATATAGAATCCAAATTCATTATTTAGATCTTTCTAGAACATTTTTTAAGGAAAAAAAAAAACTATACTAGTATACCCTAGGTGATATATTTTGAAGTAATGAAGTTAAAAAGTTTAGGCTTTGTGTTGTGTTGCATGCATGGTGACATTAATATTTTGGCATATACTTGAAATTCCTAGGTGAAATTTTATGTGTTCTTTCTTTATCGAGTAGTACTATGAAAGAGACAGTCAGCAACATTATGCTTCATGTACGTGAAAGGGAAAGCCTATTGTTGGCTTGGATCCTCACTAATAAGAATATGTTGTAGGGGGGGACCATTTTATAATACATTGACATCAAAAACTGGAGCAATAGAAAGTATAGGGCTATGTCCTATATATACTTCCATTTCATCATTTCATGGTTATAGCAATACACCATGTTTCTTTACTTCTGTCCTTTAATTTTTTTTATTTTATTTTTTGTGCTAATTAACCCTCCATTTTCGACGAAAAAGGTTCTGTAATTTGAAGTCCGACAAAAAAGTAAGTAAAATTTAGTCAATAATCATTTCAATCAGGATTTAAATTTGATTCTCTTAAATGATTTGTCCTTAATTGAAGTGCATTAACCACTTGAACTCTGACACTGTTTGCTTAGTATGTTTTTTTGTTGGAAGCCTTTTGATTCAATTTGCTCTTCTCTTTTTTTTTTGGCGGGGGGGGGGGGGGGTCAGATGAGGCAGCAGGGACATCAGAGGATGAATTGAGTTGTGGAAGGGTTGAAGCAGTAGAAGTTCATCATGAAATTTGTGGCACATCATGTCAAGGTGATAAAGAGCTTAAAGAAATGCTCCTTCGTAAATATGGAGGTTATCTTAGCAACTTGAGAAAAGAATTTCTAAAGAAAAGGAAAAAGGGTAAACTACCAAAGGATGCTAGAAAAGCTTTGATGGATTGGTGGAATGTTCACTATAGGTGGCCTTATCCCACGGTAATTCAAATTAATATCACATAAATCATACTAATATATATAGCATATCATATGCTTATTGTGCAACTAATGTTAACTAGCACAGATGTATATGTTGTCTGTCAAATCATTCGAGAAAACTCGAGTTTATGTTTTGACTGAAATAATTTTTTGTCAAATTTTACTTACCTTTTAATCGAATTTTAAATTAATAGATTCCCTCTGAAAACTAAAGGGTTAATCAAGACAAACAAAAATGTTTTTTTTTTTTTTTGTCTAATTTATAAATTATTAGGATTCCCTAACAACCACTTTGATAGTACTTCCTAGCCCATTTTGTTTGTATTGCAATTACAATAAGTATTTGTTTATGTACTAGAAAACTTTTGGCATGGTGAGGTTTAGAATATGTGTCCAACAATAAAATCTTGTCTTGCATTTGCAAAAAGTTGACTTGAACTCCAAGTCACATAATTACAACTTCAACCATTGTGTCATTGTCAAGCTTCTTTTCTCACTTGACATAACATTCAAATTGCTAAAATCCTTATAGATTATAACTTGAGTTAACACAATAACACTAGAGATATATGTAGCATGCATATGTTCTACATCACTAGAGAAATGCCTAATTAATTACATATATAAATGGATTGAAAGTTTAATTATATTTTTCAGGAGGAGGAGAAATTGCAACTATCAGAAATTACTGGACTTGATATAAAGCAAATAAATAATTGGTTCATAAATCAGAGGAAAAGACACTGGAAACCATCTGAAGATATGAGATTCGCCATTATGGAGGGTGTAAATAGCACCGGCATAACAGGACCTTTGTAGCTGCGGATGATCGAGGTTGATTTGTCGATTCATGTTTTAATGTCTCAAAGTTACTCCTTTGCATGAGTGTGATGAGAATGATATTGGGTTTCGGTTGGTCTAAAAGTCCAATCTAGAACAATACGTATGTGTTAATTTTTGGTGCTTTCAGCTTATATACAAACAAAAACACATGTGTTCAAAATATGGTAGTTAAAATATTACTAGTAGTTTATCTTATTTCATGGATTATCCATGTTTCAGAATCTCATTATTTTATGATAATTTGTATAGATGTGTGGAATTATGTTGATTTGAAGATGAACTTGCAAATGCAATGCAGTGAAAATAACTATTCATATGATTTTAAAAGCATATATCATCTTGGATTTATTAAGAGAACAATATTTTGACTTGGTAATGATATACCAAAATATTTTAGTAATCATTTATTAAGAGAGCAATATTTTGACTTGGTAATCTTAAATTTAATTTAATTCAAAAAGGCCAATTTTCCTTGTGACACTGTGTCATAATTTACATGGGATATTATAATAAAAGTTAAATAAATTTTGTATTTTTAATGGTGTGTTTGATCGTAAAGAGAAAGTAAGAAGAGAGAAAAAGGTGAGAGAGAGAGTTTGAGAAGATAGAAAGAGATGAGAAATATAGTAAATTTAATGGATTGTTTGGTATAAGAGAAAAATAAGACAAATAGAGAAGAATGAAATGCTATTATTTTTAAAAGTACAAAAATACTCTTGAAACAAAAAATTTCACATAAGATGATTTTTTTATTTTTTTGAACGACAAATATATTATTAATAATAATAATCAGGTCTTTGCACAAGACGAATAGAGATCCGTAAACGAGAAGCTACAAAATAAAGGCGCCGTATAAAAATATCAACACGGACACCACCTGATAGAGTTCTACTTCTAATCTCATTCTTAGAGATACATTCATCTGCTACCAGACCACCAAAGAAAACTCAAATTTATTGTCTTTGGTAGAAAATGAATTTTACAAGTTAACAATTGGTCTTGGTCCACCGTTTCTTACCTAGACAAGTTGTGTTTAATAAATTGAGACAAACAAAAGTGAAAAGAGAAGTGGTAATATAGAAATAAAATAAAATTTTGAAACAAACAGATGCTAAACATTTGTTGTCACTATTTTTTGTCTCCATTTCAAAGTTAATTTAGTATACTCTTCATATTTAGATGTAACAAACAAAGCATTGGATTTTGTGATGCTTATTAAAGTTGGAATCTTTGAAAATGGATCTTAGTGAATGTTTTGCCAACTAAAAATGATACTTTCTCTATTTTTAAATATTACTTTTTAAATTTGTTGAGATTTCAATGTATTTTCGTTCATAATGTAGACTAAATATATTATATTATCAATAAAACTAAAAACTAATTTTCTCTTATATTTAGAACAATTTGAGAGTGTTTTCCAGATTCTTTCTGCAAGAGTGTGTGTGTGTTCTCATGACATTCCAAAAGCTTTGTTCTTAGCATATTCAAAATGAATAATATTGATTATAAATGATCCATTGTTCCTGGCTAATATTAGTTAAATCATTTAAGAGCACTTGTTAGCTCAGATCACAAAAAGATCATAATACATTTAAAATATGATTAAGATGTTTCTTATCTTTAAAAACATCAAATTGGGGTTTCGTTTCAACAAACCTATGTATAGATATAAAATTTTAGATGTTATTTGATAAATATTTTTAAGAAAAATATAAGTTATTTAATGAAACTTAGTGCTCTAGGCAAACTAAATAATAATATTTTCTAGGCTTAAATATCCTTTTGGTCCCTGCAATTATACCTTGTTTTGAAAAGAGTCCCTGTAAAAAATTAAATTTGATTTTAGTCCCTGTAATATCTCAAAACTTTTAAAATAGCCCCTGACTGGATTTCTTGATGATATTGCAGGGACTGAAATCAATTTTTTATTTTTTTACAGGGGCTCTTTTCAAAATAAGACATAATTGCAGAACCAAAAACATATTTAAAAATTGGACACGTCAGCTCTAAATCCAGTCAGGGGCTATTTTAAAAGTTTTGAGATATTGCACGGACTAAAATCAAATTTATTTTTTTACAAGGACTCTTTTCAAAACAAGACATAGTTGCAGGGACCAAAAATATATTTAAGTCTATTTTCTATTATTGAACTTAAAAGTAAACTAAGTTAGTCAATGATTCGGCTAATAAGTCTCAACATTAATTCATTCTTTTATTTCAACCAACTAGATGCATAGCACCACCAATATATTTTTAAAAAAATTTAAGCTTCTAGTCAAATTTAAATAAAAATAATAATTCTACTTCTTCAAGTACTAAACATGATTTTTAAAGACATGCATATCAATTTGTAAAACTAAAAACAAAATATGCATGCATATCAAACACCAAGAATACCAACAAACTACTTGCATATAACCAACCACAAATATAATTTTAAAAGATTTCATTCTTCCTTTTAGAAAAATCCATTCTTTCTACTTTTTCGTGTATAGAGTTGTGCATGTTTTGTGATAATAAATATTATAAACAGAACAAACTCATATTATGTATTAAAAAAACCCCTTATTACATTTATACATTATATAATTATTATCTATCAAATAACTATTTTTTTGAAAAACAAAATCAACTAAATTTTTATAACATATTTCATTCTTTTTTTTTAATAAATTATAAATTTCAGTTGTAATCATTTTGAATTTATATGGAAAATATTATAAATATTTATTATTTTTTAGATTAAATATATCTTTAGCACCTCAAAATATATCATATTTCTTTTCTAGTCCTTTAAAATTTTTCTTCAAACTCTGGTTACTAAATTTTCAGTTTTCAATTTTAGTTCTCATTTTTTACATAAATTTATATAACATGTTCCAAATGTTTTTTTTTTTAATAACATATCATTACTAAGACATTAAAATATCATTCGTTCAACATCAATGTTATATGGCATGATGGCCATTTCGTTGGAACTACATGATATGTGCGCCAATTATAAGTTTGTGTATACTTTTTATTATTTTTCTCATGTTTTGCGAGATAGCACTATGTAAATTATAATTGTTTGTTTTCACTCAAAATATTTCAAAAAAATAAAATATAAATATCAATAATAGATTGGTTCAAGTAGTAAGAAATTTAAGATTTTTTAGCAGATAATTATAGGTTCGATCTTTGTCTCCTGCATATAAAAAAATTCAGTTGAGATAGAAAAACTTTTTTTTTTTCAGTTGAGATAGAAAAACTTTTCATATGTCATCTGACAAAGATCACCATCGTTAAATGATAGAAAAAACCACCGCAGATTCTTCGAATGAGATTAGTCACCGATAAACACAGAGAGTATTAAGAATTTGAATATAAAAAACTCTTTAAAAAAATGTGAAGATAGTGACAACAAATATTTAGGATCTAACTACTATCTTTCAGCCTTAAGAATTCTGAAAATTCAATGATTTTTAAGGTATCATTATGTGAGTTTAATGAATGTAATGATCTAGAAAAAAATATCCAATTTGCTTGATAGGATGGAATTCACTATCTTATTTTTTGGCTTCAATGTTGAGAAATAAATTTAAAATTCAATGATGTTTTAAGATATCATTATGTGAGTTTAATGAATGTAATTAATTGACTAAAAACATTGAATTTGCATGGAATTCACTACCTCATTCAAATGCACAAATCAATCTTATACAATTTTGTTACTCCAAACTAAAGTTACAATAAGTTTGTTTTAGTTTGTAACTTTATTTAATTAGAGTTGTGCTGCTTGAAGGGAGGGAATGCAACCACTTTTGAGAAAGGGAATAAAAGATGCATAAATCTCTCACCTTATTTTATGAAGTCTTATTTCGGAAAATGAAAAGAAAATATTTACAATTAATGTATTAATTTTGAGAGTATTTATAAAAGGACAAAAAGGTTTTGAAGAATTTTTCTAAGCCTCGAAAATGTTTCATAATTCTCCTCCAATCCATCTTTTAAGTTCTCCCCGTATTAAGGGATTTTGCATTAAACCCAATTCAAGTGGATTCGGATTCACTATTATAAAGATTATAAACATAGTTTCATGTTATAGGCGATGTCGTCAGTTGATTTGAGATCGGATAACCAACATTTCAACTCAAATTCACACAATAAACCAATCTCGGCCATTAATTTGATTGGATGACTGTCAAGTGTCAACTGTAATTGTGTCACACAATTACAACAGAAATCTCATTCGAGTTGTGGTGCAATATTTCTTTTTCTTTCCCTTTCCTCCTCCTTTTTCAGAAATAAATTTATTGTGTAGTCAATGTTTATTTTTTATGGAAAATGTTAAACAGTGCACCAGATGTATTAATTTAACATATAAACTTTTTCTTGAAACTCGTGCATGCGTTTGATCTGCTAAAAAACAGAGGACTGGACTGGACAACTTTTTTTGTACTCTGTTTGATTCAAAAACTGGTTAAGGAACTGGACAAAAGAGGCAGTAAGGGACAGGACAAAAACAAGAATTTTTGTCCCCCACTAAACCACAGGACAACTTTTTGTCCACAGTACAACTATAAAAAATACTAAAATATCCATTTTATGTTCGAATATAAAAAATATTATCTCTCTATCTTTCTCCAATACAATTTTGTCTGTCCTGTATTCTCTTGTTCTGTCCTGTACTGTCTTGTATTGTCCTGTCCAGTACTTGCTACTTTGCAAATCAATACAATTTAATATGTTAAAAATGGAAAAAGTTATCTTTCTATCATTAATTTTGTTTTTTTATTTCCTTTTTAGATATGTTTAACTAGTGCACCGAATGCACTGTTTAGCATGACCATTTTTTATTAGCATTTATTTCATGGTCGAAAGATCCTCGATACGGATCCTCGTCAGCAATTATATGTGCAGCCATCTCAGCTGCAGTATAGTCACATTTAGATCATATCACCTAATATTAACAAAGAACGGAAAACACTTCCAATTTTATAGACTATACTATGATTTTGCGTTGAATTTTATTATTTTTTGACATAGGCTCTGTGATATTCAATTGTGTGTATAATACACTTCCGACTTCTTTCTTTTATTTTTATTCTTATTCTTTGGAGTAGTGTTTCATCTTTTTTTTGGAACTAATAAAAAATAATTGGCTTAATTTAACATTCGATCTCTTATGTTTATTTTAAGTTTTAATTTGATCTCTTATGTTTTAAAAGTTTTCATTTGGTCCCTTACGTTTATTTTAAGTTTCAATTTGGTCATTTCCGTCAGTTTTATCACATGTGGCAGACAGTTTGCATACGTAGATAGACACATGTCCAAATTAAATAGTGTTAGTGACAAAACTGATGGAAAATACCAACTTATACAAACGGTGGAAATATAAGAGATCAAGTGTTGAATTAAGCCAAAATAATTTTTTGAAAAATATGTATTTTCATATATATATATATATATGCAGGGACACGAATTCAATTTAGGGGGGACCGACTTAAAGTTGCAATTTAGTAAAGAAAAAAATAATTTTGAAAGGATAATCAACTTTTTGACCTCTCTATTTTTATATTTATTCTAATTTTGATCTCAATTCATGCATTGTGACATAAAAATTGCGACTTCTTGCATAAAAAAATGTGAATTTTAGTCCATTTAAGTTCAAAATGATTACAACTGTTTCTGATCCAAGTGGGTATACTTCATGGCCAAGAAACTCAGGGCAAGCTTCTCCTATAAATAGCATACTTGGTTGTCTTTAAAGAGTAAGAGTTTGAGCTACAACAATAATTCATACTTATCCTTGTGTTACAAAAAAACTCATCTTTAAACTCTCTCCCTCCAAGCTCTGTAAATTTAATACTAAGATAATTATAAACCTTAAGTGAATTGAAATTATTTTTTCATAATTAAATTCAATACTAGGATTATTATAAACCTTAAGTGAATTGAGATTATTTTTTCATAAGCCTCAATGTGGTTAAGTTTTATTTTTAAGCTTTGATCCAAATCATCCTTATTTGTAAAAGATTGCACAAGTCAATATAACTATTGATTGGAGATTACCTTGCAAAGTTTGTACGACTAAGGTAAGGTAGAGTAAAACTGGAGGTTTTTTATCTTCGTCTAGATCATAGAGGAATTGTAATTTGGGATTGGCAACAAGGTACGAGGAGAGCCCAAGGTTAAGGGAGAACCAGTATAATTGCTAGTGTGATGTTTTTCTTCTTTTTTAATTTTTGCAAACATCATACACACAAGTCTCATTTTATCTGTGTCAAAAAAAAAGTCTCATTTTATCTTTCTACATTTACATAAGAGATCATAATGAGAACGTTCTCATATCTTTCCTTAATTTATCTCCTTGTCGTTGACATGTATATTCTGAGAACGTTCTAACAATTGTTCTTGAAGTTTTGTTGTTAAGTTTTTATAAATAATTTTTAAAGATTCACAAACTCTCATTTGTTGTGAAAAACTGTACTAATTCAATTGGCACCATAGTTCTGCCTCTAAGGTTGAGCATCTAACAAGTGCTAGAGGAAAAGATTCAGGAAGAAAGTAATGACGAAAGCTGTAAAGATTCGTAAGAACCAAAATTGCGCTAGTAAAAACAAGGGACCAAAATTACAGTTTTACTAAAAAAGAGAATAAAAAAATTTTAATTCAATTTTAACACTTCGGAAATTTTTTATCAAGAGTGCCTTTCTTTCATAGTCACCACCACAAACATTCTTCGTAAAGTAAGGTAATTTTTTTTTTTATTTTGGATAAACAAGAGGCCAAAAGATCCAAAAGAAAGAACTATAGTGTTTGGTTTGAGAGAAAAACACACAAACCAATGAATGAATTTAGACAAACTATAGTCTAATTTCATTCATTGATTTTCATATTTTTATTTCTTCCCTATTTATTTCTCTCAAATCAAATACATATAAAAAGTAGCAATAAAAAAAAAAAAAAACCATCGTCTCGTAAGTGTAACTCAATTAGTAGTTTACGGTGATATTGTAAAGATAGGGAGTGCAAAAAGGAATGAATTAGAAGCAGTTAACCCGGCCCATAGTTTAGCCCAACAAAAACCCTAACACAAAAGAACAACGATCAACGCTTCCATCGTCCCCAAACCAGAAGCTGCAGAAACAAACAAGAGCAAACCGCGCACTTCTCAAGAACAAAAAATGGCATACGCTGCAATGAAACCAACTAAGCCTGGTTTGGAAGAATCTCAAGAACAAATCCATAAGATTAGGATCACTCTCTCTTCAAAAAATGTCAAAAATCTCGAAAAGGGTATTTTTCGCCCTAATATCTTATTTTCTTTTTTAATTTCTTCCATTTTTTATTCATTTTTTGTTTTTTTAACAGTTTGCAGTGACTTGGTTCGTGGTGCTAAGGACAAGCACCTTAGAGTGAAGGGACCCGTTAGGATGCCAACAAAAGTTCTTCACATTACAACCAGGAAAACTCCATGTGGAGAAGGTAGTTTTTTTTTTTTTTTATAATTAATTTGATTTCTTAATTGCTGGATTAGATTTTAATCAGAAATATTGTTTCATGATTTGTTATATATTGAAATTAGATATTAATAGTTTTCAAGATGTCCTTAAATTACATGTATTTGTTTATTTGCACTATAAGAGTAGAATTTAGTTTATTAAATCGATTTGTTAATTTACTCTGAAAGCATATCATCTGTTATATGATTAAGCACTTAAAGTTAAAATGCTTATATTCGTGTCTATGACATAGTGTGTGTTTGGTTCTGCGGTGGTAAGAATTGATTTTGATAGAATTGATTCTGTAAAATTGATGCTGGCCAAAATTGATTTTAAGTGAAAGTGGTTTATGTTTGGATATATTCATGCAAAAGTAGTTTAATGAAAAATTTGCATGTAAATATCAATTCTATAATCAGAAGCTACGATTTATAGCTTTAAGTAGAATCAATTTTGAAGTCAGAATCAATTCTACTTTTGAGAAACCAAATAAGTCAAAATCAATTCTACACATCCATAATCAATTCTGGAGCCAGAATTGAAACTAAACATACTAATAGATTATTTTAAATAAGCCCTTTGAAACACCCTTTGTCGGGTACTCCAATCATCATCACTTGGTAAATGTCTAGGTGTGTTCCTTTGTGTAAAATTTTCGAAATGCTTCCTCCATCTTGGGTACTTCAATTGTCATGATTCCGTCAATGTCTAGGTGTATATCTTATTATGGCTTTGTTTTGTTGCCTTGTGTTGACGATCTGCTTTGTGGTTAAGGTACAAACACATGGGACAGATTTGAGCTGCGTGTGCACAAGAGAGTCATTGATCTCTACAGTTCACCTGATGTGGTCAAGCAGATTACCTCAATCACAATTGAACCTGGTGTTGAAGTTGAGGTTACCATTGCCGATGCTTGATTTTGTTTCACTAAAATGTTTTTGTTTAATGCATTCTTGTTTTATTTGTAATTTAGCCTCGTGGCTAGGAATGTGTTTCAGTTAAAATTTTGAAGTCAGATTAATTATGGTAGGGTGATAGACTTTGATTATCTTCTTTTATGGTTGAATACATGAGATATGTCATATGCGTAAGTTCTAAAGTCTTTCATATTAAATATGTTAAGCTTTTGTTTGAAATGACAATGCAATTTATATTCAGTATTCATCTGATGACATCGATGAATTTGGAGTTAACAATATAACAGGGTAAGATGATTTTCTTTAGGTTATGTTTGGATGGAAGGTTTTGGAGGGGTGAGGGTTGAGCCTTATGTTTTGTAAGTTTATAAAATTTGTCTGTTACAACCCTTCATATTCACTCGGTGTATTTTAGCTGGGGGTAAGACGGATGAGAAGTAAAAATATTAAGTTAATGAATTTGATGGTAATGTGATGGAAAAGCTTATAAATATGACCCGTTGAAGTAATACACTGCATTAGATTGACTGTTTTTATGAGAGATCTTTCTTACTTGTATGTAGCAGCAAGTAATAGGAAAACACAATTTTATTTGTCATCAATCATTCCATAAATGGGAATTTGAATGCATCATACAAATTCCCTGCTAAAACAATGCTTGGTTGAGATTAGGTCAGTTATTTACACTTATCCGCAAATGCCATAGTCTAGCATCGATTATACATGTGAAAGGATGAAAATTTACTCATGTATTTCATTGGTTAAAGAAAATCTCTTGCTATATGTTTGGATGTTTGATATTACGTTAAGTTATTGGAATTATGAATCACGATAATTTTGTAAAATCTATCTATTGCGTATGTTTGGATTGGGGAAAACCCCGCGGTAACCCAAAGTGCATTTGGAAGCACTGCACTGCTAATCCAAATACAAATTTTTAGCTTTTACTGAAATTACGTTTATGGCAGACCTAATGCAATACTAAAGTTACATTAAGATTTTTTAGAGCAGTTAAAAAAATGGACAGTTACAATTATCTTTTGATAAACGTAACTCTCGTGTACTAGAGAAACTGCTTGAAACATTCTATTTTAGAACAGTTAAGAAACATATTAAAGAAAGATTTAAGTATATAAATGGCAAATTGAAGAGGAACTGAATTGGAGAGGTAAATGTATCGAATGAATATGAATGTAATCTTACGTTGCAATGTTTCTTGTGATCCTTTTTTGTTTGGGAGAGTTCTATTATTAAGACTCGATAATGTGGTCAATTACTTATGCATTCATCTCATCAACTTATAGATGTTACATTTGACAAGTTTGTATTGAAGAAAGTTTTAAAAACCAGTTCGGCCAAGTTTGTATTAAACAGTTTTAAAAATCAGTTCGTCCGGTTGGATTGGATGTCGGTGGGGTAGGTAGGTAGGTCAATTAGTTTGTTGGACTGATTTTTTTGATAACCAGTGTGGTCGGAACCCTTCTTTTTTTCTTTTAAGAAAAACCACAAAACGACGTCATTTTGAATTTTAGATTGAAAACAAAAGTAGAACAAAATCTAGAATGTTTCTTCTTCCATCCTCATTCTTTCTCTATTTTCAAATGTGAAACTCTATTCTGGTATCTCTTCTTCTTCTTCTATAATGTTTTTTTTAAGGTTTTTGATTAGTATTAGTACCATGTCACTACCATGCTAATACCATGTTCCCAATATTTCTAATATTTATACTATTTTTGTTAATTGATGCACTTTGTAGCTGAGTCTGGGGTATAAAGTTCCAACTATGCATAATCTTCGTGGAGTATCGTGAGATATGGAAGTAAACTGGTTGTACTGATCAAAAAAATGTGGATTCTTATGAACTTTTTGGTTTATTGTCTTAAAGGAATTGTGTTTCTAAAATATATTGATGCTTTTGATGTTTCAAAGGGTGGATATATTGTATATGTTTTTTAGGGATGTGGTTTTGTCTATTGGACTTGAAAATGTTTTTCACATAAGTGATAAATATTAAGTTTATAAATATGACCCGTTGAAGTAATACACTGCATTAGATTGACTGTTTTTATGAGAGATCTTTCTTACTTGTATGTAGCAGCAAGTAATAGGAAAACACAATTTTATTTGTCATCAATCATTCCATAAATGGGAATTTGAATGCATCATACAAATTCCCTGCTAAAACAATGCTTGGTTGAGATTAGGTCAGTTATTTACACTTATCCGCAAATGCCATAGTCTAGCATCGATTATACATGTGAAAGGATGAAAATTTACTCATGTATTTCATTGGTTAAAGAAAATCTCTTGCTATATATTTGGATGTTTGATATTACGTTAAGTTATTGGAATTATGAATCACGATAATTTTGTAAAATCTATCTATTGCGTATGTTTGGATTGGGGAAAACCCCGCGGTAACCCAAAGTGCATTTGGAAGCACTGCACTGCTAATCCAAATACAAATTTTTAGCTTTTACTGAAATTACGTTTATGGCAGACCTAATGCAATACTAAAGTTACATTAAGATTTTTTAGAGCAGTTAAAAAAATGGACAGTTACAATTATCTTTTGATAAACGTAACTCTCGTGTACTAGAGAAACTGCTTGAAACATTCTATTTTAGAACAGTTAAGAAACATATTAAAGAAAGATTTAAGTATATAAATGGCAAATTGAAGAGGAACTGAATTGGAGAGGTAAATGTATCGAATGAATATGAATGTAATCTTACGTTGCAATGTTTCTTGTGATCCTTTTTTGTTTGGGAGAGTTCTATTATTAAGACTCGATAATGTGGTCAATTACTTATGCATTCATCTCATCAACTTATAGATGTTACATTTGACAAGTTTGTATTGAAGAAAGTTTTAAAAACCAGTTCGGCCAAGTTTGTATTAAACAGTTTTAAAAATCAGTTCGTCCGGTTGGATTGGATGTCGGTGGGGTAGGTAGGTAGGTCAATTAGTTTGTTGGACTGATTTTTTTGATAACCAGTGTGGTCGGAACCCTTCTTTTTTTCTTTTAAGAAAAACCACAAAACGACGTCATTTTGAATTTTAGATTGAAAACAAAAGTAGAACAAAATCTAGAATGTTTCTTCTTCCATCCTCATTCTTTCTCTATTTTCAAATGTGAAACTCTATTCTGGTATCTCTTCTTCTTCTTCTATAATGTTTTTTTTAAGGTTTTTGATTAGTATTAGTACCATGTCACTACCATGCTAATACCATGTTCCCAATATTTCTAATATTTATACTATTTTTGTTAATTGATGCACTTTGTAGCTGAGTCTGGGGTATAAAGTTCCAACTATGCATAATCTTCGTGGAGTATCGTGAGATATGGAAGTAAACTGGTTGTACTGATCAAAAAAATGTGGATTCTTATGAACTTTTTGGTTTATTGTCTTAAAGGAATTGTGTTTCTAAAATATATTGATGCTTTTGATGTTTCAAAGGGTGGATATATTGTATATGTTTTTTAGGGATGTGGTTTTGTCTATTGGACTTGAAAATGTTTTTCACATAAGTGATAAATAATACTGTAAATTATATTGTTGCTGGGAGTTTATTGGAAAAGAAGTTTCCTAAGTTGTTTTGGTCTCCTTGTGCAGCACATCGCATTAATTTGATGTTGCAAGACATGAAAAAATTAGAGGAAGTAAGGATGTTGCAAGACATGAAAGTGACACAACCTCACTTACTTCCTCTAATTTTTTCATGTCTTGCAACATCAAATTAATGCAATGTGCTGCACAAGGAGACCAAAACAACTTAGGAAACTCCTTTTCCAATAACCTCCCAGCAACAACATAATTTACAGCATTATCTGTCACTATTTGAACAACATTTCATTTTCATGCCCAATAGACAAAACTACATCCCTAAAAAACATATACCACACACCCGATGTTTCAAAAGCATCAACATATTTTGGAAAAACAGTTCCTTTAGAACTATAACTAAAAAGTTTATGAAAGCCCGACATTTTTTATCAATCCACCCATCTACCATAAGAGTACATCCAGTTTTCTTCAATATGCATAGTTGAAACTTTATACCCAATTTATCTACTAATCAAAGACCTTCAAAAAACAATAATGAGAATACACTATTAACAAGAATAGTATAAACATAAATTGTAGGAACATGGTATTAATATGACACTAATAAAAACCTTAAAAAAAAATTTGTATAACAGTAACATTGATGTTCAACAATAAAAGAGAAAACAAAAATTTACTAATGGTAGAAGGAAAAATCACCTGATATTGGAGTTTTAAAGATGACGGTGGAGTTACGATGACGGTGTGAGCATGACAGAATGGGAGAGGGAGGCACGACGTCGCTGCAGTGAGAGAAGGACTGGTGCGACGATGCTAGAATGGAGGAAATAAATTTTGACAATTTAATTTGTCCCCTAAATTTCAATTGCTCGATTTTATCCTTAGTTTCATAGTTGCTCAATTTTGGTCCACCAAGTTTCAATTGTTCAATTGTGACTCCGCACGTTTACCTGCATTTGCATTTGCATTTGCATTTGTTAATCCTTTATTGAACTAACAATTATGAAATTTGTAGGACTAAAATTGTGTTTAAGCCTAAACTCTTTTTCAAAATTTAAAGATAAAAGATCGTATATTTGGCACATTCGTTTTATATTAAGCCATCATCTTTACTGGAACCCAAAATTAAAATAGAACTTACCTTTATTCTCAACAAGTATATATATATATATATATATAGGGAAACTTTGTATTCTTATGTTAAGAATGAAGTTGTAAAAAATCGAATGATTTGTATTTCTTGTGCAGTTATAGTTACCAAGTGGGATCATTTAATTGCCAAGTGACATAATATTGACAAAAATTTGCATAATTTGCTTGAATTGTATAGTAAGGATAATTTGGTTGAGCAATTCATTCCAATGTAACAATTCATACTTGATTTGAAATGTGAAGGGTTGCACTTTGCTATTTATGTTCTCCTAATCAGTAATCACCTCATTCTCTCCAACATTTCTCTCCTTTCACTTACATTTTATGGTTGCAAAGTGTTGCATGCTAAGAGAATCCAAATTAATGTGAAGAACAAAGTTGAGGAAAAAATAACTAAATGCATGTGCAGGAAACTAACATGTGTGCCTTGATTTAAAACACAACAGATTTCCTCATTTATTTATTAAATACCAGATTAAGAAAATCAACAACAGCACCAAAAACATATATAGATGCTAGATAGGCCAAACAAGTTAAATTAGACATAAATGAAAATATTAAAGATTGCTAAAGACACAATAGCAATGTCAAGCATTGGGAATAGCTAGATAGAAAACATGCATAGCGATCCGAAAAGGAAGATCAGTTTATTAGTAGTTAATTATAGCTTAATTCTCTTCAACGACCAATTCCTCGATCATGTTATTCCCATGGTTGCTCAGGGGTTTGAAGGCTTGAACCTCATCAGAACAACTCTTATTTGGTAATAAAACCATGGGATACTTGCAAGCGATGACAACTGAATTGATAACCTCGTCCGTAGGATGAAACACTGAGAGAACCTCAAAACCTCGAAGATCATTAGTATCAACAATTGGATATAGAAAAGCACGAGCACCATGAGCACTCCTCAGCATGAGGAGTGCTCCTGGTGCCATGTACTTAGCTAAATGATCGATGATTTTATTCTTTTCCTCAACATTCATTCCCACAAGTGCCGCCAAATAAACAACTTCATATTCTTTCAAAGCATTTGACACATCCATTATATCATTGGTGTGAAAAACCATACGCTTTGATAAATCAGGATCAGAGGAAATTAAGCAAGAAGCTTTGGAGTTGGCTAAAGGGTCAATGTCATAGTTGTGAAAGATTGTGTTTTTAAGGTGGTTTGTAGCTAAGACAATTGAAGTAAGGGGAAGTGGACCTGAGCCAATAAAGGCAATTTTTTGAGGGACATTAGTGGAGTGTTTGGTTAGGATATTGAATTCAAGGAGACTAAGTTTGAGGTAGTTTGAATAATAGGGGAAAATGTTGAGATTATTGAGTGGATTATTGTATGAAGCTATGATTGTTGAGTAGTGACTTTCTAAATGGCCTTCAGCTTCACCACATAGCCTTATGAGTTTGGATCTAATTTCTTGAACTTTTGGGGTTAGTTTGGTGACATCAATTGGACTAGGTGGCATGCATGTGAGAACAAGTTTGGTGAAAAGAGTGTTGACATTTTTGCAAGGTTTGAGTGTGTCTAGGCTTGAGATTTGATCATAGAGCTTGCAGACTTCTTCGATCAATAGATTTTCCTTGCAATCCATGTCGACACTATGAGGTTGTTGTTCAAGAATAAGATAAAGCACCAGACACAAAGTCACACAACTCACAACTGATCACAACACAATGGGTTGGATACATATTTATGCTCACTTGCGGGGTCTATTGTTGGGTCGTTAAGGGGGAGTTTTACTAGGTTGGATCAATATATTAGGCTAAGTGATTTTTAACATCACATTTTCACCAAAAACTTTAAAGCATTAGATTTATGGATTTTTTCATTTATATGTTGTTCAATCTCAACTGTTTTAAGCAATGTGAGTTTTTATGTCTCCATGATTCATAATCACTCACTTATTACTCCCCCAATCAAGTCGAATCGAGAACTGATACTAATGTTGGGTCGTTGAGAGGGAGTCTCACTAGGTTTGATCAACACGTTGGGCTAAGAGCAACTACACAAGTGACTTTGACACCACATCTTCACTCAAAATCTTAAGGCATTAAGTTTACGAATCCTTTTACTTATATGTCATTCTCCATGTGACACTTAACATTCCATATCAACGCATTTAATGATGTTATTAGAAAACAAATGCCAACGAAGAGATCAAATTGAGAAATGTTTAGCAAAGACAATGCCTAATCTGAGACAATGTAAGAGTCATAAATCTATTTAAGAGTGAGTTATAAAGACAAAGACCAATTTAGTGGTTTACTCAAAATTACCACCTCTATAAGTGGTCCATTGTGGACCAGTACTTAAAAAATATTTGAAAGTATAATTTAATGATCATTCTCATTTTTACGTGTGAAATAATGGTTTAATTGATACACTCCTAATTTAAATAGTATAGTGTTTATCATGATTCCTGTCGCTCATTTATAGGAACTAATGCCACTTATTTTATGACTTTTCTTAAGAAAAGAAAAGAATGCTTCACCACTTATATCAGTACAATTAAATACAAAGTTGACAATAACTAGAGTGTAATCTTAAATACGAGTTTATGTTGATGCAATTTTAGACATTATTTTGATGTGTTAAACATCTTATCTCTTATTTATGACTTATACACATTGTCCAATCTGAGACAATGCCTAATCTGAGACAATGTAAGAGTCATAAATCTATTTAAGAGTGAGTTATAAAGACAAAGACCAATTTAGTGGTTTACTCAAAATTACCACCTCTATAAGTGGTCCATTGTGGACCAGTACTTAAAAAATATTTGAAAGTATAATTTAATGATCATTCTCATTTTTACGTGTGAAATAATGGTTTAATTGATACACTCCTAATTTAAATAGTATAGTGTTTATCATGATTCCTGTCGCTCATTTATAGGAACTAATGCCACTTATTTTATGACTTTTCTTAAGAAAAGAAAAGAATGCTTCACCACTTATATCAGTACAATTAAATACAAAGTTGACAATAACTAGAGTGTAATCTTAAATACGAGTTTATGTTGATGCAATTTTAGACATTATTTTGATGTGTTAAACATCTTATCTCTTATTTATGACTTATACACATTGTCCAATCTGAGACAATGCCTAATCTGAGACAATGTAAGAGTCATAAATCTATTTAAGAGTGAGTTATAAAGACAAAGACCAATTTAGTGGTTTACTCAAAATTACCACCTCTATAAGTGGTCCATTGTGGACCAGTACTTAAAAAATATTTGAAAGTATAATTTAATGATCATTCTCATTTTTACGTGTGAAATAATGGTTTAATTGATACACTCCTAATTTAAATAGTATAGTGTTTATCATGATTCCTGTCGCTCATTTATAGGAACTAATGCCACTTATTTTATGACTTTTCTTAAGAAAAGAAAAGAATGCTTCACCACTTATATCAGTACAATTAAATACAAAGTTGACAATAACTAGAGTGTAATCTTAAATACGAGTTTATGTTGATGCAATTTTAGACATTATTTTGATGTGTTAAACATCTTATCTCTTATTTATGACTTATACACATTGTCCAATTTATATTTTTGTTACTCTTATTATAGCATAAATTTTCCTGCCACTCTTTGATTGAAATAAGCAGTTATTCAGCATGAAAGGATCTGAATTTGATGCAGTAGACATTCATAACTGCAACAATTAACATGATTAGAGTCATCCAATCAAGATCGAAATTTTAATATTTTAAAAAAATAAGATTATCATATTTGAATCATTTGATTTTGATCAGACAACTTTAAACTATTAACCGTCACGTAATTGCATGCACGTCGACTTCACTCGATCCACAACTGATGCCTTTGCACTACACTAGTCTTTTATCAAAAAAATATAACAAATGATGAGTTAGCTTTTGTTATTGGTTTACAATGAAGTCAATGAAAATCGAACTTAAAACCTCATTCATTTTATCTAAATCCTTCAGCACTATACCAAACCTAGTAACTTAGACGAGGAGCTAGCTTTAGATCTAAAGAGAATAATGCGTATAGGTTATGAATGAATATTCATATATGAAATAAAAGTTATATAAGGTTATTTCTTCTTTTTAATATTTAAAAAAATTTGGGCAATATCGCGACTGCCACTATAACTCACTGTACAATGGCACCAAATGCAACTACTCGACGCTGAAACTAAAGGCAAACAGTGTACTTTGTAAACGCACTTTTTAAAAGAAAATGGATTTTAGTTGAGTATGTTGCTAAAATGGACTCATCTTGTATCAAATAATTATATTTAAATAGATAATGTCTACATAACATGACTTCATCTAGCTTTCGGTTTCCATTACATTTTTATTGCTCCAATTTCCATAATTATATAGAGAGGATGATTTATCAAAGTTGAATGATGAGCATGTTTATTGGCTATGAATGAAGTCAAATCCACTTAATCACTGCACAAATGTGATGTGTGACTATCACACGACGCCGTGAGCCAAACACACATAACCACAGGCATGCACCTTGCCACCACTGTCCATGTAATACCACCACCATCCACCCTGGTACCTCAATTAGTATTTTCATACTTTAAATAAACACAAAATCAGTTCATTCAAATTTACAATCTTATACAATCTTGTTATTCCAAACTAAAGTTGCAATCATTTTGTTTTAGTTTGTAACTTTATTTGACTAGAGTTTGAATATCTCTCACCTTATTTCAGAAAGTCTTATTATAGAGAATGAAAAGAAAATCATCCTCATTATATATGCAAGGATCGGAGTTTGAAAAAATAACTACAAATTAGAAATATTTACAATTAATATATATTAATTTTTCTAAAATTCTCCTCCAATACAATTTTTAAGTTTCCCATATTAATAGATTTTGTATTAAACCCAATTCGAGTGGATTCAAATTCGCTATTACAAAGATCAAACATAGTTTAACACTTTAAGCGACGTTGTCCGTTGATTTGAGATCGGATGATCCGCATTTCAACTCAAATTCATACAATAAAACAATCTCAGCTATTAATTTGATTGGACGGCTGTCAAGTGTCAACTGTAATTGTGTCACACAATTACAACAGAAAATCTGATTCTCATTCGAGTTGAAGTACAATATTTCCTTTTCTTTCCCTTTCCACCCCTTTTTTTCAAGAGTCCTCCCCTCCTAATCTCCCGGAAGGAGTCTTAAAGTTTCTAGGATGAGGCATCACAATACTGACAATAGTACCCCCGGTCCATTCATCGGATCCATCAATATGTCAACAATCTGGGGGGCGCAGAGAATTTCACATTCTTCGTTACATTGGTTACTTATGATTTCACAGGACATTATAAATTCAACAATGTTATTTGAACATCAAAATACAAACATCGTATATGACACCGTATGAGTTTGTGTTTATCTCTCTCTTACTATTTATCTTTTACGATTTATACACATCTCAAAATATGAACTTAAAATTTTCATCAAAGTTCAGAATTTTCGTACGTTTCATAGCTCTGATATTCAGTAGATTCGTACGCATTGGATTCTTCACTGGGAGATGATTCATATAAACTGGAACTTTCAGAGCTTTCAAAAGTAGGAACTTCACCATCAAAGGAAGTTTCTGAGGCATCAGAATTTTCATTAACTAATGTTTTACGAACTTCAATTTCGCCCGTCTGAACAAATTGCACCAACAAATGCACTCCATTAACGACATCATAAATCATCAATCCGATTCTTCCACCAACCCAACTGCCCATGTGACTTCCAACAAGATATCCAAATCTGCCAAGGCTTTGCTCCCCGAGGAATCCTCCCCCATACGCACCAAACAAAGTACCAGTACCCCTAAGGAATCCTTCTGTGATTGTACCACCATAGTAAATAGCTTCAAAAAAGTCCCATCCAGAAGAGATGATGGGGCCTATAATCCGCTTGGCTTGACGGGAAGCTAATTTCGCCGCCTTTTTACTTTCTTTCTGCGCATGTTTTGCTGAATCTGTTGGGGACATTCCCTGACTAACAGCGTCAACAAGGGCAGTCTCAATCGCTCGTTGCCTTGCTTTTTCAACATGAGAAGATCTAATATTGTAAAAATAGAGCTTCACACCTTCCTTGACAGCACATGCCAAAGTTCCAGAGCCCATGTCAAAGCAATTTAATAGTGTGAACTTTCCACTCTGTGATGACCCCTCCTCCCCAACAAGCTCCCTGCATTTTTCAGCTGAAAGGAGAAACTTATATCAATACAAGACAGTGTAGTTTGAGGTCTTCAACCGTCAAAGATAACCATACAATATCATAATTGAAACATGAATTCTTTGTAAGAATCATAAAGCCTTTTGTTGCAAATGAACACACAAAATACAAAAGGATGGAATCATCCATTTTCATGTTTTCCCAATATGGGATGCAATCTGTAAGAATCATAAAGCCTTTTGTTGCAAATGAACACACAAAATACAAAAGGATGGAATCATCCATTTTCATGTTTTCCCAATATGGGATGCAATCTGCATTTTTCTTCATTCCATAATGAAAATATATGAATAATATAACTACAATGAGAGGGGGCTGAAACCACTTGATACCAGAACTGACCCCCGGACCAGATTAAACTAGTGGTGAAAGCCAAAAAAATAAAAAATGATATCTTTATTTAATGTAGATATGTAGTTACATTTATCACCATTTTATTTCATTCCATTCCATATATATCCAATTATATTTCTCCATGTTCTCAGAGTTGCAAAATAGTAAAACGCGATTGAAGACATAAAATTTAGAGAGTTTTCATCATATAGTTATTATTAAACTCTACAAATCTTTTTTTTTTTTTTTGGTGATATTAAACTCTACAAATCTAATCTTAGGGTCTCAAAGTCATACCAACAGAATTCCATATTCAAATGATGTTGTCAAATAGCCGCTATAGCTTAGTGAAATTTATCACTATTGTTCCACGATGCGCTCTTTGGTACAAAGTGTTGTCAAATAGTGATAATATAAGTGATATACCACTCTAGTTTTTTTTCTTTTCAATTAATCTAATGGCAAGACTCACACGTTTAAATGTAAAGAAACGTAAAATCCAGGGTTTGAACCCCAGCCACTCCAACAATGTCCCTGATAGCTACATATAACCCTCTAGTTTTAAATATAAGCAAAACATAACTTTTCAGATTCATTGAATAATCCATGAATCTGTTCTATATTATATTTGAAGAGTTCAACAACAAAAATGCCAATATTTACGATCTACTGTGAAGTATCCTTCTCCGTCACAGATCACAAGCACAAATATGAAATCAATTATAATGAGATAGTTGAAAATCAAAATACCTGTGATGCTAAGAGCAACGATGGCGGCGACAAATACTAATAACCGAATCTTTCTATTCTGAAAATCCATTGCAGTAACGGTAAAGCTTAACTAATTATCTATAGATGATGGAGTGTATTATACAAAAATTACCGTGTTTAGAAGCGAGATTGAGTGGTTTCAAGAGAAGGAATAATGTTAATAAGGATGAACTAACTTTGCTTTCTCGGCGAATTTTCGATGTTGACCGTTGACGGTTAGTACACGGATTTAACGGCGGCAGAAAATTGAATCGTCGTAAAGGAACTGACAAACCAAGTTCCAAGCAATTCAGATTTAGTTGGGAAAATAGTTATTATTAGCACCAACCATTTTAAAATTCACCCCTTTTGTAACAAAAATAATAATAATACACCCCCTTTAGGTTAATACACCCCCATTAGGTTAATTTTTTTTCCAACATCTACTACATTGTTGATTGAGATAGAAAAAATATAGCATGTGGAATCCTTCATTTTTTTTTATGATAGAAAATTTAGGATAAGGTGATAGTGTACTAATCCATGATCTTAAGACTTTAAACAAATATATTTGGCTGGAATGCGATTCTAAACTAATAGTGGATGCCTTACAAAATCATCATATCATTTCTTGGAAACTTAAAAATTGTTGGTATAATTGTATTTATTTATGCTCTCTTATGAACTTTAGAATTTCTCATATTTTTAGGGAAGGAAATTGTGTTGCTGATAAGCTCGCAAATTTTAGTTTAAACTTGCGAGAAGATCATTAGTGGGAGATTGTTCCTAGTTTTATTGCTGATGATTTTTTTCGCAATACGTCGGCTTTGCCTTCCTATAGATTTAGTTGATTTTTTTTGTTGGGTTTTGACCTAGTCCCCCCAATTTTCAATTGCATTTGTTTCAATAAAGTTTTGTGTCTGATGCTGCAAATGATCGGTGGTGCTTGGGGTATCAAGTTTCTACAATTGATGCCTTTGCACTACACTAGTCTTTTATCTAAAAAAATTCAAGCCATATATAGATGACATGCTTGGATATGAAATCCCAGAATTTTTAAAGAAATTCATAAATCAATGCGATTAAAATGAAAAATGTTTAAACGGTTAGATATCACCAAATATGTTGTATATATTTAATAAATGCAAGACTTTGAAGTTTTAATTATTAATTTAAAAATTATAAATGGTTTTAAAAAAAATATATTATTATTATTTTAGTTACTATTCATTTTAATATTTTTTGTTCATTTTATTATTTTTTTGTTCAAATTCATCGTCACATTCTTTTGGTTAATTCAAATTAAAATCAATTTGAATTGTTAGTGAAAAAATAGATAAAATATAATTTAAAATGGTTGGTGTATGCTCAACATGATTTTTATCATATTCGATTTTGAGTAGAGATTAAGTTGATTTATCTTTGCTCCAATATATTTCAAATTAATATAAATGACATTTTCAATAACGAAGTAGTTTATCCAACTCAAAATCCTCCAAATGAGATATATGATACAAAAAAAAAATACTTATGTTTCAACGTCAATTTTTTCCATGATCAATTATATGTTGTTACTTTCAGAGTTATTTTAAATAATGTGTTAAAAATATTACTAACCAATGTTAATGAAGAAGATACCAATGCAACTTCAAACGTGTGGTATATAAATAAGTTTTTTAAAATGTATAAATACATATTTGATATCTTCTATTGTTACCAGGACCGGCCCAAACCACGTGCAAACAGTTTAATGGAGTTAGGAAGAATTTTTTTTCTACCCCTACATTTAACTCTTTACCCTTACATTTTTTAAAACATACCCATTATACCCTTATTTTACTATAGTATTTTTTGTTGTTCATATTACCGGAACACTAGGACATTGTTCATGTTTATACCTGAACACTTTTTACCAGAACACTTATAAAAAGTGTTCCGGTTTGTATAAATTTTAAAAAAATTGCCACCTGAACACTTTGATATTAATGTGTTACCGGAATATTTTAACCCAATTTTTGCTACAAGTTTCTTCATTTATAGATGAGTTGAGATTGTTTGCAACCACCCAAATGAATGATTGATCAGAAGCTTCAAAACCACAAGCAATTTATTTAATCTATTTCATTGATAAACGTGCTACGCTGCCAAAAAAGGTTGGGAATAATGAATACCTCTTTTGCATTTTTTCTGTGAGAAACAAACGATTTACCCAGCACTCCATGAATTGCTGAATTTACAATATTATTGTCCACTCTTAGTCCTTGCAATGGACTTAAAAGACAGAACTGAGGAAATAACCAACAAACTTTGGCTGCATGATTTTCATATCATCATCATCGATTTCGTCTTCACTTTCATCTAGGCTGGTATCTTATGCATAATGAGGTAAAGTGTTTCGGTAATCCAAAAAAGTGTACCGGTACGTGTTCTGGTAACCAACAAAATTAGAAAAATTTTACATACCTGAACACTTATTTCAAGTGTTCCGGTAAAGAAATTTAAACAATTTTTAAAATTATATAAACCGAAGCATCTTTGAAAAGAGTTCCGGTAAATTTAACAAATCGAAAAAGTAGAAGAGTTTGTCGAAAGTGTATTTGAAGGGGTATACAACATTCATCGAAAAAGTAAAAAAAAAAAAAAAGACAAAATAAAAAATAGTATAATGAAATGCATTGAGTTTCTTTCTATTAAAAAAATATGATAATAATTAAATAAGGGTAAAATAGGAATATTTTAAAATATGTAGGGGTAAAAAGTTAAATGTAGGGGTAGAAAAAAAAATTTCGTGGAGTTAGGCCTCCAATTTTTTGGAGCCCAATTGTGAATTTTTTGGAGTCAAATTTTTAAAAGTATGTCTAATATCTATGTTTGAATATGTAACTATAATCCGTACATCTCAAGTGGCCTAGCGGTTTGTGGCTATTGATTCAAAGTTTAATGAGTTACGTGTTTTGCTATCGCTCAATTGGTAGGACAAATATATTATATATGTAGGGGGTCAGGATTCAAATCCTGGTCATTCCACTTATCAACCTTAATGCTGGAATTTTTAGCCACTAAACTACTTAACCAAAAATAAAAATACAATATATGTTAGAAATTGAACCTTATATAAATATAATCCTTGCATATTCATATATTAAAAAAAATACACCAATTTATATGATTTTATTTATAACTAGTGGTACTTTGGAAGAAGAAAAAAAATCAATTTATAATAATAACTATTTTTTATGTTATTAGCGTTATTTATAATTTAAATAAATAATAATTTTTCATAAAAAAAACTTTTTATTAAGAGTATATTTCTAAAATTAGAGTCGGGCCTCCAAATTGCTTGGAACAGCCCTGATTGTTACTATTATTTTGATAATACCTATTTTTTCAATTTTAAATTTTCTACCTATACAAATATTTTTTTGACGTTATAGTATAAAACAACGCATAAAACCCGTGTTTGTATATAATTTCATGCAATGCATTTATATTACCTTCACTCCGTGTTTTTTTTTTTATGTAAATCAAATTAATTTGTATCATTTTCAATACAAAATGATATATGATCATGACAAGATGCACTAGCGTACAACAAATGACGCTCTTGCTAACAAATGAATCATATTATTTGTCTCCTAAAAAAATTTATCTTAAAGTTGTAAAAAAAAAATTATCTTAAAGTTTAGATATAATCTAAGTGAAGTTTTACAATTATTTAAAATAGCTTTATATTCGGAACTGGTACTAAATTTACTAGCAATGTCATCAACCACTTGCTTGTACTCAAATTCTTTTGACAACACCGCTAAATTCATGTTGTCAAGCCAAATTACCGTTTCTTTTAATCCACAAGCTTCCGAATCTTGCGAAGCTTGATGTACAAAAACCAAGATATTTTAGCTACAATATAATCTCCATATCTCTAAAACACACCCCAACACCATAGCAACCATGTTCCTTAAAAATTGTCGCATTGACATTACATTTCATCTCCTCACGCCTCCATTTCATCCTCCCGAACATACAATTCCTATAATTAATTTTTTTCAATTTCTAAATTCATTTTAACATAACTTATTTCAACATTTTTTAAAGGCTTAATTGGTCCCCAGGTCCTTTAAAGATATTACTCGTTTCACTTTGATCCCTTAAAAAAAAACGTTACACTTTGGTCCCTTATTGATATGTTCGTCAGTCAATATGATTCTTTCCGTCTATTTTTTACAAAAATCATTAACTACTATACAAGTGGCTAAATGGGTTGTTACGTGGCAATTGCCATGAAAACTAATTTAATTAAAAAATAAAAAACAAAAAGCAACAATAAGAACAAACAAAGGAACAAAAACGAAGAACAAAACACAAGAAGAATGAAGAAAACTTAGGGTTTTTTTTTAGAAACTCGATTCCGAAGAACAAAACACCAAATCGAATCGAAGGCGGATTGAAAAAAATCGCGCACTCAGGTACAAGTTCGAACTTTTTTCGAATTTGTTTTCTGAATTTGTTCTTTGGAAGTTGGGAAAAAGAAGAAGAGATATTTACGATGAGATGAGATGGAGAGGAAGAAGAGGACAAGTGAATGATGAATCCTAATTTGTGGGTGAAGACAAATGAAATACACAACTCTTTTATGAGTCAGATTATGCTATGTAACAACCCATTTAGCCACATGCACAGTAGTTAACGATTTTTGTAAAAATTGGATGGAAATGACCATATTAACTAATGACCATACCAATAAGGGACCAAATTAAAACATTCTTTTTTCTTTCTAAATGACCAAAGTAAAACGAATAATATCTTTAAGAACCTGATGACCAATTAAGTTTTTTAAATAACTTAGTTTTTGTTTTATTATGCACACATTGACTTCTATTAATAAACCAAACAAAGTGTTGGACTAAACTAACACAATACTAAGCTGCAATTGTTTGCTAACGAAGACAAAACAAAAGTGTGGTTGAGTTGTGTGCGGCAAGAAAGGACAATTTGGTAAATCGGATAAACGAGGGTTTTTGAAGGGCTTTAACGAATCTCCATACCAAAAAACAGAACCAACAACACATTCATTCCTCTTCTCTTCATCAATGGTGGTTATCGCCACTTTCATAACCAATTTCACTATCTAAAATTCTAACAACAACACTTCAATTTCAATTCCCCGCATTCTCCTCATCCCCAAATCCAATGTTGAAGCTCCTTTCATCTTCTCCTATCCACCGTCTAAATCCCGCTGCGGTTCCGGTTCTCCGACCAGCACTAGAATCCGCATCGCCGTTGTTTAGAGTGCTCAATTCTCTCAGCGGATTCAGTCGTAGTAACCGCTGTTTAGGAGGTCGGATTTTTTTCTGTTCCGATTCCAGCGACGGTTCCGATCATGTTGTTGATGCTGAAGTTAAATCGGCTGAGGAGATTCCGTCCAAATCTTCTGCTATTGTCTCACAGTATCCCAAACCCGAAGATTACCTCACTGTTCGTTTCAGATTTTACTTTTAATTTTTAGTTGCTGTTTATTTATTTATTTTTTTTTATTTAAATTATTCAAAAGTTGGCTTCTTTTTTCGTTTTTGATAGGAACATTGCATTTAATTTGATTGGAAATGGGTGCTGAAATTGTAGTTCAAGGAAGGAATTTAATAATTATGACTACAAGTGAAATTTGTGTTTTTATTATAGATAAACAACTTTTTTGCAGCTTATAGCACAAGCGCCTATCATGATAAGCACTTATGTATAACCTATTTTTAAAGCTAAAATAAAGATAAATTTGTTTGGGAAAAAAATTATGAAAATTGTCGTAAGTTGTTTTCATAAATTCTCCTGAATAGTCTCACAAAACTTATGTTAATAGATAAGCTCAAATAAGGCAATCCAAATGTCGGTTGTAATATGCGAAATGTAGCCTAAATTGCTAGTTGATTGCTGTCTCGAGTTTGAGCTTAACATTTTGTTCGAGGCTTTTGCAATGAGGATTTTATTTGTTGAGCCCAATGAGCTCTTACCCTACAACTAAGTATTTATTAGTTGTTATCATTGTGGTTTTCTGCTCCCTGTTGCTTTGATGCGATATTGTTGGAGGGTGATTTTCCTTTTTAAGTTGTTTGCTTATACTATGTGAATAGCAGTTTCTATGTTTTTGTAGTTTTCTGTTACGGAAGTTAGTTAGTTCACTATGTATACGATGTATTGTAATGGACTTGACTCAGTTAATTGTTTCACAAACTTCTCATTGCATCTTTCTTTCTAAACTCTTATGCCTACACACTCACGGTATAATTAGGCTGAGCTCAAGCATAGACATTGTTGAACCCAATGTCCTTGTCTGACATGTCATGCTGGTTTACCTTTATTTTTGGATCAGGCATTCTTGATCTCTGTTTATCTGATCAATATCAATAGACTCCCTGTTGATGCCGTTAACTTTGTAGTGCTCTATACCAAACTGTTTCATCAACCTCCATATTATAGTTTTATCGAAGAGTTTGATTCAATTTCATTAATTTAACAAATATGGAGTGAACGCAGAAGTGTTCATATGCTTTACATTATAGTTTGTATACAAGGTTTCATCCCCTTCCCCAACTAAAAATGGAATTATATTCCCCGTCCTATCCCTATCCAATGGTTCCTCATGTCTTGTGCTTTATTTTCAGTTTCCTTGATTACTTAATAATTTTTTTCTCTGTTGCTATGGATCAGGTTTTGGCATTACCATTGCAACATAGACCCCTTTTCCCAGGATTTTACATGCCAATTTTTGTTAAGGTATGGTGAGTTGCCAAAAATGATGATTTATATATTTGTCTTTGCGCATTACATGCTTCTGGCTTAACCATATGTATGACTTTGAGAATTGTAATCTCTGATCAGTGCATGGAGCTGTCCATGGATTGGTTAAATATGATTTGGAACTTGAAAGTATAGTGTGTTAATTCCATTGGTTATTTTACCATGCATCCAGGACCCCAAAGTGTTGGCAGCTTTACAGGAAAGTCGAGAACGACAAGCCCCTTATGCTGGTGCTTTCCTCCTTAAAGATGAGCCAGACTCTGATCCTAATGTAGTATCTAGCTCTGAAACAGAAAAAAATGTATCCGATTTAAAAGGAAAAGAGTTGTTTAACCGTCTTCATGAAGTCGGGACTCTTGCCCAAGTATGTGATTTTTTATGTGGCTTAATAGTTGCGTTATTGCCTTCAATAAATTACTTGTTTAGATTTGTTAATTGGCTAACGTTTTGTCAATAAACCTGTTTTCAATACCAGATTTCAAGTATCCACGGCGATCAGGTGATCCTGATTGGTCATCGACGTCTACGCATAACAGAGATGGTTGGTATTGAACATGCTAAAATTAATTGAAAAATGGTGTTTGATAATATTTTGATGCCATTCTTTCCATATTTGTGCTTAAGTTTTGTTCACAGCGAGTCTTGTTTCTGATAATCATTTGTCTACAGCTACATTATTCTGGCGGTTGTTTGAACTTTTCCTTTTTTGTAGGTTAGTGAGGACCCGCTTACTGTAAAAGTTGATCATCTCAAGGCATGTCTTTATTGATTGCTTCCTCATTTTGTATTTTCATTGAAGTGTAAAATTCTTATATATTTTTATAAGACACACTTTTTATCTTTTATTGACTTTTACTTGACTGCAGGATAAAGCTTATAACAAAGAGGATGAGGTCATAAAGGCCACATTTTTTGAGGTCATATCGACACTCAGGGATGTTCTTAAGACAAGCTCTCTTTGGAGAGATCATGTTCAGACTTACTCCAAGGTTTAGACTTTAGACCCTTATGTGCTTGTGTTTATTGGAACATGGGAATGGGGGAGGGGATTGGAATAGTCCTTTGATTATGTGCTAGGTTTGTTTGCATTGCTTTGTTAGAATTTTTTGAAGTTGGAATGACACCTTTAATATATATTTTGTGAATTTTAAACTTCTTGATGTCGCAATAGTTGGCTCCATATTGCTTCTTCCATGCAAATGACCCTAATGTTATTACTCCATAGGTTAAACTGTCTATTGTCACACTGGTTGCTCAAATATGGAATATAGTAGTTGATGTCAATCTTTGTGATAATTGTTTACCACTGGTGAGTTTGTAGAGAGAGAAGGATGAATTATAAAAGGAATAATGACGAATAGAAAATGTTAGGTAAAGATTCTGAGCCGCACCACATTTTAGATACCTTGATAATCAACCTTAAAATTTAAGATATCTCGATAACATCAAGGGATTGTTGGATGTGCTTAGTTAGAGCTTACTTGGGTTTATATCATAGTGAAGCTCTTATTCTAGTATTTGGATATAATTATAAAAATTGCTAGTAACATTTCCACCAGCTTTTTTCAGCTGGCTTATGAATAAGTGTTCAATTATGCTCTCTAGAATGGCTTATTGAATAACCCTTGATTAAGAGCCTGTTTGTCTTATTTTAGCAGTTTCTAAGAAATAATCTGATTTTAATGAGTGTAGTAGATGAGTGAGAAGATTACAGAAATGTTTTTCATTATTAAAAACAAACACATCTGTTTTTTGTTTGCAGAAATAATCTCTAGTTTATTTCATCTGAAAATCACTTTATTTAATCATAAACAAATGGCCAATATGTTGTTTATCGATTTGCATTCTGAATCTTTGTTCTGTGAAGTTTTTGGGTTTACTTTAGACATGTTTCTTGCAATTGTCTCATATTTTAAATCTTGGGGATTCTTTAACTTGCTGCATTACACACTATGCATGCTGCTGTTTCGTTCTTTTTCATATTATATTATATATTTTAATGCAAGAGTGGAATTTACTCTGAAGTGCATGCCTGGTTGTTGTTGTTGTCCTTCAATGAGGTGGTGTTATTATTCTATGAAGTGAAGACGCGTCATTGGCCTGTGACCTTATTTATCTTTGTGAACACTTAGATGTGACATTTTCCACAAGATTTTGTATTTCGGACAAGACCATCTGTATATATAACATATTGATGATGTGAACTTGGTAGTCTCTTAAAAAGAGAGTATATGAATATCATCATTGAAGACTAAATAGGAGGAGTGTATTTTATATGGACAAAACATATTTAACTCTTATTTCAAGTCTTTGTTATATTTTTTTTAATAGCTGTATCACTCTAAAAGAGATATGATGTTAATTTTCTCAGAAACTAATGCTTAATGTGGCAGAGATTCTCCAAAAGAGATTTTTTTTGTTAACGAATCAGTAATAAGTGCCTTTTCTTGTACTCTTTTATTGCTTTGAAATAAAAACAAATTGGAGTACTTAATATGGTGCTTGTCATATGTTTTGATACTGGGTTAGTCATTACTTTTATCATTTTAATATGTTGACATTGTATCTTCGCAAATTGTGCAGCATATAGGTGATTTTACCTATGCAAGGCTGGCAGATTTTGGAGCTGCAATATCCGGGGCAAACAAATTGCAATGCCAACAAGTTCTTGAAGAGCTAGATGTGAGTAAATTTGGAGTTGACACCTATCGACTTTCTGGAGTTTTTTTTTCTTGACAAGATCGACTTTCTGGAGTTTTTTTGTTCTGTATTAGTGTCAAAATAACAAAGATTTGAACAATGAAACACAAATTTTCTAATGTTTGGAGGTGCATTTGTTGTCTTGTTGGACAGGTGTATAGCCGATTGAAACTTACACTTGAGTTGGTAAAGAAAGAGATTGAAATCAGTAAGATTCAGGTAACAATGTGTTTGACTTTCTTGTGTGTTGTACTTAATTTTTCAACATATATTTTTTGAAGTTTGTGTTGATTATTGCAGGAATCAATTGCAAAAGCAATTGAAGAAAAGATTAGTGGTGAGCAGCGCCGTTATTTGTTAAACGAGCAGCTCAAGGCCATAAAGAAGGTACAAAACCTTCATGATTTGGTTTGATTGGTGTACCTCTAATCCTTGACAAACTTGTTTTTCTCTGATTATATCCATGAAATTCTACGATTCCGAAAGTTGGTTTATTGCATCTATTATGCCTGTATTGTACAATCCTTTATGTTAGCTTTGCACACAAGATACTTTTTGTATTCCTTCTATCTATACTTGGGTAAAGCTTATAATCTTGTTCTCGACAAGCTCTTGGCTTTAACCAGTTAGCTAAGCTAAGCTGTGTTTGTGCACCATTGCTTTGCAGAACCACTAATTCTATGTGTAAATCCTGAACTCATAATTTACTACTAATGGCTATGGTAGTTTTCATAGTTTATCGTGTGGTCTAGAAGGTTTTGGTGCGACCTAGGCCTTTGATCTTCTTGGTGCCATTTCCCTTCATCCTAACACAAGTGCAGTTATAATTTATATGTATATGTATAATATGCTTTGCGGAATGCTCTACTATATAAGTTGTCTTTGATTCATTTTCTTGTAATTTGAATTTTATTCTATTTGCAGGAATTGGGACTGGAGACTGACGACAAGACAGCTCTTACTGGTTGGTTTTGATTTTTTTTTGTTTGTACAAGATGGTCAATTTCTTTGATAACTTGTTTAAAGACTGATGTATACATTTAGGCAATGTGATTGTTTCTCAAAGGACCTAGACTGTGATTGAAAATTTTTTGGCTGCCTAATTACTACAAATGTTCGCCTAACTGTTTATTTCTTTATTTATTTTTTCTCTTCCTTTTCTCCTCTTATTTCTCTACGAATATCTTTCAAAACTTTTTTTTATACAGTCGAGTATATTGCACTTTATATTGTACTTTTGTTTGTGTTTTAGTTGATAGGTTTTCTGGAGTATACTTTTTACTGAAACTTGTTGCTATGATAATATTAACTTTACTAATTATTTCAGGTAAGTTCAGGGAAAGGATTGAACCTAAGCGAGAAAAATGCCCACCTCATGTCTTGCAAGTTATAGATGAAGAACTCACAAAGCTACAGCTGTTGGAGGCTAGTTCTAGTGAATTCAGTGTTACCCGTAACTATTTGGACTGGTTGACTGCACTGCCTTGGGGTGAATACAGGTTTGTATGCATGGGATTTCATTCTTATTACTATTGCTAGAGTAATTTGAATTATTTAAATGTATGGCTCATGATTTAGTACAGCTTGCTGAACAAGGTTTCAGGAAGGCCCTTAGAAGTTGACAACTAAAATGCACAAGCATATCTTTATAGGCCCTTGGACTAAGTTTGTTTTTTGTAAGTTACTGTATTGAAAATCTTGAGTTTGAATCTGTTAATTTCCCAATCCAGTGATGAGAACTTTGATGTTACTCGGGCACAAAAGATTCTTGATGAAGACCATTATGGATTAACTGATGTGAAGGAAAGAATATTGGAATTCATAGCTGTTGGGAAATTAAGAGGGACTTCACAAGGTATCTAATTTATGTAATGTATCCCAAAGATTTATTATATGCACGTTTAGTTTGTGACAAATACTAACCTGCATGTTTTAATGTCGACCAAATAATATATTGCTATAGTTTCTTGAAATAAGCTAGTTCCTTTCACTAAGCAGTCTTAAATCACCATATACTTGATGCCAATTTTTCTCTATTTATAAATATTTTGTGGCAAGACAAACCTGGTTAGGCTTTAATGTAAAATTCGAAATAACAAAATGGGCATGCTTGACTTGGTCAGGCTTTGAAATGATCTGCCTATTCTTTTGTCTCAAATTCGATCATGACTCATGCGACACTCAATTTTAGGTGTTTTGTGCTGATTCTAACTCAAAATGCTTTAACATATTGGCCTTTTTAAGCCAATTCATTTATTTAATGTTCAAACCTTTGGTGCTTGCTTGTAGTCTTTGCCAAAAAGTCTGACATGGTTCCTGATCTTTCTTGTAGGAAAAATTATCTGTCTTTCTGGTCCACCAGGAGTGGGAAAAACGAGTATTGGCCGTTCGATTGCACGTGCTTTGAACCGTAAGTTCTTCCGATTCTCTGTTGGAGGATTGGCTGATGTGGCTGAAATCAAGGTAAATGAAATATTTGTTTCCATTACTAGGTTTAATTGATACCAGTTATATAGTAATGTGTTGTGGTGTTTTGTATCATTAATATTGAATTTTACAGGGGCATCGTCGAACATATATAGGTGCTATGCCAGGAAAGATGGTACAATGCCTTAAGAATGTGGGAACGGCCAACCCTCTTGTTTTGATTGACGAGATTGACAAAGTAAGATGTCGCTGAACAGTGTAATTTATTTGTGGCTAAGTAAATTTGTTTAATGATTTCCCTATGGTGTACACTCTCCTGGTCCTAATAAATATAGTAATGCATGAATTCCAGTTTTATTAATTTTTACGTCTCCTAATCTCAAATATTCCATTAAAAGGGCAATTAGCATTATTGACACTGTTTTATTCAATTGGTAGTTGGGTAGAGGACATGCTGGTGATCCAGCAAGTGCTTTGTTAGAGCTCCTGGACCCCGAGCAGAATGCTAATTTTCTGGACCACTATCTTGATGTTCCCATTGATCTATCGAAGGTAAATTATTTGATAATCTGGGAGGTTTGTAAGAGTCAATGTTCGTTGCTAATCTAAAGGGACTTGCTTTATCTTTCTATAGCTACTCTGGATAGTCAAATAATTTTTGAATGGATAGTTTTCATTGAGTACCCTGAAGTCAAAGTTGGCACATTGTGAATGTTTTTACCACGACAACTAATGCACTGGAATCATGTTGCAGGTTCTTTTTGTTTGCACTGCAAATGTAGTGGAAAATATACCAAATCCCCTATTGGATAGGATGGAGGTTGTTGCTATTGCTGGGTATATTGCTGATGAGAAAATGCACATTGCAAGAGATTATCTGGAAAAAACTACACGTGAAGCATGTGGAATAAAGCCGGAACAAGTATTTATCTTTGCCTCCTGTTTACAGGGTTCCTTTTCCTGCAATGATTTGCTAGCATAATGATGCCATCGTTTATTGCCTCATTTGTTTTAATCAGTTGAAATGGTTGTTGACTACAAAACATAACTTGCTTCAGGTGGAGGTGACTGATGCTGCTCTTCTTGCTCTAATAGAAAATTACTGCCGAGAATCAGGAGTCAGAAACCTTCAAAAGCACATAGAGAAAATTTACCGGAAGGTCTGTAGTTTTTTGGTCAATACTGTCAGTTTTTAGTTACTGAAGCAGTGAAATGTGCTATGGTGTGTATGGTTGAAAAGACAGCCACTCTTGATCTATACGTTTTAAATTTATTGACTGCATTAGTTCATTACTACAGCTGAATTTAAATTTATTAAATGCATCCTGTGCCCTGAAATATTTTGTTTATGGCATGGCAGATAGCACTACAACTTGTGAGGCAAGTGGAAACCATTGATGCTACTATTGAACGAAAGAAAGGTGAAGTAGATTTTGATGAAACGGGTACAACTACCATTCAAAAAGGAAACCCCGTGTTGATAGAGAGTAGCAATCCTGAACATACAGATGTAAACTCTAAAGAAGTTGATGAGGTGGAAACAAATCCACCGGAAGATAAATCTCAATGTGTTGACGATAATTCTACAGATGTGGAGGTAGTGAGTGTAACACTGAAAGCACAATCATGATTCTCAATGACATATGCTAAGCCATATACTTGCATTTTTTGGGTTTTACTGGTTTTTCTACAATTGTTTTACAATTGGTACAACCGTTTTTAACCAGCAAAATTTTAGGAATCCAAATTGTTTTCTTTGGTCCAATAACCACTACATAAACTTTTTTTTTCTGTACAACCTTAGACTTTTATGCGGTCATACTTCTGATTCACAAATTTGATATTTATGGATATTAATTTTGGTAGGTTACAAAAGAAAAAGAGGAAGATAAGGAAATTGAAACAAAGACTATTGAAAAGGTATTGGTTGATAAACCAAATTTAGATGATTTTGTTGGCAAGCCTGTCTTCCATGCAGAGCGCATTTATGATCAGACACCTACTGGGGTTGTTATGGGTCTTGCCTGGACTGCAATGGGCGGTTCCACGCTGTATATAGAGACTACACTTGTTGAGGAAGGGGACGGAAAAGGAGCACTGCATACCACCGGTCAATTAGGAGATGTGATGAAAGAAAGTACTCAAATAGCTCACACAGTTGCCAGAGCTATACTGCTGGAGAAAGAACCAGAAAACCCTTTCTTTGCCAATACAAAGTTACATCTCCATGTTCCTGCAGGGGCTACACCAAAGGATGGACCAAGTGCTGGTTGCACGATGACCACTTCTCTGTTGTCCCTTGCCTTGAAGAAGCCTGTGAAGAAGGATCTAGCAATGACTGGGGAAGTTACACTTACAGGGAAGATTCTTCCCATTGGCGGGGTATGTTGAGAAAATTTTAGTATTTTTGTTCATAATTTTTGGATACAGGAACTTCTCTCCATCTTTAGCTGTCACCGGTTTTATACATGAGTAGCTACTGCTGTCGGTATCTACTCGCTGACGAATAACATTAAGAATAGATTAAAATTTTAAAATCCCATAGGAACTATTGCCCAACAAGTTGATTATTCATTTGTAGCCAAAGTATATTTCGCCATGACTCTTTTTGCACATTTTGTGTTTCTGAAACTGTCAATGGCTATGAAATTTGCAGGTTAAGGAAAAAACCATTGCTGCAAGAAGGAGTGAAGTTAAGACTATAATATTTCCTTCAGCTAACAAGAGAGATTTTGACGAGCTAGCGCCTAATGTGAAAGAAGGTCTTGATGTGCATTTTGTTGATGACTATATGCAGATCTTTGATTTGGCTTTTGGTGATGAGAAATCTCAGAATACAGAGAATTAAATCACTAATGTCCTGCAGCATTCTTTATTGAGCTGGGAACTGGTCTGAGTTTTGTACTATATTGATTTATTTATTAGGATCGATAATTTTTCAGAGGTTTTATTCATCTCTGATTCTCTTCCCTTGTGTTCAAGGCGAAGTATACTTTTATTTTTTCAGTCAAGTGCATCCCAATTGTAATATGTATATTCATCTTTATTTATCTTTATTATATTATTTATTTGAAGTTATATTTTTAAACGACTGGGATTAGGCCAGTCCATGGTTCCTAAAATAACCAAACCAAACTGTAATCTGCACTGAACCCAACTTAAAAAAACCGAACCATTAGCAAAATGAACTGTCATTCATTTATGGTTTAGTAACTGTATTTGGGGAACTACAATTGCAATAACAGAACCAGTTACATGTGTTGTTTTTACCTGAGAATAACACACTTCTGATCTTGAGTTCTATAAATGTTACGACTCCACCTTAATGTCTTTACTCTTACAAAACCAATTATGTACATATTTTCTAAAAATATAACTACCTTTATTGTAAACAAAAAATAGAGTTTAATAGAGATGCACACATAATATTAATATGTTCATATATAGCACATAATATTCAACCATCTTTTCGGATTTCTCTTAATTTTAGTGGTTACCTTTTTATTCATTTATTTAGTCGTTTGAGTATTAATCATCTAACTTATGACAGAGTTATCTTTCTTAGTTTGAATAGTTGCTTTTTAACGACTCACATTCACACACACACACACTATATATATGTCATTACTTTCACAATCACATATTTTCGTTTTTCTCAATAAATCATCACAGCACAAGATCAATTAGGACTTAGAGATAAAAAAGTATTGATAAGCTCAAACATGTTTCATAGGGCAAAATGTTTCATTTATGGTTACAAGTCAAGTTCTAGATGACTTAGCATATGAAAGAAACATCAAGAAAAAAAAAAAGCATAGACTATTAAAATTCTATTTGCAAGCTCTCATAGTCAAAACTCAAGTTCATAAGTTGCAAGAGGATAAAATTTGAAAATTGCTAAATTTATTCCACAAAGAATGCCATTTCATTCCCCCACATCAAGCATAAGAAACTCTTGTCTGAAATGACCGTGTTGAGCTCAATATGATCATGGAAGGCTTCAGTTGTTGGCTAACTCTTAACTTTTCACTTTCAAAGCTTTTAGTGATGATTTTTTGAACGCTAGCTACGGCCAAACTTGATTTGTATTGATTTTTCACTTCTCTTCATTAAGAAAGATCTTCCACTATTGATTTACAGGCCGAAACAACAAAGATATTCAAAATCGAGTGGACCATATGAATGCTCAATTTCGACCAAATATGTAGTCAGTTTGGTTGGGTCTCAGGTTAAGCGATTTGGTCAGGTCATGGTTTGGGTTGGGGCGGTTCAGATTCTAGTAGCTTTATGGAGGGAAAGCTTTATGAAATCAACAATCATACCTCTAGAGTTTTAAATCAATGGATTTGTTATAGAAAAGATGATCGGATTTTTTGTAAAAAAAAAAAAAAAACCAGTTGAAACATGGAAATGATGATGATCAAACACACACTTGTCACCACCACAAAACACACACTTGTCAAAAATTGAAATAAAAATAATGTGGGCAGAGCATATAAGTTTTGTGTCGAAAATCATCAAATTAATAAAAACGCAATCATTTAATTTTGACTTAATTTTGATCAAGTACATCTTCAGTTTCTTCAGGTGTCGGGGTAGAACAGCTCGGTTATTACAGGTTGTAAGAGAAGTCGAAATTTAAATAGATATAGAATATTTTTCATTTTCACACCTCTTTCATCAACATATTATAAACTTATAAAAATATAACATTTCTCTTATATATCAAAGATGAATAAAATTAAACAACAAAGTGAAGCGTATAATGAGCACCGAAGAGAAGGAAAAAAAAAAACATCTTAATAGTTGTTCGATCGATTTCGATTATAAAAAAATAATATTTTAGAGACCGCACCCACTCTTATGCAATTATTCATGCTTGTTTTTTTTCGTAATTATTGACTCGAAATCCAACTTACATACAACCAAACGCTTCAATATATTATAAATTATATCAATTTTAAGTTAGGATGTGAATCCGTACTCGATCTTTAAATAATGAATGACAGATTTTAATGAAATACACTAATCATACTCGTAAGTGATTAATGAAGGTTCTAATGGAATCATTGAACACTTTTCTTAATTTTCTGACTTCATTAAAAAAAAATGCACGTGCCATATAATAATTATATGATATGATGACTATAGTACTATAGATATGGTGTGCTTTCCCTCCACCACCCCACCTTGAGTAAGAAAGAAAGAAAGGGACGGATGGATATCATTACTTTGCCGACGGCTGATGATTTATGAATGGCTGCCTCTTCTTAGATTTTGTGACGTAAAAGCTGCCAAATCTTTCTCCATGTCATAGCCACGCGTATACAACATACTTTATTTCATTTTTTTATTTTATTTTATTTTAGATTTTTATGTTCTCTAGTATTTCTAGAGAGGTAAGTATATTATATTTTTGTCCTAGATGAAAAATAGTATACAACCAAACTGATGAATTGGTTTGAGTAGTTTTAGACATGAACTCAATAAACAAATAATAGTGGTGAGTATTATCACAAACTCTTATTAGAGACATCTTATAAGATTTGTATTGGTTTGAAAAATTCATATCGTACATCTTATAAATTCTTCAAAGGAAATTAATTATTGTTAGAAAAATATACAGTTTAAGCTTTGATTAAATTATATTTTTTCCTTTAAGGTTTCATTTTGGTATTTTAAAATTTTCTTATTTTAAAATTTTTTTGGCTTAATTACAGTTTTGGTCCCCCTACTTTGCTTTTTTCTCAGTTTTAGTCCCCTTATTTTAATTTTAACCAGTTTTAGTTCCTCTTACTCAATTTTGATCTTATGTGTCATATTTTTAATGACATGGCAAACATAGTGATGAGGTGTTAAAATCCACATATATTAACACTTTCCATATCACTAACTACGTTTATTATTTTAATAATAATTTATAATAAAAATACAAAAATTTGACCAAAAAAAAAAAACACAAATTAAAATAGCAATTATTATAAAACAATAAATAAGAATCAAGAAACAAATTCTCAAATCTTCCAAATCTTTCATTCTCTCCCTGAAAACATCTCAGAGATCCCCAAATCGATGCCGCTCAATCGACCCTAAGAAGCAAAAATATTTGTTGCTAGAACTCGACCCATTCGAAACCGTTCTTCGTTGTTGATAGAATAATGTTCGCGAGAGGGGAATTTGTTTCGGTACACAAATACACTAGAAATTAAAAAGAAATGCCTAAAAATTCCTAAAAAACTAATCTTCAACTTTAAATCATCATGAGCCTTATTTGAAACACATTTTTCTTCACATCATTCATCTTCTGTTATAGGAATTTAGTACTTTATTTTAAATAATTCTTTAGCATCATAAGTTATCTTCTCATCAAACTACTCAAAAAAATCACATAATAACAATTGAAGAGGAAGAATAAAAAGAGGAATGAAAAAGTGAAGCAAGAAAATTTGGGGATTTGTATGATTCTTACTTCGATGGAGAGAAGTAGAGATTTGAGAAATTTGGTAATTTGTTTCTATTTTAGGGTTCTTGATTCTTATTTATTTATGGAATCAAATAATAACAATTTAATTTTCTATTTTATTTTTTTGGTTTATAATAATTGCTATTTTACTATTTTATTTTTTGTGTTTTTATTATAAATAAATTAAAATAAACATAATTAGTGACATGGAAAATGTTAATATATGTGGACTTTGACACATTAGCACTATGTTTGCCGTGTCATTAAAAATATGACACATAAGACCAAATTTGAATAAGAGGGACTAAAACTGGTTGAAATTAAAATAGGGGGACCAAAACTGTGAAAAGAGCAAAGTAGGGGGACCAAAACTGTAATTAAGCCAATTTTTTTTTAACCAATTTTAGTTTAATTTCTTAAATTGCAAACGTTGGATAATTAATTTGGTTTCTTAAATTTTTCGTTTCATTTTAGTTTCTTAAGCTATGAATTTTATATATTTTTGTCCTTTAAATTATAAATATTTATATATTTTTGTTGGAACAAAATTATGATTTTGTATCTCCTTAATTGATTTTGATGATAACAATGTATTTAAGGTTAAATTGGAGTACTAATAATTTAATTCAGTGTGCAGGATTAAAAGTTAAAATTTGCGTACTAAAGAACCCTAGAATTTCTGAAGGAATTACTTCTGAGCTCACCAGATCTGAAGCAAGTAATTCTGAGCCTATGAAACTCTGAAGTTATTATCTGAACCTTAGAATTTCTGAAGGAATTACTTCTGAGCTCACCAGATCTGAAGCAAGTAATTCTGAGCCTGTGAAACTCTGAAGTTATTATCTGAACCTTAGAATTTCTGAAGGAATTACTTCTGAGCTCACCAGATCTGAAACAAGTAATTCTGAGCCTATCAAAATCTGAAGAACATCTGAGCTCACCAGATCTGAAACAAGTAAATCTGAGCCTATCAAAATCTGAAGAACATCTGAGCTCACCAGATCTGAAACAAGTAATTCTGAGCTTATCAAAATCTGAAGGCTCGTCAGATATAAGTGTTAAGCTACATTTGAGAGTACAATTTTATTGAAGACTGTGCCTGACTAAGTCCAAACGCAGAAACCAAGAATGAAAAGGTTTGACCATGGAAAGGTCCTTTTCAAGTCAGGCTTCAGAAACGATTATTTCCTTATTTGGCTTTCACCAAGGTTCAAATATCAAAAGCCAAAAGGAATCTCTCATTTTGTAGTAAACGTTAAGCTCCTAAGCTACTGCAAATCAGAACAGCTAATAAGCTCACTGATCTATACAAAGGAGCGTCTCAATTCTTCAAACGGCTATAATCTTCAACGTTCATTTTATCATCTATAAAAGGAAGAAGATTTGTGAAGAAATGGGAATCAAGACTTAAGCTTCTGAACGTGCTGAAACTCTGTCAAATTCTGAAGCTATCAAACACTTAGAAACTTTGTGATAATTTTCTAAGTTAGTCTTGTAACTGAGTTGTATTTTGTAAACACCTCTGATTGTATATCAAGTGTTAATCTCTTATCTTTATTAACATTAAAACCAGTTAGAAGTCTCTTGTTTTGTGCTTGAGCATTGGAAGTCTCTTGCTTTGTGCTTGAGCATTGGAAGTCTCTTGCTTTGTGCTTGAGCATTGAAAGTCTCTTGCTTTGTGCTTGAGCATTGGAAGTCTCTTGCTTTGTGCTTGAGCATTGGAAGTCTCTTGCTTTGTGCTTGAGCATTGGAAGTCTCTTGCTTTGTGCTTGAGCATTGGAAGTCTCTTGCTTTGTGCTTGAGCATTGAAAGTCTCTTGCTTTGTGCTTGAGCATTGGAAGTCTCTTGCTTTGTGCTTGAGCATTGGAAGTCTCTTGCTTTGTGCTTGAGCATTGGAAGTCTCTTGCTTTGTGCTTGAGCAGTTAGAAGTCTCTTGCTTTGTGCTTGAGCAGTTTGAAGTCTCTTGCTTAGTGCTTGAGCATTTGTAATCTGAGTGATTATAGTGAAATCTCTTGTGAAGGACAAGAGGACTGGACTACTCCTGTTAGTGGGAGGAACCAGTATAAAAATTCTGAGCATCTCTCTCTAACCCTATCCTCATATATTGTGTGTGTTATACCTTATCCGCTGCAATTTGTTTTAACTTAGAAAAAGTCTCACACAATTCAACCCCCCCCCTTCTTGTGTGTTTTTCAACCTTCAATTGGCATCAGAGCTCCGGTCTGTTGCTCTTCACTTAACAGTGAAACAGTAAAAGATCTAGGGGTACTTAGTTGAAAAACATGTCTGGTGTTCCACCTCCTCACAACTATGATAGGGAAAGGAACAGTGATAATCACAGAGACAAACCACCTTACTTCAACAGTGATCCTACTACTTTTCCTTTCTGGAAAACCAAGATGTATAGTTACATCATTGGGACCGATGATGAGTTATGGGATATCATTGAAGATGGTATACATTTTGAACACATGGATGATGAAGGTGTTGTAAGAAATACCTACAGAAAGTTCTTTGATGCTGAAAAGAAGAAACAGTATAAGAAGCATCATACTGTTAAGAATATGCTTATTGGTGCAATATCTCATGCTGAGTATTTAAAAATATCCAACAAGTCATGTGCCAAAACTATCTGGGACTCTCTATGTTCCACCTATGAAGGAAATAAGCAAGTCAAAGAAGCTAAGGCAAACTTATTAGTTCATCAATATGAGCTGTTCAGAATGAAGGAAGATGAAGATATTGAAACCATGTATTCAAGGTTTCAAACCCTTGTCTCTGGTCTTCAAGTTCTGAAGAAAAGCTACACTGCATCTGATCACGTGAAGAAAATTCTGAGGAGCTTACCTTCCAAATGGAGACCAAAAGTTACAGCTTTTCAGGAATCCAAGGATTTGGACAATGTGACTCTTGAAGATTTAATAAGCTCACTCAGAAGTCATGAGCTAGAACTTATGTCAGATGAACCTGTCAAGAAGATGAAGTCCTTGGCTCTAAGCTCTGTTCAGACTTCCTCAAAAGCTGCAAAGATCAAAGTGTCTGAACAAGAGGAAGAAACTTCTGATGATATGATGGATGAAAATTCTGAGAATGAAGAAATGACACTAATGGTTAGAAGGTTTCAGAAATGGAACAAGAAATACAAAAGGTTTCCAAACAAAGGAAACAACTCAAGAAGTTCCTTTTCAAAGGACAAAATGGAAGAACTGAACAACTGCTATAACTGCAAGAAATCTGGACACTTCATTGCGGACTGTCCAGAAATGTCATCCAAGGACAAAGGAAAGAATAAGAGCTTTGGGAAAGAAAAGTACAAAGAAAAGGTAAGGAAGAGTTTGTTAGCCACTTGGGAGACCATTGAGAATGACTCTGAAGGAGAAGATGATGAAGAAGGCAATCTGGCTTTAATGGCAAGAACTTCTGAAGGTAACAACTCTGATAGAGATTCTGAAGATGACTCAGATGATGAAAATGAGGTATACTCTAACATGACTAAATCTGAATTAATTGATTCTCTTAAGATTGCTGTGAAACATTACTCTCGTATGGTAAGTCAACACAAAATTCTGAAGAATGTTCATGAATCATTGAAAAAGGATGCCAAGATTCTTTATGATGAAAATGAATCGTTAAACATTCGTATTTGTCATGTTGAATCTAACTATGTCTTGGCAGACAAGCTCAATGATGATCATGAAGATGCTCTTCACGAATTTATTCGTTGTACCTTCAATAGGAGTAAAATGGCTTCCATGATTTATCATATGACTCGTAACTATGGTGAAGGCATTGGTTATTCTCGGTTTAAGAACTGGGATAAACCTCTGAAATCATATAGTGAGGATGATACTCCACCTGAATTATTCTCTACCTTTGTTAAAAGTGGTACACTTGATCTGAAGGCATCCAACTCTGAAGGAGGTTCTGAACCTGAACCCAAAGACTCAGAAGTTCCAAGTTCTTCTGAACCTAAAATTTCTGAGTCCAAAAGTTCTCAAGTTAAGGCTCAGAAGTCATCTGAACCTCTGAGAAATCAAGGTAAAGTTACTTCAGATCCTTGCTTGACCTTTGGAACTGTGATATACTCCAGATCAAAATCCAAGAATCAAATTAAGCCTAAACATTCTTGTCAAAGCTTAATTAATTCTAGATCTTGTGTTGATCATAGAAAACAAAGAAGGAATACTATTCAGAAGACTAACTCTAAAGGACCCATCAGAATATGGGTACCAAAATCTGAAATAATGTTTGCTTCAGATGCTCATGCAAGGAAAGGTAAAACAGCAGCCCTGGTACCTGGACAGTGGTTGCTCACGACATATGACGGGAGAAAAGCATATGTTCCAAACCCTAACTCTGAAAGAGGGAGGCTCTGTGGGATTTGGAGGAAAACAAAAAGGGAAGATCATTGGTACAGGTACAGTTGGTAATTCTTCTCTTTCCATTAAAGATGTTTGGTTAGTTGATGGACTTAAACACAATCTATTGAGCATTAGTCAATTTTGTGACAATGGGTGTGTTGTTACATTTAATAAGGAACCATGTACTGTATCAAAAGACTCTGACAAATCTGTAGTATTCAAGGGAATGAGAGTTGGCAATGTTTATAAAGTAAACTTTTCTGATTTGGTTGACCAAAAGATTATATGTCTTTTGTCTCTGAGTGATGAGAAATGGTTATGGCACAAGCGTCTTGGTCATGCTAACTGGAGGTTGATCTCTAAGCTTAGCAAACAAAAGCTTGTTAGTGGATTGCCTGACATTGATTATCACTCAGATGCACTCTGTGGCTCATGTCAAAAAGGAAAATTTGCTAAGACTTCCTTCAAGTCTAAAAACATTGTCTCTACTTCCAGACCCTTAGAATTGCTTCACATTGATTTGTTTGGTCCTGTTTCGACAGCCTCTATCAATGGTAAGAAATATGGATTGGTCATGGTTGATGATTTCAGTAGATGGACTTGGGTGAAATTCCTACGTTCTAAGAGTGAAGCACTTGTGGTGTTCAGTGACTTCTGCACACAAATACAAAGTGAAAAGGATCTTCGGATTCTGAAGGTTAGAAGCGACCATGGGGGAGAGTTCGAAAATGACTCTTTCGAATCTTTCTGCTCAGAGCATGGAGTAATCCATGAATTCTCTTCTCCTAGAACACCACAGCAGAATGGTGTTGTAGAAAGAAAGAATAGATCTTTGCAAGAAATGGCTCGTACCATGATGCTTGAGTCTAACCTAGCTAAGTATTTGTGGGCAGAAGCAGTGAATACTGCTTGCTATGTTCAGAATAGAATCTTCATCAGACCTATTCTGAACAAAACTGCTTATGAACTGTTCAAAGGAAGAAAACCCAATATTTCTTATTTTCATCAGTTTGGATGTACATGTTATATTCTAGACAACAAGGTCTATCGAAAGAAATTTGATGCTAGAGCTTATAAGGGTACCTTTATAGGTTACTCTGAACGCTCAAAAGCATACAGATTGTATAATTCTGAAACTCACACAGTTGAAGAATCTATACATGTTAGATTTGATGATAAAGAGCCTGACAATAATATGTCAGAGCAAGCTGAGAATTTTGCAGAATTTCAAGTATCCTCAAATTCTGAATGTGAAGATCTCTCCATTGTTGTATATCCATCTGAGACTCAGAATGAAGACGTTTCTGAAGGTCTTGAATCTGAAGACCCTTCAGAACCTGAACCCTCTCAGATACCTGCTCCACCTAAAAGTAAATTCAAGTATAGATCATCTCATCCTGAAGAGCTAATTGTTGGTAACAAGGATAGCCCTAGAAGACCAGATCTGCTTTCAAAGAGGATGAATCCTTAGTTGAGTTAATTTCATTAATTGAACCCACAAACATAGAAGAAGCACTTTCAGATGATGGGTGGATCATTGCAATGCAAGAAGAACTCAATCAATTTGAAAGAAATGATGTTTGGGATCTGGTACCAAAACCCAAACACAAGAACATTATTGGAACAAAATGGGTATTCAGAAACAAGTCAAATGAAAAGGGAGAAGTTGTCAGAAATAAAGCTAGACTGGTTGCACAAGGTTATAGTCAGCAAGAAGGCATAGATTTCACTGAAACCTTTGCACCAGTAGCAAGACTTGAGGCAATTAGACTTCTCTTGTCCTATGCAGTTAATCATGACATCACTCTATTTCAAATGGATGTTAAGAGTGCATTTCTGAATGGAGTAATTTATGAAGAAGTCTATGTTAAACAACCTCCTGGCTTTGAAGATATAAAGTGTCCTGATCATGTTTACAAATTGAAGAAATCTCTGTATGGTTTGAAACAAGCTCCAAGAGCTTGGTATGAGAGGTTAAGTATATTTCTTCTAGAAAACGGTTTTGAAAAAGGACATGTTGATAACACTCTTTTTAGAAAAACCTTAAAAACTGATATCTTAATTGTTCAAATTTATGTTGATGATATTATCTTTGGTTCAACTAATGCTTCTCTTTGCAAGAATTTCTCTAAGTTTATGCAGGATGAATTTGAAATGAGTATGATGGGAGAACTAACATTCTTCTTGGGAATTCAAATCAATCAAAGAAAAGAAGGAGTATATGTGCATCAAACCAAATACACAAAGGATTTACTGAAGAAATTTGGTCTTGAAGATTGTAAACCAATGTCAACTCCTATGCATCCCTCTAGCTGTCTTCTGAAGGAAGAATCTGAAGGCAAAGTAGATCAGAAATTATACAGAGGTATGATTGGTTCCCTCCTTTATCTCACTGCATCTAGACCAGATATCTTGTTCAGTGTATGCTTGTGTGCTAGATTTCAATCAGATCCTAGAGAGTCTCATCTAACTGCTGTTAAGAGAATCTTTAGATATCTGAAAGGAACCACTAATCTTGGATTACTTTATAAGAAATCCTTAGATTATCAGCTTATTGGATTCTGTGATGCTGACTATGCTGGTGATAAAATTGAAAGGAAGTCCACTAGTGGAAACTGTCAATTTCTAGGTGAAAACCTTATATCATGGGCTAGTAAGAGACAAGCAACTATTGCTCTATCTACAGCAGAAGCAGAGTACATCTCAGCTGCTAAGTGTTGCACGCAATTGCTCTGGATGAAACATCAGTTGGAGGACTATCAGATAAGGATAAGTAGTATACCACTTCTCTGTGATAATACTGCTGCTATCTGTTTGTCTAAGAATCCTATTTTGCATTCAAGAGCTAAACACATTGAGATCAAACATCACTTCATTAGAGACTATGTTCAGAAGGGAGTAATTAAGATTCAATTCATTGATACTGAGCATCAATGGGCTGATATCTTTACCAAACCTCTTGCTATTGATCGTTTCGATTTTATCAAGAAAAATCTGAACATGGTTTTTATTTCTGAATGATATCTCTGAATGCTGTTAACTCTGAATGAATAAACTGGTTCTGAAGGGCCTCAGAAGTTTGGACGGCTCAGAAACTATTATATAGGTTCTGAAGCACTCTCTCATCTGAAGCAATCAGAATTATTTATTATTAAATATGATTTCTTGTGACTCAGATACCTACTCTAAGTGTTAGTTGACCACTCAGTTTCTCTAACTGACAGCTGGCTTCTGAAAACACTACTTATCTGTGTAACTTCCCATCATGTCTAGTAAACGCTGAGTAATGAAGGAGAGCTAATGATGATTTTATTAAAAGTAACTGCCAAGCCCCCATTACGTCACTATCTTGTTTCCCCAATATTTTGAAACTTCCACTATAATCACTTAACTACACACTAGTCACTATCACTTCTCACGTTTTCAATATTTTGAAACTTCCACTATAACCACTTCTGACACTCCTAAATCCCCTCAGAAATCTCCTATTAAAGATTCTGAGTCTACCCCAATAGCAATGGACGTAGACCAATCTGAACCCTCAAATGTTCAAAATTGAAAGTCTCTTGCTTTGTGCTTGAGCATTGGAAGTCTCTTGCTTTGTGCTTGAGCATTGGAAGTCTCTTGCTTTGTGCTTGAGCATTGGAAGTCTCTTGCTTTGTGCTTGAGCATTGGAAGTCTCTTGCTTTGTGCTTGAGCATTGAAAGTCTCTTGCTTTGTGCTTGAGCATTGGAAGTCTCTTGCTTTGTGCTTGAGCATTGGAAGTCTCTTGCTTTGTGCTTGAGCATTGGAAGTCTCTTGCTTTGTGCTTGAGCAGTTAGAAGTCTCTTGCTTTGTGCTTGAGCAGTTTGAAGTCTCTTGCTTAGTGCTTGAGCATTTGTAATCTGAGTGATTATAGTGAAATCTCTTGTGAAGGACAAGAGGACTGGACTACTCCTGTTAGTGGGAGGAACCAGTATAAAAATTCTGAGCATCTCTCTCTAACCCTATCCTCATATATTGTGTGTGTTATACCTTATCCGCTGCAATTTGTTTTAACTTAGAAAAAGTCTCACACAATTCAACCCCCCCCTTCTTGTGTGTTTTTCAACCTTCAATTTTTATCTCTAATAAGAGAATAAATTGTTTAAATTTTATAACTTAAGAAATTTTCAATATTCACAAACTTATAGGATAAAAATGAAACGAAAAAAATTAAAACTAAATTGTATAATATTTGTAACTTAAAAAGATATATTAAAATAAATAAAAAAAAAGGTTAACCACGAAAGTAAAACTTACTATTAACTTAAAAAATTAAAGAGTAATTTAACCTTTTTATTTTAGAAATAAAACATCCGAAATTATTTTTGACCAGGAAAAAAAAGTAGTCTACAAATAGTAGTCATCAGAATTATCAACTTAAAAAAATCTTTATTGACTCAACAACTGTATAAGCTGTTGTCAAAAAAGAAAAACTGATTAAAGTTAAGAATAAGAGAATAATTAATAATATCCTAATAGAAAGACGTGACGTGTGAGTTAGTCCTAGTCATCCATATTTCTCATTGAGAGTGACTTTGGTGACTAATTAATCATTCCATAGGATCTCAAAGTGGGTTGATGCGATAGTGTGTGAGGTTAACCTGAAAGTGACACTTTGATTAGGATTTATGGTTGGAATGCAAAATTAGTTGTTCTAATTTGTTAGTACCAAAATATCTAAATCAGTTATATATTTGAATATATTTATTAAGTTAGTAGTATATTAAGCTAAGATCATGCCAGGATTTGAATCTTTTGGAGCAAGATATACATGTAATATGTTAATTAAAAGATAAGTATCTAGATTATAAAAAAATAGTTAAGCATTTGTTCAAAAAATATAAGTTTGGTTTGGTGAATCATATGGAAGAGTTAAAGATATAAAGTGATTAGAAAATTGTGATGATTAATACTGACTTCCAAGTTCCAACATAATATTAAGGATTGCTAATTAACAACATTAAATTATTAACATGCAAAGAAAATAATACTACATTTGTTCTATAAGAAATGTGCATGTATAAATGATCATACAATGTGGATAAAATGAAACTCTACATAATATGTTAGATAATGTGTTAGAAGGCTAAGAAAATGATGATGATGAATATGATAAAAGTTGCACAAATAATTTTCAAAGCATCTATGAAGACAATAAGCTTCAGATGGTTAATACACTGACTAATTCTCTTCATAATACTATGAAATGAATTGCACACACTCAATGTATGGATGAATGATATCTTATGAAATAAATTATGGTCATCAATTACTCCAATATATTAGTGAATTGTTTAGAAAGTCTCCAACATAGTTGTGAGTCTTTTCACTCGCATTAAACTCTTTTAAGTTACTAATTCTTTGAAGTTTAAAAAATTAGTTTTTCTTTTTTGGTCAAAATAAAAAATTATAAGTTTATTTTTTATTGGTAGATTCTTATGTGCATCGCGCATTTGAGATGTATCAATTTCAATATTATGGTACATCGAAATCATGAACTTATCAACTTTTTATATTAAAATCAAAATCTAACACTCATCAAACATATATTCTAAATGAATATAATTTGGATTTTCTCCGATATATCATCCTAAATGGGATCTCAACCGTAGATAACGAAGAAAAATATTATAAATAGAAGAAACATAACATATACTCTTATTAAAAAAACTTAATATAAAAAATATATACTTAAAAAAAATGTACATTCAATTTTGTAAAGACTAAAATATATATTTTTTTCAATATAATTTTTCCACTTTTGAATTCTTTAAAATGTGCCGTAACAAGAGCTTTATTTTATTCTAGTATCTTATATCTAGAGAGTGACAGTGACATATTTGTGCAAAGCATGATAGTAATAATGAATGGCGATAATGACATGTGATGAGGTATAATGTTTGAGTTGAAGAAGCACACACAAACTGACTTCCCATTTGAAGCTACCAAACGTCAAACTTATCCGTAAAGAGGCACAAAATGATCATATCATATTGAGAGAATGAAATTATAATCTCTCACGATGCTTACTAGAGAGAGTGGAGTGGAGTGGAGACCCTACCACTTCTAGCATGGTTTCAAATTCAACACTAGTACATGAACTTGCAATTATAAGAAATTTTTTGCCATGTTTTATATATCTAAACCATATTATGAAATAGATACATCAAACATATTATGAATATAGAAAACAATTTTTTCTTATTATAAGGAATGGAGGGAGTACTCATTTTAAAGTTTGAGAACACAATACAATTTTAAGTATAAGAAAAAATTTGATCAACGAAAATTAATTTTTATTAATTCAATTTTTTTGGTATATTTTGGATTGAATAAAGGAATGACTATTAGAATAAGACATCAATTTATAAAATTTATTTGTGCGATAATATTGGTGAATTTGTATATGTGAGTTTAATTTAGTTTGTAAGAATCTATATTTTATATGCAGAAGCTCGAGTTATAATCTAAACATATTTCATTTGTTTACTTTAAAATGAATTTTTTTATCACTGAAATATTTTTTTAAAACATATTGGTGAATTTTGTGATCATAGAATTCTATAAAGCTATACACGAGCTACCAAGGTGTGTGATTTTATATTATATGCACAATTTGATATGATCCTTCTTGGATCCCACCTTCATACATTCCTTTAGTAATATTTTCAAAGGAAAAAAATGCACGTGGTTTATATAATCCAAGGTCACTTTCTCATATTATATATGTATACTACTACCATAATAATGTTGTTGTATATATAAATAAGTAGGAAGATTTGACGTTTTGAGTCAAAATATCAAGTAGAAAGAAGGTCTAATTTGGGGCAAGTTGAATCATATTTTATACTTTATTTCAAGTCAAAAGATAATTCCATATTCTCATTCTTAAGAATGATAAAGCTTATGATTACTCATCTAGAAAGATAGGAGTATGAGCATGTGGTTACGTGTAATTTTAATTTTTTTACAATGAAGTTAATGAACTAATTTTCTACGTTAAAAAATTTCACATTCATTTGTATTTAGTATAAAAATATTAATAATAAGAATGAAAAGAAATAGCATGGTATGTGGTAATAATAAATTTAATCTTAAAAGCAAACTTTTTTAGATGAAGTGATAATTTACTGAAATTAAATTCATAAACAACTGTGAGGTCCCGAGTTCGAACCCGAAGATCATGACGTCCGACCTAACAATTTTGGCATTGCTAATTGAGCTATGACTTCATGACATCAATATTTTTGAATGTAAGTAAATATAGGTAAATGTAGAATTTTTGAATGTAGGTAAATATAAGTAAATGTAGAATTTTTAAATGTAGAAAATTCAATTTCTCATATTTTCATAAATTTTTTGGTTATGTGTAATTTAAATTTGTGATATGCATTTTTTTTTACTCTAATATTTTTTTACACAAATTTACTATAATATTTGAAAAATGTTACATTATACTAATTTAATTACTATTTCAACACGATTTCATATTTTCATTCCATATCCATCAAATGCAAGAAAAATATCAAACAAATATTTTTGTGGCTAAAAAATGGGGTGACCCATAGTGATTATCATCCCTCATATATAATTTCCTAAAGTACAACGATTGACCCACAAAATGTAGTTATACCGAAACCACACATCAACTGACTCTGACCAGTTGGCCATGAGATAAGGATGAAAAATAAATTAGCAAGTTAAATGCAATTGTCTTGTGTGCGTAACTTAATTTTTATAGTAGTAGTAGTATAATTTGTTCTAAATATATATATATATATATATATATATATATATATATATATAGAAATTCAGATATGATTAACATTTGTTTTTCAACTTACTCTTGGATATATATATATATATATATATATATATATATATATATATATATATATATATATATATATATATATATATATGAGGTGATTTGTTCTTACAAGATTAACTATACTATCCATGTAATATACTTTATTATATTTATACTCTGTGTATAATTCTATAATTAATTAATTCATTTTGGTTGTATAAAATAATTTCTCAATCTGTGTAAAATATTAAACCACCAAAATTTTGGAATGAGAGTGTAATAGAATGATTTACATTTTGATTCATGTTATCTTGTAGTTAAAATCTCAACATACAAGGATAGATTAGTGCAAGCAGTAAAAATGAGTCATTTATACAAGTGGTTAAGCCTCCACCAACAAAGATTGGGTACAAATGTACAATAAACTAATTTTAATGTATCGCTACAATAAGTTTTTAAATTAATAGAAAAATGAGTATATTTGAGAAGGTTTTGGGTTAAATATATTTTTAGTCTTTTATTTTGCTTTATCCTTATATTTTTTTTATAGTTTAAAAAAATCTTACAATTTTTTCCATAATCAAAATTGGTCCTCGCCGTTAATTTTTTTTAACAGAACGCTGATGAGGCGCAATTAGCCAATAACATTATGACACGTGTCTTTTAAAAACATATTTAACTCATCTAATTTCTATCTTATAAAATATTATAATAACTAAATATTATTTTTCAAAGTTGCCAAAAAAATAAAATTTGATTTTTTTGAATTTTTATTATTCATCATAGTGAATTTTGAAATTTTTAATGAAAAAATATAAAAAAATTAGTATCATGTTTATAAAAAATGAAACTATGATTTTTCTTATGAAATTGTGTTTTCTAAAATATAATAGTTAATAAATAACTTTTTAATTTATAAAAATTATTATTTATTTATCATTTTAAAAATTTGGTATACCATTCGAATTTTACTAATGTACCATGGAAGCTCCCCAATATTAAACGGTTATGAAAATTTTATACTTATAAAATAAAATAAAAAGGCAACATAAGATTTGATGGGCTTATGAATGGTACGTACGTATACGCATTTGTTCATGTACTTTATTTTATTATTGTTAATTTTTTTTGGATATTAATGAGTTGGGAATTGTACAGTGTAAGGGGATAAGAAGCTTCTACTTTAGAAGTTTTATCTGAAATTGCCTTTTAACTTTATAGGAATCAAGTTAGTGCATGCTCCTTTTTCAAAAAGAAAATCATTGATTTTATCAAACAAAAAAAGGATCATTGATATTCATATACTATATAAACATATCCGATCAAAAATAATATACACACACATTCAGAGTCACACACCAATTACATATGATATCAATCTATATTTCAAATCACTAAAAAGCCAACCATAAAAAAACTCAAATTCCTTGATCTCTAGTCTCTACCTGTCCTATATGGCATACAACAATGGTTATGACTGGAACATGCCTCCCTCACTATCCAACAATGATGATACACAAACAATGGTATTTAATTTGTTTTTGATAGTCTATGTTTAGCGTCATGATGGATATGCTAGAATTACGGTGATCCACTGTGATTTTACATAAGCTACACTATGTAATTTTTGAAAAATCAAAGTGAATTACTATGATTCTAGCATAAGTCTGTGCTTAATATCACCGTATGCGGATAAAACATACACATGCACACGGTGATACCAAGCACAGACTTAGTTATGCATGATAGTATATTTTTATTCACCTTTACTTTACAAAATACGCACACATTTTCTCCATTTATATATGCATGTTTTTTGACTTATATATGCATGTAATAATGTTAGTAACTTAGTATTATTATTATTCACTTCTATTAAAGAATGAAAAACAACATCTGATTTATATTATCTCTTGTTCCAGGATAATTATATGAACTTGAGAGAGTTATCCAAGTATCCACTACCTCTCGGGTTAAAACTCACATTGACACCTGAGATGCTTCCATACACAGAACAAGAAACAAATGATGCTACTAAAAATCAAATTAAGAAAGTTGAGAAGTTGAAAGCTGTTCATGTTCCAATGTATATGCTCATGATTGGATTTTTCAAGGTATTTATTGATAACTACTATAGTATTTGACTTGTATACTGAGTAATATTCTTCCCAAGTCCAATGAAATTAATGATTTTATTATGTAGTAAAAAAATTGTCTCATTTTATATGTGCATGCAGGTTGAGGCCAAATATCCTGCGGATTTGGTTTCTAAGTTTTACTATGCTAAACGAAAGCTGGTGTGGGAGATATTGCGAGATGGTTTAAAGGACAAGATTGAAATACAATGGCGGAATATTACAGCCATCCGAGCTATTATCGAGGATAATTTACCGGGTATCCTAGAAATTGAGGTGCGTTTTTCTTTTTTGTGCACGAAAGAATGTTCGACAAAAAACATATGTCAAATGTACCCAAAATAAAACAAAGAGAATGTCTAAATACACTGAGAAAAGATTCACATAGACAAGATTATAACATTTTTATCACATAATTGTTCTTTCTATTCTCATTGGACATTTTTGTAAATTATTTGATCCTACAGCTTGACAAAGTGCCATGCTTCTTTCGTGAGATTGAACCGAAGCCCGGAAAGCATACTGTGTGGACCTTATCTCATGACTTCACTCAGGGTCAAGCTTCCAAATACCGGTTTGTAATTTTTTTAGAGTGTTTCTTTTCGTGCCCTTTGCAACCTTTCATCTATATTCGGCTTAATTGTATCTATAGTTGTTTACAATATATCATTTTGTTGTTGATGGCAAATATATTTCTTCTCAGGAGGCACTATATTCAATTCCCTCCCGGAGTTCTTGATCAATACTACGCAAAGCTCTTGCAATGCGATAATCGATTGTTGGAATTGAGCCAGAGACCGTTTCCTAGTTCACAAGCTATTTATTTTGATTCGCATTTAGATCGAAGGACAACACAACTTAATTTTTGTCATGATGATTCACAAAACACCTTCGTCGCAGATGAGACCGTCAACAATAATCAAATGCTTCAAAATCCAATGATGTCTTCCTCTTGGAATCAAGGCTCTTATGATTGCACTTCACTTTCAATGGAGTCTGTCCCAAGTGCAAGTTGCATACAAGCACAACCAAGTGAACAAGCTTGGTTAAATAATTATGAATTACCTAGTCACCTTAATAACATGATGATAGGAAGCTACCATGACCAAGAAATTGAATTCAACACAACACAATCAATTGAAGCAAATCTTGTTTACAATTACAACACCAATACAAGCACACAAATTGATTGGTCTATGTTCAGCTGATTGCTCATCAAACTCCCTCCACTCATATTAAGTGTCATTTTTTGTTTTTTCACATAGATCGATAGTTGTAATTTGTAAATAAATAAGTGTACAATTTTTCATCATTTAATCATTATCACATTTGGGCTTTTAGAATGGAAGTCTATTTTCAAAGAACCAAATTATCAACCCATATATATTTGGAAGAATATGATTTATTCTTACATCTTAATAATAATCATAAACAACAAGTAAACTATTAACATGATTGTTAGATTAATTATTTAATTAATCAATTATGGATCGACAATAATCAATTATTAGAAATTATTATTAATATAAATTATGGTCTATTGTTGTTAAACACATATGATTGAGCTATGCTTGTTTTTGAATGGACCGTGATGGATTGAACCATTCATACGTTAAAACATAATGTTAAAACCTAACTCTGAAACACTGACGGCGATGAAGATAGTTCAGCTTTTCATATTTTTCTCTATAACGCCGTTATTCGAAATTCTAAAGGTACACACCATGATTTCTCTAATATGAAAATATGCTATAAGTTTGTATCTATTATTCATGGCAATTTCATTAAAATTTCCTTCAAGGATTTGATAGAATCACTACTCAGACTAGCATTACATATAAATAATGTGAGAATTTAACAAATGAGATAATTATTCAATCTTTTGTATGAGAATAACATAATACTATGTTGGTAAGGGAGGTGTTAAAATGATGTTTGGTGGGTGTAGATAGGAAGCCCCACGCTAGTAATAAAGAGGTAAAGAAAATTGCTACTTAAGCCCCTCTTATGCTCTTAGGCACCCCAAAAATTCCAAAATACCTCATTTTTAAACCATGGCTAGTTTGGTTTCTGGAAAACCAAATCTAAATAAATTTGTTTCGTATGATACGAAATTGTAAAAACGCACAACAACAACGAATAAAATCAATTGTTGCAGAAAACCACAATTTCATATCCTAGATGACAAAATTTTCAAAAAAACGGATGTTTCGGTAAACTACGGGACGAAATTGTGTATTTTGTACCTAGATGGCGTGACAAGGCAGAACTACTATATTTTGACATAATTTCGAATCCTAGTGACGAAATATATATATCCTTTGTTCTACGATACTAATGCCTTATTAAGGACATTTTGGTCACGACTTAAACTAACATAGGGGGCGAAAAAAGAGGTAAATAAACTTGGCCCAGGCCCAGTAACACACCATGCTGAACAATGTTGGTAGCATCCGGATCCTACACATACCACAACCACCGCCATTTCAGAAACCCGTCGAAGCTGCCACCGACACCAACCTCATCCACCATCCTCACCGCCGTAGCCATGTCAGCATCAAACCAAAACAAACAATCACATAATTCCGAAACTACCCCCACAATCACAGAGAATTACCCAATACCACTATCCCCTCAACTTCCACCAATCTCAAAGCAAATCGAACTCAACAGAGCCACAATCGCTACTTCAAATTCAGAACTCTTTTCTCTCTCAAAAACTCACATCATCTACGAAGACGAGTTCCTCTTAGCAGTTAACAAACCACAAGGAATCTACTGCGACAACGTACTCACTTCCCTTCAATCACAAAATTCCGTTACGGCGGAGCTTCATCTCGCTAATCGACTTGATCGTGACACAAGTGGCGTTATGTTGATAACAAAATCGCATAAGGTAGCTTCGAAGCTTGTTAAAGCATTCACTGATCATAAAGTGAAGAAAACTTACATTGCTTTTTGTACCGGTTTTGTTCCTGATTGGAAAACGATAACAGTTAAATCTGGTCACGGTAGGTCGAAATTCGGTGCGTGGAGAGTTTATGGTTTTTCCGATGCTGGCCGTGGATTACCGGGTGGATCGGTTGTTCGTGAAATGGAAACTTCGTTTGAGGTGTTATCGGTTAATGGAAAAGGGAGTTTTAGAGAGGTATCGGAGTTAGGGTTTGAAGAGAGTAGTGTGGTGGTTGTTGAAGAAAAAGCGGTGAAAATGGACGGTCGTGATGATCGGAATGAGATTGTGGTGAGAGCTTATCCGCGGAGTGGAAGAACGCATCAAATTCGGTTGCATTGTCAATATTTAGGGATTTCAATAATTGGAGATGTTAAATACGAAGGTGTTTATGAATGGAAAGGTGTGATTCATGATGGTCATCACCTTCATGCCGAAACATTGTCGTTTGATCATCCTGTTACCGGCGTTCGTGTTATGCTGCGTGCACCCCTTCCACAATGGGCGAACCAGGCGTTGCAATTGCAACCTTAAGGCGTAAGGAATCCGTGTTTTAGGTAGATGATGGAAGTCTGATTAGTTTATTGAGGTTTTTGCTAGCTAGTTTGTTATAGTATTACATTTTGGCTTTGATTGTTGTACATAATATAACTCTGCCTCAGTTTGCACAAATGATGTCATTTATGTTTGATATTGTTTAGTCAAGACAAAATTTTTGATATTGTAAACAAAGTTGAGTTAGTATGATTGCTATTGGGGATTCTCATGTGTGTCTGGACATCTTCAATGATAGAAATGAAGCATTGTATTGAAAACTAATATTTTTGGCAACAGTTTGTATTTATGCTACTACTAGTTTAAGTGATGCTTGTATTTGTATATGTGACCGTATCTTAATTAGGAACGTTGAATTCATTTATACACGGTTCAGTCAAATTGAAACAACAAATATATTACTTGTTAATCAAAACTGCTAGTTTAATTTATCCTCGGGATTTATCTATTAAGTTTCAAATAGTTGTTGAGAACAACCAGTTTCGTATATTCTATTTCTGATGGCCATGTGCAAGCTCCCATTGTATTATTTTGGCTTTTCTATAACATATGTTCAACAGTGGCATATGGACATGGGGATGTTAAGTGAGTTTTGTACAGAAATTCTGATACTAGTTGTGACTGCATTGATTTGGGATTTGGGTTTGTTTTGCTGCCATGGCTTTTTGTTTCAAGGGTCAGGACGTGTTTGCTGCTAAAAGCACTTGTGCTAACAACTGATATAGAAAAAGCTTAATATGAACTTTAGATTTGGAGAATGGTGTTTGGGGTCTTGAAGTTCCTATCAAGTGTGCCGAAATCCAGCAGACTGATTGTGTTGGGAATCTCTTCCTACTTCCCACTTATTAAGTTTAGCTATGCTAATGGCAAACCAACACTTCGTCTCTTTTGATACATTTCCAGGAGCTACTTTGTTTTTGTTTATCAACCAAGTATAGGTGCGTGCCCATCTTCATGTGAGTATTTGGTGCAATAATTTTCTTCTTTCTAGGCTCTTGTACCGAATATGAACCTTGCATTTATAACACGAAAGGTAATCTTTGTAAACAAGCACATGCTATTGCCATCTTAGTACTGTTGCCTTCTGGCATGGTGCTCTAACCCTGTCCTCTCTGGTTTTCTTTGGATGAAGATAGCAACCTATGCCGATGCTAGAACAACTCATGAAGCTATGAAGGAAAAAAGGAAAGGCTTATTTTTTTTGCTCTGGTGCAGTGATGGGCTTTCTTCTTGCTGCAAATAGCATGTTGGTGCTATCTATGATTCCCATATCAATTACAAGGACCCTGCCACAGAAAGTATCCGACTTTGAAATAAGTAAAATACCTAAATTTAAAGTCATATACTGGCTTGAGTTGAATGTTGAATCTGATGTGCCTTTTTAACAGGGTTTTATTATTGGATCGGCTGCATCTTTTGCATTGTTTGGTGCTTATGCGAGCAGAGAAGGCATTAAAACAATGTGAATGTCTTGACACCAAATGTTTTTATTGGTTTGACAATGGGAGCAATGCTTTCCTACTGGTTTTTAGTCATGACAATGAAGAGTGCTGAGAATGCAGCACTCAAAATGGTTGTAGAAGTTCATATGCAATTCAATTATATTTTCTGTCTTATATAGAGAAGAGCAAAACCAGATTATGCTACCTGCATAAGGGAGTGGAGTGATAAAGAAGTCAAGAGTTTGATCCCACTCCGAGCATGATACTAACATAGGTGCAGACACTCTTGTTGGCTTTATTGACATTCAAATTGTTTAAGATATTTTCATTTCTTCATAGTGGCAGTTTTAGGCTTAATTTTGTTGGCACTCTTGTTATTGCATTTAGAATTGACTATTTTAATTTTTTGTTGCAATTGTAAATTGGTTGGTGCTTAATTGCTAGTATTACTATTCATGTGGTATCATCCATTGGATTCAGAAGATCACAAGGTTGCTGTCATTGTACTCATGAGGGTTGGATGTATTGTTAATTAGGAGCATAATGATAAATGCTTACAGATTACGTATGTAGGGATGGGAATATACAAATTAAGCCAAGGTTAGATTTTGGAATCTAGGGTCACTTGTTGTGTACTTCATGGAACACTCTAGAATCATAAATAATGTGGCCCACATAATAATACTATGAATCTTAAATAGTAATGTGGCAGCAACTCTTATTGGTTGTAATTTCTGAGTCATCATCAAATGCTTCAAGTTTAAGCATCTACAATGAGAAACTCACATTTGAGTGCCTAAGTGGATTTTAAGGATACACATTAGTCATTTATAAATTTTTAATGATAATATTTAATAAACACTTAATCTTTCAAATCCATCACCTTAATTTTTTTACTAAATTAGTTTCACTGTTGACATTTTATATCATTATCAATAACACTATGTAATTACATTTCAATGCTTTAATATTAGAAAATGCCTATCCCATGGAAAGAGTGTTTAGCAATGCTACTCTCCTCAATAGGGATTCATTCCCTTTGCTCCACAATAGAATTGCCTTTTAGATAACAAGTTATATTGGATAATAAGACTCTCCTGTAGTAGATGATCTAATTTTTGAACATTAATAAAAATGAAGGCCGGCCATCCGTTGGATAATTTTACCATGAAAGTGTGTCGTTTTTTCTGTCTGCCTTCTTTGGATTTATGTTATTGTTCCAATTGAATTGTTAGTGGTTATCAATCATTACATATTTCAAGCATTAACACTTTCTTTATACAATCCTCGGTGATGACTTACAACTCTACGTATCATATTTAGAGCCAACGGTTTGTTTACATTGTTAGGAGATGATATATCAAAAGGAAAAAACTTTTTAGTAAGAAAGTTTGACAATAAGAATTGTAAGAATAAATTTTCATCTTTATTTACATTCATCACCATCCATAATTTTAAAAAAAAATTAGATTATATGATATCATCCTTTAAGATTATGTCACGTGTTAATTCTTGCATTTCTTGTGTAAAAAATTCTTACTAAATAGCAATGCTCTATATTTTTTTAACGGTGTTATGACATGGTGATATTATGACAAAATATGATTATACATCTATGTAAAAAATTACATCCTAAATGAGTTTATTACAACTCGTGCTAGTGCTTTGGTATGGTGTGATTCGACATAAATTTGGATTGGATTAAGTTGGGATAGAACCATTAAACCATGATGATGTCTTCTTTTGCTATTCTATCAATTATTCAAACATCATCTCTTACTTAAGTAGCGAATGGCATTTTTTCTTCAAATTTCTCATTTTTACTTATCTGTGACTTAAGTAGCGGATATGTAAAAATAGGACGCGGGAGAAACTCGTATGACGACAAAAGTAATCATCAACCATGATAGTAAGGTTGTCTATGGTGCTATTTTTCTGACTGGTTTGCCTTGCTTGGATCATGTTATATTACGCGACTAATTCTTTTGTTGTTCTATCTACTTTTCATTTCATTTTTATATTTTAGCTGGATGTTATAAAAATATTTAAAAAAATGTAAATGTTATCTGCTACTTAAACAGCAGACATTATAGAATTATAAAAATAAAATCAAAATTTTGATATGCGAAATATGTTGGATCACCATGAGAGGGCAGTCAATGGATCATCCACATTGGGTTTAAGAACAATTCACAAATGAGTTGGACACCACGCTTTAATCCAAAATCTTAATGCGTCAGGTTTATGGATATTCTCATTTATAAAATGTCTAATATCCACTATTCTAAGCAATGTGAGACTTACTCACACTTGCCACAACAATCTCCCTCTCAAGTGTGAGTCCATCCATTCTTGGATATACTCCCCCTCAAGCAGAAGCTTTCTTCATCCATACATTACACTCGTACCACCGTTATGCCACTTGCACTCAACGGGACCCGCCGTATGACCACCTTTATCAGGAAGACTTTCGACACAAGGAGTCGGTTGAATCCTTCGTCAAACAATCGGCTTTGATACCACTGTTGGGTCGCCAAGAGAGGGCAGTCAGAGGGATCATCCACATTGAATTTAAGAACAACTTTACAAGTGAGATAAACACCACACTTTAACCCAAAAACCTTAAGATGTTAGGTTTATGGGTCTTCTCATTTATAAAGTGTTAAACCTCCACTATTCTAAGCAATGTGGGACTTACTCACACTTGCCACAACAAAATATTCCTACCTTTGTCTACAGATCGAGAAGTAAAAATATACAATTCAAACATCACCTGCCTAGTTTCTATATTAATATCAATTATAAACAAAAATATTGTTGTTCCCATGAGTATAGCGCACTGAATTGGCAGGGTAATCACATTTTATATATAGAAACTAGAATTTGAAGTTCATACACTCAACTTATTCACTTTAAAGAGTGAAATTATCAATGGACTGCTTGACAATAATAATAATAATAATATTAAGGTTTAATTGTACTTTTTGATTTTCTATCGGATGAAACTCACGAAAATAGTCCTCCCTATTTAAAATTCAAACTTTTTAGTCCATCTATCTATATATTTGTTGCAATTTTGGTCTCAATGAGCTATTCTTACATAGGCACAACACATTTAGACACAAATTTAGGCACACACACATAAATTTAAAAAATTAAAAGACAAATAAAATGGTCACATCAATCAATATCATTTTATTCATTTTTTCTTTAATTTTTATCCTTCAATGTGAGTGTGTCTAAATTATATTTATTTGGATTTGTGCCCATATTAGAATTTCTCTGGTGTCAAGTTCTCAACCCATATGTTTACTTTAAAAATTGTGATTTATTATTTTCACCTTTTGTGACACTTCAAAAGGAATGAAGATAGTACTACTTTGTTCTTTATATGTGATGCATTCAATGTTATTGTTTCCATATTCCAATACAAATTAGTGGTGTTAATGAGAGATATTATATTTGGAAAAAGAGTAATACTAATTGCATTAAAAAAATTATAAAGGATTTTATATTTAGAGACAAAATTATTTTTTATAAAAAATTCCTATAATTTTTTTTTTACTGTAAATAATTCATATAATTAACAACGGAGAAAATGAATATCTTAAATAACAAAAGTTACCTCGTTCATCTAAAAAGCCCTTCACCCTCATTTGAGTCAACAAATAATGTCAAAATTAAATGATTGGATGATTGAAATTTTTACTTGATTCCCTCACATCAAAAAGCCATGAGAGAGAATTTCAATCCGGTAATTCATCCACCCAAGAAACTTTGGTACTGTAGTGTACTACACTTTGATTAAATTGAACATTGCACATGAATAGGGAAGGTACAAATGGACAAGAAACACTGGTAAGAGTATCAATACTTATGCTGGTCTTGCAATGCACATGCACAATTGACACCATTCTTCCCAAATTAGAAAAATTTGTGAATTTCATGAATAAGGAAATGTACAAATGGTGATGATTTACTTTTAGGCAGGGCTATACCACACTCACACACACTGACGTCGGAATCTAACTAAATTACCGGAACCGTACTTTTCATACACTCTCTCCTAAGTCTTAACACATGCTCATAGTCATAGGATTAGGTGATACTCCAATCTTAATTGGATAGTTAAAAAAAATAACATGTGAATAATTAAAAGTTTTCATAAACTATAAATTAAACTTAAATGTTATTTATTTTTGTAATTTAATTAATAATATGTGAATAATAAATTTATCTCAACGATTATATATCATAAAATTGTACGTACGTCACATCATTTAAAATATACTACAATATAAATGTCAAAAAAAAAAAATACATGTCAATATCATTTTTGAGTTAATATGAATATTGAATACAAGAAATTGAGAAAGAGACAAATTGATAAATTAGAAAATATGAAAATCAATTTTATGAACATATTGTGCTTAATTTTACATGACATATTTAAATATAAATTTTTGAATAAATTATATATGGTACATTTTTTTTGTATAAGGTTTTTTTTTATTACCATGTTATTGATATGAAATTTTCATTGTTGTTGTTGTTGTGGATTCTTCTTTTTCAACTAATTGTTTTACATGTGTAAGAGTCAGATATCTAACTTCTGATCACTTGTACCAATTTATTATTGGTATATATAGTATTTTTTAAAAAACAAAAACTCAAACCTTTATAAAAAAAATCGTATTTGATTTTACACAATTCTGACATCAATCACTTGCCTTAGCCGTGTGATTATAAATAGGGGTGTAATTAGACCGGTTTGGATCGGTTTTTGATGAATTCAAAGTCCGAACCAATGTGTACTCAATTGGTTCGGTTTGTCCTGTTTTTAAAAAATGAAACCGAACCAAACTAATCGGTTTGGTTCGGTTTTGTTCGGATACTTTGATCGGTTTTGTATGCATTTTTTTTGTAATATTTTTCCTAGTGTTATTTTTTTCTACTATTATTTTTTCAACAATACGTAATCAAATATCATCATACACAATAAAAAAAGGAATCACATTTCATAACAATAACATCATATTGAAACTCATAAAATTTTCAAACAGATTACAAAATACAATCCATAAATTTAATTCAAACTCATATATTCGAAACTCATAAAATTTACAAAAACTTATATTCACATAGTTAAAAAGATCGAAACTTAAATTTATAAAAACTTGAATTCACATAGTTATAAGCTTAAATTTAGGGCATGCCAGATCAAGAAATCTATATAAACAAGAAAAAATGTGTTCTCTTTTTAAAAATTTAAAAATCAATACTTGTTGTTCACACTATGTTTATATAACAATTACTTGAAAACCCAAAATCAAAACTAAATAAGGCATGTTTGGTTGCTATTTTAATCATGTATGGGTTAAAATTTATTCTATTATAGGTATCGGTTTGGTTCGGTTCAATCCAATGGATTTGAAAACGGAACCGAGAACCGAACCAAACCACATCGGTTTTTAATTGGTTCGGTTCGGTTTTTGATCCGAACCAAAAACGTCGGTTTTTTTTCGATTTGGATTGGATTGGATCATCGGTTTAATTGGATTTTTCTGATCCGCTTACACCCCTAATTATAAATGATAAAGAACGCTATTTTTGTAATTAATAATATTGATGTGTTGCTATTTATTTATCTATTTTGGAAAGGGACAATCTTATTGTGTTAATTTTAGACAAATATAAAACTTTGGAAAAATTACGTTCACCTCCCCTAAGTTTACTTTAAATGTCATAGACACCCCCTCTAGTTTTTAAATAGACACTCACCTCCCTTAAATTATAATTAAACAGTATATCAATACCTCCATTTTCTTTTAACGGTGTTTGTTTCAAGGAGAGTGAGTGTATTTTACCCTAAAACTTTTCTTTTAACACATTCTCTAACGTTTATAATTTTAACATTTGGAGCGTAAGTTAAGTTGATCAATAACAATAACCTAATAGCAAATGTTCTAATAAATCAAAGAAACATTAATATCGTTCATAAGGTAAAATTATCTATTCATAAAATAAAAAGATATTATAATACCATATCAAATCAAATCGAATCATATCTATTTACATCAATTTCGCAATATGTAACCAACATTTTATTTATTTGAACAAAAAACAAATTATTTGACCCCAAAAATATAGTAAAGGAGTGGTTGATTTTGTCTCCACGACAAGCATTAATACAGTGTTAAACAACACAACGTCCTTCAAAAATGAAAACGTAACAGCCCAATGGCAATACCGTAAATATCAAATAATTCTGCTTACGTGTCCATTTCCCACAGTCACAGTAATTACCAATAACACTTCGCCACGCAATACCAATGACAATCTAGACCAACGTGTCACTCATTCATTCGCCAAAATCTGCCACCTCTTGTCCACGTAAGCAACATCCACGTAAATTACCAAATTTACCCACTCCACTGAAAAAACCAATGTAAGAAAGAGCCACTATAAGAACTTCGAAGCTCAGTGTTAGAACAATCACAAGTAGCACTCACTCATTCTCTATCAACTAATTCCGTTGCAATGGCGATTAGGGTTCGTCACCCTAACTTTCTCTCTCTCATTGTTATCTCCATTCTCTCAATCGCTTCCGCTAAAGTTTTCTTCGAAGAACGCTTCGACGGTATAATCCATTTCTCTCTCGCTTTTTGATTTTCATTTTTCTAGATCGTGAACTTGAATTGAACGTTTATGTTTGTAGTTTATGGATTTTCAATTTTGTTATGTGCTGTGCTGCATTGTTTTGTGTTGAAATTTGGATTCGCTTTTCACGATCGGTGATTTTATAATGTGATTTGATTATTTGAATCTCGATCTGAGTGATTTGATAGTTCGATTTGAATTTTGAGTTTGACGTTAAGTTTTGAAATGAAGTGTCGTTATCTGGATTAGATCTGAGAATATGTGAATCTAACGTGCTGATTTAGTGATGTGACTTTGAAAATTAATTGGAATATTTGAGTAATGCATTGAAACCTTTCTGTTTTTGGTTTCGCACGTGTTTTTTGTTAAACTCGTCTTTGATCATGGATTAGTGACGAGTAATCAGCAGTGATAATTAACTGTATTTGAATTTAATTTTGTTTAAAATCTTTATGAATGAAATATATGCATTTCTGAAGATGTTGATTGCTTTGAGTTAAGTGTTCGGAATAAGTAGTTGTAGTTTTTTACTTCGAATTATTTGTAGTATCTGTTTATGTGCGGAATAAGTAATTGTTTTGAATTATCACTAATAGCGTTACTGCAACAGCTGTGATTTTTCTTTTTGAACGGTAGTATCTATAGTGTATACACTGTTCATGTTTTTACCTTAAATCAGTATTTTCCATTTTTCTAACTCATGTGCTTGTTACATTATGGTGAATAATACTAAAGATGGATGGGAAAGTCGGTGGGTAAAATCTGATTGGAAGAGAGATGAGAACTTAGCCGGGGAATGGAACTACACCTCTGGTCAATGGAATGGAGACGCTAATGACAAAGGTAAACTAAATTGCTACGTTGTAAAACCTTTTATTATTGTTGCAGGTGTTTACTTTTAAGTGAAAAATGATATTAAGGTTGCTTTTGTTGAATGTTTGATGTCTCTACAGGTATTCAAACAAGTGAAGATTATAGATTCTATGCTATCTCTGCTGAGTTCCCTGAATTCAGCAACAAGGATAACACCCTAGTCTTCCAATTTTCTGTTAAGCATGAACAGAAGCTTGACTGTGGTGGTGGTTACATGAAGTTGCTTAGCGGCGATGTTGATCAGAAGAAATTTGGCGGTGATACTCCTTACAGGTGATTTTTAATATCCTCCTGTTTTATTTTTCTTTCATGGCTAATGATGTCTATGATATATGGAAAAGAAAATAACTGGTTTTCTTACATTTGTTGTTATATTGCAGTATCATGTTTGGTCCAGATATCTGTGGTTACAGTACCAAGAAAGTACATGCTATTCTTACCTACAATGACACAAACCAGTTGATAAAGAAGGATGTTCCTTGCGAGACTGACCAACTTACTCATGTTTACACGTTCATCATCCGCCCAGATGCAACCTACAGCATCTTGATTGATAATGTCGAGAAGCAAACCGGCAGTCTCTACACTGATTGGAACCTTCTCCCACCAAAGAAAATCAAGGACCCTGAAGCCAAAAAAGTACCTTTTCCACCTACTGTTATAGCTTAATTACCAGATTCCTTTTGTTTTCTGTATTCATAGTTTCTAATCATAATTTCTATACTCGCAGCCAGAAGATTGGGATGACAAAGAGTTTATTCCTGATCCCGAGGATAAGAAACCAGAGGTAATACCTACTTTTTCCTTAAAGCCTGAGTTTGCCATGTTCCATGTGGTATATTAGTTATTGACTCTGATATCCTGTATTTGTAGGGATACGATGACATCCCTAAGGAAATCCCAGATCCTGATGCCAAAAAGGTTTTTTTTTTTTTTCCATTACTGTATTCATTCATCTCTCATTAATCATTATGTTGTGGGTACTGATTAGACTAATTGTTTCTGTAGCCTGAAGACTGGGATGATGAGGAAGATGGTGAGTGGACTGCACCTACCATTGCTAACCCAGAATACAAGGGCCCATGGAAGCCAAAGGTTTGTTTGTGTGGAAACATTAATTGAATGCATATTGCCATATGTTTATGAGAAGATTTTTTTTACTAACTTTGTGGGCTATGTCTCTCGGCAGAAAATCAAGAACCCCAACTACAGTGGAAAGTGGAAGGCCCCATTGATTGACAACCCAGGTTTATTTTTCATCCTTCTTTTCACAGTTGATGTTATGTAATTGCTTTTATGTATGAAATACATTTAACATTTGAAATATACATGTTTACCAGACTTCAAGGATGACCCTGATCTCTATGTTTTCCCCAAGCTGAAATATGTTGGCATTGAATTGTGGCAGGTAATGTTTCCATTATGTTTGCTTTGCACTTACTTCATTTGAGCCTTTTCGATACAAACTCTGACTAGCAAAATATTTAAACTTGGCAGGTGAAATCTGGTACCTTGTTTGACAATGTCGTTATTACCGATGATCCCGAGTATGCTAAGCAATTGGCTGAAGAAACATGGGGCAAGCAGAAGGATGTAAGTTGTTTCTATTCACATAATAAATTTTAGCCTTAAGTTAATAGTGCTGAATGGATGTTGATCTCTTTGGTGAAAATATGTTCATGCAGGCTGAGAAGGCAGCATTTGAAGAGGCTGAGAAGAAGAAAGAAGAAGAGGTAAATTTTGATTCTGAAAGCATATTTGAAACTTATCGTGTGGTTTACACATCACTACTTTTGTTTGGAAGACCATAAACTCTTCTCACACCTACCTTGCATTGAACTCATTGCCAGGAATCAAAGGACGATCCAGTTGACTCTGACGCTGAAGAGGATGACGAAGAAGCTGATGAAGCCAGCCACGACTCTGATGCTGATTCAAAGCCAGAAGCTGGTGAAGACAGCGATGAAAATAAAGAGGATGTACATGTAAGTTTATTCATCCCCTCAAATCTTAAACCAAGCTTTGATAACAATGTATTTAACAATTCTGTCCCCTTCTTTTTGTTTGCAGGATGAGCTCTAGGGTGTTTGCAAAGCATATGACATATGTGGAGCGGGCGAAAGTCTTACTCCGGAGTGGACGTTAAATCTTTTTTTTTAGCTGTGTAGTAATTTTCCCTTAGAAAACTGCAAGCAAAAACTTTAGCTTTTTGCTTCATCCCATTAGACTATTTCAGCTGATTAGGGAAGACAGCAATGTCTTGTTTGAATTTATCTTTATAATGTTTCGATCGAGTTTTCAGATAATGAAACTGTCTCAAAGTCCAATTTTCCAAAAGTATTTTATGTAGAACTCGTCTTTTCTGACGTCCAAAAGAATTATCTGAACGTACAATACTCTGCATCGGATAATCCATTAAAGTTTTGATTAGAAAACTAAAAAAGGTCAATTATTTTTTAAATATTCCATTAGTTTTAATCAAACACCGAAGGAGTGAACATCACCGTTTGGCTTAGCCAGTTGAATCGGGACAATTATTTGATCTTTTCAAAAGGATTTTTTCCGGCTTGGTAAAATAAACAGGGGTAAACTAAGGCTCATTGTGCCAAAAAACTGATAAGTTAGTTTTTATGTATCGCATAATTCATAATCAAATTTTACGCTTATGATTTATAAATTCATGGCAAAGAATATCGTTTGATAAAATTTTCTCTTATAAATTGAAACGGAGGGAGTATAATATTAAACTGGGGTCAATTTTTAGGTTTGAATATGATTCTCAATCCGGCAAAATCGGTACGAGTTCAAATAGGATGGTTTTAAAGTTATACAAATTTGCAAACATAATCATTTTGGCATAATATTTTTATAAATTCGTTTTGCATAAGTTGAATAAGTTTTACATGAGGAATATTGTATTCCATGGCAGCATGTAAGTGAAACACAAGGTGTGATATAAGCTACTTGAATAATCTTAGGTGAGTTGACAACATAAACTCCAATGTATCTTTGTCCAAAGCACAAAGAGGTAAGGTGACAATGGACTGCCTTAACGAATGCCTCTTTTTGGTTTGAAATAATCGGACCTGCTATCATTCAACATCACACTGATTTTCATTGAGACGTCACACAAGACAATGCCTCTTTTTGGTTTGAAATAATCGGACCTGCTATCATTCTACATCACACTGGTTTTCATTGAGACGTCACACAAGACAATTTTTATTTTATTTTATAGCGTTTACCATTTAAATAGCAGAAAAATAAAATGAAAAAAAATATAGAATGCGCAAGTAACCGATAAAATGGCAAAAGATGATCTCGTCACACAAAACATAATGAAGTTTAGCTTATCATTTTCTCGGAAAAACCAGTCTCATGCAAAACATTACCAATAATGCCTTTGTTACCCCGCATGTTCGCCATCATATGCAACATCTCATTGGGAATGAAAATATTTCCATTAATGTTCAAGTCACTTTAGAATGGAGATATAATATTAGATATTGGCCACAATGTACTTGAGCCTATTCACCACAATTTTGGTCAAAACTTTGTAGCTCACATTACAAAAAAGATATTGGCCGGAATTGATTAACAAACTCCGAATTTTCCACCTTTGAAATGAGGAAAGAGATAAAATATCAACCGTTGATCTAATGTTGTGTAACATGCACAAGTTTAAGACTTGTGTGTTAAATGTCATCCTCCTAAGATGAATGAAAATCCAAATTATGACCTTAATGAAAAGAAGAAAAATGGAGAAAAGGCTAGGCATAAAAATGACCACGAATAATTTTTTATTTTTAAATTAAATATTTATTTTAGGACAAAATTTAAGTGTATTTTTTAAATGATTTTTGTATGATTTTTAACTTAAAATACACTTTTATAACAAAAATATGGGATCAACTATTAGAAAACTTTAAAATAATAATAATAAAAAAAAGCATCAAAGGTCTAACTTTAATAATTGTAAATAAACAGACCAATTTAACCTTTATCATTTAATAAGATAAGATAAGATATATTCCTTCTAAGAGGAAGGAACAAAACACAAACACCCCAAAGGACAGATTGTTCATAGCATTAGCAGCAGAAGCGAAGTATTTTAGATTTTATTTACAGAAAAACAAAACAAAGAAATATAATAATTAGATATTATTAATTATCTTTATCTCCTCCTCCAGCAGTTGATTTTGGTTTCTTCACAATCAAAACAGGGCACTTTACATTCTGTGCACAGTGGTTGCTCACACTTCCAAGGAAAGCCCTGACATTCAACAATATCAAAAACAAAATTAATTTTACAATTCACATATGCTTAACTCATTATATCAAAAATAACTTTACAATTCAAATAAATTAAAGAAGACACATCTTAGATAAGAGAGAAATCTGGATTTACTACACACATTCATGCCATCAACAATGTGGATGGTCTAAATAATTATAAGTAAAATTTTATTTTTTATATTTATTAAAAAACTGATATATTTGATCTGTAATATAAACCATATACAACGGTTATCCAATGAATATGAAAATTTGACTTTTGCTTTAAATTAACGATGAGTGTAAGACATGTATGCCTAATAATTATGGTAAGTTTGACAAAATTATTGTGATGGACTGATCATGACAAACTCACCTCTTGATGACACCATATCCATGGCTTCCCATGACCAAGATATCAACACCCAATTTTTGAACAGCCTCACAGATTACATCCCTCGGGTCCCCATTCTCTATTCTTGTTTCCACCTAAACCATATAATACCACAATTTAATCATTAATTAATTTACTATGAGAAAAAAAGGTATACATACATCTGATTATATTCAAGATGGAATTCATATATCTAACTATTGTATATAGTTGATTGATAATATAAACATTGATGTATCTTATTACAAAAAATAAAATAAAAATTGATGTATCTAAACTATATTATAAATTAGATACATCGTTGTTTACGCACATTTTGGATGTCACCACAGATTAACTTGGCTTTCTCCAACACACAATCAGCAACTTGTTGGCTATACTTCTCCATGGTTGCCGTTATGTCTGATGAGAATAAGTATCCTGAAAAAATACATAATACACAAATTAATACTACTAATTAATTTTGTCAAAAAAGAAAAATACAACTAATTAGTAGAGTTTACAAAATTAAGCTAGCTAAAACTATGACCAATCGGATTGGTCTAGTTCTAGCCAATAGGGCTATTCGTGAATTAAAGTTTAAATCTCGACCAACTAATAGTGTCTCGAATAAGATTACTTTAGACAGACGACATACCTGTGCCATCGAAGGCAGAATAAACGACACGAGGAGGCTTAACATAGAGGAGGATAAGATGATCTTTGGAATTTTGAAAAATTAAGTTCTTGAGGCACCATGTGAGAGCATATATGCTCTCATCACCTTCATCAATAGCTACCATGATTCTTCTTCCATTTTCTGTTATGCCAGCCATTTCCTAGTACAACTTGATGATAATTTGCTTTGAGATATATAGAATATAGATCACAAGGTTAATTGTAAGTAATTGAGTGTAGTAGAAATTAAACTTTAATATATATGCACAATAGTTTGTTTATTATTTATAGTTTTCCATATAAGTAAGTTTTTAAGTATTTTATTAGTTTTAGCTTAGCTTGAGGGGACATAAAACAAACAAAGCAAGCACCTAGTATTTTATTTTTGAATGGATAAAGATTTAGTTGATAGAATCAAATCTATTGGCGGTTTCATGGTTTGATATTTCTGGTTTTCGGTATTTCAACACAGTGGGCCTTCAAGATTAGCATGATAACTTTACCTTTTGAATAAATAATAAAATTTCGACAAAGGAAAAAAAGGAGAATTATATTAAAATTGAAGGCAACTGTGGTGGGCAATTCTATGATTGACAAGTGTTAATTATATGTGACTTGCTAGTTGGACAAGCACACAGAATCCTGTCTTCTATAAATAGGATTTAGATCATTTAATAATAATAAAAAATACTCTACCAATATAGTACGTTTTTATCTACGGATAAGGAAGACGCTACTACTTCCGTCCCAATTTATTTGAGCCATTTAAAATGTTTATTTTATTCATATATCTATAGAGAAGAATTGTAAGAAGAAATCTTCATCTTTGTTTATATCAACTATCCCATAATTTTCACTAAAAGAGAAGATTAAAATTACATCATCTTATAAGATAATGTCATGTGTTATTCTTACATTTCTTCTCTAAAATAATTCTTACTAAATATCAATGCTCAAATGATAATTATCATAACAAAAATTCAAACACATCTATGAAATTTCAGGTTTAAATTTGAATAAAAATATTCAACCTAATAATATTAGTTTTTATCAATTGAGTTACATTTTTCGAGATTAAAATACTCTACTTTGATCATGCTAAATATTCTAATAATCCATTTTGAAAATATTTGTTAGTAGTTTTTCATGTTGAAAAGTTACTAAAATATACAACTATAAATTATTTTTCATGTTACATGTTAACAATAATTTTCATATTAATAAAAAAAATTAATATAACTTTGATTATTAACGGTGTGTGGTATATCTTAATATTCTTACTTCTATTAATTTTGATATAAAGTGTTATACTCCTTTTTTTTTTTACAGAAATATAAATATGCTATACTATAATGGTAAATTCCGTATATGTAACAAATATAGATGGAAATAATATTGATTTTTTTTACCAGAGATTTGAATGGTAAGGTTATTATGGATAGTTGGTTTTAAATTATCGGATGTGGTTTGAGTAACTCGGTTTAGTTTATGAATAATCTCTAATCCGTGCAGAACAATTGCATTTCTAGCCTATGACGTCAAAGACAGACATTGGCATGAAGTCTTTAAATAATTGTTATAAATTAATTTTATAAAATAACCAATTTTTTATTAAAATGGATTTGGATTATTAACCAAACCATAAATTTGGATTGGTGTGGTGTGGTTTTTAAACCATGCACACCCTTAATTATAACAATTATTTACGGGTTTGATGGTTATTTTGATTGTCCAAAAAACTGAGAGAAATTGTTCTTCAATAGTGTATGTCAATTAGATGCAAAATATCAAAGTGAATAAGTTCGAATACGGTTAGGTTTGAAAAATTCGACTTTTACACTTAAATATTGAAAGAAAAAAAAAAGTATTTTTGTGTCTATAAATCGAGTTATGATCATCCTTTGGATTCATGATTAGAGTCAGACAATCTTGTAAATCTGATTCGGTTCAACATACCTCTCTAGAATCACGACTTGAGTTATGTGTAGTTAAAAGGGAAAATCGATTTTTTTCCGTCTATTCCAAAGTATTCACTTGTGTTCATACTATTGATTAGATTTATAATTGATCATGACTCTGATCATGATCCTAATCTTATTTGTAGTTTTCTCGTATTTTAACACACTATGCATGTACACTTTTCTATCCACTTCTTGTATGAATGATTCACAAATTCTCACATTCTCAAAAATCCTCTTTTCCTCGCTTTCTCTTTAATTTTTAAAAAAACTTACAAAGCTTTTGAGTGATTTTTCTATGGCTATGAATTCAACCAACATTCAATTTTGAGTGATTTGAATATCTTGATTTTTATAGTAACATCAAGGATCAAAGGGTAAAAAAAAGGTGGATCTTCTTGTTAATCAAGGTGCGATTGAGTTTCTCTAGAGATCAAAGTTCAAGAAAATGGATGGATCTTTATAGTTGAATTGAAGGAAATTCAAGGTTGAGTTGTCCTTATGAAAGCAATCCGAAAAAAATCTCCAGCCAATAAATAAAAATAAGCAAAATCAACTCACAATAATATTTTACAATGCAATTTTTGCAAACCGAAATTGCAACTTATCAAACTCTCACACAATTTCATTTTTTTACAATGATTAAAATTGCAAACTCTCTCGACTATAATTTTTGCACGGAAAACTGTAAATCATCTTCAACTACATAATTTGCAGAGAACAATTACAAACTCTCCTCTCATGATTCACAACTACCCTAATTAGACTAGAGTTGTTGTGGTGAACAAAAGTCAATATAACTCTTCATATTTATAATAACTTTCTACTAGGGCTGGGTAAAAAACCGCAGCCCGGCCCAATCCGCAAAAAACCGAAAAAAAGGAGGAAAATGGGTGGGTCAAAAAGGGTCACAGGTCAACGGTTTTAAAGTGCAGTTTGGGGTGGGTCTTTCTGGGCGGATACGGGTACCAAGATCTGGCCCAACGGAGTCCAGACCCGCCCGCATATATAGAGAGAATAAGAAAAGTTAAAACGCAGTCGTTTTTTATTAGGGTTTTGATACCCACATATATATTCAACCATAGTTCTTCTCACCTCTTTTCTCAGACACAAACCGCGCCTCCTCTCATACTTCACTTTGCCATGGAGTCAAACAATTACTTTGAAGCTCTCTCTCACTCTCAGTCACAAAAACAACTCTAAAGCTCTCTCACTCTCAGTTACCACCACCATCCCCACACAATCTGTTCACTAACCCCCACATTCACCAACTTTTCAAACCCATAACTCGATCTTTGTTTCTTGGTTCTACAACTTCACTTAAATCAAAGGTTAGGTTTGTTTAATTTTTTAATTTGTTTCTTCAACAGTTTCGTTTTTTTTTTTTTTTACCAATTCTTGTTTGATTTAGGGTTTCTAACACTTAGATTTGTTGTTATTTCATGATTCTCATATTTATCTGCATATTTTCTGGATGGATCTAAACTCTAAAGGTATAACTTTGTTACTGATTTTATTTTTTGAATTTTGACATTTTAATTGTTTTTATTTGTTCCTTCTAACATATTTTTTTCCTTTCATGATACGTACCTTTCAAATCTGCAGACCAAAAGGTTAGTTTTTTTTTTGTTGCATTTTTCGAGTTTGATTTTTACTTCTTTGGTTTAGGGTTTGTAATAATATTTTACTTTGCATCTATTAAGTAATCCATTGTTTTTAGCTTATATTACTATTTTAAAACATTGATTTTCCCTTTGGCTCTGTTATAGTGTTTGGTTATACTTCCTGGAGGTTTACTTTGTGTGTAGTTTAGGCTTAAATTTTTATTTATTTTAATTTTTGTTAAGTGTGTTTGCTTGTTGCTAAGTTACAGTGACCTCTTATCTTCTCATGAGAGTTTATATTCAAACAACTTCCTTTTAACTTTAAAATATGTCATGAGAGTTTATCTTCTATGAGAGTTTTAAATTTTTGGTATTTTACATTTTTTATTTGTTAATTCTATTGCCTAAAATATGTATCTTTTTATGGCATTATGGCTTGGAAAGATGAATCAAGAAGCTAACGCAACAACTCAAGGAGCAATGAACGCCGCAAATCACAGATTATTAACTGATTTTTTTTACTGTTTTGGGACTGATTATTGACTAATTTTTTTTACTGTTTTATACCAACCTTGTTAGTTTAGTAATGGGAACCAATGGAAAGAAAGACATGAAGAAGAGGTTGAAAAGGTTTAATGATATAGAATCAGGTACTGATTTTTGTTTGCTTCAATGTTTGATAACACTTGTTCATAATTAATTATTTATTTATTTTTTCAATTTTGTTTTCAATCTTCATGAACGTAACAGCTGGAGAACACTTCCCCTGTTTTGTATAATGGTTGGATTATGCATGGATTCTATGAGAAGAAGGAATGTGCTTACATTTTTAAATTATTGTTTCATCAAATTATAGCTTTTAATTTGTTTAGATTTAACATGAATGAATTTATGTTTATGAATTGTTGGTTAAAACTTAATTATTGAAATAATCTAATTGTGATTATGCAGAATTTGAACTTGAGACAATTTGTGCAGCTTGTGACACCAGATTATGCTAATGCTACTGCACAATGCAAATGTTATTGCATGATTGCTTACTTAATTAGATAATGTGACTTTATTCTTAGTGGATGACTGTATTAAACTTTAATATTTACAATGGTGTTATGCAACTTTTGTCCAACATAATATGTTACATACTATCTATTTTAGTCAAATTATGGTTGATGGTACTATTTATAACTTCTATCTAGTATTAATTTTAATTAATACAAATGTGAATGTTATTCATCACAATTAGTTTTTGTTTTTAATATTTATTTTAGAAGTCTGAGGACTAAATTTGGCAAACTTCCAAATTTGGATTTCATGTTTTTTAGGTAAATAGATAAGAATAAACTTGAGCAGGATGTAATTTTGTTGTCAAAGTTTTAATTATTTCAATTTTATATATTTTAAAAAAATATCTTGGTCTGTTTGTTAAATTAAACCGAATCAAACCGCCCGATAACCCGTTCAAACCGCAAACCGAAACCCGCGAAAACCGTTCTCAATATATGGTCGGATTGGGCCATAAATATTGACTCTGCGGTTTGAGTTGGGTGATCACTTTGGGCCCAAATCCGCCCGAACCCGCCCAATTCCCACCCCTACTTTCTACATCTTTTTACTTTTCCAACTACTACAATTCTACAAAGATGCAACAATCCTCTGTATTTTTTCCGGCTTTCAGCTTCAGTTCCCTTCCGCCATTTTTCTTTCATTTTGCATCATTTGACTTTAATAATAAAGGATAATAAATCTCGCGAAAAAAAAAACCAAAGGATAATAAATCTAGGATTTTAAACTTTTTCATTTTGGGATTCTTGTTTGGATATTTTTGATTTTGTATAGAACTTGTAATTTGTACAAGTATCAAGTCTGGTGGTGAGCTTCTTAGAGATTTTGATGCGGTGGTTTTTGTTGGTTAACATTATTTACAAAATCTCCAAGAAACAATTGCCCAGAAACAATAATGTATTTATTTTTATGGGATTTCATTTTTCTTCTCGGTGAACATGAAAACAATTGCCTAGAAAAATATTTACAAAAATAATAGGTTTCAAAAGAAATAGTAAGAAATAGAACTTAAAAAAATAAAATTATATTTGACTTTTTGGTAAAGGTTACTTTTGTCATTTTGGATAATCAACATATTTTTCTCTCTTCTATTTCTCTTATTTTTCTCTTAAAATAAACAACACATCAAATCTATTCTATTTCTTACATATTTCTCTCTTCTTATACTCTTTCTCACATATTTCTCTCTTCTTATCTTCTTCTCACAACCAAACACACCCTAAGTGTTGATGTCATGGTATTTTTGACATGTACGATAGAAAAAAGTGTTCACGAGTGAAGCTATCTTCATAAAAAATCTCAAACCTATAGTCATGTGGTCCTTAACCTCATCACGAGCTTCATCAAGAAGTCAAACAAATTGGTATTACCAATTTATTTTCCAATAACATGCTTCAGACTTTGCTAGCCATGATTTGCAAAATCTCCATTTGAATTTTAGAAGATTTATAAATAGCATTTCGTGGAGCATTCAATAGCACAATACTAGCAACTTTGTCATATTGCTACTATTAGGTTGCTAGTATTGTGTTATTAGATGCCACACGACTCCGTTTAGTAAAATTAAGCTATAAACTAGCTTATAGCTGATAGCTGAAAAGGTAACTGATCGAAATAAAAGTGTTTGATAAAATTAGTTTTAAAGTGATTGATAAATTTAAAATGACTAAAAAGGACATTATGTGTTAGTGGGAAGTTTTTTTATTTAAAAAAATAATAAAAGTAAATTAAAGGTTAAAAATGGAAAGAAAAAAAAAACTGTAAACGCGATAAGCTCATACGCTACATAAAATAACATATCAAAAAAAGCTATAAGCTAGTGAGAAAAGCTTTTTACCAAACACATCTATTTTTTTCAAACAAGCTTATAAACTAGTCTAATAATCTATACCAAACACACCCAAAATGCTATTACAAATCTTCTAAAATTCAAATGGAGTTTTTGCAATACAAGATAGTAATGTGGGAGGCAACATGTATTAAAACATCACGTGAAAGATTCGAGACTTATTGAATAGTATAATTTGGAAGGTTCAACTTACTCATATTTTTCGTAAGGCAAACAGATACACATATATTTTGATAAATATGATTCTAAATTAGAAGTTGATATGATAATCTACCATGAACCTCCATTAGTGGTGCGACAAGTTTTGTATAAAGATTTTAGAGATGTTTCCTTATCCCACTTAATTTTGATGTAATTCTTTTCTTTTTGAACTTTGGTCCTTTATAATAAAAAAAAAAATTTTACTTAAGAAAATAAAAAATTAATATTATATTTTTTAGAATATATATATTATTTTTTTTGACGGAAGAATAGGAACCGGATCATCTCCTTCATAAATTACCTCCTTCTCTCTCCTTCATTAAATCCTCACCATCAAATCAATCCAATGGACAAGAAACTAAAAGACAAAAAACATGTTATCCCACCCAACCGTGAACTTATTCTTTCTTCCTCTATAGCAAAATCTGCAACAAAAAAAAAAAAAAAAAATCCAAAACGGCGCTGTTACAGACTTACACAGCTGCAATAGTGATACCACTAAATCAAATTCATGTTATACTCATCATCATGCTTTGATTTAGTGATACCATTGTTCTTGTTTCTTATTTTTTTCCCCTCCCATCTGTTTCTTGGTGCTGTTTTTTTTTATTTTTTGTTCTTGTTTCTTAGTTAGTTATAATATTGCTGCATCGTGTGTTATGTTCACTGCCTTTGACCACCGCATCACCTATCACCGTATCGTCGACCACCGTGTATCCCTCCCACCGCTGCGTCACCAATCACCGTGAATAATAGTTGTCTAAGTTGCTGTGGTGGTTTCGTGAGATTCACAATCGTGGGATCCCGCCGCTACGTCGCCGGTCTCCGGCCGCTGTTCACCGGTCATCTTGAATAAGAACCTTCCAAGTCGGTGGTGGTTGTTCAGATTTTAAGGATTTGGTTAAAAAGGATTAAAATATACTGATTTTCTAATTTTATTATGTTTTGAATTTTGGACCATGAGATCAATCTGGCGGTCAGGATTTAGAGAAGAGAGAGAATGAGCGATCCGGTTCCGGAAGACTATATATATTATTGATCAACCAATAAAAAAAATTTGGAATCAATTTTGCTGAACCTCCGTTAAAAATCAAAACTGGAACAATAACAATAACAATCTTTACTCTCTCACCAATTAAAACCCTAAAAAACAACAAAACTCATCAGCTCACTCAAATCGCGCTTCTCGCATTCACCTCAACGTCGCCGGAGTTTATCGTCGTTCGTCAGAAAGAGTGACAAATTCCAGGTATTCATTTATTAATTAATTATTTTCTTCAAATTTTCCAATCGGATTCGCATTTTCAGCGGCGCAATTAACAACATATGGTTTTGTTTCTTACCTTTCAATGTATGTTTTTGTTTTTAGGGTTTGTGATGGATGTGGAGTGGTCTGAATCACGGTATGATGATAGAAGCGACAAAGATGATTCTCCAGTTAGGGCACATTATGATGATGAGGATGATGGTGGTGTTGATAGGTCTAGTAGGCATAGGAGCAAGGATAGGAAGAAAAGCGATAAGGAACACCGGAGTATAGAGAAGGATAGAGGTTCTGGAAGGGAACGTAATAGGGATGAGCGTGAAAAGGATAGGGGTAAAGATGGTAAGGTAAGGGAGAAGGATTATGATAGAGAGAAATACAGGGAGAAAGAGCGTGAGCGCGAGAGGGATAGAGATAGAGATAGAGATAAGAAGGATCGTGGTAAGGATAGAGACCGTGAGAAGGACAGGGAGATCGAGAAAGATAGCGATAGGGTGCGAGAGAAGGAAAGGGGGAAAGAGAAGACTAGGGATAGGGATAGAGAAAGGGATAAGGTAAAGGAAAGGGAGCGCGAGAAACACAGAGATGGACAAAGTTATAGAGATGGGGATCGGGATAAGGGGAAAGATAAAGTTAGAGAGGAGAGGGAGAAGGAGACTGATCGAGATAAAGATAGGTCAAGGGATAGAGGAAGTAGAAGGACTCATGAGGAAGATTATGAATCGGGTAATCTTGATGATAAATTAGATTATCATGAAAAGAGAGATGAAGAGGTTGGCAAACATGCAAAGTCTTCAAAACCCGATCAAGATGATAAAGATGGTGAAACAACAGCACACCTGTCCTCGAAAGAACTTGAAGAACGTATTTTGAGGTAAGTCATTTTTATGTTAAATCGCTTCATAGTTGTTTTGCTTTTGTTATGATCAAGTATTAAATTGTGCACTCTGCAAAGTAAATATAAATATTTACTTCATGCTTCAGGTCACAAACTCATAATTATATATTAGTTGGCGAATCCTGAATGCTTAGAATTTTGATGGCTCTTTTGTAGAATTCAGACAAGGTTAGTTCATGTCATTGTTGCTTGTATGATGTCTTAAATTTGGGTTTAGATCCTAACCCAACCCCAAAAATTGACTTTTTAGGTGAGGACAGCCATTGCCAAAGCCTTATAAGCTCTACTTATGGCATATATGTAGGTGAGGTGGGTCTAAACACACCCAACCCAACACAATGAAGTGTTGGAGGTTGCTACGACGGCGGGTCAAAGTTGCCACAATAAATGCTCTGGAGTCTATAGAGGCCGCGTTTTAGTGTAGCAGTTTTGGGTAGTAGCTGTAGCGCCACCAATTGCAACAGCTATAGTCATTTTACCTCAACTTATTGCCGTTCCCTCTATTTTTTTTTCCGGGTCATTTCACCCCAAAATTCTGAATAACAACAAAATGGTCTCGCCTGTCATCTCATGTCTTATCCAAAATGGTTTCATCTCCCCTTCTTACCTTGTGGGGCCTTCTGTGGGTTTTTCTGTGACTTTCTAGTTGTCTTTCGTGTGATTTTCTGGTGTCCCTCCTCCGGAAACAATCACTTTGCAAAAACAAAAACAAAACAGAATGAGAAACCAAGCTGCCTCTATAGAGATGCATAAAAAGTATAGGCAAAATAGTAGGAGGAATGAGGTCTAGCAGTGAAGAGAGTGGACTTGGTGACGAGTAAGAGCTTTGAGATAGTGATTCCATTTAAGGAATCACTTGTATATATTTTAATTGCTTAGATGAGTTATTTCAAACCTTAAAGGCTAAAACTTATTTGCTTTATACTGGGTTTGAATATTGGTAGCCGTGAATTTGATTATTAGTTATGTATATGTCTTTAGTTTTTTATGTTCTATATTTTAGCTTTTATGTGTAAGGTATAAATTTCTTGTATTGTTTTCCTAAAAACTGACATAGCAATCATATTGCTACCCGCTATACCGTCAAAGCATTTTTGGGGTATGATTGTTAAACAGAAAAAATAGATAAAAGATGAGAAGATGAGTAGGAGTTTGCTTCAATTGGTTTCAGGGCCAATTCATGTAGGGAACAATTAGCTAGGATTTTTACGGGAAGCATTTTTTTGTTAAGGTTTGTGAAGAAATGGAATCTGGTTGATTGTTAGACACAAAAAATGGATAAAAGATGAGAAGATGGAACGGAAACCTTGATTTTTAACGCAGTCAGGATCTCTTTGGCATCACACACATGCTTTAATTGTACTACGGAACCACGGAGCAAGCAATTTGATGCCACAATTAATCAATCAATCTCATTATAATTTTGCTAAAATTAAGCTTGAAAACTGTTATGAACCTATTCTAACTCATTGTTCCATGAAGATTTCTAATCCTGTAAGGATGGAAATCCATCTAATCAATCATAAGGTAATCTTTGGACAAAAAATCCATTTTAACTCATAGAATAAAACCCATTCCCTAGTACAACCAAAGACCAGTAAAGATGTGAACTATTAAGACTCCCCTATGACTGAAAAAAAAAATAGATGGAGTAATGATAAATGTGAAAATAGGTCAGATCTATGAAACGATAATCAACCAGAGTAACCATACTAAATCATGTATTTTTATTTATAATTTTCGTTGATAACTTACTCTTTCTTGCTTCTGAAAAAAACACTTAAATTGCGTTCTTTTCTACCTTTCTTGGGACTCATGTTTCTTTTTAAATAAAAAAAACATTTATAACTAATTTGTTTTAAAGAAGTGCAAACATTGGGATACACCTTAATTGGCTAAATGGGCCTGGCCACCTAGATTTGAGCTTGTGAGGGAACAACCTCAGTCTTGAATTATACAGCAGCACTTGCTTCCCTTCTTGTAGCTCCCTTTTCTGAATTCTTGTCATACCATTACCAGCTTAATACCCTCTCTCCATAAAAATGGGGAAGTAGTGGAGTGCATCCCTCTCCCCTACCCTCCTTAAGTTTTCCAAACAGGGGTTTGGGCCGCTTACCTTCCTCTGTTCCCCCCTCTTTATTTCTCTTCAAATTTAGGCTTTTTTATGCTGGAGTTTCTATTAGCAACTTGTTAATTTATTTTGATTATCTATGATCTGAAACATTATGTTTTTATGGTCATGAAATCAATTATATTGTGACAAATGACAGTATCCTCTTAATTTATTATTTTGGATAGGATGAAAGAAACAAGGACAAAGAAACAATCTGAAGCTGCTTCCGAGATCTCATCATGGGTTAATAAAAGCCGTAAGATTGAAAAGAAAAGAGTGTTGCAGCTCTCAAAGATTTTTGAGGAGCAGGTTTTTTACTCATCTAGTACCTTTTTATTATGTTGCAATGTTGTTTGTGTAAGTTTTTTTTTTTAGGTATGTAATCAATATTTTGTGATCTAAATTTTGTAGGACAACATCGCAGTAGAGGGAAGTGACGACGAGGATACGACCCATCACACTGGTACATTACTTTCTGTTTCTATATCCTGTAAAGTTCTGTATTATGTATTTATTCACAGAAGTGGGACAACTGTCCTAACATCGAAGCATATACATGCAAACCGAGGAGGCAGCTGTCCTAGCAGTTGTGTAATTCATTAGTAAACTGAGGTATACAATAGCAACAGAAAGGGTATGGAATACAAAACAGAGAAGTGTTTGCACACTTACAATATTATTTCAAAATATACCTCTACTTTCATAATTCTCCTATTTATACAAGTACTTCTCTAGTTAAGCAAATAGCTAACTAACTAACTTTCTTAACTTATTCTACTAATCTATATCCTAATGCGGACTGCGAGAAAATCACCGGTGCTGATGCCGGAACAGTTGCTGACGACGGAGACAAATTTGCTGCACATGAAAAGTGGGTACAGTGGATGGTTTTCAGAAAAATTGAGGGAAATGTAAACTCTTGAGAATCAGAACGCTGAATGAGGGAGACATTCCTTGCAGTAGGCACAGTTGTGACTCCTCGTATTTATAGTGAGTCACAGATGGTAAAACAGTAGTTAACTGTAACACAACATAAAACTAACAAACTCAAGAATTCTTTACATAACATAAAACTATTAGATTGGTGAGCATAAGGGGGAGCAGTAGAAGTGTAGAACTTGAGGTATATACTCTATTAACATTTAATCCCTTTATTTGTGTCATAAATCATAATAGCCATCCAGCTATCCCTATACTGCTATAGTGGTTATGTAGTTAACCACTTGGTGCTGCTGTCCGAGATTCAAAACTATGGTTTAAATCAATCTCTTAAAATTGATTGAAAAGGTGGAGCTACTGGTTTGTGGTTTAATGGTTCAAGCGTGGCAAATCGTGATTCTTGATGCAAAATATTAAGTAATAAGTTCATACAACATATAAAAAAAAAAATAGGTTAATTGTTAGTATTATTTATTATAAAGATAAGTTCAATTTTAAATTCATATAAACTAATCACATTGTGTTCTGTAAGATTTAGTGATTGCTTATAAAAATCCACGTATATGGAAGTTTGTAGCTATATCAGTTTTTACTGGTTTTACTGGCTCTGGACCTGTTTGACTGGTTCATTATTACTGGTTCTTCAACTAGTCGGTTTTTTGGGTTAAACAGATTGAGCACTCGACCATTTTCTGGTTCAGCAGATCAAATGGTCTGTCTGAATTTTAATACACAGGCTGGTATTTTATAGCTTAAAGCACTAAACTTTATACAGCTCCCCATTGCCTAGTGACATTTAGTTAATTTTTTGGAGGTTAATAATCCGATTCTTGATAATCTGATTGGTAATGTATACTTGTGTGCTGAATATCATACAGATCACCTGGCGGGGGTGAAAGTCCTTCATGGCCTTGACAAAGTTGCGGAAGGTGGTACTGTAGTTCTGACTATCAGAGATCAGCCTATACTTGCTGATGGTGATGTTAACGAAGGTACAACTGCTTGGTGCTCTTTCCTATATTATTCTTGTCTGAATTTTTGAGTTCTGTGTCATGTAAAATAATTTGTTTTTCTCACATGCCAGACGTTGATATGCTTGAGAATGTGGAAATCGGAGAACAAAAACGCCGAAATGATGCTTATAAAGCTGCTAAAAAGAAAACTGGCATATACGACGATAAGTAAGATGAACCGTTCTATTTTTGGTTTTGTGATTGATATACTTATATAGAAACTGAAGTGTTGTAAAATGAAATCTTTAATCTGACCAAGCACATGAATTTCAGGTTCAATGATGACCCCTTCGCAGAAAAGAAGATACTTCCAAAATATGATGATCCGGCTGCTGAAGAGGTATGTTGCTTCATTGTTTCTTTGTACATTTCAAAGCAAAAAATGTTGAGCAATGTAGTTTTTGTGAATGCTTATACTCATCTAAGTTTTTTGTCAGGGTTTAACTTTGGATGAAAGAGGACGATTCTCAGGCGAAGCTGAAAAGAAACTTGAAGAGGTCAGGATTTGCTTTTTTAATTATATTAATTTTATTTTTTATGAAATACTTTACAAGAAAGTAAAGATGGAGCTTCAGTTTTTCTACGGTTATGGAATTTCCATGGCTGTGAGCTTTCTATGATTGACAATAGGACAATATGATATCATTTGGTCCATGATAGAGAAGTGGGCTTAGTGGCAGAAGTGAATGTTCATCCCAGGAATGTGTGGAGGGTTTATGAGAGGAGGGGTAAGACAAGTAAAAAGAATGATGAGATGGCAGTGGATGTAACAAACTGATGAGGGGAAGGGTAGTGCATTTATGTAAGGAGTGAGATCATAGTGAGGGGGAATCGTTCAGATATTTTGTTGCAAGTTTGTTAGGCAGAGAGATGATCTTTCTATAGGAGCATTGCTCTTGTCAGTTTAGGAATTATTAGTTCCTTGCTGAAGTTTCTATCCCTCTTCTCATTTTACTGTGTTTTTCCGTGATCCATTACTGTTTTCGTATTAGTCCATTTAATGGATCCCACATAGGGGAAAAGCCTTTTGTTGTTATTTTTGCATGAGCTTTCTGCGGTCAGAATATTGTTTATGACATTTCTTGTTGTATGAGCTTTTTGTGATCAGAATATTATTTTCTATGACTTTATATCTCTAATTGTATTCCTTAGCAAGTACTTTTCTCCTCTTGAAATTGTTCCTTAGAATTGTATTGAATTAGCTACAGGAATCTGTCATGTGTTTTCCTCTTTTATTGTTTAGCTGAGGGGTATCTTCTTTTCCTATTTACAGCTCCGAAGAAGGTTAACTGGTGTTTCTACTAATAACTTTGAAGATCTTACTTCATCTGGAAAGGTATCATCAGACTACTATTCTCATGAAGAAATGCTTAAATTTAAGAAGCCCAAGAAGAAAAAGTCCTTACGGAAAAAAGATAAGCTGGACATTAATGCCCTTGAAGCTGAAGCTATCTCTTCAGGATTGGGTGTTAGTGACCTTGGTTCTCGGAAAGATCCAAAGAGGCAAGCCATCAAAGATGAACAAGAAAGATTGGCAGCTGAAATGAGAAATAATGCTTACCAGTCTGCTTATGCTAAAGCAGATGAAGCCTCCAAATTACTTCGTCCAGAACAATCTCTGAATATTAAAACAGGGGAGGAAGATGAAACTCCAGTTTTTGCAGATGATGACGAGGATCTTCGTAAATCCTTAGAGAAAGCAAGACGACTAGCTCTTAAGAAACAGGAGGAGAAAGGAGCATCCGGCCCTCAAGCTATTGCTTTACTTGCCTCCTCAAATCCTAGTAACGAGACTGTTGATGATCAAAATTCTACAGCTGGAGAGTCGAGAGAAAATAAGGTGGTCTTTACAGAGATGGAAGAATTTGTCTGGGGTCTTCACATTGATGAAGGTAAATATGATTATTTGTCTTTTTTTCATTATAAAAATGTTCATACTATCTTTGATGTTATGAAGTGTGCCTGTTCCAATTGAATGTTAAAGTGAATCACCTTTTTTTTAATAACACTTCTCTGTAAGCTAGCAGGTAAAAGTTGTATTTTATCACAATATAGGATTGGCTTATACTGTGTAGTTATTTGACTGTGGAATTGGTAGTTTCTTTTGGCAATATTCTGTTTAATCTGCATTTCCCCGTCTATTTCAATGTCGCAACATATTTTAAGGTTGTCTAATCTTTCTGTGCTATTTTAGTTGGATATAGTAGATGTTCTGGTGTTGAAACAATGTTTTGGCAGCTTTTTAGAACTGTTTGTGTAGAGAGTATATAAAGGGGAAGCTGATAAATAGGTATAACTTTTGTATGTTGCTTTTCTATTTTTCAGAAGCACGTAAGCCAGAAGGTGAAGACGTTTTCATGCATGACGACGAAGATGCAAATGTTCCTGTTGAGGAAAAGAAAGATGAGGCTGGTGGGTGGACTGAAGTTAAAGAAACTGAAAAAGACGAGCAACCCAACTCAGAAGACAAGGAGGATATAGTTCCTGATGAAACTATACACGAAGTTGCTGTAGGGAAAGGACTGTCAGGTGCATTGAAACTGCTTAAAGATCGAGGAACACTAAAAGAAAGCATTGAATGGGGTGGCAGAAACATGGATAAGAAAAAAAGCAAATTGGTTGGGATCGTAGAGGATGATGGAAAGGAAGCACCAAATAAAAAGGAGATTCACATTGAGAGGACAGATGAGTTTGGGAGAATTGTAAGTCTTCCGTGTTCATTTATAGCATTTTTTTTTTGTCATATTTGACTTTTACTATAGCACTAAGTTTTCTTATATTATTTATTTAATATAATAAGCTGGGTGCAGAATGCAAATAAGGTAGTAAATGAGGATGTTTATATGACTTAATAAAGGGGTACATGCTTATGGAGCACCTAAATTATAGGCTGTTTGATCACTTCCTCTTTGCCGCAGAACAACAGTTCAAGTGGTTGTTGTCGTGGCGAGAGCTGCGATGCACTACGATTCCCTCATTTCTTCCACTTTCCTCACTAAACTTTTTTGCATGCAAAGTAACTTGGCTGTGAAAATATTTTCATGATTTTGCATGGAAAGTTCATATCTTGTTTTCTTCTAATAGCAAAAAAAAGGTGATGTTTGTTGTGGTTTGGAATATAGGAGCACTGCACCTTTAGTCTGAAGATTTGGTTTGCATGCTTTTGTATATAATGTGTTCATGGATTTGGGTGCATAATGAATATAATATTGAATTGTATACTGTATCTTGAACTGCATTTTTAATCAATATTGGTATCATTCATTTCCAATTTGCAGTTTTCACATCGTAGTTGAACGTTACTTACCTTGATTACCTTGTTCTTTTGTTGCATCTAGTTGACTCCTAAGGAAGCCTTTCGGATAATTTCTCATAAGTTCCATGGTAAAGGACCTGGCAAAATGAAGCAGGAAAAGCGTATGAAGCAATTTCATGAAGAATTGAAATTGAAGCAAATGAAGAGTTCAGATACACCATCGCTGTCTGTGGAGAGAATGAGGGAAGCTCAAGAGCGTATGAAGACACCATATCTTGTTCTCAGTGGTCATGTTAAGCCAGGGTATGTTTTTAACTTCACAAACTTTTTTTGTCAGAAAATAAACTTCACAAACTTTTAATTCTTGAAGTTTTGATAGAAATAAAATAAATGCTTACATATGATGTAATGAGATAGATTGCTGGTCCGTATATTTTCACATCTTATTATTCCCCTACCTACGTTCTAGTGCAGAGCCGCTCTGCACTTCCTCCCCTCAGTTTATTGGGGTTGGTTTATGAAAATCGTAGTTTAGGAAATTGTTTCTTTATTAGAATTCATATATTAAATCAGTTTGCATCTCCCTACCCTTATTGCTACCTGCTGAATAATAACATAACTTTTCTGCATAACTGTCACCTTTATGTTGTGCAGTAAAAATTTCCTTTGAACATTAACCATGCATGATGCTTTCTATCACGAATAACACTGAAAGCATTTGTCCATTTTATCCACACTACTTGAATCTTAGGTTTCCTCATCATTTTTAAAAGCATGATGAAACATGTCTTTTATTTTGGTGCTAACTGCAAGAATATTATACTGTTAAGTTTAAAACTTTTGTACCATATTGTTCAATATACTGTATTTTGCAATTTTATGGAAGTCTAAAAAATAATGTTAAAATAACCTATTAAACTATCATCTTCATTTCTCATTTCCTTGTTTTTAGTTTATATGCTGATGTATATGTTTGTTTTTTTGGCAGACAAACTAGTGACCCGAAAAGTGGTTTTGCTACAGTTGAGAAGGATCTTCCTGGAGGCTTGACACCTATGCTTGGTGATCGGAAGGTAATTTGGATGCACTATGAGCGTTTTACAATGTATTTTTTTTTCCCTTTCAAAAGTTACTTCAACTTTCAGAGAAGTATTTATTTCAAAAAAAAACTTTTAGAGAAGTACTAAAACAACTTTTTGTTAAGCTTTTATTTGAAAAACTTAATTGACATACTGTAAATTATTATCATAAAACTAAACCATAAATTTAAGATGAGGATTGCCTCTACTTATAAACTCATGTTCAGACCATCTCACATTCGATGCGAGACTCCTAACACACCCCGTCACGCCCAACGCTATTGGGCATGGTGCGTAGATGGTGTGTGGCCTGATAGCTCACAATATTAAGTAGGCTAACATGCCCATTTTTAGTTGGTGGTTATCATATACTCAACACTGAAGTTATTAACATCAAATCTCGTTGTTTTAATAAACATTGCGTAGGAGAATCTTTCATGTAGTGTCTTTGAACTTGAATATAATATATGTACCTTGCTTTTATGCTATTTAATATATGCATACTTTGTTTTATGACTTTCGGTGTTATTTTTGTTGCCATATTTCTGTTATTAAGAGCATGCTTTTATTTTTTCAGGTTGAGCACTTTTTGGGACTCAAGAGGAAATCTGAACAATCAAGCTCTGATACCCCAAAAAAGGCAAAATCGTGATTCAATGGTAATTTCAAGCTAATATCCTTACAAGGGTGAAATATCCATAAACTGAGATGAAAAAGTAAAAATGATAAAAATGGTTGTTATATGAGAATTTTTAAGAGTTTTTGAGGTTGGAAGGACCAAGTGTACAAAATTATTTCAAGCAGTTTTAAGGTTCATGGGACGATTAATCTGCTCTGAATCGAATTAAACATTGAGACTTTCTATAATCCTTGGTGACATTTATACCCGATATACTCACAATTTTATTAGATTTGACATTTTTTTCTCGGGCATATTAATATTTTGATGAATTATAACGATAGTTATATCTAATATTCTAATGCTTGTATGCAACTGTTTTTCTTTTTTTGCCAAACGCTCGTATATACAACTTAGTGAAAATACCTATGCAACTTAAATAATTGATGGACGGCAATTGATCTCAAGCAATATTGATGCATGATTCAAAGCTTTCAAAGCTGATTATCAGACAAAAAGTCTATCATTTTGGCAAACTAAATAATGTCTCAATATTGTAAAATGTCATTCAAAATTAGTTCATTCGTTAACTTTTACTTTTAGAAGTTTGTTAACTTTGTCCCGTGAGCTTAGCTCAATTGGTAGGATAATGCATTATATATGCAGGGGGTCGGGATTCGAACTCTGGTCATCCCACTAATTCATTTTAAGAGTGAAATTTTTAGCCATTACACTACATGACAAAAAAAAAGTTTGTTAACTTTGACCAAATAAAAAGAAAAAGAAGTTCGCGCTTGACATATTAATCAAATGAGTCATTTTGCATGTTGATTTCATATCAATGTCAACTTATTAAAGATTAATTTACCTACGAAATGATATAGTTTGATGTGAATGTAGATGAGTTTCATTCGGTTAACGCGTTACTTGCATCCAACGGTAAAATATAACATATCACTATTTTAACCGACATTGTATAATTTTATAAATGCATTGTCAACTTGCAAAAATTAAGTACTATGTGTGACATAAAATGCATAAGTGTAAGGTGAGATACTTTGCATTTTCTATTCTTCTTATTTTGATACACATCCAAAATATTTAAAAACTTTAGTAATAGGGAAAATAGAAATAATAATCAATGGAGAGGATGTTAACACAATTTGAGTGATATTTACAATTTTGAGGACAAATTGTTTATTTTTTGTCAAAAAGCACAAAATGTATATTCAGCCTTTTTTTTTGTGATATTGCATATGAATGTCGTCAATTCATTGAGTACTGAAACCTTAATAAATAATTAAATAAATATATCGCAATATGATAAAGTCATAAACTACGTACGATGATGAAATTTTTTCCAAAATCAACATCAAATAAATGACTAGTTTATTCAGAAATCAAAATATACAATAAATATATATTATAGTAAGCAATTATCGTATGGGGATGTAGCTCAGATGGTAGAGCGCTCGCTTAGCATGCGAGAGGTACGGGGATCGATACCCCGCATCTCCATTTTTTTGCTTCTATTATTCCTTTGCGCTGACATAATCACTTTGGCTTTTTGGAACATATCAAATCAAATAATAATAATAATAATAATAATAATAATGCATGATGATGAATACATAAAGTTTTACATTCTCAACTACCCAAATAGAGATAACAAACTAAATTATTTGGTGACTAAACTGCTACTATTTGGTTAACAAACACCTCTTATTATTCATTTTCTTCTTTCCATTTTCACTTACACCTTTGTGAGGTGGCCTACTATTCTTATTTTAGTTTTACTTTGTTGAACATGTCTTGTCTTCATCATAAAAGAGACAAATATTATAGTTGAGTAATCAATACCAAACTCATCACATTAATTCTCCATATTAAGCTTTCATGTTTTGTTCTCCCTTCATGCACTCAATTCTGTCTCCACAATAATGGCATTTCTGCTTATCCTAAATAGAAATTTATTTATGCTTACTCTAATTTCCATTGCTATATTTTGCTGTTACTCAGGTGATTGTTCTATTCTATGGAGTAAATACTCAAATTCGTTCTTCAAAGTGTCGGACTATATTTTGCTGCTACATTATCGATATTTCAAAATGGTCTTTGGAATCGTTTATGTGTTGGTTTTTGCAGGAACTAGAATAACATTTAAGTTAATATCGGAGATGAATTTGAAACTAAATGAATAATGTGTCCCGAATGCATTTCATGATAGATCAAAATAGAGAGACGAACTCGATTTAACATTTTGTAATTCCATGAATGATTTTCATATATTGATAATTTGAAGAACTATGTTATAATGTTAATATAACACTACTTGAGTACTTTGTCTCTTTCTATATCTTGAATAAAATCCCCAACTCTAATTTCATTTTATATATATATATATGTGCAAATGTGAAAATGAACAGTGACTGCAGAGGCTCAGCTGGAAGGAGGGCAAAGCATAGTAAAGGCTTTGTCGTGCTTTGAAAATAAGCTCGTAAGTGATCGATATTTGATGCCATATTTCATTTAGCTTCATGCATGTTAACATTAATTATGCTATTTCCTCCTTTCTAATATATGTTCTTTCACTATGTTTCTTTTGGCTCCTTCCATCACAGATTTATAATGGGTGTGATGATGCATATAGATTAAACCCATCTGGCAATATTAAGGTGCCACCAGAGGCTACTGATTTTTTCTGCAGTGGACCATGTCTCATAGAAACACAGCTATTGCTTGAATGCATTGACAACATGCTCTCCAATTTCATATTCTACAACAAAGCAAATGTACAACAAATCAGATATGCACTCAATGCTGGCTGCAGCTACTCTAGACAAAGAGGTCAGTAAGGATACTACTAATTTCATTTTCTTTCTTCTTCCCATTTTTTTCTATATAAACTTTTCAGCTTAAATAAAATGTAAGCTGTGTATAGGGAACTTCAATTTGGAAGACTACATTGGAGGAGAAACAAACAATTCTCAGAAAGTACCTATTTTGATTATATGCTATCTCTTCATCGTTGCGGCCACAACGGTTTATTTAATGTGAGAGTGTGACATTATGTATTAACAGTAAGAAATAGATACTTGTTGAATTTCTTTAAGTATTTGATTAGAGTGCTACATTTTCCTATTAGTTTGAAAGATGCATGAATGTTGTCTTAATGTACTCGGTATGGAACCACCCACCATGTAATCTAAAGCAAAACTTCCATTTTGAATGAAATATTTCGACCAAAAATATAAATATGTTACATGGATTCACTTGATACATTAATTCTTCTTTATCTAAAGAGCAAAAAAAAATCTGTATCAATATAGTAAAAATTGCTGCATTATGAAAGTATACAGCACACTCTCGAGCCAATCACTGCATGCAACTTTAGTTTGACATAATCAGACCCCCGGTTCCTTTTAATTCAAAACCATAAAATATGAATCGCCAAGAATTTGCTCAACTGACGTTTGTTTTGAAATACATACATCATGAAATCGGTGCCATCCTCCAATATCCATTACACAACATTTCTGGTCTGTGTCGAATAAAAGACAGTTATTTCTTGACACTATCCCGTTGCACTCTGCCCTGGAACTTTCTTGACACCACCTCCCTGCATCAACACTCTAACTTTCTCAACTTCATCCCATTTCCCTTCTTCTGCGTAAACATTCGACAACAACACGTAGTTTCCAGAATTCCACGGTTCAATATGAACAAGCTCTTTTGCTGCAATTTCAGCAACTTTCCTATCACCATAAGTACGACAAGAACTAAGCAAAGCACCCCACAAGGCAGCACTTGGCCTCAAGGGCATAGTTCTAATCAAATCATAAGCTTCCCTTACATGTCCACAACGGCCAAGTAAGTCAACAACACATCCATAATGCTCCAGTTTTGGCGAAAGCTTAAACTTAAAAGTCATAGAATTAAAAAATTCTCGCCCTTTATCCACTAAACCCGCGTGAGCACAACACGCCAAAACACCAACAAAAGTAGAATCAGAAGGGGTTACTCCTTTCAACATCTCTTCAAACAAGGCAACCCCAAGTTCACCCTTCCCATTATAACCCAAACCAGATATCATTGCATTCCAAGAAACAACATTTTTATCCGCCATCTCATTGAAAACACTCCATGCAGCTTCTAAGTTACCACATTTACAATAAAAATCCACAAGCGAATTTCCCACGGCAATAACTTCTCTCAGTAACCCCTTTGCATCTGCATAGGAATGAATCCATTCACCAGCATCAAAATCTCCTAGGCGAGCACAAATGGGTAGCACCGTGACCAGCGTTGCATCGTCCGGTTCAAAACCCAGCTCCAACATTTCACGAAAAAGCTCAAGAGCTTCCTTGTCTTTCTTAAACTGCGCTAAACAAGAAACCATAATGTTCCACGACACAACACTGTGTTGATTCATATTTTTAAAAAGCTTCAAACCCATTTCCAAATCACCCAACTTACAAAACCCATGAATCATCAAATTCCAAACCACAATCTCTCTATGAGACATTTCATCAAACACCTTATTAGCATCTTCCATTTTCCCACAAGTGGAGTAAACCTCAAGCAACCCAATTCGAACTGGATTATGATGCAAGAATCCAAGTGCAGTAACGTAGGCATGAAGGTTCCGACCGAGATTGTAATGACAAAGATTGGAAGTGGCTTTAAACAAAGATGGGAAAGTGAAATTATCAGGTGAAATTTTGTGGGTTATTCTCATAAGGGAGAAAAAGTGGAATGCTTGATGAAAAGGTGGGAATGTTGAATGGGCTTTGATGATGGAGTTGAAGAGAAGAATGTTGGGGTTATGGGTATGGTTGAAAACGAGTGTGGCGTAAGGGATTTGGTGAAGAGAGGCGCAAACGGTGACGAAGTGGGAGAGAATTTGGTTGGATTGGTGGAGGCCATGGCGGAGGAAATGGGCGTGGATTTGTGGGAGTTGAGTTTTGGTTTTGGTGTTGTGAAGAAGATGAAGAATTTTGCGTTCTATCTTTTCTAAAGATTTATTCATTTTGATTGGGACCTAAACGCGATTATCCTCTTTTTGTTATAGCTTATGATTATTCATTTTGTTGAAAACTTGTCGTTGCTGTTGAAAGATACAAAATGTGATTTACAGATCAATTTCTACCCCCTTTATAATTTGGACTTATTTAAGTATATATTTGCATGTGATACATAAAAGTTACTTATAAATTAGTACTTGTGAATATTATATGTAAATTTATTTATGTAGTTTGTTCTTATTAGTTGATAGATAAATATTTCAATTTATGAAAAGTGGATTGGAAAAAAATCAATAATTAATTAAAGGAACTCGACATCTATCTTTATTTTATTTTTTTGAAAAAGAGATTTGTCAAAAAATTATGAGGGAAAACGCAAAATTCGTCTATTTTGCAGGGGTAAAGACCTATTTACCCAAAAATATAAAATGTAGAGCCGAAAAACATTCTTTTATAATTTAAATTAAGTCTAACTCAACTTTACAAAATCGATTTGTAAGGTGAAAGTTGTCCATACTTATAAGTTCATGTTCAGATCATCTCATTTCTGATGTGAAACTTTTAACACACTTACGAACGTCCATCTTAGAAACCTAGTAGTAGAGATAACTCAACAAATCTTGAAGAAAACTCTTACACCATCTTAAAATTTGGGTTGAGACTAACTCAACTTTACAAAGTGAAGATTACCCATTGTGTAGATCATCTCACATGAGACAATTAACACATTTCATTCTCCTATGAAGTGCAAATCAATTTTATCTACACATAAACTACCTTTCCAAAAATATGATAAATGTAAAATTGCATGTATTTTGTTAATTTCATAAAATTCAACCAAAGTTATAGTAAATGGTTGAGAGTCTGTCTCTAACTAAAGCCTGCTCCAATTATTCTTATAAGTTATTTCAATAATATTCATCAACCAATTGAGCTTAGCTTAAAAAACAGCAGTATATACTACATATTTTTATCACCGAGGGTCCTTCCATAAGTTGTAGGTTCCGAACAAACCACAACAGTGCCATTTATATTACACAAGGCTACTCCAATTCTTCACATAAGTTATTTCAATAGCATAATACACTTAGTCACTTTATTAAAGATTACCAATAAATGTCAAGTACCAATTATCACATTTAATCACATATTCATAATGTAACTAATGTCAATTACTCATGTCATGTCTCTCTAGACATAACTAAATGCATGCGGTACCATTTTTCCGTTACCATTAGAATAAACATATATTCAATTCTCTGTTGCCAAAATATGCATGCATGAATGTACATATACCAATTATGATGATACATCTACTCAATTACTCATGAATATTAGGCTACTCATCCTAATATTTCTTCTCATCAATTCACGTCATCATAGCATCATCAAGGTCATACGTACAAGCACACATATCATACATCAACAATCAAGTTATTATGACTCATTATCAACATCAACTCAATTCATCATTATACAACATCATCTCAAATCATTATCATAACACATCAACATCATAAATTCATTTAGAATCCAAACATAACACATTATTAACTAACCTCTAATCCAAACATGCACTATTAACTAATTCTCATATCTCACACATATCATATATGAAATTCATTTCACAATTCAAATCATTGATCTCCAAATTAATCATACAATTTTCATGGGTTATAGACCACAAATTTTGCAATTTTTTCAAAACTCGGTGGAAAAAAAATGTCATTGAATTCTAGCCTAAATGGATCTAAAGACACACTAGAGGTGTTGGATAGAAGATTCTTCAAAAAATATGGATTGAAAAACAAATTATTATTTACGATAGTTTTTTTCACAACTTTCGTGGGTTATAAACTACGAATTTTGGGATTTTTTTTAATAACTCGGTGGAAAAAATAAAATGTCATTGAATTCTAGCCAATATGGATATAAAGACACACTAGAGGTATTGGATAGAAGATTCTTCAAAAAATATGGATTGAAAAACAAGTTATTATTTACGATAATTTTTTTCAAAGTTTTCGTGGGTTATAGACTACGAATTTTGGGATTTTTTTTAAAAACTCGGTGAAAAAAATAAAATTTCTTTGAATTCTCGCCTAAATGGATTTAAAGACACACTAAAGGTGCTGGTTAAAAGATTCTTCAAAAACTATGAATCAAAAAACAAGTTATCCTTTACGATAGTTTTTTTTACAATTTTCTTGGGTTATAGACCACGAATTTTGCAATATTTTCAAAACTCGATGAAAAAAAAATGTCATTGAATTCTAGCCTAAATGAATCTAAAGACACACTAGAGTTGTTGGGTAGAAGATTCTTCAAAAAATATGGATTGAAAAACAAGTTATTCTTTACGATAGTTTTTTTTCACAATTTTCGTGGGTTATAGACTACGAATTTTGGGATTTTTTAAAAACTCAGTGAAAAACTTAAAATGTCTTTTAATTCTCGCCTATAAATAGATCTAAAGAAACACTAAAGGTGTCTGTTAGACGATTCTTCAAAAACTATGGATCGAAAAACAATTTATCCTTTACGATATATTTTTTACAATTTTCGTGGGTTATATAGACTACGAATTTTGTGATTTTTTCGAAACTCGGTGAAAAAAATAAAATTTCATTGAGTTTTCGCCTTATTGAATCTAAAGACACACTAGAGGTGTTGGTTAGAAGATTCTTCAAAAAATATGGATCAAAAAACAAGTTATTCTTTACGATAGTTTTTTTTATTTGTAATTTTCGTAGGTAGAGAAAAATATAAAATGTCAGTGAATTCTGGCCAAAATGGATCTAAAGACATACTAGAGGTGATGGGTATAAGATTCATCAAAAAATATGGATTGAAAAACAAGTTATTTTTTACGATTATATTTTTTACAATTTTCGTGGGTAATAAACTAAGAATTTTGGGATTATTCAAAACTCGCTGAAAAAAATAAAATGTTATTGAATTATCGCCTAACTGGATCTAAAGACACACTATAGGTGTTGTATAGAAGATTCTTCAAAAAATATGGATCGAAAAACATATTATTTTTTACGATAGTTTTTTTACAATTTTTGTGGGTTATAGACTACGAATTTTGCGATTTTTTCAAAAATCAGTGGAAAAAAACATGTAATTGAATTCTAGCCTAAATGAATCTAAAGACACAATAGAGGTGTTGGGTAGAAGATTCTTAAAAAAAAATTGATTGAAAAACAAGTTATTATTTAAGATAGTTTTTTTTTCCACAATTTTCGAGGGTTATAGACTATGAATTTTGAGATTTTTTTTAAAAACTCAGTGAAAAAAATAAAATGTCTTTGAATTTTCGCCTAAATGGATCTAAAGACACATTAAAGGTGTTGGTTAGAAGATTCTTCTAAAACTATAAATCGAAAAACAAGTTATCATTTACGATAGTTTTTTTTACAATTTTCGTGGGTTATAGACCGCGAATTTTGCAATTTTTTCAAAACTCGATGGAAAAAAACGTCATTGAATTCAAGTCTAAATGGATCTAAAGACACACTAGAGGTGTTTGGTATAAGATTCTTCAAAAAATATGGATTGAAAAACAAGTTATTATTTACGATAGTTTTTTTTCACAGTTCTCGTGGGTTATAGACTACGAATTTTGAAATTTTTTTAAAAAACTCGGTGAAAAAAATAAAATGTCTTTGAATTCTCGCCTAAATGGATCTAAGACACACTGAAGGTGTTGGTTAAAAGATTCTTCAAAAACTATGGATCGAAAAACAAGTTATCATTTACGATAGTTTTTTTTACAATTTTCGTGGGTTATAGACCACGAATTTTACAATTTTTTCAAAAGTCGGTGGAAAAAAAAATGTCATTGAATTCTAACCTAAATGGATCTAAAGACACACTAGATGTAACACCCAAACCCATTTTATAAATTATTATTTGAAAATACGCAACGGAAATAGAATTTGATTCATAAAAGATTTGGTTCGAGTATTACATCTTACTCATAAAAGCTTACTAATAACTTAATTAGTAAAACAATTATTATACAAGATATACGTTTCTAGAAAGATACACGCTTAAATTCATTTAAATAATAAATAGGACTCTAAATATACATTATATAAATGATCTCATCCCCTTGTCACATTAGAGCGGAGCTTCACCGACAATTCAGTCATAAACACAACCTGAACCCCCAAAGATTCAGCACATACGCAAAACGAAGGGTTAAATAATATAACCATAAAAATGATCTAAATGTAAAAACACACTTAACACTTAGGACATAAACATACTTATGTCTAACAACTCAATTCATAACATACATTAATTTCATGTCATACATATCTCATAATCCTAAAAGTACAACGCATCACAATAATATAACATTCTCAATCCGATGTAGAATTACATTAAATCCACCTAAGAGTGCACCTTTGTATGAGTCTGAGCCAAAGAAGTGTTAGAACACACTAAATTAACAACAAGCCACCAATTAATAATGACATCGTCAAATATTTACATGTTTCTGCAATATCGGATGATGTTATAATCACACTGATGATTAATAGTTGAGAAATGACACTTCTCTCAACTAATATTGAGAGATGAAACGAAGAAGAAGGACTACAAATTATAGACCATAATAATTTTTTGGTAAAATTGTATTTTTAGTCTTTTAACTTAATTTTATGTAACACTTTAGCTCTTTATCATTTTTACATCATTTTAGTCTCTTTTTCATATTTCGATATGAATTTCAAGCTTTTAATTTATAATTTTATTTCTTTGCTGGCTTTCAATCATATAAATATATCTATGCCATACAGAAAAACTGTAAATTTGAACATTGAAAATCATAAATTAAACATGGATGAAAGGAAAAAAAAGAGTAAAATGATGTAAAAAAAAATATAAAATAATAATAATAATAATAATAATAATAATAATAATAATAATAAAAGTAAAGGACTGAAGTGTTACTTGAAATTAAGTTAAAGACTAAAATGTAATTTTTCCTTTTTCTTTCTTCCCTAGGGTCATTTTGGAAGTTAGGAGGGAAAGAGGAGGGAAGAAAGAAAAAAAAAATCTCATTTTATTTGAGAGATTATTTTTGTAGAAAATAATAAATAAATATTTATGAATAATATATTTATAGTATTAAGAGTATTATAATACTATAGATTAGATGCAAAAAAAATCTAAGCTCTTTAAAATTCTTCTTCAATACTTTTTTTAAATTCCCTAAATTAAAAGAATTTATATTATGAAGAAAATTAATCTCCTTAAAACCCTCACTCCCAAATTCCTTCCATTTTTTTCATTTATTTTCCAAAATCCTCCTCTCCCCTTTCATCTTAAACTCTCAAAAGAACCCCAAGACATGTAGCACATAGTGCATAAGTAATTTTAACAATTGAATTTATATACAAACACACTTGTATGATGAACCCTTAACACATCATTTTTTTCCTCCTCGACTCCGGATATATATATTTTTGGCTAGAAATTTCACCTTTAAGGTGAATAAATTGAATGATCGAAGTTTAAACTACGATCTCCTACATATATAATATAATATGTTTGTCAATTGAGTTAAACTCACGGAACGATATATTATTTTATATAAAAATTAAATGAAAATACAATCATTTTGAAAGCAAACACACCTTTAGTTTTATTAGATATTTTTTCTTCCTATAAATGAGCTAAGATTTGAAGTCTTAACCACATTTTGTAAGCAAGCTCATCACTAGTTGGTTGTTTCTTGATATGATTAAATGTGAAAGGCCCACGAAGACTATTTGTTGCACAAAAAGGACACTGTACGCCACAGATTTAATTTCTGTATTAGGATATCGACATGGACATGTAATAACAAATGCCAAGCACAAGTTGCTAACTTTCTTCTAATCAAAGCAAATGAGATTTTTTTATTAAAATTAAATGTGATTTTGACAAAATAATTAAATGTTTAGTTATTCAAAACAAAAGTATTATCTTTGAAAATATATAATAATCAAGTGCGGAATAAAGTTGAATAAATTCACACTAAATTTATATAGAACCCACTTTTAAAATCAAATAAATATCCATAAATATATAATTTACTTCAAACTTATTTTTATTAAAAGTTAAATTATTTTTAATCCCTCTAAACTTTTCTTTAAACTTAGTCCTAACTTTTTTCACTAAAATTGGTGTTACAAGTTTCAGCTGACTGTTTTTGATAACCTCTTGTTGACATGACCTTAAATTATTTATTTTTTTATAATTTAACTATTCAATCTTTATTTATTTACTTATAACTTTAAGTTAAAGAATAAATTGTTAAATTACATAGTTAAATTTTTAAACTAATTGCTATTTTAAATTTGTAATAATAACATGTTATGCAAACTTTTGTCAAAAAGTAGGGCTTAAATGTGAAAATTAAAAATTTAAAGTTGGCATATTTAGGACTAAAAATATCTTTTATTTTTTTTGGGTACAAATTCAAACTTAATTTTTTTTATGAAAATTGAAATTGTTTTAGCAATTATTTATTTATCCACACTAAATAGATTTTTTTTTCTTTCACAAAAAGCCATTAATAGTTGATACATCATACATGTGGGTTTTGCCTATAGCCCAAAAAGTAAAGTACTGCAGAATCTTACCCCAAACAAAAACCATTACATTATGTTGTAACTTTTTCTCAACGTAGTTTGAGCAACACACGAAAAGTAAAGGAATCCAAGCACAGCTAAATGATTGTGAACTTTATGAAAATTTCATCATAGAATTGTCCTAATTTTTTACATAAACATGATGGAATTGTCCTATTTAGTACCAAGGAATTGTACTACCACTCCATAAAAAGAAAGTGAATAAAAAAATTAGTTTGTCACCAAACATTAGTTATAAAATTAGAAAGCCAATCCAAATTAGTTTCTTAACAAAATTTGTCACAACTTTTGAATCATCTGGCAAGTGTATTAAACAAGTTGGGGCCTTTGATGCAGACTCATGTTTCATAGTTATTGGTTCCATTTTGAAAAAAATCAACATAAAGTAGTGGGGTACAAGTAGGAAAAACTCTGAGGGTTGCAACGTGCAACGGGATGGTTGAAAAGGCTAATTATAAAAAGGAAATAAACTATCACACAAGCAACCAAAAAGAAAATGGGACATCTCATTAGGATTTACATGCCTTTCATTCTTACTTATAATAATCATATTAAGCTAAGTTATAAACAAGTCAATATCAAATAATCTATATCTACTCTATGTCCACATCTTTATCTACATATACTATAGATTTCCAAACATCTTTATGCTAAATCTACACATGTCTATCATCATAGCATAATTATAACTATGCAACCATAATGAATTTGGATTTGGTGCGGTCGTTGATTGTATGCAGTCACGACTTTCTGACCGTCCAATGCGATCATACAGTTTAAAATTTCAAATATTCTTTTATGGATCTTGCTAACGAGTGTTCCTGAGGCACTCTTTAAGCATTTCATTTAAAGAAATTTTGTATCCAAAAAATAAACATTATAATTTTCAATGCCCTCATATTCTCATAAAAATTCTATAAAAAACTTACTATTTAAGACCTTAAAGAGTACACCGAGAGCACTCGTTAGCATTAGCCTTCTTTTATTGTGGACCGTCTGATTAGAAATCAACGAGCTGTACAGAATCCGGATCCGAACTATAACACTATTGGGAGTTTGGACCCCAAAACTTATAACTATGATGATCAACATAGTATTTTATTTATCTTCATGCAATTTGGATATAAATAAGAAAAACAAATAGTTGAGGAGTTGAAAGATACAAACAAAAACAGAAGCATCTTTCTATCTTTCAATTGTGGTGTGTGGATTGGTGTTTCCATGTTCCTCCCAACTGTTGTTATGGAGTTTGGGTTTGCTACATTTGTTATCCCTCCATTTATTCTCTATTTGAAGAGAGATAGACACATTGAAAATTAATGGGTCCACAAATTAGTGAGTCCCACTAATTTTTAATGTGTCTATCTCTCTCCAAATGAAAAATAAATGGAGCGATAACAAATGGAGCAAACCCAAACCCGTTGTTATGGGGCCTTAGCCAACAACTAGGCTCCCCACCCCACACCACGCGGATTCTGTAAACAGTCCCACATTTTTTTACACTCATTTGGGATTTTCTATATAAATTGATAGTGTAAGCCCAATCACATTTCTTAATAGAAGATTAATTAACTTAACCATAGTAATTAATAACTCATGCCATGTGAATAATAAAAATAAAATAATATATAAACTTTAGTTACTACACAGCAATAGTGTAAATAATAAAATGCTGTGAAGTACACTAATTTACTATTGTACATCATCATCATCATCTACAAGGATGATGTGGAAGAAGAAAGAAAGAAACCTCATATTGTAATCTTCACCATCCCTCTAAAGCTGAAGGACCTTGAAAGCTTCTAATACTAATCTAAACGATTAACTTAATTAACTCCAAAATGATCTAAGAAATATTAATAATCATCATGATAATAATAATAATACTCAATAATGATCTGTACAATTTGAAGAAGAACATGATCATAAAACAAAGCAACCCCAAAGAAAGATGGGATTAATTTACCTTGATGAAACAGGGTTTAAGGCTCTAGCAAACCCATTCATAGCACCATAACCCTTAGAACTAAATCCCAAACATCCAAACAAACCTTGTCTATAGGGTAAAAAAGTCTTTTTCCTCAACTCTTCAGCTTGAGCTCTGTTTGCTTTATAGTGTAACTCATGTGGTGAAGCTGGAACACGTCTCTTCCCAACACCATTCATAGGTTTACCTGTCATTTTCTTACTCCAACCATGTGAAGAAGAAGACCCATTTCTCTGACTGTTACAAGATTTCTCTTTTATCATCTGGGGTTGAAGATTTTGATTGTTAGAATTTGATTTCTTATCTTTTATAGGAGAAAATGAAATCGTTGACCAGAATTTGTTGTTACTTCTTCCTTCACTTTTGCTTCTTAGAAAATCTTTCAAGAAAACCCATCTCTTAGAACTTCTTCCAGCTGAAGAAGATCTTGAAGATGAAGCTGAATCTGAAGGTGTTGTTATTATCTCTATTCTCTCCAAACCCATTTCATCAACCTTAACATTCGAAGAACCATTGTTGGTTTTTGCATCATTCTCAATATTCTCAGAAGCTATAACAACAACAACGTTGTTGTTGTTGTTGTTGTTGTTGTTCTGTTCTTCTTCATCTTCATCTTCATTCTCTGTCCATTTGTTCCTTAAAGGAGACATAGATCTGGTTCTTCTTCTAACAGATTTGTCTCTTAACCTCAGATCTCTACCACGAACAACAACAACACAATCACCATCATCATCTTCTTCATCTTCTTCTTCAAGATCCAACAATGGAGCAAGAACCTGAGGCCGTTCAAGATGAGAAGAAAGCTTCATGGGTCGGATCTGACCGTTAAGAAACAACTCATCAGCAGAACTCATTGAACCGGAAGAACCTAAACCGGTGGATCCAAACCGAGCTGAAAACTCAAACTCATAACTTAACGGAACAACGTTAGAGTTAGTATTTGTTTGATGATGATAAGAAGAAGAAGAAGAAGAAGAAGCAGTTATAGAAAAATGTAATGGACTCGCCGGAGCACTGTAGAAGTAACCGGAGGTGATAGGTCCGCCGCCACGACCTGGACTTGAAGGAGCACTGACATATGGAGTTGAACAGTTACTGTCTATGTCTTCTATAAAGGTTTCGCCATTGTTGAAGTTTGAAGGTTCTTCTTGATTTGGTTTTTTGGTAGAATTTTGAAGCTCCATTGATACCTTTTTTTTTTGGTTGTGAAGTGAATAAAAGAAGAAAAATGAAAGAAAGAAGAAAGAGTGTGACAGTGTAAGACCTGATTTCACATGTTGCAGAGTGCACACCAATATGCAATAAATATATAAATAAATAAATAATTTTTTTATTTTTTTTACTATTTTGAAATGAAATTTTGCATTGGATTTCTTAATTGAGTGTGAGTGAACAGAAAAATAGTAGTAGTAGAAACTAAGATACTGTATACATCAATCAAAATAATCTATGATTTTTGCTGTCACTTTTTTTTTTAGGGGAAAACAATTTTTTGTCATTTTATTAATAATTTTTCATTAATAATAATATTTGAAATAATATAACTGGGTATATTCTCAAATACTTGAGGATCTACTTTTATATATGTAGCTACTTAAGTCAACTTTTTTTTTTAATTTATGACATATTATTCATCCTAAATATTGATAATAATAGTTGGAATAAAATCATATAAAAAATTGAAATGTAGAAATCTCAAATCGTTTTGAAAATATTGACTTTAAGCATAATACGAATTTGCATTATACAACTTAGCTTAATTTATAAATATATCTCGTCTGAATAATAAAAAAATAAACTTAACATAAATACTCCTTAAATTAAGTGTATTCTTAATACAGGCTGAAGTTATTATGTATAAGGATTTCCTTATGCATGGTGCATAAGTGAAGTACAACCATCAGATTAGTAAGACACGTGTAATAATCTTAGGCAATCCCTCAATTTCAGTTTCTCTTTCATCATTCTCAGAATCCTTTCTCAGAAGCAAGCTCATCGTTCCCATCGTAAATTCGTGATATTTCCGGCCAATTGCACGGCGACGTTTTCTCTCCCAACCTCAGTCTCTCGTTGTTCATCGTTATCAGAAGCTCATCGTTCCGATCGTGCTTCATCGTCATTTTGTAATTTTTTCGGCCAATTGCACGGCGACGTTTTCTCCGGCCACATTCAACGGCGGCGTACTGCATTTTTGAAGAGGTAATCATCTGTTTTCTTGTTTCTTAAAGGATGATTGAATTTATTTTTGAATTATGAACATAATCGATTTTTTACCCCATCAATTATGATTGAATTTAGTTCAAACCTCTTCAAAAATAAATTTAGTTCAAATGTTCAATTTAGCTTCAGTTGTTTAACTTATTCTTATCTACTACCACGCAACAAGTCTTATCTACTATCTACGGCCACAGAAAGTTTATTGATTAGATTTTAGAGAAAATTGGAAACTGACGAACTTAGATGTTAATTTTCTTTGGTATAGGTATTTTGGATTATTGCTTAATTTAGAGGATCATGTTGATGAAAATTCATTGCATAAGAGGTGTTTGTTTTAATGTCTCTAAGAATTCAGAGTATGTATACATTCTATGTAAGTATTAAAACCTTCTGCCTATACTTTCAGAGATGAAACACATGGATGTTACTTACCTGCACCATAATGTTAGTATCTTTTTTGTTATCTTTACAAGTTTACATTTTCTGGTGCACCTTGTAGCTATTTTGAATCTAACATATACTTGAGCTTATTATATGAATTTGTTGGAATATATGTTGGTACATCTGTTTAAAAGTTTTCTGTTTCTTTTGTTGAGGTTACAATGTTAAAGGTTTAGCACCTAGTTAACACTCATCCACTGAGTTTGTTACAAATCTTTCTTGCTAAGTTAAAAATCATACCTAAACCATTTTGCTGGAAGAATGGTTTCAGAGAGTTGTACTTCAAAACCATTTTGCTGGTAGAATGGTTTCAGAGAGTTGATAGTTAATTGTTGCATCCTAAACCACTTTGTGTTTGTGACTGTGCAGGTGTGGTTTCAGAGATCTCTGTGTTGAGGAACTGGTGCTATTTAGTTTTGTGCTTCTGTTTGTAGGCCTCAGTTTGTTTAGCTTTGGTTAAACTTAATGTTTTAGTATAGTAGCATTCTTTAGTTTGCAGGTCTTAGTTTGTTGTATTCTTTAGTTTTATTAAGAGTAAAGAAAAATAATATTTTTATAGAGCACAAATTGTAACGGGGAATAGGAATAGAAAATGAAGAATACGATAATGAGATTATGATGTAAAAGATTCTTTTTTGTAATTATCGATTCTTTTCTAAATCAATGATTGAAAATGGATGCTACAATGCTCATTTCTGTGCTAACTAGTAACTACTATTGGTCTTTAAGTTGAACTGAATATGAAAATAACCTATAATTATAATTTTGTTCTTATGGTTTGCACAATTATTTTGAATAAAACATGAATATTTTTTTGGAAACCATAAGAGATCTACTTTGGTTTCACATACAACACTAGTGAAACCATTAAGTTACACTTATGGTTTCAGTTATAATATTTATTTTGAATAAAATACGAATATTTTATTGGAAACCATAAGAGGACTACTTTGGTTTCAGATACAAAACCAGTGAAATCATTAAGCCACACTTATGGTTTCAGTTATAATATTCATGTTAAATTAAATATGAATGTTTTATTGGAAACCATAAAAGGACTACTTTGGTTTCACATACAAAACTAGTGAAACCATTAAGCCACATTTATGGTTTCGGTTATTCACATTTATGGTTTCGGTTATTTTAAATTAAATATGAATACTTTATTGAAAACCATAAGATGACTATTTTGGTTTCAGATACAAAACTATTGAAACTATTAAGCCACACTAATAGTTTCAGTTATAATATGTATGTTAAATTAAATATAAATATTTATTTTCTGTCTATTCATTAGTGCATTAACATTTGAAAAGAAAAGACAGTACATGAGATTCAATAATTAACGATTTTCGCCATAAACACGTCTTCTAATAGTTCATCAAACATTCAAGTAGTTGAAAATAAGTAGTTCTTACAATTATGACCTTCATAATTCATAATTTAAACCACCAAATCAACACTTGCATGGTAGAAGCTAACAAAATAACAAACATGATAGAGAAACTACTACTAAAATCACAATTCTAACGACTATCATGCACTCTTCAAATCACAATCCTAACAGCTATCTTCTTAAGCATTTTCTTATAGTATAATGTTGTTTCCTTCTACACATATTATCCTTTGGAATTGTTGAAATTTGTTAATATTGCTGAACAAATTCCAATTCTGAGATCCATAATCTTTGCTACTTCATGAGCTTGAGCTTTAGTATTGATGAAGCTTTTCTTTGACTAGTCTTCTTAATCTCACCTGCATATATGTAAAATAAAGAGAGGAAACTAGTATCATTTTGAATATTTTTTCTCTAATAATGTGATCCATACATTATACATACCTCTAAATGGTTTATGAAGCAACAATTAAGCATCAACTATCTGAAACCATTCTACCAGCAAAATGGTTTCAGAGTACAACCCTCTGAAACCATTATACCAGCTAAATGGTTTTGTTATAATTAAACCATTTAATTATACTTCAAATAAGCCCTGAAAGCTGAGAAGTAATGATAATGGTCAATTGGATTAAAAAACGAAGAGTCTTAAAGAGAAACTAACTCTAAATTTATATTAATTGTGTCACTTGAACTCATAGATAGACAAACACCTTACGGAAGTATAAATATTATTTACATAAACTATCATTATTCTTGAAACCATTTAACAATATTAATGGTTTTAGTATATAACATCTTGAAACCATTTAACAATACTAATGGTGTATTTTGTAACAGAGAACCATTGCAACAGAGAACCCCTCAAACTTTCTTGATCTTGCATAAATTTATCCAACTCTTGCATCAATTTAAATGTGTTGTTCGAGTTCCAGAAACAAGTTGTAACAGTGAGAATGAATTTGGATTGAATTGAAATTGGAATTGGGATTGGACATATCTAGTTGCATGGTAGAAGCTAACAAATCAAATAGTTGCATGGTAGAAGCTAACAAAACAACAAACACGATGGAGAAGCTACTGCTAAAATCACAATCCTAACAACTATCATGCACTCTTCAAATCACAATCCTAACAACTATCATGTTGCATCTGCTATCTTTCTAAGCATTTTCTTATAGTATAATGTTGCTTTCTAAGCAATTCTGAGATCCATAATCTTTACTACTTCCTGAACTTTAGCTCCCTTTGGCCAATTCATTGATGAAGCTGTTCTATGACTAGTCTTCTTAATCTCACCAGCATATATGTAAAATAAATGGTTTAGGAAGCAACAATTAAGCATCAACTATCTGAAACCATTCTACCAGCAAAATGGTTTCAGAGTACAACTATTTGAAACCATTCTACAAGCTAAATGGTTTAGGAAGCAACAATTAAGCATTAACCATCTAAAACCATTCTACCAGCAAAATGGTTTCAGAGTACAACTCTTTGAAACCATTCTACCAGCTAAATGGTTTCAGAATACACATACAGTGAACCAAATCAACAAAACCATTTCCGTCTAACATATAGAATTTTTAAATTATTTTTTCAGTTGATTTTTTTCAATTCAATTAGGGTTATACAGATTCAATTACTTTCCAAACTCAACAACAAAACCATTTCCAACTAACAACATAAACAAATTAGATATGAAAAAAAACTAAATTACATATGAAAAAACCATTTCCAGTCTCAAATTGAATCTATTCTTTGTTTTCTAGCCCTCTTTCTTACCTAGAATTTGTTTCAATTATAGAAACTCACATGCAATTCAAACACAAATAGAAAATTGAAGATTAGGGGTGGGTTTGTGAGAAAAGTGAATAACACATAACAAAGGGTTAAATTGATGAAGTTAGTATTAAAATCTTTAAATCCTTTTACATGCAATTCATTCACATAACACCAAGGTTCTATTACTGTAACTATAAATCCAACATAATAGAAACTCACATTCAATTCAAACACAAATCTAAAATTGAAGATTAGGGGTGGGTTTGTGAGAAGAGTGAATAACACATAACAAATGGTTAAATTGCTTACCTTGGTTCCTAGTTACTCTTAGGTGGTTGAAGGACATAATGCTTTCAAGAAATTCACTATCAATTTGATATTGTGAGCTGGTTTTGATCCTTTTCTTGAAAAGAAAAATGGACGATGGTGAAGAGCTTTGTGATGGCGATGAAGGACGGAATCGGCGACGGTGATGATGATTTCTGCGATGGTGATGAACGGGGATGGTGATGAACGATGAAGATTGGAGCATGTAAGATTGAAGATGAGATGGGGGTGTATGAATGAATGGGCTGGGGTGTACGACGTAATTATGTTGGGCTTGCGTTATGGCTTCGGCTGCTTATGCAGCGTACATAAGTTTGGCTTATGTAGGATAACCAAACCCCTGAATACAACATTGATATTTATAATTAAATTGAATTTTAGCATTTTTGTAAGTTATCATCGATATTGACATATCGGTGTCTATATTTTATAGTATATAAAATTTTCACAATTGGACGATAATTGTTTTTATTTATTAAACATAATTTTAGTTCTTACAATTATAATTTTATTTTTTTTTTATTTTTAGTCTATGAGAATATAAATTTGTAAAATTTAAATTCAAACTTGTACGAACTTATCAAAAAATTTGGAACTTTTAAATTGAATTATCACATTGAACTAAAAATAATCGCACAAATGAAATTGATCATTGTATTTTCACCCAAAATGTTATGATATTAAATATTTAAGTTGGTTTGATACTACTGTCGAGACTTCCTGATAGGCAGGACAACAAATTTTGCATTTGGGGGTATTCACCCCGACTTTGACAAAAAAATCGAAATTTACTATATTCATATCAGGATTTTTTTTCAATTTAAAAAGATGAAGGTATCCACCTAAACTTGTCCTCAAATTCGCTCCAAACTATACTCTTACCTTTCTTAACTAAAAATTTCTTAAAACAAACTCTTAAATCATACTCAATTGTTTATTATTATTTTTAGGTGAGTCTTAAAACACACACCCATATTCTCAATTTTTTGTTTTTGAAAAATTCTTTTTTTTTTGTTGAGAAATGAGATTGTTTGAAAAAAATTAAATTGTTGAAATCACATAGTTTTAGATATTTTAATTTCCTTTTTTTTAATAAAAAGGTACAAAATACGGTACAAATTCATCCATGTATGAGGAGGTACGTGGATGCCAAAACCTGAACAAACATTGGGTTGACGTTCTATTTTTCACCTCTAATAGGAATCAAGGTTGGTATGAAGATACCTAAAATTCGAACCCTTCTAAGTTGACAGAGGATGTAAAAATTGTTCCCGCATTGCCTCATTGTCATGCCTACTTTCGAGAAGCCTTAAACACCGAGTTGGATCATCTCGTTGAATTAAAATTTATCACACAAATGAATTTGGGCACCATATATTATCCAAACTAAAATTTTAAGACATTATGCATGAGTCATTCATGTATATCTGCATCAATATCTACCATTCCATTCAACATGACATTTTTAATTCACACTTAACACATCAACTAGACTAAAATAAATAAAAAATGTATAACTGTGACTAATATCATATCATGTATACAATAAAGATGAATGATGACAAGTAATCTTCGCCGGGTAGGTACCACATCCCTGCAAATACGCTAGATCAGATTCTTAATTTTATGAGGAACTTTAAGATGCCATATGCCCTGCCAAAAGCCCTCTCGACGAAGGTGGGAGGAATCCATGAGAACCCCAACACATAGTTTGTATGCACTTCTAATCGAATAGTACCCGTTTTTCTCTGTCTTTCAAATTAGTCTATCCTCAATAACTTGGTCTACCAAAGGCGTGTTCAGAATTAAACTAACAATATCGGGACTATAAATCTAATGAACAACATCCCAATTTCATATCTTGACAATAGTATCTATAAGACTTTGAACCGAATGACCTGTCTTACGATGAGATTTAACACATAATAAAACTTTGTTGCGGTGCTATTATGTGAAATTTCTAAAGTGATATTACGAACTTGTCCTATCCTTTGTCCTTTTATAACATAGATTGCCATTCATTACACTTTCCTACTTTTTCTAGCTTAACTTAATTTTTAATTCTTAATTTCCATTCCCGGACAAACCAAAATTGTACTTTGGGAAAACCAAATTATAAGTTGAGTCGGTTGGATGGGCAACTACGTGAGGCATTTCACTTTAAGCTTGCTTCTTTATGTATCTTTCTCTCCCTTTTTGTGGGTTTTCATATGCACAGGTGTTTATGCTGACGGATTCTAGCGTGGGAGAGCAAAACATGTCTCCCATTGGTAGGAGACTGGTTTCATTCGCACGATGTGTTGAAAAATCATTCAACGGCTGCGATTAAATATAGGGAACCTTTTGCTACAGTAAAATTGCAGGTTTTTAATGTTTAATTTATTCATTAACATTAGTAATAATCTATTTTACTTAATAATTTTTAAAATAAAAAAAATATGATAGTATCTTTTAACATTTACATTCAGTTTTTTGTTTTTTTACATCTACCAAAAACAAAACATCGCAACAGGGAAGAAGATGAACAAACTCAAGAAAAGATTGTGCTAAGAATAACCAAAAAATCCTTTTTTGGAAGACCCAGAAATTTCAAAAGAGATGGGGTAAAAATTTGCCTCTTGTTCTCAAACACCCAGAAATCCTTTTTTGCATCATTGTTGTTGTAACTTGTAATCACTCAAAGAGGATGACTTATTCTTCCCCTTGTCAATATAGATTTCATTCATTTTTCTTCTTTTTTTTTTTTTGTTATTTCCACATTTTGAGACTTGATTTTTTATATAAGTTTGAAGGTATTATTGATTGGAAATCCTATGGAAATATATTTTGTAAGATTTATAAGCTTGTAAATATTAAGTTCGCTGTTAAAAAATGACCAGAATGGGCCGGATTTGAACAAGTTATCCGGGTCCTATTTTGACCCGGCTACAGGTTGAAGAAGACCAAAAAATATATACTGTATACTATTGTACACGTGTAATGTTGAAAATAATTGAATGAAAGTGGCTTCAGCTACAATTTTGAGGCAAGTGTGCCGGGTTCGATTCCCTGGCATGATTATGGTTTTATCAAAACTTTTTTTAATAATATGTTTTCTACCAAATTAGCGCCTTATAATTTATATATTATTATATTTAGGTCCGTTTGGCTTAATTTATTTTTAAGCTTAAGTAATATAAGTTAAGTTTTATGTTATTTTATAAGTTCAGACTAGTAAAAAATGAATTTTTATAAGTTATTTTATTATAAACTACCTTGACAAACTTATAATAATACATAAAAATTACATAAATTGTTTACATAAGCTCAAAAATAAGTTAGGTCAAACGGGACCTTAGTAACAGTTTTGCTATGAGATATGTATGTCCATTTTTTGAAATGTAGATATTAGTCCGGTTTATTTTATTTCATAATTGTCAATTGATATTTGTAATTTTTTAAATAGTTTTTTGTCCTTCAAATGATTTCTGTCAATATTTATTGTATATTTTGAATAAATCTTTGTATGTAAAATAACTTAAGGAATACTGTTTAAATAAATTTTTAAAGACTAATGAAATATAATATATTTACGGGTATAAAAAATATGAGTCATGTTAAGTACTTGTTAAGCATACCAAAATTAGAAATAAAATATAAAATTAATATTAATAAAAATATTTTTTTACACTTTCAATGTATTGAATGCACGAATTTCAAAACATAATTTTTTTCATATATTTGCTTAACTAATGCACCAGATGCTCTATTTAGAATTTTTCAACAAAAATTTAACCCATAACTACATACAATTCCCATTAGCATATCTCGATTGGTAGACATAATTGCGAAAACGGTGGAAAGAAGTGGCGTTGCAAATATTCAGGCACGAGTAAACTGTACTTTGGCTACGGCAATTTTGTGCTTAGTAACAATTATTCACCACGGGTATTCTGTGATAAAATGCAATTTTAGTATTCCTTATTACAAAGCCAGGTTAAAATACCCTTTGTTTGCCACTGGTTGACTGAGGCTAATAGTTTTTTTTAAGGAAAAAACTAGCAAATATTTTTAACAAACAATAAACACAAGATGATAAACATAAGGTAAAAAGTGATTATGAATTCAATCACAAAAGCTTGAAGATTAGACCCAGCTGCAAGTGTTCCAACAAACTGATCATCTTTGCCACTAAATAACAGTCTAAAAGTTCCACTTGCAAGTGTAGATCCAAGAACTTGAGCTGCTACATAAGTTGGTACCTGTATAAAAGGATAAATGGAGAATAATTACATCAATTTGGCCATCCCAATAATTCTAAGACAAATTTATGTATATAGAGAAAGGTTTTAAATAGTAGTTGCAGTTCTTGATATTGCAGACAATTGCGGTCAAATGAAACTAACTTAGAACCACAATTGCAATTTCGACAATATAAAAAACCGTTATGTTGCGACTTGGGTCATGGTCACATACCTATTAATTAAAGATAAATTATCTTTCATTCAACTATTTTTCTAAGCTACATGAATGTGAACACCAAATCTTGGATTTTATACACTTTCCAATGAAATATAAAGTGTTCATAATGTGAAATAAATTGTTTTTTTGGATATTATAAAATAATGTGAAAAGGTCAAAACAAGTTAGAAGAAGAGTTACATTATTCAAGCAAAGTCGGCTAAATCAGAATCAGATGATGAACTAATAATTTGACTTCTAATTTTCCTACCAAGTTTACCAAAATAAAATAAAATCAATGAAAAAAAAAGGGTGAGTTTGGTGCACCTGTTTGAAAGGAAACCTTCTAGTGGTGCAACAAAAGCAATGGTAACTGCAGGATTAAAATGAGCACCAGAGATATGACCAAGAGAGTACACTAACACCGTTACCGCAAGTCCCCGAACAATTGAAATTCCAGGAAGCATCCCCAACGCTATCGTTGTTTTTGTTCACCGCGACAGCCGCACAACCGGCAAATATCAAGAAATATGTGCCTATCACCTCAGCTACTAACTGTATAAACAAAAAAAATTAAGATTCTAACAGACATAACATAACAATACAATTTATTTAATAAAATCGGAAAATTAGAGGGTGTTTAATAGATATACCTTTTGCAAGTAAGAAGCAATGGCATAAGAGCTTGAGTCTTCAGTTACATTAGGGACATCGTTGCTTACATTCAAAACAACCTCATTGGTTCCATTGTTAACTGAATTTTTTTTTAACAGGCATTGTTAACTGAATTGTCACCCATGACTGATAGAGGAACAAGATTTGGCTGATAAGAGAACAAGAAATTTGTTTCCTTTTGGGTAAGAAATAAGATTGACCAAACCAACCAATCTATCTGGTCCTATATATATCTAGGTTTTTGAAAGAAAACAAAATTGATCTTACAAGGTTGTTGGAAAGTATGCTGCGTTTAGCTTAACATCAACCTGTTATAAATTAATTTATTGTTAGTTGTGTTCCCTCGTCGAGAAGGGCCTGTTAAATGCTGGTGGGTTTTTGTCTAACCACGTCTCAGATCAAATCATTATTTTTCTTTCTCTGCAGGTTTTGTTTCACTAGCACCATAGCAGAACAACATCAATCTCACAAGCAGATTCATTATAACAGCAACTGGTTCATCATCAATACGATAATTTCAACAGCGAACACTACCCACCCTCTAAAAGACCACCTGACAGCAGCGAAAGGTAAAAACAGAAAAAACAAAATCCCCACAACCATTGCAAAACCAAAAAAACCACCCAAAGGACTAGCAGGGCACCAAAAGAAGCAGATGCAAAGACAAAACAAACTACCCATAGAGAAATCAAAAGCAGGCTTCTTCGATGAATCACAGCAACAACAAAACTGAAACAGATAAACCATAAAGGGTGTCTAAAATACTAGTTTTCATTTAATTATACAAAGAAATAACCATACATGCTTCTAATCCTTAAAAAGACAACAGAAACAATGTAAATCATGAAAACCAAAACACCAAAAAAATAACCAATCTCAAATCAACATTTTACTTATCTGAATCTTTTTCAAGATTCTCCTGAATGTCACTTAACAACTTCAACAATTGTTCAATGGTTGGAAATATCTGCAAAAGAGAGAAAAATCAAAACCTAACAAACAAAACGTAAAAATGTGAGCTTTTTCAGAGTAAAAGAATAGAGATTTGGGGGTTTTTACAATACATTTTGAACTTGAAATATTCAGAACACGAGAATAAAAGTTAGGGGTTTTTTACAGCACCTGTCGAACAAATAGAACGCTAACTCCAGCAAAACAAAATAGAACCAGTGTTTGTGAAAGACAGAACCCTGGCTGCTGTAACACTAAATGCAATGGAAGAGAGAAACGATGGGTTTGAGTTTGAGCAAACAAAAACCTAGTTGTGTGTGGTTTGTTGGAGTCCATTTTTCACTTGGAGGGAGAGAAAAATAAAGCGGTGCCCATTAGATTTTGAGCATGTGAGGGAAAGGAAATGAAAATAAAAGAGGGGGAGTGACGAAACAATCAGCGGGAGGAAAGTGAAAAACATAACTATGGTGCAGTCATGCAGTCTGTGAGTTCTAGGCTGTCTGATTTTGATGGACAGTCTAGATATTATCTTAGAATTTTATATTAAATTAAAATAAAAAACTATCATAAAATCTAAGAAGTTTGATCTTGATCGGATGATTGAGAAATTTTGAATTCTTTAGCCACAATAAGTCTAATTAGTTGAGACTCAAGGATCATTTCATAGAAACTAGGTTTCTTAAATCGCAGTTACTCGAATTAGTTTTGTTTAAACTATTAAATTGTCGAGACCCGAGTTTCTTACTTATTGTTAGTCCAGTTAAGTGAGACGGAATATTCTAGTTGAGAAAATTTGGATATGTTGGTCTCAATAAGTCGAATTTGGTGAGATATGACTATCATTTTCTAGGATCACTTGTTAGTCACAATTAGTCGAACTAGTTTAGGTTTAACCATTATACTGTCGATGTTCGAATTCTTAATCATTTGTTAGTCCAATTATGTGAGATTGAATGTCGCGATTGAGAAAATTTAGATTCATTCATCATAGTCAGTCCAATTAGTTGAAACTTTGCGTTAACTTCATATGATCTAAGTATCTTAAGTCACAATTAGTTAAACTAATTTGGGTTGAACCGTTAAATTGTCAAACTTCGAAATCCTAATTAATTATTAGTACAATTAGGTGAGAATGAACAATTTAATTGTGGAATATTGGACCGCTAGTCACAATTATTTCAATTGACTGAGATTCAATGACTATTTCATTGAAATCAAACCATCAAATTAAATCAATCCAAGTTAGATTGGCTGATTTTTTTGGTTTACCCAACTCAAGTATACCCCAAATGTGCAAGAATTTTAAACGAAGTTTGAAAATCAAGCTTCGTACATTCAATATATAAATATGAGTCATAATAATACATGCTCTAATTGCATATGTTAATACATCTAAATATAATTTTTTTATATTAAATAATACAAACTAGTATTTAATTTTTAAAATGTACAGATTTATTGAAAATATTTATACATTGGACATATTTACAATAAAGCCTAATGTAATTTTTCAAGCTCCGTCTATATAATATCACGGAGTGTTTGTTTTATGGTTGAAATATTTCTTAGAATGTAGAAGTTTTAAATATAGATTCTTATGTTTGTTACAAAGTTAGAAAATTAAGTCAAAGGAATAAAATATTCCCAGGCAAAAAGTAACATCCATTTTCCCATGATTTTAATCCCATGAAAATGGGTGGGAATAAAAGAATCTCATGAACATAATAATAAAATTGAAATAATTACCCACACACCCACTCTTAAAAATAGCTCCTAAGAACATAATTATTATTAACCAAACACATTTTTTTTACAAATATCTGGGAATAAAATGCACAATATTATTTTTCTGAAAAAATTATTCCTGAGAGTGAAATTATCAACCGTGAAACAAATGCCCCCTTAGATGCAATTTTTGTATCTCTTTTATTTTATCTTATTTTAAAAGCTTATTACATTTTGCAAACCTAAACCTAATATTTTACCTCTCTTTTTCAAGTGGTCCACATCATATTAATTAATCGCCTTTATTACTTACCTAAATTGTAAACTTAATTACTATATTGCTCTATATTACTATATGCTTATAAAAAAAACTATATATTACAATATACATATGGGGAGGAATCAAATTACACCAGTGTAACATTTGAGTAATGTTACACCGCTCAATAACACTTCAACGAATTCGAATTTTACAAAATCCAGGGATCAAATTACACCAGTGTAACATTTGAGTAATGTTACACCGCTCAATAACACTTCAACAAATTTGAATTTTACAAAATTCACCGTTGGATCGAAAATTTATATCATATAGATAATCTATGTTAAATTTTATAAAAATCTAAAATCGTTTGATGCGTTATTGAGACCAGTAAAAATTAAAGGTTTATGGGTTTTTAGTGAACACCATTAATCTTAATTTGTCTCAATAACATATCAAACTATTTTAGATTTTTATAAAATTTAACATAGATGATCTATACGATGGATTTTATAAAATTCGAATTTTTTAAAACGTTATTGAGGGATGTAACATTACTCAAATGTTACACCGGTGTAATTTGATCCCTCCCATATACATATATATATATATATATATATATATATATATATATATATTAATACATACATACATATTTATATAATATCTCGTAAAAAATATTACTATTACTATTTTTGACTAAAATATTACTATATACATATATTTATATAATTACTATATTTCATTAATTATACAAACTTATTACATTGCCAATCATAAACCTAATTACTTAATTTAAATTTTTTCCTCTATTTTTTTGAGTGACATACATTCTTAATTTTGCTATCAATCAACCTAAATTAATGTGTTTGATTGTTAAAAAAAAAGAATCACATGCACCTATAAAAGGCAACCCACATTCTTAATTTATGTGTGTCAATCAACCTTAATATATGTGTATAAATAAATTAATGTTTTCTTGCTGAAAAATAAATAAATTGGCGCCTATAATAAACATAGTTTTTGTACCACACATAGGACTGTTCATGGTTCAGTTTGGTCAAAAATATGAACCGAACCGAACTGAACCATAACAATGGTTCGAGAAAACCGAACCGAACTGTTATTGTTTATAGGTAAATCGAATTGAACTGTAATGTTGGTTTAATTAATCGGTTAACTGAACCGAACTGTTAAGCACACATAATTGTACTTATGGTTCGGTTAACCGAACCGAACTGTTAAGCACGGACACCTTTTTTTTAATTTTTTTTTAGTTTTTCTATTTATGCAATTCGGTTCAAATGGTTCGATTATTAATTGTTCGGTTCACAGTTAATGAACTGTCCAGAATTATTGGTTCGGTTCATAAATTTATGGTTCGGTTTGGTTATTTTTGGTCCAGTTTGGTTCGTTTCGGTAGTTCGGTTCAGTTTATGGTTTTCAATGAACCGTCCTAACTGCACTTGTTGAAAATGAGAATGGATTCTCTCAATTTATTTTTTCTAAATTTCTTCAATTGTGTTCAATCTTTACCTTTGAATTTAACTTATTTCTTTTTTTTTTCTTTTTTCTCTCTTCTCAAATCAATGATTCAAAAAATCCTCTCTCGTTGAAAATATACAATTCTAAATAAAAATGAAGAACAAATTTTTATTGTTATATAGTATTATGGCTAATTAGTATTAGGCCCCGTTTGGCCCGACTTATTTTTTATTTTTCTATTTTGCTTAAACGAAATAGAGAAGTATAAAATTATATTTGACACTATTTCTCCTTAAAAGTATTAGAGAAATAAAGTAAATAAGTAAAAAATAAAAAAAAGTTAAGTAAAACACAATTTTTTCATTCTTTACTATTTTTAAGGAGAAGAAAAAAAGAGAAAAATAAGCCGGGCCAAACGGAGACTTAGTATGGACACTTGGCGCAATTTTGGGGAATTTATTTGCTTTTTTTCCTTATTCTTTTATTACTTTATTATTATTAAAAATAAAATGGCAAAAAGGAAGATTCGAACCGCTGCCCTTCTTTAATTGGAGAGTAACTTTATCCACTGAACCAGAAAGACCAATCAGTAATCTATTTATAACAAGTATCTATATATCCAAACGTTTTTAAATTTTTTTCAACAAAAAAGGGTTGTCTTCAACCTCTAACCGGGTCTAAATATATACCCGTTGACCCATATAAAAACCCGACTTGTTCTGGACATCCTTAACACCGAAATTAATGTTTAAAATCACATAAATCTTACGAAATCTATTTCCATATGAATTCCAAACCTATTTTCAATAAAAAATACCTTAAAACTCAAAACTAAAAACAAATCTCAAATTCTTATATTGTACAAAAAGGATAGAGACCTCGCTGGTTTTTTCGGCGTTGTATCCTACTACAAGTTTCTCAGGATGGCAAATATGATAGAGTTCCAAAATAATCTTAGAAGAAAAATAAAGAACAAGGAAGAAACAGATTTGGTAGGAAATTCTATAGAGAAATATTGAAAATAGTGTTCCTCTATATTGAACAATGAAATTGTGAGTGTAAAGTCACATTTTTCGTCCAGTACATGTTTGAAATGCTTTTATTAAAAAAATATTGAAAATAATATAACCTTTTTCAGAATATTTGTATTATGTTGTTTTTTTTTAATAAAAAAAACATAAATAAATAATAGTATTTTTTATTACTGGCTCCACCTGCTATAGCAGGTATTTTACCTCTCCCACCGGTGGGAGATATGTTTCAGTGTCCTACGCTAGAATCCACCTTGTGTTTCATCATGAATCATTCTGTTAAGTTATTGTTTTGGATTTCCTTTCTTAACTGTATGTATGAATGTAGTCTTTGGGACATTATATATAAATAAAATTTGACTTTTTAAATTTATTAAAAATGTAATTATTTAATTAATATTATAGACTAAATATATTACTTTTTCAATAAATTTAAAAAGTTAATTTGATATGATACTCTCCTCGGTTCTTATTTTACAGACCTGAAACAGTACTATATTCATAAAATCGAAAGGAGTAACCATCAAAGAGTTTACCCATTTACTATTTTATTCACCTAAAAAGTCAATGAGAATTACACTATCTCAATGGACATTTACTTGTTTTTGACAATTGTAGGAACTTGAGTTTATCAGTAATTGAAAATAACAACGTTTTTGTTTTTACTTGTAGGAGAAGATAATAACCTTAAATTAGTGACAAGGACCACTGCCCTACCTATAAACTAATCTCTAGGTTAAGCTAAATTCTTTTTTTTTTTTGGTCTTAGGTTAAGCTAAATTTTAATGATCATTTGGACATTAATTTTAATTATTTTATCTTAAACCCTTATCTACAATATCTAAGTTAAGGAGATATGAGAAGGGGTTTAATAGGACCTTTGTAGTCATTAGTTGAATTTTTTAAAATATATTTAGACTACACAATTTTGTAATCAAAATTATGAATTAATATTTTTTATAAGGATTGGTTTTTTTTTTTTTGTCTTAGGTTAAGCTAAATTCTAATGATCATTTGGACATTAATTTTAATTATTTTATTTTAAACCCTTAGCTACAATATCTAAGTTAAGGAGATATAGGACCTTTGTAGTCATTAGTTGAATTTTTTAAATATATTTAGACTACACAATTTTGTAATCAAAATTATGAATTAATATTTTTTATAAGGATTGGAAAAATTATCTAGATATTATTAGTATGGATAAAAAAAATAGTCAATGTTGATATTTTAAAGGAGACTATGTTTTTTTCGAGACAAATGTTTTGGTCTTAGATGAAGTGGTAATTTATTGAAATTAATCTCACATAATTGTGAGATTTCGAGTTCAAACCCAAATTACAACGTCCGGCTTAACAATTTCGACATTTTTTGCTAATTGAGCTAGGACTTATGAGACTTCTCGAGACAAATTTTAATATTATGGCATATAAAAGTTTTTATAACTGCTATATTGAGATTTGAATCATAGATCAACATTAATTTTAATTAAACATTTTTTCTGTTGAACATTAATGTCGAGTCTAACCCCTTTTAAAAGATCAATCCATGTTGGTATAAACTACACAATTGTAGCATCTACATTTTTAAAGTCATAATGACATGATATGTGTGAATCATTATTCACGTGGCAAAATATGCCGAGGTGTCATGTGAGTCACTTGCCACATGTATGTTAATTTGGTCAAATTTAGTGGGGATAATTCTTTTGTAAAATGAGTTAAAGTTAGGGGGTCAAAAATGTTATTTTAAAAGTTAATGGATCAAAATTGCAAGTTTTGAAAGTTATGCGGTCCAAAGTGCAATTTAGTCTATGTATTTTCATACACTTAAATAAAATCATTGTAAAAGAGTATAAAAGAATAATTAAAATAAATAAATTAAAGAATAAGGTCTCGTTTGGATGAACAACCTACGCAAATGTTTATAGCATTAGAGTTTATGACAAAAGAGCTTACATCATAAATTTTTATATTTAATAAGTTTTTAACGTTTGAATATGTATATAAAAGATACTTACATAAATTGAAGTGTTTGGATGTATCATAATGTAAACAATTAATTATTAATTTAAGATCGACTAAAGAAATAAATTTTTAAAAAGATAAATGGAATATTTTTAAAAAGATAATTGTAAAGAAGAAAAAGATAACCGTATAAATAAGTTTAATATTGACTCTACAAGTAAATTCTAAAAATATGCTACAATGTAGTCGGCGGGAATCAACCTCCACTGTTTTAAAAATAAAAATACATTGTTGTAAGAAAGAAGGTCAAGTTACTGATTTGAACACTTTGGCTCTTTTTGTTAAGTTTTCTCGAAGTAAAAATCTTTCTTTTTGAGCCAGCGCGATGACCTATGATTTCCATTCCACCTTATCTTTGCTCGAATTTGTAACACCGTAGTAAAATCATTACCAATGACATGTTGTGCGCCTAAGTGTGAAAAAACGGTAGAAGCTTTGTTATGCCGAAACCTAAATGTTACATCTGCAACACTTCCAAATACAACTTCTTAGGAGAACTTAAATTGAAAAATAAAAAAGAAAAAGGGGCAGGTGTAACTATTTGCATAGGATCCTTCACACTTCACATCACAGCTAATACGAGTATATTCTTCTAACAATGGTACTCACTCTACAACTAAAAAAATCATTAAATCATGAACTTAAATAAATATATACTGTAATAATTAAATTATGAATATGACTATTATAAAAGAAGATTGTAACACAACATACTAATCTGTAATAAAACGTCATAGAAAGCAGAGTCTCTTTTCAGTTTTCTCCAAATCCAAGAAAGAAAAAAGAATATAAATATTTATAGCATCGGTGGGAGGGTGGATGGTAAAATGAAATAGCACTAATGTATTAATTTTCTTGATTAAAGTTTTTTGCATTAGGAAGGAAAGGCAATATCTACCGTATCAAAGTCTGACGATTGATTTGGACACATCAGCATCTGTACTTTTTAATTTAAGTTTAAGAGAAACACCTTAAGCTTAATTTTAAATAAAAAATATTTCAACTTATTAACAAAAATAATAAAAATTAATAGGAGAATGATTAAATAATGCCCTAGACCATGTCACAACTTGGAGCATATATATATGGGACAACAATACTTGAATTAGAAACTAAATCAAGTTTGTAGACCAATAATTTCTAGAATGGTTAACATTTTTTTCATTTTTATCACATGTTGGTAACATTCAAAATGTTTTGTGCAATAAACTTTCATAAGTTCGTGATGATATTGCCATTGGACGAATAAGTAGACACTTCAATATAGTTTGGATTTGGATTAAGTACAATGTACTTACTTGGAGCTAGGGGAGCTCGGTTACATCTTAATTGTCTAATTAAAATTTAAAATACGAGTTTAAAATTTGGACCATCCAATAATTGGAAGATACAAACGTGGTTAAGTACATACAATACACAGATCCATATAGTTCAATACGAGGGAGTCTAATATTTTCTTTTGTACTTAGTTTGGGAGAAGATGAATAAGTGATTGTCATGACATGGATATATTTTGGCCACAAGGCGCAAAGTTGATATCGGATTTGCTTAATGAAAGAAGGGATAAAAGAAAGACTTGAAATAAGGATGAAAGCACATGCTATGTTCTACTAGATTTGTTTTAACATGTGATGCTTGTTGACAATGCAGATCAAACAATTAATTATTCAGTTGACAAAAAAATATTATGTACGGAGTATTTTTTTTTCCATATAGAATTCCGTAGCAGTACCACATAAATGGATATTGAACACGACATTGTCATTGAGACGTTGACACTGATGGAATAACTGAATGTAACTAAATATGTTGCACACCGATATCAGACACACCTTCAATATTAAGTGTTTGGTGCTAACACGAGTTTTCTTTTGTTGGTTAGGCAGAAAAACAGAAAGCTTAGAGGCCAACACATAATGGTTGCAGACCAAGGGATTAAACAAGCCACAAATCATAAACTAATTCATCTATCAAATAGGTTACAATGTCAAGCTCAAGTTCTATGCCATTTTCAAAGGCTTCAATGTCAAAGTCAAGCCATGATGTACCCAATGGAGTGCTCATGTCCTTGCTAACAATCTCATCCACCATTAACTCTTCATCTTCCATGCTTCTAAACTCCAACATATCCTTATACACTTCTTCTGCTAACCACCTCTTCCTCATAGTAACTGATTCCACCCATCTAGGCCATGCTTTGGACCTTGCAACAAAAACTTGCTTACATCTTAATTCTAAGCACTCTCTTACACAATCAAATATAGCTTTCCTTTCAAGCTTAGAGTACTCTTCATAGTTTTCTACACCAGTTTTTTTATTCTCCAAAAGGTCAAAGAGACTTGGCATTATTATATTGTTTGTCTCACCAACCACTAATTCTTCTTCCATCAATTCTGCATTGCTAAGTATATTCTTTACATATTCAAGTTCCATCATCCTTGATGATATTGTAGAGCTTTTCTCAGACCAATTCTTCTTGTTGTTAGGTGATATAGATTCATTTTTTTGAGAACTAAGTACTTCTTCATCTTGCATGGAAGAATAAACTGTGCTGCCTCCTAAAAAATGTTACATATAGACAAAGTTTCTCAAGCATGTCTTTAGGATATCTTCACAACAATCAAGATTAAAATATGCTCATCAGAAGTGTAAAGACTAAAGAAAATCAAGATTAAAACAATACCATGTGTGATATCTTCACAATCCAAGTAAGTTTTACTGATGAAATGGTTTTCAAAAGTAGTAAGAGTTCTTGTATGCTGATAACACGAACCGTTTCCGCTTTCACTATTGGTACTACACCTCGGATCTTCGGTTGGCTGTGATATCTACACAAGTGAAGAATGGTTGGTTAATTAATAAAAGCATAATGAGTGTCCTCGTCCGCTTGACATAGTTGTCAAGGATAATATGTCAAAAGTATCAAAACCAAACGAGAATATACGTGCACTTACATAATATACTATGTTTGATACTTAAAAATCAAAATAAAATCTATAACAAATGAAAATGAGTATATGACATTATAAAAAAAGGGAGAGAGACAGACCTGAAGTTGCTGATTCATGTTAAGCACCATATTATCACTTGATGAGTTGCATACCATACTGTTAAATCTGTCTTTCGAAATAGATTTAGAACCAACAGAACACCCTTCTGTTTCCAAGGTACATTGAGGTGGATTAATGTGAGATAACATGGCACTTAGTTCATCAACATCTATTGCATTTAACCTGGTAGGAGATATTGATAATTTTTTGGGATAAACCTTATCACTATGAGCAAAAGAATCGACATCAGTACTAGTCCTTGTTTTCATCGTTTGCTCAATATTGGATTGTGACTCAGACATTTTTTTCCTCAATGGAGATGTAAATGTAAATGAAATGACATCCCTGCTTTCTTCCATGCTAAATGAATCCTGGTAAAGACTTCCATCAATTGTAACATTACATTTTATGGACTTGCTTTCATAAGTATTAACCGCATTATTAGAACATCGCGCGTCATTCTGATCATGCCTCTTCTTTTGGAAAGAACTCTTTCTTTTGGATACCGAAAAATATTTTTGCTTATCAGTTACTCTTGTGCTTGACCTTTTGGATTTAATGTTGGAATTAACAGCACATTTGTTTGTTGTCTTCCTAGCTCCAGCAGAACTTTCCGAAGAACGCGTTTGTGTTCGCTTATTAGTGTCCACTTTTGAAGTTATCTTACCATTGCTGGCCACACCATTCTGCCTAAGAACATTGCTGTTTTCGCCATGACAATTTTTCTGCTTCATGTATCTCCTATTTCCATTCAAATTCAACGTATCCCTACTTTGAACATCGGTTTTGGACGGTGTTACAAGTGAACCAGATTTTCCTTTACCTTGGCGCAAATTATTATTTTCTGAATCTCTTGAACCTATGACGGTTGAACTAGACTTATATAAGTTGCTGCTCCTGACAGTTGGTTTTCCATTCATATTAAACTTTGATCCATGTGGCGCCGCTTTTAATTTCTCTTGCAGATCAAGAGTTCTCAAGGGAACATATAAAGGACCAACCGAAGACATTCTGTTCCTCATATATGGTCGGCGACTTGCCTCAATGATCTCAGCATCTTCCCCCTTTATATATGATGCATTCTTAGATTGCATATAACCATGACATTTGATAGGAGACAAAAGTGTATTGCAAGTAACTGAAATAGGTTTAGTAGACCTTGGATGCAAAGTTTCATTTTGAAACCTATTCATTGATGATTCAATAGAACACGAAAAAGACTTGTTCGACTTAAGTGTTGTATTTTTGGAATCTACATTGCAATAGTGAGGCATTGAATGAAGATTAATCTCATGAAACTGAGAAGATTCAAGAGAAACAGTTGGAACATCAGGAAGTGAATCCAAACCCATGAGTCTGGCTACTAGTCCTATGGATTTATTAGTTCCACATTCTTCATCACTATTAATTGATAAAGCAAACTTAAAATCACTACTTGCAATATTAGTAGTATTTTCTCCATTCTCATCTATCTTTATCTGAAACAATTGTAATAACAATAATAAATTAGTAATAGCAAGTAATAACAGGAGTAAACCATCAACTTGGTCCTTGACTTAGTATTTTACTCATATTAGTCTTTTTTTAAGTATTCTAGGGACTAAATTGATGGCAAGTGGTGGATAAACTTACGGATCAAATTGATAGTAAACTGATAAAATGTAGAGACCTCAATCGATGGTATGTGACTAAGGCTCTGTTTGGTAAGGTCAAATTTTGAGCTTATAGCTTATAAGCTCATATGACCAAAAAAGCCTCGTTTGGTAAATGTTTTTCAAAAAGAGCTTATAGCTTATTTTTCAAACGTTATTTCAAGTAGCTTATGACCTTATCATTTCTTCTTTCAATTTTATCCCTACCATCTTACTTAAAAAAATTGAATATTAATTAATTATCTTTTTTATGTCATTTCATACTTATAATCTAGTTCAACTGCTAATTTTACCAAACGCTATAAATTCAATCAGCTAGCTTATTCGCTAAAAGCTTGCTTATAAGCTATTCACTATAAATTCTTCCGCTATAAGCTAGCTTATCAGCTTACTTTTTATCAAACATAGCCTAAATATAAGGATTAACTTGATAGCTTAATAACACCAATAATCTTTTTAAAATATCCTACAAAAGACAGAGACTAATTTGATGGTTTACGCATAATAAGTAAACGAAGAAAAAAGGGATACAAAAAACTAAGAAACCAAGAAAGGTTGAAAAAAAATTGACACCATACTACTGACCTGTGACATTGACATGATTTTCATGTTTTCCTTTGCTTGTTTTGAATCATCTACATATAAATATAGAATGTAGCAAAAATATTCAGAGTAGAAACATCATTAGAGATAAAATATATGCAGAAAGCAAGAAAATAAAACAATGAAAAGAATTACCAGGTAACTTAGGATTGTGACAAAATCGCTTCTTTTGAGATTTGTCATTCCAATCAAAGAAGCTAAGGAAACTTCCCTTGGAATGTCTTTTCTTCATTATCATCAACAAAGAAAAGAAAAAAGAGTGTTTTTGACAGTTATTTTGTTTCAAGAACCAAAATATATATGAGTGTGTTGGAGATAAGAGAAAAATGGGTAACTTGAAATTTCCAAACAGAAATGGTTATACTGTGTTTCTCATCTTAGGCAACATGAATGAGTGTTTCAATCTTGAACGTATCAAAAACCAGAATTTTTGTTTTCTGTCATTTCATTTGTCTCCAAGAAGAAGGAGAAGGAAAGAGTGAGTAAAATAAAATGGTTTGCGTAGAAAACAGTCAAAATTTGGAAAGAGTAGAAAGGAAGAAAAGTCTGCAAATGCCAACACTTGCAAAAATGTGAGTCTCCTCACTACAAGTGGGGCCTATATTACTCAAAAGATCAAGGACTTTTGGAGGGAAGGACATTAGGTAGGAGGGTAAGAAATAAATAGTGAGATTTTTTATATTTTTTGGAACATGAGTTTTTATAGATAATGATAATGATGATGATAAATGAATGCTTATTATTAAATGGAGATTAAGGATTTTTAGTTTTTTTTTAAAAGAGTTATAAGGTTGATTTGGTGACAGATGTGAAAGAGTTAAAGAGTGGAGTGACAAAAATGATTTCTAATTTTATTTTGACCTTTATCAAAAACTAATAAATTGATGATCGAAATGCTGAAAGTATTATATTAACTGAAATTGAATTTGGAGAATTTATTCAAACCATCTAAAATCCTCCGATAATTTTTTTTCGATTCCCTCGAATTAGAGAAATTTGTTTTATGAGGATTGAAGAACAATAAACACCCCAAAACCCTCCTCTCCCTAAACTTTCAATTTCTTCTACTGACTCTTTTTTTTTCCCAAAGTTCTTCCCTCCCCTCTAAACTCTCAAAGAGACTCTCTCAAACATTTTTTTGAGAGTTTTTGTAGGGAATAATAACCGAGTATTTTTTATTAAGATCTTTTTAACTTTGTATTATGAATAAAATTTAATCCTCAAAAATTCATTATTCTTTTCACTTACTCCTTCCTTTTTTACAAAAATTTCCCTCTCTTTTCCGTCAAACTTGCAAGAGGAGAGACACAATGAAGTTATAAGAATGACTTGGTGATTAAGGTGGATGAGATAGGGAGTAGATTGATGGAGGTTAGAGGTTCGATTTACGCCCATAGCAAAAAACCAACAATACTAATTACTAACCACTAACATGGACCCTTTAAAAAAAAAGGAGACACAATTAAACATAATAGTAAACATTAATAAAATTATTTTGGTAAATTTCATGTCTTTTGTCTTTTATATTTATAGAGTTTTTATAATCGTACATCTCTAATTTCATAATACTCTTTCAAGTTTCAACATCTTATTTTATCTCTATCTATATCTTCCTATCACATCTTTGATTTGACACATCTATCACTATTAATCAACTATATTAGTCCAAATATAAATTCTTTACCTTTAGGATGAGAAAGACATGTTCCTTTATCTATATCTCTCTTTTATTTTATCTCTCCCAAAGTTAGAGAATCGTTTCCCCTCAACTTCATTGGTGCCCTGATGCCCTTACAAGTTACAATATAGAAATAAATGCATGCATTTGTTCAAGCAAAAGTGAAAAGGACTTCAATGACAACACGTACTCGATGTTCAATCAATATATCAGTTATCAGAATTGGCCTCAGTAGAATTTATGGTGGATTTCTGAGGTACAATAAGAAGTTTTATGAAACTAACATTAATTGACACAGCAATAGGAATAGTGCTATTAAATTCAGAAATTAAAAATATTAAATGTATAATTTCACTGGTCTCTCCCCTAAAAAAATGTGTTCCTATGTGCATCCCATATTAACTAAGAAAATATTTTAATTTCTGATAAATTAGTAGTCCCTGTACTTGAAGGACTTGTAGAAGGAAACAGTGTTGACATCAAAGAGGAAGATGCCCAGACCAATGTGATCAAGAAAGAATCTATGAGTGCCATATTTGACTCTTTCTACTATCCTTAAAAGTTTTGGTACCAATTACAAAATATTGGATGATCAATTTTTATATTCGTATATACCGTGGTGGAATACTTCTAGTGCCTCAAGATTAGATCTGACAAATAAGATGATCCAGAGATATTCCAACTTTTCAACGGGGTACAACATAACGATACAATAATAAGGTCTGCTGAGATGTTGTTTGCAAATGCAGCAGGAATGCTGTCGCCACATGATATGAATGAAGCTACCAATTGGAGCTTCGCAATGGACGCATGTTTAATTACTTGCAAACACATGTTGAATGGGTTAGAGCACATCAGACGTGATACCGGAGCAACTCATGATGCAGTCTTAAGACAATTATCACAAGGGCTAGAGCCATTCTTGCAAGACTTTCTATCGAAAGATTCTCCGAAGTGTTTGAGTAAGGTTTGTCTCCGGCATTCATCCTAAACATTCAAACCAGATAAAATTCAATATTTTGTGGATAGAAGTCTTTCTGCATCAGGAGGTCAATTTACACCATAAATATGGGTGAAAAAGTTATGGACAGATTTTATACAAAATAAGTCAACTCAATTCAATTTTTTATCCCATTTTCAAGAGTATTGAACTGACTGTGTGTGTGTGAGAGAGAGATGTTGAAATGTAAGGGAGCTTCCTTACCTTTAATTCACAGTACTGTTGCATCATTTTGGCTTGAGCCATTGCTGTCTTAAAACTGTCCTTTTTATATACTTGGCCGTTTCTTATCATGCATACTACTCTACTAAAATCTTTCTTCTGGTATAGAGCAATGCATACGGCGGGAAGATTATCTCTTCCAGCCCTTCCTGATTCTTGATAATAGCTTTCGATTGATTTTGACATCGTATTGTGGATGACAAATCGCTGAAAGCACACAACAAGAAAACGATAATTTGAGTAACAAAGAACTTCAAAACTCATCACTAAGAATTTGTAGAGCATTTAAACACCTGCATGGGGTTATATTGTCCTTAGCCAAGCATTCAAATGCTGAAATAACAGGCATACTCTATATTAATATATTTAATTTTATTAGGCATATTTGACAATAGTGCTTAGTTTGCATTTATTCTTTCAGCATGTGCTTCAGCGACAAGATCTCTAGGAATTTGAATAATTGTGCATAATTGCAAATGATAATTTGTATCTTAAATTTGGCTAAGTCAATCATAAATAGAAGGCTTGGAGACGACTTCCTAATTTCTAAGTATACATGAAGGTTTTTGATAAATGCACTGCTAGAAAAATGCAACACATGAGGGTTGGTCCCTTGGTCATTCTGTAGGTCATCATACTGGTGGTCATTAATTATGCAATAAATCACTAATAGACCATTCAGTTTGTTTATTAACTATAATATAATGCTACCGAATCATTTACAGAGAAGGGCGTAATTTCTTTCATAAAGTGTGGAGTTCCTAAACAAAATTGATCATATGTGAATGATAACAACACTATCACAGTAATTTAGAAAAGTATCTCGACTTACAACATCAGGCTTGTCTATCCCCATCCCAAAAGCAATAGTTGCGCATACAATATGGACCTCTCCATCATGCCATTTCTTTTGAACAGAAACTCTCTGGCGGACAGCCAAGCCAGCATGGTAATATGCTGCCTTAATTTTACATTTCTCGTTCAAGAATTTTGATACCTCAACGCATTCACTTTTTGAAAGGCAGTATACAATGCCACACTGACTCTTGAAACGATCCATTAATAGTTGTCCAAGCTGCTTCAGCGGTTCCTTTGTCTTAACAATCACTTCATACTTCAGATTCGGTCTGTCAAAGCTTCTTTCAAGAACAATTGCATGTGGAATTCTTAAAGCATTTAAGATGTCCTGAAACAAATCCAATATAAGGCCAAGGAAAAAGGGAGAACGCTATACTTAATATAGCTATCCATGTATAATAGCAGTTTCCTATTCTAATTACCTCGCGCACTGGATGAGTTGCGGTGGCAGTCAATGCCATGACAGGTACATATGGAAAATGTTGCTTAAGAGATCCTAATCCACGATAATCAGGCCGGAAATCATGTCCCCATTGGCTGAAAAATCATGAATATGTTATTTATTGACAATATAAATGACATAGCTTTAACAATCCCCATTCCCAACTGTTAAGGTGCATAACGTCAGTAGTGGCACCATAATATTTTTATCAATCCAAACTCTTGTAATGAAAGTCGGGGAAATTTCCAAAATAAGAAAATATTTCATACAATCAACGACGGTTAAAAAAACAAAAAGTTGACACGTATAAAAATACATTCAAATCAAATGTTGATTTGATTGAAATAGAGAGAACGAATTAATTAAAAAAATAAATAAATCAAAATCGTATAATATACGGTGTCTGGTGTCAACTTCTTATGTCAAAATAACATTTTTGTATTTCATATGCAGATCACAATTCAATATGGGAAAAGATAATTTTGAAAGAAAATCTAGACACAGACACTGTAAAATTATACAGTTTCTATTTTTTCATTACTTTTTCTCTCTCTTTTCCAATCAAATCAACATTTACATTGGCTGTATTTTATACGGTATTCCTGTATGTGTCAAAATATTAAATATCAATGCTCATTCAATATCTCAAAGAAGTCAAGAACTGTATCAACCACTACCAGTCCAAAGACAAGACATAATACAGACTGCTGGCTTATGTAATGACATATCAACGACTTCAAAGAGGTCATGTGTCAGAAGCCAGAGCTCAGAATCAAGAAATGAATCCCTACTGTTCCCCATTTGAACCATCCTTTCACATGTAGACGATAGACCTTTATCTTTCTTTATTTTAACCATTCAGTTAAAAAATTATGAAATTTAGGTAGCTTCTTGAAGACCTTCAAACAAATGTAACATGTTCATACATTTGATTTTAAGATATCACTATATAGTATATCCAGAGTTTGTTACCATAATTAATTTGTTCATTTTCTCTTGATCTACCTCCTTAATTAATGGCCAATTGGCCACCATGAGAGTTCAATTCAAAATGACATTTGATGAACAATGGCACTTCAATAGTAATTAATTTTGGAGCTTGTTCATATTTATAATCAGTCAGACAGACATATACAAATGGGAAAAGTTACTTAAAGAAGTTTGGTAAATGGCAAAGTTATGTCTCTGAAATTTCATTCAATTGCACTCACTGATGAAAAATAATTACTGGGATGTACATGAAAAGCACAATGCATACCTAACACAGTGTGCCTCATCAACAACAAAACCTGCTAGTTGTCCCTGTGAGTTAAGAGGAAGCACCAACAAAATAAGCAAATGAGTATTTTATAACCTAGTGTGCTCCATGACACTATTTCACAAAATGTATTCAAATAAATACTACAATTTTACCTTCTGATGCATGCATTTTAGAATCCCAATAAATGATTGGTTTCCAGCAATTCTCTCGGGTGTCACATACAAGAGCTTGCACGAAGGCTTGTCTTTTCTGTATACAAGCAAGAAAACTAATGAGAAAATATTACACATTAAAGCAATCAGTAACTGAAAGGTATTTTTTTATATTTTTAAATGACACTAATACTCATGGGTAAATTTCAGGACAGATCATGATAGACAAGAATAGAAAAGGAAGTGAATCTCACCTTAGCTCTTGGAGAACAGCTGCAGCTTGTGAAGCAGTTTGTTGAGAATTTAAAAATGTAGCAGGAATTCCAAACTTCAAGTTAAGTGTTATTATCTGATCCTGAATAAGTGAAAGTAAGGGAGACACAACTACCGTAACTCCTGGTTGAAGAGTTGCTGGAAGCTGTAAGCACAAAAAAAAAAATAACATGTTCAAAAGCATATAAACTAACAATGAAATGTAACAATATAATCACTTGAAACAATCTACATCTTTAGCATTTTTGAGCAGGTAGTTGCTTCAAAACAATATAATCATCATCGGTAGTATTCGGTGGTTAGAAGGATATTATGTCTTAAAAAGAAAGATGCAAAAAAAAATCAGGGTTTAAGAGAAAGCAATGACCTGATAGCAAAGAGATTTACCACCCCCAGTAGGCATAAGAATAAAAGAATCTTGTTTTGCCAAAGCTGCTTTACATGCTTGATGCTGCAATGGTCGAAATGTCTTATTACCGAAGATAACGACATTTGCCAATTCAATATCATCTAGTGCCTTCAATTCTTCATAAGTGAGAGTACTATTTCCATCCTTTGAAGCAAAGGAGGACTGTTTTTTTCTGGAAGTTGATGAAACCGAGCCTGGAGTGATGCCACTTCTGCAATCCTATTACATATAATAACTATTTCAGTATGATCCTTATCCTACTATGTCATTTTAGTCACATTATACCAGAAGATATAACCAATGAAAATAGATTAAACAAAACAATGTTCAAAATAGTCCTGAAATTTTTTCACCACATGCCGCATTTGATTTGGCTTACATCCAGTGTACATTCTTTCTTTTCTTACATTCAACTTCATACACTCCAGTTTGTTTAATCCTTCATGCGTTGTTTTGAATGAGCCCGACATATAAGCATTAGAATACAACGTAAATCCATATAACAATTTTTCATCCTTAATCCTGTTTGGATAAACTAACTTCGTTAAGTGCTTATAGCCTAAGCGTTGATCATATAAGTGTTTGTGTGCATGTACATCCTATTTCTATAACAGAAAGTAAAATAAAGTCAAATTGTTACTATTTCCATATAAGCTATAAACTGTTTCCATAAACTATACTTGGGAAGTTCACAAGTGCTTAAGTCACCGGATAAATAAACTCAAATAAGTCAATCCAAACAGATCCATATATGTTTTCTTCACTTAAGTAAGCTCAACTATAGCTTTAATCACGCTTACAAATATTTGAAATCACAAATAAAACTGATAATAACAACGATAAAACAAAATCGATATACTACCGCGGAGTTTGGAGGATGTTGAACCCTAGAAACATTAAAATCCATATCTTCATCATCACTTGAACCTAACTCAACAAATTTAGTCCGACATTTCTGAGGCGAATCGTCAACAATATCAACGAAACTTCTAGAAGCATCACCGCACGTGGCAAGACCTTCATCAAGCACGTGATTCAAAGTTCCAACAGCTTGTGATTCCATTTCGCGTAGATCATCCCATTCCTCCGTGTCTTGTACTGATTCCGCCAAAGCAACAAGAAAATCATCGCCGCAATGTTCAACGGTGATAAAATCACGACCATCCTCACCTTCAATAATAATAATAATCGGTTAATTAATTAAGTGATTAATTAATTGATTAAGTAGAAATGAAATGGTTAGTGTACCGTAGAGAGCGACGAGACGATCGAAACATTGGATTGCGGAGTGTTCATCGTAACCGAATTCGAGAGCTAAACTGATTAAGCGAACTTTTTCTAACTCTAAATCGTGTTGCTGCTTCTTGTTGTTGTTGTTGTTCTTCCTCCTGCTGCTGCTTCCCGTTTCCATTCCCGCGCTAGATATTTTTCGTTTTCCAATTCAATTTTTTTGCGCTTTCCTTCGTTAAGTTAGGGTCGTAGTGGTGTTGTTAAACGAAGTCGTATTGCATAATTTACTAAGGCTGTGTTTTTTTTTATTTCTTTAACAAATAGATAAGATTGTCTTTACCGGAGGTTATGGGTTCGATTTTTAATTCCATCGTAAATTAAAAAAAATTTAAATTTACAAATACAATAATAATACTAGTAGTTAAGTGTAAATTTTCATTATTAGCTTCAAAAATATTATCATACAATTGTAAAAAAAAGTAGTTAAATTATTAATTGGCTTCATAGTAGTTATATTTTAAAAAAATAGTTTATATTCATAAAAAAAACCTCTTTTTCATCCCTTAGCACGCAAAAACTTCGGGAAACTTTCTCCGAATTTTTTTTAGTGTAACATTTTTTAGAACGTATTTTTTGATTTTTTTTACGTACTAGGGGGTAAAAAATAAATGTGGGGTGTGGGAAGAGAAACAATCTTATAATATTATTATTATATTAATATTAGTCAATTATTACAATATTACTTCTATGTATATTAGTTCTTGGTCATCTACTATAAAAAAAATAAAAACATAATACATCAAATTAAATCATATAAAAAATAGAATTGAAAATAAAAGGAATGCACACAATATTTAGAAAAGTTGAGTTTTGTTGAGATACGCATAAACAAAAGAGAATCGTAGAGTGCTACATCAGTTTTAGTGTAGTTTTCTTTACATGCATAGATAGATAGATAGTGATGATAGACAAGATTATTTTTTTCGCTCAATTAAATTTTCTCCATTAACAATTGTGGGTGATCAAACTTTTGATCAATTATGCGAGATGTCAAATTTTTTTACTACTTAAACCAATTTATTATAGATTGTTAATCCATTAAATAAATTGATTAAATTTAACTCGTGCAAACTTTAGAACAAAGTAAAATATACAAAAACATTATTTAAAAAAATTATGATAAAAATATATTAGTATTAGTTATAAAAAGGCCTCGCGTAAAGATTCACTTAAGGCCTCAAAACAAATTGGGCCAGCCCTGAACAACATACACATGAAATGAAAATCAAACGCTCTCAAAAACACAAAGTATACATTATTTCGATGGAAAACCATGATGAATTATGGCTCCATCATATTCCTAACCTATATTATGTGCAAGATAAAAGCTGACATATACATCCCACACATTAAGCTAGGTGACGATCTTCTTGCATGTGTTCTTGAAATTATGAAATCCTTTCTGGAGAGAATGTTTGAGCTTACCTTGAGCTGCAAAAAGCTTGTATTTGGCGACTCTACGTTTTCTCTTCATTTCCCTGTCATTCCACCACGAAGAGGTGGGAGATGGCTTTTTCGTGATCTCACCACACCATTTACGTGGAGGAGGAGGAGGTTCGTAATAAGAACAATAAGTAGAGGTCTTGTCCCTGCAGCTCTTTGCTACGGTCATTTCCTTCTCGTGTAAGGTTCTCACACGCCCATCACGTTGATCATACAAACTTGCATCTCCATATAATGATCGAGGTTGCCCGTGCCCAACTGCTTCCATCTTTATGATTTGATCTATCCTAAAACTCAATCTGATTTATATCTATTTGATGTTTGATTATGTATACCTCTCTTTTCTCTCCCTTTATCTTCCTTTAAATGTTAATTCAGTTAGATAGAGAGAAAGTGAGAGAGGATTTTGATAGATGAAACTAAAGGATTATGTAACGATTGAAATTATTTTTTATATGCAATTTTACCTATATTTTTGGTAACGATGAAATGAAAGGTTGGTGAATGGGGGTAAATGTCATCCATTGCTGCAATAAGAGTGGGGGAGAGGATATGTAAAATCTGAATTTAGCCAAGCTCATCATTATCAAGTACCTTTTATAGTACAGTTTATTTTGGGATTCAATCTAACTAACCATAATAGTAGATGATAAATATAGCATATCCAAATTGCCATATTTCAAACAGGCAATTTGTGACCAAACAAAACAGGCATGACATTTTGATCAGAAAAGAAAATCAAAGATAACATTCGATGAAATCTGATGGACAAAATATTTACATTTCATAACAATAATTTTTTTTATTCGAATGTTTTCAGCATACACTTTAATCAATTCAAATAATTACACGTCAGTTGAGATTAAATTCTTCTGGTTTCAATCCCGGCCTCCTTCAATTTTGCTTCCCACCCCTCAAAGTCACTTTGGAAGTATTATACTTACCGAAAATACAGTTTTTATGCTCTGGAAGTATCTTTTAGAGCACGCTGCACGCGTGGTTTTTAGAAATGGGGTGGGAAAAGAAGGTCTCCTTCATTTTTTGGCACGTTTCTTGTACTTCTTCGTGGTTTCCATGTGGGACTCCTGGGTGGCAGATTAAACAGTAAAAATAATTAAGCATCCAAAATGAGGGTATTCAAAATCTAATGCGTGGTAAATGTAAATGTTCACTACGGATTTAATGTTGTGCACAGGCAAAAATGACGAAACGACTAAAAAACATATAGAAAATGAGAGAATATAGAGAAAGAGAATTGCAATAATGGAAAACTTAAAAGCCGTGACTGGCTGCTTATTTGCCTAGCAGAAAGAGTATGGTCACTCACGATGCAAGACTTCCACTCATCTCCTTGATCAGGAAGTTGGCGGAAAATGTGAACCAGTACAACAGCATCCAGAGCAGCATATTCTAGCTGTACATATATAACTGTGTTAGATTATTGAATGACTTGGTACAAATGGATTGTATTATACAAGCATAATTTCAAACATTAAATCCACTATCAGGTAGTTATATGAACTTACGGTGTAAACTGTAAACTTTTTACACTTAACAAAATAATCAACCATATCTTATCATGTACATATTTGTGCAGGTGTTTTGGAAAATACTATTACAATGTTCCATCATAGTGAGATTTTTTCCGACTTATCCATCACGGTGAGACATGAGAGACGTCATAATAATATGTTAATAATAATAGTTATTAAACTAAAAAAAACCTCTACTTAGTATCTTACTTGGAATTTCAGTTGATTTGTCATATGAAACATTCATATATCTAGCACTCTCTTCATGATTCATGAATATAGGTGAATGTTAATAACAATAGACGATCTCAACTATTTAATGACTCAGAATGGAAGAATAAACTCCAATTTCACAATACAAATATTATGAGAAATTTTAACCCAAGAATATCTACTCCTCACCCCCAACCCAACATAAATATATCAATGAAACAATGAGTATAAATAGAAAGATGCTGCGGACTAGGAATCATGCAGAAAGAAACCTCCAGTCCCCAAGGCAAATATTGAAATAGTAATGCCAGAGAAGTTTTATGAAGACAGAGCAATGGAATTATGAATAGCGAAAAAAGGGGGCGGAGGGGGAACAATTACTTGATTTGGAGTTAAAGGCCGTTGTTCCCAATCGCTGTTTCGTCTTGTCTTGTTTAAACCAGCACCCAGTACTTTCTGATTTACAAACACACAAATTTTGTCAAAATATGCTAACACAGAAAAATGAGGGATTTAATCATCACCCATCCACAAATATCAGATCAACATAAACTGAGATATGAAACATCAAATGTCTATTCATATGTAAATTACCTCTGCAAGCTTAGCCAAACCACCCCGAGGATCTTTAAAAACTTTCTGGATGTCTAGCAACCTTTTATAGTTCTTGAAACAATTCAGCTCTTCATATGAGTGAGCAAGTTGCTTCATATCACATTGGAAATTATACCCTGAAATACATGCCACAGAGCAGCAATGGTTACTAATGTTTTTTGTCCCAGAGTATCCTTTCACCGTATAAGAGAGAAACTAATTTCTCATCATGTCAAACGGTTACCAATACCCTGAAAATAAATCCAAGTATTAACTCAGGACTATATGCTTAAGGGACTCAAATCCTGTCTGCTCAGACCAATACATATGCTTAAGGGATACATATTTGATACTCTCCGATACATACCAAGGGGTTATTAATTCAGACTTAAAATGTTACAAAACAACACCAAGTGCTTCATCGTATTAGCAGGGTCAGTTGTAATAAAGAATAGAAGATACATGTTATTGAATCCCTTCAATAACAACATTCTTATTCAGGTAAATATAGTCATCCCTCAAAAGTTAGGTTGGGGAATCATTCACCAAAAGTATTTTGTGCTGGTATACCCATGAGACTAATGAAATAATAAATATCATACCAAGTTTTAGAATTCCAGGTGACAGCAAAATGCGGGTTAGACAGTTGTCTAAACTTTCAGGCACCTCTCTGTGTAACTTTATCAGGTCAAATACGAAGGCCTTCTTTTCTGAAGCAATTTGCATGATAGAAACCTGAAACATGGAAATTTTAGGAGAAAAGGAATAACAGGAGAATCAAGAGTTGAGTTTTTTATTAGAAAAATGTCATAGCCCAAAGGCTGAAACCCAGACATAACTTCATACAATTTAAGCAAGCAGAGAAAAAATCCATGGAAAGCCAGATGCTTCAAAAACGAAAAAATATCGGTGTCCAAGACGCGTACCGATGTTTTTGATATTTTCAGATATGTACCCAGGAAGTATTCTATTATTCGTTTTATTTTTAAAGTTTGTTCAACCCAATACTTCTTAGGCACTCTCTTAGATGCGGATGCCTAGCTAAGGATAAGACTGTCACTTCTCTCCCGTACTGTCACAACTTTGTTGGTTCTCCTTGGTGGGGAGGAAGAAAAATGGATCAAAAACAAAGCTCTAGTTAACATATCTGGACCGAGCGGAATATTGATAAGTTTTTGTTGTCAAGATAATTGTGCATTTAAGTTTATTTAAGTTTATACATAGATACATGTGCGCATACATGTGAGTATGAATGTGCTATGCATGGATACATGCAAGATTGTGTGCGTACTGTTCAGTGCACACACATGTGTCTAGTGTGTACACAAGTGTGGGGGTGATTGAGCAAGCATATGAGTGTTAACATATCTAGACTGTGTCGTATCTTTATATTTTACAATATACGGTATTCTCGTATATGTATCCCCACCGTACTCATATTACAAAGATTGTTTCAATTTACCTTGTTTGGTTTGCTGCCTTTTACATAATTAGGCTTCCACTCACAATCAAGACCTATAACTTTAACATCCTCAATGTAACATGTTGCATCAAGCAAACCTTCAACTTCATCAACCCAAATAATCTCTTCAATCATCAGTTCCTCAAGATGTAAGTAATGTCCTTGCGGGATACTTGTTTCAAGCACTACAGAAAAAAAAGCAGTACTATGTTCATCATCTGAGAATTAAGTTACAGAGAACAGATATACTACAGTCTGCATACCAATTACGTAGACAAACAAAAACGGTAACAACATCAATGCATGCAAGGAAAGTCGCAAGAAATTGCCTTACCTTTAATATCTAAAAATTTGTCTAGGGAGTACCGTTCACACAGTTCATCAACTTTTTCCATGTAACCAGCTTCCATTGCCAAATAAACCTTGAACATATAGAATTATTAAATCATAGCATACATGTTTTAAAATTTCATCCTGGCTATCAGAGCTAAGAATCTTACGAGAAAAAATTAATAATTACTGCTCGAGAAAATCAACAAAAAATATTTGACCTTAATTGTACTTTTGGTCCTGCTATGGCTAATGCACATTTTTTCTTCATTGATAATTTATTGCTCAACTGTAATATTATAATAATTTAGAATCATCTCATAAGATTAGTTTCTTTTCCAAGAGTGTTTCTCAACATTTATTTTCATATTACTTAGTTATTATATTATGATTTGTTTCACTATTCAACTATCGTTAGAAGTTGTGTATCTCTATAAATAGGACTATAGGAGTTAGTTATTAATCCTTTTGTATTATCCAATCACCAATCATAATTATATTTTACTTGTATTATTTCTCTTCTCTATATATCCAAAACCCAAAACTTCACTACAATTTCAAAGTAGATCTTCAGTGACCGATCCAACACTACTTTGTTACCATGTTCTCGGTTGTTTGGGATTGTACAGCCTAATATTTACATTCAGATTTTGTTGTATACCCCCATCCTAAGCAATTCGAATTGTACCAAGCGCATGCATGTAAAGTAAGAGATTGATAAGAAATAATCCACGTCCTAGGATACACTGGAATCTGACACAGCCCATATTACCCACTGAATATAAAGAAAATAGTACCAGGTGAGGATGAAATGTTTGTTCTGATTTTGATATAGAATAAATAGACAGATAAAAAGCTAAAGTTTTAACACGGATTTACTTTTTGGCCAAACTAGAGGGGAATAAGAAACAGGTTGTCTGAGTGTCATTTAAAAACAACAAAATAATGAAATCAAACGCCAGATCATATGAGCACTGATAAAATGGTAGTACTATTCAGTACAAACTGTAAAGGACATAGTTCAAAAAATAAAGCTTTTCTATTTCATACAGTCTCCAAGGGATGCACCTATGCAACACAGGATGCACATTATGACATTATAATGCAGTCGTTACAAACAAAAACAAAAAAAAAGACAAAAAAAGGACAAAAATAAATAAATTAAACTACCAACCAAATATTCCATAAGCTGTCTATCATTGTTTATTCTAGCCTCAGCAACGTCCCAACATCCCTTTTCTGCTAAACTCTTTAGTGAGCTGGAAAATCAATCAGATAATCTTGTAAATAAGAATTAAAATAAAAGGATGGTGGAGTCAGATTTATGATGTTATGAACAAAATCAAACAACAGTAGGAAAAAATGAGAGAAAATCATCCCAATGGTAAAGATACAAATAAATCACCTTTCTTTACACCTCTTGTATACATCTGGAAAATCCTGCTTTAGATTATTTTTCTTTATAACCTCGTAGGCATCCTTTAGCATGTTTCTGTTGATGAACTCCTGAATAAGTATGGACAACATAGGTTTCCCCATAAATGCTGCCCACTTCTCTGCTGCTTTAAATTGATTACTCTTTATCATATCAAGGAGAAAAGATTGGCTGTAGTGGGAAATAGAGAAATGCTCCATTAAAGTAACAGCTATTGTGTACAATTGGGATTTCACCAATTCAAAAGTATACTGCTCAATCAAATCTTTTGCCATGCCACAACTTAAATAATCTTTTTCTTTATTTTGGCACAGGGCTTTCTCAACATTTATTAGTTTTACATCGAAAGTTTCTAGTATTTTCATGACTATCATTTCATCATGCTTGATCTGGCCCCTAATAATATTAACAAGTAGATAGGCAGCCGAGTTTTTTGCATCTAAGGAGTCTTCTGCAGTGGTTGATGTTGATCTTTTCAGGAAGCGGCGAAAAGCAGATATAATCAAATGAGTAAATCCTTGACTTTGATTGTCAAACACGGGCGACACATACAGGCACTGAACAACAAAAGTTGCTGGTCCAGGTTTTGGATCATTATGGAGCACAAGGCGTAGCTGTTCCTGAAGGGCTCGGAATTTCGCCGTCGCCTTACAATTGCCTATGCAATGGAAAAAAAAGTAAGAAACAGAATGCAGATTGATGTCACACAAATACCACATGAAATCTAATCAACAGCCCTTAATTTCAATTGCAACAAAAAAATTTGCCAACTTGTGTCTTAGTTGAAAAAATAGCTCACCTAACTTTATCAAGGACTCCATTAATTAGAGCTGGAAATAAATTAAATTCAAAAGAATGTTCTTTTACAGGCTTTTCAAATAACCATTTTCCTGCTGTTTTACAGATCACTGTCACTTTCAGCAAGTTTTCGGATCCTAAGAAGCGACTATTGATCTTAGAATCACTTTTCTAACCAAAAGAAAACAGCTAAAAAGAGGGCAACAACAAATTAAAGAGGATGTAGCCCACACGTAACAAAAAGTTATAGCAGTTCATTACTAAACTGTGAAAAGTTCGCCAAGAACATCTACCTTTAGGACAACATATGATTAATAATAATTAAGTGTTTCAATTTTCCATCTAATCAACTATCTAAGCTTTCAAAGGAAGAAAAGTTGCAGTGATGATCAATCAATAAATCATTGATTATAAGGGCACTTAAGATAAGCCCCCATATTGGTCTTTTTGGACTGGCTTATTTGAGCTTATCTATTAGCATAAGTTTTGTGAGACAGTTTGGGAGAACTTACGAAAACAGCTTATGACAATTTTCACAAGTTTTTCAGCTTATTTTCATAAGTTTTCCAATATAGCTTGTGAAAACAGCTCGTAACAATATATAGAAACATATTATTTTCATAACTTGCTACATAAGTGCTTGTGATGATAGGCATTAGTGCTATAAGCTGCAAATAAGTTGTTCATCCAAACAGGCGGTAAGTATCACAGATACAACGAACACCGATGTCTAACTTTCTGAGCAAATCATATCGACCTAAAGAAAAATAAACTCTCAAAATAATTTAGTTGAGTCATTTCAACAAACATTTAGCACTCAACATCTAATCTTAATGCAAACAACAAACATTATCATTACAAAAGAATAAATTCATACCATAATAATAACATTCTTTCAACATGAACATAAATACCACAGGTGAAACATGTGATAAATCATAAAAAGTATGTTTGCATAAGGTCCATTCACAATCACTATCTTCTTTATTATCTACCTCAACTACATTCTCCTCCAGACCCATCTTTAAAAAAACCTGTAATAATCAAAGTAGCAACATAATTAACACGAAATCGACACCGAAATTCTTGCACATTTGATCTCTGTTACTACAATTTATATAAACAGCTCCAAACACTTTCTGCAATATAACTAAAATTTTAAAATTCAGTTATTCTGGTAAGGTAGCTATGAAAAACAGTTTCATAATTTAATTAACTTAAAAAAAAAATTAAAAACTAATAGTACCTTTTGAATAGAATGTTCTAACACTGTTTGATCTATGGTTGAATAAATAAATAAATAAATAAAATCAAATATTTCAGTGATTTTTTAACTTTTGAGAAAGATAATAATAGTAATACAATATTGTTCACCTTTTTGGAAATATATTCATAAAAAAGAAAAAGTTGAAAAATTGTACATAAAGTAACGAAAAGAAGTAACAAGTACGATTCTTCGGTTACTTTTCCCTTTTTTCTTTCATTTTTGAGTAAGACAAAGTAAAATAAGGAAACAGAGTTAGAAGAAGGTTAAGGAAACTTACTTGTTAATGATTCTGAATTTTGAAGTGATTTCGAAAGGAAAAATTGTGAGCTATAGGGTTTATAATATTGGTGTAAATTTCTGCAACAAGTATTGTATTTGTGCGTGATACTTGCCAACACATTGATATATACGTAATGATAATAATATATATGAGTCACTGTCGTCGTGAAATATTGATAAGGATTTTTCGCACGTCTAAGCCTGTCAATATTTATCGTAGGATTGAGTTTTGAAATATGGTAGTCTTACTTATTCATATTTAAAAGGTAAAATTTTAGTTATTAGATTATTTGATCAAAAGAAAATTAAGACTTTCTTTTACAAAATTAAGATTATAGCCGATATGATAGTTGATATCTGAAAAGTTAGTTTATAGTGTTTAGTAAAATTAATTTTTAAAATGATTGATAAATATAAAATGACATGTATATTAATGGGTAATTTTTTATTTGGAAAATGTTAACTAATGTCCTGAGGGCACTAGTTAAGGAACTAAATAAGGTATAAATGTCTTGGATCTTGTGTAATCTCCCTTTTAAAAGTTTAAAGAATACAATTTTTAATGTAAGACTTGCTTTTTTGATTTTCTTAACCAGTGTCCGGAGGCACCGGTTAGCATGACCTTTTTATTTTATAAAAAGTGATAAAATTAAATTAAAAGTTACGAATGTAAAAAACTATAAGTTATAAGCTAAAACACTACTTGAAATATATCTTAAAAAATGCTATAAGCTACTTAAAAGAAGCTAATTTTAAAACACCTCTATTTTTTCAAACAAACTTATAAGCTAATTCAATAAGTTATACGCTAGCTTATTGAATTTACCAAATAGTCTCTAACATATTTTTTTAATTTCAAAATATAAGTAAAAATGAATTAAAAAAAGTTTAACGTATTTTATTCAAAATTTGAACCAAATACATAAAAAAAATTAACTCACTTATATTTATATTTGAGACTCATAAAATTTAATTTTTTTTAACTATTATGATCAAATGCCCGAACTTTAGATTACCAAACTTCTTAAATAAAAAATAAAGAGTTCATTGACAGTTTAAATTTAACAACTTATTTTTCATTCATATGTTTTAATGGAGTATATTATGTACTCCCTCCGATTTTAATTATAAGCAGATTTTCACTTTTTAACTAATTAATAATTAAAACTAAATATATTAAATATTCAATGAATCTAAAAAATAAAAATTTACTTATAATTAAGGGCGTACTATATTATCTCTATATATTATCTAAAATTTCGATACATGATGGATCAAACATATTTTTTGCTTGAAAATGTGATTCCGCATCTTTTCTGCAAATGCCAATGGTACATTTGAAAGAGATGGGGCCGCTGGAGCCTGGAGACATTGAAGTGGCGGCCATGGGATGATGGAGTGACACGTGGCCTAAATTATACTAGTATAGTATAGGTCTTGTTGGATCTATCTATGTTGTTAATCTTATCCAGCCAGACTAGACAATTGTTTTGTCCGGTCCATTTAATTGTATGTTTGATTTTGGTTTTATATAAGACCATCTGCAGTTCAACACTTTCAACACCTATTTTTTACACTTCACATTATCTTTTCTCTCTTCTACCTAATAATTCAACATTTCATTCAACTTTTACCTCTCCAATAGTTTTTTCATTCAACACTCTACCCCACCACTTTTTATTTCATATTCTTAATTAAATTTAAGTTTTTATTTTTATGATTCAATAAAATTATAATTATCGATTAAAATTAAATTAATCCACTAATACTGTTTGTGCTAAATTTTATCCACCCCACCACAATATTGTCTGTGCTAAATTTTATCCACCCACTAATTAACACCAAATTGTGTTCAGTGTTCCATGGTTGTTCATTCTTATTCTTGCTCTTAGGAGTTGAATCATCTGAATTATGAGTGAACTGATTAGCAAATGTTGTGCCATCTATAGTCATTTGTGTTGAAAATTCAGAAGCACCACCACTAGAAACATTTGCATTCACCATTGGCATATAACCATTAAACGGGGGTGTTTGAGATGGATTTCTCATCATAGATCCATAATATGGATGAAAGTTTGGAACAGATGATGATTGGTTGAAATTTGGTGCATAACCAAAATTATGTAAGTTTTGAGGATGTTGTTTGGAAAATTGATTTAGATTTGGATAATTGTTGGAATTTTGATAACTGTTAGGATTTGGATAATTGTTGGGATTTTGGTAGCCAAATGAAAAATTAGAAGAATTTTGAGTGTTGAAATTATTATTGGGATCCATTTCACACAAAAAAAAAAGACTAAAACCTCAAATTAAACACTAATAGAAAGATAAACAAGATTAAGATAGTGAAAAACTTAGTTGTTTTTTTTCTGTATCCAAATCAAATGAACCAAGTCTCTATTTATAGAGAAAAAAAATTACGAATTTTGGTGAAAAAATAAAAAAAATTAATTTGCATTGAAATAATTGAGTTCAAAGATTAGATGAGGTAAAAATCCGACCAGCCAACCAGGATCCAACACCTGTCCACGTCACCTTCTCTTTCCTCCTTCAATCAGGCGTGACGCGCCCTGTTTGCGCGTGTGGTGCACGCGCTTCTGCGAGCCACCGAAAACGCGCCACGTGGCTCTCGTAGCAGGATTAAATGGTGTTGAATGGATTCATCTTCTCACTCCTCCAGCACAGATTCAACACTAGTCTTGCAATGGTTTTGTAAGATTCAACACCCATTCAACACCTCATTAAACAACCATTGCACTTGGTCTAAGTTTAGGGTAAGCTTTAATTTTTACTTATTTTTAGGTTCATGTTAAATAATTAACCTAAAGAAATGTATTTCTTTATATACCAATTGTTAATTTATGCTGTGATAATTGACGCTGAATTTATTAAGGAGAATCACGGTTTGATTTATCATGATTATAATTGGGAGGAGATCGAAATCACTTAATATCATAATTAACCCCCGAACTATATTAAGTTGGTGGAAGGAGTATCATCATAAGTTAATCACCGGTGAGAAGGAGTTATCCATAATGATTAATATAAAATTTTATTTATTTGATAATTTATTTTTTCATAAACTAAAAAATAAGCCAATTCAAGCGGACCCTAATACGTGTCTAACGATTCTTAATGAAAATTGTTATAAAATCGATGTAAACAAGAGCGATGATAATATATCCTGACAGACAAAGAGGAGAGAGAAAAATAAAAGAGAATAATATATACTCTGGTGTTATAACTTTACATGAGTTATACATTATATATATAGGCAAATCGGATTTGAATCCTCTCCAATTTTCTCTCATGTTTTCTCCCCTCCTGCTTAATTCAATGGTCAAAGAATAAAAATACATTTAAAAAGAGAGAGAGAGAATCAATCATTGGATTAAAAGAAAAATGAGGGAAAATTTGAGAGGATCCAAACTCAAGCAAATCTAATGAGCCGATAACATGTGTCATAAACCTATATGGACATCCGCTAATATTCATAATAAAAGAGAGTACAATTAATATTGCATCTCAACCAATTACTATTAGGTCACCCTATTTTAAAATCTGTCAGTTTTTGTTCCTTAGACACATAGTTCGTCTAAAATATGATGATACAACATGTCTTAAATTATCATTTTAAAAGATTGTTCGTACAATTTTATCGATGTTGAAATTTCCTCAACACCAGATCATATGTCATGTTGTTTAATAAATACTCTACGGATTAAAGAATATAACATTTGTAATTTAAAATACTAAAAGAATACAAACAAAATAATAAAGTAAATAAGGTAATCTTTATAGAAAATTATGGCACGCCCCATCCAATTTGTTTTTAAAGCAAAATTGACTCGTTCCACTCCATTTATTATAATAGAAGAGATACAACTATATGGATAATAATGATGAACACTGAGACTAAATTGAAATAAAGACGCCATAACAAGATTATCAGCGACTCTATTCGTTTGCCTACTAACATAAACTATGTTGTAATTAACATTACAGTAGGACGAGCAGCCCTCAAAGCTGCTTCAAGCAAAATGGTTAAACATGAGAAAACGTGTTCTGACAATCAACACATTTTTATACCGTTTGCTTTTGACACTTTTGGCTTTCTAGCACCAGATGCAGTAGATCTTCTAAATAGAATTCAAAGGGTCATGCATAGTAATGTGGTGTCGCCTAGATCTAGGAATGTAGTTTTTCAGAGATTATGTTTTGCTATACAGAAAGGCTTAGCGGCGCAACTTGTTGCCCGTTTACCTTTTATTCAAGTGTATTTATCTTTTATATATATAAATAAGAAGGAAACTACAAATTGAGAGGGAAGTGCCTAACTCATTTGCATACAAAACATTCACAATTTGTTGACAATCCCTTTTGAATATTACTCTTTCAAAGCCATTAGACAAAGCTAGCACAGTGGCATGCTTCATTGAACAACTTCACATTCAGCAACAATAACTACAAATTTAGAGGGAAAGGTCATAGTATATGATTGGACCAAGGAACCCAAGCTATCACTAAAGCATATATTGATACTGAATTTTTCTTGTGTCATGAAAATAACTCTATCAACATTGCACTTTAGCCAATTTATGGAAATTTTATCCCAAGTAAGGACGTTGAACTGATGTAGGATCCGTATCAAGCATATTGCAATACAAATTAAAGTTATCGATCAGGTGAGAAGCAAGCCTACAAGAAGTCATTACGCGCGCAACAAATCTCCAAAGTACAACAACAAAGAAATGTTTTATGTTAGGCTATAAGAAAATATAAAAGTTAAAATTTGTAAAAATTATTTAAATGGACATATGTATCCTAGACGTCCCTCCTAGACATGTCGTGCCACATGATGCCCAGCAGATGTTAGAAGTCCCACACTGGCTGGAGATATGTCGAAGATAGCCTTTATAAGTGTAGTGCAAATCTAAACTTTCAAGCTAGTTTTTATGGTTGAGTATATGCCTCATAAATTCTAATATGGTATAAGAGTCTATCCTGTATCAATTTGTTGTTTGTTGTGGAGACCTTCCAAATTTGGGCCACCCGTTATTGTTGATTTCACATTTCAGCTTGTTCAGTTATGGACGTAAGAGAGTGTGTTAGAAGTCCCACGTTTGCTAGAGATATGGCCTAGATAACTTTTATAAGTATAGTGCAAACCTCAACTCTCCAGCTATCTTTTGTGGTTGAGTATAATAAACTTCATAAATTCTAATAGAAGAGACATTGATTAAGACCTTATTCCCTCTAAAGCGATCAAATACCGTGTTCATTTTTAAAACATTGACAATTCAAGGGAAAAACACCAACAATTCAAGGGAAAAACACACACATGCTGACAACCAAAATTAGAGCAAATGCGTACTAATTTTGTTCATAGTGGTTGAAAACTCAAACAAAGTGATCTCATTGCTATCACTCAAACAAACATCAAACATATGCTTTGCTTATTCGTCCGTAGATCAAATGAGATATTTAATTATTAAAACAATTGTTATAGACTCGAATGGTGGATATGGAAACATGATAACTTATATATATATATTTTTTTTGAAATCAAACATGATAACTTATATGCTCTTCTATATCTCCAATTTTACAAAGAGTTGAAAAAAAATGACACAAATATAGAGTTTTGAATTGTTGGGCCTTTAAATATTTTTTTAGAAGTGTAAAGCAAGGTGAAAGAATATATATATATATATATATATATTATACTCAATCACTTAAAAATACGCTCCAAATTATAAAATTAAAGAACATTCAATAATATTTTATTTTAAAAATTCAAAAATGACGGAAGCTCGCTCAACGGTAAGTAATAACATTCTCCTTCTCCAAATTATCATTTTTTTTTTCTTCAAAATTAATTAAAAACAGCCCAATCCAGGTCTAATTTCATCTAAGAAAATATTAGTTACACATTGACAGGCTAAAATATTTCTTTAATTCCATTTAATAATTTTTAAATTTTAAACTTTACAATAAAAAAATTCCCAAATTCTCTTCGTGAGTTCGTGCCTCTCTCTCTATTTATTAATCTATTCACAAAACTCAAACCCTACCGTTAGGTTTCATTTCATCAATCAAATCAATAGAGCAGTGCAGTGTTCACTGCAGTGCTTTTCTTTCTCGTTCACTTTCTCTTTCGCTTCTCATCAATACGATGTCGTATCGTCCAAACGCAAACGCCAGGACCGAGGTCCGTCGCAATCGATACAAAGTCGCCGTCGATGCCGAAGAAGGTCGCAGACGCCGTGAGGACACTATGGTTGAGATCCGTAAGAATCGTAGAGAAGAGAGTTTGTTGAAAAAAAGACGCGAAGGTCTTCAACCTCAGCAGATTCCTTCTTCTCTTCACTCCACCGTCGTTGAGAAGAAGGTTAATTTTGATTTAATTTACGATTCGTAAATTACTTTGATCAACGCTGTATTCATATTATTCTGATTGTTTAATTGTTTAATCGTTCAATTTCAATTGCGAAACACTAGTTAGTTTGTTTAATTTGTTGTTAATTTTTAGATTTGTGTTAACCTAGGTTAGGTTTTTTAATTTTTGATTTTAATTTTTTATGTAGTTGTGAATTTTAGTTGCGTTTCTATGTTGTTGCAGTTGGAAAATTTACCATCTATGGTTGCTAGTGCTTGGAGTGATGATAATACTTTGCAGCTTGAGGCAACAACTCAGTTTCGAAAGCTGCTTTCTATTGGTTCGAAATTGGATTGATTACTCTTGTTTACTGTTAAGTGATTTTTAATTAATTAATTAACGATTATTTGATTGACTTGGATTTTTGTGTGTGCCAGAACGTACTCCACCGATTGAGGAGGTTATACAGACTGGTGTAGTTTCTCGTTTTGTCGAGTTTCTGATGAGGGAGGATTTTCCACAGTTGCAGGTTTGTTGTATATTGGTTTATGTTTATATTTATGTATTTAGTTAGTGATTAATATTTTGTTGCTGCTGGTATATGGCCTTAACGAATCGTGTATTTTGTGCTGTAGTTTGAGGCAGCTTGGGCTTTGACAAATATAGCTTCTGGAACGTCTGAAAACACTAAGGTAGTAATTGACCACGGGGCTGTCCCAATTTTTGTGAAGCTCCTTGCTTCTTCTAGCGACGATGTTCGTGAACAGGTATATTCGACATATCTTAGCATACTTTCATTTACCTTTAATATGCAGAATCTTAGTGAAACTGAGGAGATTATTTGTATTTTTTAAATATTGGGGTCCTAATATTTTTAGGGTGTTATTGAAATGAAATCAAAGGGATATCTCTAAACTACATAACTTTTCCTCGAGAGATATGGGTGTATGTGTGTGTGTTTTATAACTTTTGTAGATGCATTATGTTTCTGCCGAGTGGTTTCATTTAATTTTGTGTTACAGATATCAGAAGAATGAAAGCAAAACCTTTTAATTCTACATGGTATATTTTTCTTGAAAACTAAACACTTCTCCTGCGGGGTTTTTGGTATGCAGGCAGTGTGGGCTTTAGGAAATGTTGCTGGGGATTCTCCCAAATGCCGTGATCTTGTTCTCAATCATGGAGCCTTGGTTCCTCTTTTGGCACAATTGAATGAACATGCCAAGCTTTCTATGCTGAGAAATGCTACCTGGACGCTTTCAAACTTCTGCAGGGGCAAGCCACAGCCTTCTTTTGACAAGGTATAAAAATATGCATTGCTTATTCTTTATAAACCAAATAACTGAGTCCTGGCAAAAAAATATTCTGACCACTTTTCTTAGTTGTAATGCACTCCTCTATGAAGAGCACGTTTAGTTGTTTACACACCCTATAGATTATACTTTAGAGTGTTACATTAGAGTATTATGCAAAATACGCAAGTAGAGTTGGTCTCCTGATCTGATGAACAACACTGTTAGATTTTTTCTCCTTTATTCTCTTTTAAGTGAAATCTTTCATGCATTTCTATCATGAAATTGCAAAGTATGCAATTGGAGTAGCCTCTAGTACAAACAAATCTTATCTGTTGTTGTGCATGTGAATCTGAAGGGCTATCCATTGGCTCAATATTTGATTTCTCCAAGATCTGTCTGTTTTACTGCTTGTGTTGTGTTAGCTGCTATTATGCTCTATTTTGTGGATCTCAGATTTAAGATTTTTTTATAGGTTAAACCTGCGCTTCCTGCTCTTGCTGGTCTTATTCATTCAAATGATGAAGAAGTCTTAACTGATGCCTGCTGGGCACTTTCATATCTTTCTGATGGTACAAATGACAAAATTCATGCTGTAATTGAGGCTGGTGTTTGTCCTCGACTGGTTGAGCTTCTACTGTGAGTACCCCACATCTCAAATTTTGCTGTGCAAGAATGCATGTGCCACTGTGACATTTTCCTTTTTAATTCTAATTGTTCTACTCTTATTCAGGCACCCATCTCCTTCCGTGCTAATTCCTGCTCTACGTACTGTTGGAAACATTGTCACCGGAGATGATACACAAACTCAGGTATTCACATCAGGAGCGTCTCTTGTAGTTGTTTTTTTTTTAAAGCAAGATCCATTGCCTTTCTTTGTAGGGATAAAGAAAGTACTGTTAGCAGGGATTACAAGGGGTATGGGTTGTTTGGAGGAGGGACACTAGGGGTGGAGTGACAAGGTCATAGGTTCAACTCCCACTAACAGAGCATACTAACTACTGCATTTTCCGCTGAACAAAATAAAAAACTGACAGCATAACTTATTATTTGCAACAACCTCTTATATTTTATTTTTATTTAAACATGAATAATCCTTCAGATATACTAAACTTATGTTTACATCTCGCTTTTCACTATTGGAGTTGTATGCTTGTTGATCGCATTGTTACCTTCTGTTGATGCTATTTATCTGTCATTTTTGTCCATCTTCTATTTTCAATCATTCTATGGTTTGTTTTCAATACACCTCTTAGTCTTTGCACACACCCATATAAATATTATTGCTTGAGTCATATGCCAAACCTTTCTTTGGGTTGGAGCTATTCACATATCATGTTTTCCCAGGATCGGAGCTATTTAAGACTCTTCTGTCACGTGGCTCCTCAATAAGTTTCTGCTAAGATATCTTTATCATTTATACTATGGCAATGATGCATTTCATTGTTGAAACATGCTTTTCATAATTTATATTGTGTGTTTTAACCTGGTGCTCTGACCCATAGGTTATCATCAATCATCAGTCTCTTCCTTGCCTATTTAATCTGCTGACCAATAATTATAAAAAAAGCATCAAGAAGGAAGCTTGTTGGACCATATCAAACATTACAGCTGGGAATAAACAGCAGATTCAGGTACAGTTGAATTGTATGATAATTATAATTGATATTGTTCACAGCATTCTGATTGCAGTGAGCGTTTCTTCAACTCCTTTATCCTAATTTGCTAATAATTAACAGGCTGTGATTGAGGCCAATATATTTGGTCCTTTGGTGAACCTGCTTCAAAATGCTGAATTTGATATTAAGAAAGAGGCTGCTTGGGCTATCTCAAATGCTACATCTGGTGGATCTCATGAACAAATCAAGTAAGGGGAGACATTTTTAATATTCCCCAGGAGGGTTATTATGTTGTAATTTATTTATTTTTGTTGCAAGATATCTTTTATTCTGTATCCTAACAGGATTATTCTCCATGATTAACAGGTACCTAGTAAGTCAGGGGTGTATTAAGCCCTTGTGTGATCTTCTTATCTGTCCCGATCCTAGGATTGTGACAGTTTGTCTGGAAGGCCTTGAAAACATCTTGAAGGTTGGAGAAGCTGATAAGAATATAGGCAATACTGGTGACGTGAACCTATATGCCCAAATGATTGATGATGCTGAGGGTTTGGAGAAAATTGAGAACCTCCAGAGTCATGATAACACGGAGATTTATGAAAAGGCTGTGAAGATTCTTGAGACATACTGGTTGGAGGAAGAAGATGAGACTATGCCTCCAGGGGATGCCGCTCAATCAGGATTCAACTTTGGTGGTGCAGATGTTCCTTCTGTGCCTTCCGGAGGATTCAACTTCAATCAGTAGATGTTCATGCTTTAATGGGGACATGTCTTCTATATTTAGCCTTTTCTGGTTTGTCTCCAATTTTTTTGGATGAAATTTTTCTATTATATTAGTAGTAATTTGCAATTGCATGCTTGTGTTGTCTTCATTTCTTTGAAGTTTATTAAGAATTTTGTTAACCGCAGGAGTTTTTGGCTGGTCTATCATTAGAGTCATCCCGTATGATGGGACAAAGCTGGGGTCAAATCAATGTGTTGTTTCTTTGTGTCCAACAAGGTCCAACATTGGTAAATAGAGCGTTGCAGGATTTTGGCGTAGACTTTTACAATGCCTGGTTTTTCATATCTCATGGTGACAGATGTGTGGTGGCTTGATTTTTCTGCCACCGAAGATAATACTACTAGACCTCTGAAGTTATAATTGCATAAAATGAATGTTCAGTATCATGATTATATTGTAGTAGTTTGGAGTCACCAAGTTTTAGTTACAATTGTGGGTTGTTTTGGCAAAATGCCAGATGCTCGTTAGAGTTTTTACCCGTCTGTTACATTTGAATTTTTTTTGTCGATGAAGTTTACCCCAGAGTCGAAGTTGTTACCTTTGATTTTTTTGGTCGATGAAGTTTACCATAGAGTCAAGTTGTTATTCATTATGTTACCGATATCCAGTGTCCCTATTATTATTGATGAAAATTTGTTTTGCAGTGTCTTAAAACAGGTAATAGATAGCGTGGTGCAATCATTTTGTATTATGTATAGTTCACTCGCTGCTTTTATAAATCCTTGTTTTACCCGTGCATCGAGCATTTCATTCACTAATTTTGTACGTAGTACGAATTATCGCAAGAGCTCAAGAGAGATTTTTAAAGGTCTCAGTTCTTGTTTAAAAATAATAGAGCTCTTTCACCATTTATTATCTAAAAAAAACATCTTTCAAAAGATGGAACTATTTTGTTTTTGGGAAATAGAGGTTCACTATCTTAGATGTTTTGCCATTTATTAATTTTTTTAAAAAATAACTCATGCCTGAATACACTTTTTCTTATGTTTTAATCCTCGAATTTTGTTTTTATACTTGGTGGCTTTTAGGGTGAGATTTTAATTAATGTTCAGAGACAAAAATGAAAACATCTAATAAAATAACAATTTTTTCCCAACCTCTCCCCATTGGTAACTGTTCTAAATTGCAATTATTTTGCATATAAATTAAGTGTGGTTATAATTTAAGTGGCCCGAGTTATTAGTATTTCAAAGAGAAATTTTGAAGAATTTAGATCCAATTATTAATTTTGAATAAAAAATTGTCCAGAATCATGACCCTATTGAAGTTTGAGTAAATCTAAGACAATAATGCTTTTGTTAAGGTTGGATTTAGATCAGAGTAAAAAAATTGCGAGGAGTTCTTATTTGGCTGAAGATGACAAAGTTGCGAGGAGATGAGAGATATAGTGAATGCAAAAAGCAAGGTTTTCAGAACCGGACTGGTCATCGAACCGATGAGCTTATCGGTTCAAGGTTCAACCGGTCGGATCGGGGTTGGACCGGTCTGACCGTTTTTAATTAAATATATATTTTAATTAATATATAAATAAACATAAATAAATAATGACTTATTATTTCTTATTTTTACACATAAAAAAGATGAAATGTCATAAAGTTAATATAAAATTAAAACTTTAGTACATTAAACATAAAATTTCTAATTCAAACTAAATTAAAAATTACATAATAACTAAATACAATAACACAAAATAGTACCATAACATCTAACTTGTTGATTTTTTTAATTTTTCTTTGACGAATAAAATCAAACAACATCATTTGGTTTATATATATATATATATATATATATATATATATATATATATATATAACGGCATTGTTTTCACCTTTTTTTTAAAAAATAAAACGGAACCATCGAACTGTCTGGACCGGTCGGTTCATCGGTTTTTCCGGTTTAAGACCGGTTCGACCGGTTTTTTACCGGTTCGCCTGCAAACCGGTTTTCAGGCCTAACCGGACCGGATACATCACCGGTTCACGGTCCGACCGGCCGGTCCGATCCGGTTTTGACAACCTTGGCAAAAAGAGTGGTTAGATCAGTGTCATAAGGATTAATAAGATCACGTAGAATCATTTAATCTAATCATAAATTTGAGTGGTATATCGGTTAAAAGATTCAATTTAGTCACATTCTAAAAATCACTTTTATCCTCGTCATATTTTATTTTTGTAATATTTAGTCGCTTGACAGAGTTACTATATAGGGGATAGGGATACCCTTATTTATAGAATGAGGATACCCGAGCTTCATTAGGTATGAGTTTGGAGTCTACTTTTATTACCGTTGATAATTAAAATAGATAAGAATACTTAAATTTTATAGATTTGAATTTAAAGATGGTAAAATCCGTTCCCGTCCCATGTCATCCTTAATTAGGACCAAGCTTGAAATTTTGGGAGAGTAAATTTAAACTTGTGGTATAAAACCTCAATGCTATGTTCCACATTCACGTATTCACGAAATTATTAGCAACATAATCAACAGCCTTGATGTTACTTTTTCCTCCTTGACAAAACAGGATTGGTCATCCTGGTTAGTAGTTACTAGTTATAGTATAAATATTTATAATTCTTTCAAAAAAATTCCTTGAATTAATGCTTACCTCTAGAAAACAAAGTCTTTATTATCTTTCTATCCTTTCATACATAATTGTTTTTGCATATTTACAAAATGATTTTTCCTAAAGTACAAGAGCTTTCAACCTTTCATATAATAACGTTGCGAATTGAGACAATAGAATAAAATTTACATTGGTTTTATTTATTTATTTATTTATTTTTTATATATTCTTCAAAATAGATTAATCACCGTTAAACAACGATATAAATTTTATATCTATAACTCCTTAGTTTATAACAAATAATCATTAACTTATGAGCTATGAAAACAACTGGATTGAACCTTTTAATTATTGTGATTGTCTCATAGTCTCATAAGAAGAGTCTTCCTTATTCATAAATTTAGATTGGAATGTACAATAATTTGGAAAGTGGCATCTGAATACTATTTTATTATACTCCTAATTTTCATGTTAAATTAAAGTATAAAGTTAGAATAATACAAAAAAAAAAAGAAAGAAAGGTTAATGATAATGATGTATCCAGCTCCAGCCACCTACTTTCTTTCTTTAAAAATTACGATTTATTGAGAACGGGTGGGTAAGTTAGCTTATAAAAGCTTTTTCGAAGCGCAAAAATAAAAAAAATTTGCTTTCATTGAGAGTTGAACTCAAGACCTCCCGCTTACTAAACGGGTGCTCTAACCAACTGAGCTATGAAAGCTTCTTGATTCAATTCGGATATTTATGCAATCTAATTCGTAACAATAAAATTCAAATAAACCACACTAAATAGAATCATTGATTAAGAAACAAGTTTTATTTTCTTAATGCAATTAATTAAGAAACAAGTTTTAATTTTGTCCTCTTTCAGGGGCTGACATGAATATGTTGCCGAAGTTTTTTTAAAAAGAGCCAAAGAAATTTTATTGCTACTAGCTAGAAAGCAAGGTATATAAGCAGATAAGCTATATATGCCCAAACATACATGCTACAATAGGAGAAGTACTGCCTCTACCACTTCAATTCACCAAAAAGTATGATGAATTGAACGAAGTAATTGCTATAGGAGAAAATTTGTTCTTACTTATTATTTTTTGTTAACAAAAATTCTTTTAAACAATTTATCTTATAATTAATATTATGATGACGTGGTTAATTTATTTAGTTGACTCATTTTTATTATGTACTAGTTGTAACTTGTAAGTAGTTTTAAATTTGACCATCTCACAATTTTTTTTTAGTGCAACTAGATCTAATTAAACTACAAACATAATTTTTACTGCATGCCAAATAAAATAATTGAAGAATTTGAACCATTTTAACATATGTGTACATTGTACAACAAGATTCAATGACAAGCTTGGATGTTTTTCAACAAGAAGAATTTTTAAAAGTTACTATTATACTACACCTCTAGGCTCAATTGGTAGATATGTGGAACATTATTATATGAGTCGAAATTTCAACTTCAAATTTCTTATTTTTTCACATTAATTTAAGTGTTCGAATCTAATGACTAAATTATTTCATAAAAAAAGAAAGAATTGAGATATATAATAAGTTCATATTTAGAGAAAACATTGGTCTAAACAAACTTATACTGAAAAAAATGACAAAACATATTTCTATTTAGTTATAGATTAAGATTGGATACAAAACTACAATTAATAAAACCTAATCAACATTTATTTTAAATAAGGGTAGGGCACGACTTAGTGTATTATTATTTCATATAGTAAAGAATTTTAAAAATTGATGTTGCCTATTTTATCAATACCGATTTTAGTGAAAATAAGGGTGTTGCATTGAAAAAGTATTGTCTCCAAATCACAACTCTACAATTTCTTGCTATATGCGAGGGTGGTAAAAAGTATTGCATTGAAAAAAATATCGAGTTATTTATAGTGTCAAATTACATTAAGATTTAAACAAAAATCACTTGATTTTCATTACATACTCAATTGTAATGAAACCAATTTTACAAAAAAAAAATTATTCAAAATCTTGTTTAAATTTAAACATTAGCATACAATTAAACATTAACATTAAGTTAATATGTTGTTTTAGTTCATAACTTAGCTAACATTACAAAAGTCAAATTCCTTAGGTAAAAATATAATATCATAAAAACACCAACTAATAGCAACCTTAATTTTACGATCATTAAAACATTTGCTTAAATATTTACTTATCAGCTAACAGACAAAGATTTGAATTTAAAAACTTAAACTAAATAGATCCACTAATTGGATTTAAAATACTACATTTGATACATCAATTTTGTTTGTGGTGAAGGAAACATAACCTCCACACGCAAATCACCTAAGTCAGCTTCTAAATACCATGGTGAGAAGGCTTCTAAACGCGTGGGTTGCTTCCAACAGCAAGGATGCTTCCATCGCAAAGCAAAATATATTTGAAGGATTTTGCATCTTAAACCTTGCACCCATAACACAATTCAGTTTATATAGAAATGGATTCAATACCGGATTTCTGCCGTTTTCCCAATCGGTGGTACCCAACGTTGCTCCATTGATCAATAACACATCGCCGTTCAGAAAGCAAGATCATATCACTCATAACTCTCCCCTGGAAATTGTTTCATCGTCCAAATCATATTAGGATTGGTTATTTTGATTCTTGCACATGTATTCAAAGCTTCTACAAACTCACGCTTCTGAACTTTTTGAAATGAACCTTTAGGAGCTCATCCACAAATGATCACCTGAGCTTCTACCAATGTGTGTTGAAGATTTTTTAATGGAAGGAGAACAACAGAACCGGTGCTTGGATAATTTATGGATCTCCATCGGGTATGGAGGGGTAAGTTTTCACAACTTTGTTGCGATTGTAATCCTACAGAATTGCCTTGTTGTTCGCAAAGATAAACAAGTTTCCATCAACATTGAGGAACACAAAGGGATACAAATTAATTTCAACATTAGCTTCGTATGTTTGAACTAGAAACGGGAGACTGTAAATGTTTTTTGCCGTGGCTCCACCTTTTGGATAGAACTCATAGTTGAACTGTCCCCTTCCACCTAATATAATTTGACGACCATCCGGAAGCATGTGGTTCGTCGAGTACCATCTTTTCACGACAAGATTTTAATTTTGTTTAATCACAACACATATAGCCTATTTTAGTAATCTGGAGGAGCAACATATATAATTTATTTATTTTAATACGCACGCACGCATACACTCAGGCATGCACACGGGTGCACACGCACACACTTTCACACATACACACACACAGCAACAAAAATACTCACCCTCTGAAATTTCTGATCTAAATATAATTAGACATAACATTAAGTTAATATGTTGTTTTAGTTCATAACTTAGCTAACATTACAAAAGTCAAGTTCATTGAGTAAACATATAATATTATAAAAACACCAACTAATTGCAACCTTAATTTTACAATCATTAAAACATTTGCTTAAACATTTACTTATCAACTAACATACAAAGATTTGAATTAAAAAACTTAAATTAAATAGACCCATTAATTGGATTTAAAATACTACATTTACTTAATTCATCATATCAAATCAACTGAACTCAAACACCCTCATTTGGAATTTATTGATGCACCACAAATAATAAAAATAATCAGGAGGAGCAAGAATGAGTAAACCAGGAAATATAACTTCAATTTGATATAATCCCCCGACAATATTTCTATTTGGTTTCACTTGATCAAGTAGCAATAATCTCCGATTCATTGAAAATGAGTGTATATTAAAAGACGGTGCTTCCAAGCCACCAAAGTACAATGGGTTATATTCTATCAACCATACTTCCAACATCGAGACACCACAAAAACAAACAATTACACGTCTTAACCTCCTTGACTTGGAATTTCTTGATGGACCACAAACATTAAATAACAACTGGGAGGTGCAAGAAAGGGTGAACCACGAAGTGTAACTTCAATTTCATATGTAGATTTGGATACCCCCAACGACATTTCTGTTGGAGAATTTCCAAAATATATTTGAAAGGTTGCAATGGTTAATTTGAAATTCAAATTTACTTTTTTGAAAATCTTTCAAGGGTTGTGTCCCTTCACCATTGGATATGGTTTCTCTATAAATATAGACACTTAGGAGGCAGAAAACACAATTACTATATAACAAGAAAATCATGAGATTCATGAGTCAGAAATTCTGCCTAAAATATCTACATCATTTCTTCATTTCTCTAGTGCACGAGAGCAATCGAATGAACTTTGTTCTGTAAACTATCGTTGATCAATATGTTTGATGTGTGTGTGCAATCCATGTCAAGGTTTCCAAAGTATCCTAAAGGGGATTCGCCGGTTAACCCTTTTGCATCCGGTTTGCATAAACTGGTGGGGGCGAATCGAACCTAAAGTTTAGTATGTCCACACACGCTTTGGAATTTATGTGCAAAGTTCATCATATTCTTAATCTTCTTCTTCTTGTTCAAGAATTTTCAGCGGACCCCCAACAAAATTTCTCACAATTTCTACCCGGTTTGCTTGTTGTTTTCACTAGATCACAGACCAATAACCTTTGACTCATTGTGTGTATTAAAAGACGATGCTAACATTGTCACAACCATTTCTACCTTTTTTTTTTGGATAGAGTTTCTAAGAGATATTTCCAAAATATATGAACTTAGAAATATGCATTACTATTAGTGTTTAGAAATATATCAATGTTGTTGGATGTGTTCTAGTGGTTGTGTAGTGAATGAGATAACCTGCTTGTTCAAGGTTTGATTCCCATGTTCTCCTGTTTTTGCTTTTATAAGCTATCTCTTCATCAAGTAATGGTAATCTCTCTATAAATAGAGAAAACTTGCAAACAAAAAACACACAAAAATTGGATATAATCCAACCAATTTTTCTCTCATTTACATTGTGTTCTAAATCACCCTTCACTTCAAATATGACATGAATGAATATCGTTGTTTTTTTAGTCAAAAAAATTAAAATCATCCTTCACTTCATTAATGCGTGAGTGAATTGTGGGAATCATATTTTTGTAAATTGTTATCAAAGATAAGCTTGTTGTGTTAGTGCAACCCACATCAAGGTATTCAAAGTATCCTGCAAGGAATTCCCTGTTCGTCCCAATTTTTTATTTTATTTTTTGAATGACAAAGATAAATATAATATATTACGGAAAAAATAGCAGTACAAATAAGAGAAATAACAAAATAAAATAAGGAAGTGTACTAGAAATACACTCCCAAAACTACAACCACCTAAACCAAGACACCTGACAAATGAGAAAAATAAAGATGAAGAGAGGACCGACAAAGAACAGGCCGATCACCACCAAGAATCAACAGGACCCACAACCAGCAGATCACCTACTACTATCGGTTCCAACACAAGATATAAGTTGCACCTCCCACTCATAGAAGGAGCAGACGATACTAGGGATTTTAGCCATATACCACTTCCACGATGAAAGTTTCACCTTATCCACCAAAGAATCGACAGAAACAGTTCCTCTCGCAAAGATGACATCATTTCGAGAGTTCCAGATAGTCCAAACAGCAGCATGCCAAATTAACAACCACCCTAGCCTATTCTTTCTACCCCTCCCAGAGCCTATAAAACCTTGAAAAACACTACTAATACTTACGGGAGACACAAACTGAAAATCCAACCACCTCAAGATAGAATACCAAACAGGAGAAACAAACACACAAAAGGCGCATAAAGCATCACCGGGATCCCTAATCACCCTACGCTTGAGAAGATTTTCCTGTTCATCTTAATTGTATCCAATAAATAGACATTGGTGGGGACGAATAACCGAATTGAACCTAAAGATTAGTGTGTAAACACACTTTGAATCTTTACGTGCATTCGTCTTCGATATCTTCTTTATTCAAGTGTTGCAGTATCTTCCCAACAGAGTTCGAAGTTAAACGGTCTTCTTCCATCGATTATGATATGGTGACCATCTAGAAATACGTGTTTTGTCGAATATCATTTTTTAACGTCGAGACATTGTTGAATTCTTGCCAATCATAGTTTAGACATGGATTGACAAGAATACAACGATGATCTCGCTGTTAAAAGATGGCATCCAACAAACCGCAGTCGCCTAATAGGTGGAACTGAAATGAGTCCGTTTAACTTTGAATTCTATCCAAACGGAGACAGAGGAACACCATACGTTGGTTTAGACAAAGATTTTTAACCACCATTTCGTCTGGATCGATGCGACATCCACAGTTGGGTAAGAATAGGTTTTAGAAGTCGGAATTTGTGTGGTCGTAGACAATAACATAATCGTTGTGGAGCAGCTGCTGCATGTGCAAGAGCTGCCATTGTCCACCGCCAGCTTCAGCCGGAAGTGCTCACAGTGATGGATAAAATGAGTGGGATAGGAAGAAGATGGAAGAGAGACATTTCAATTTGTTGGAACACAATAGATTGTTTTGAGATATATAGTTGACAATACCTTCTGTTGCATAGTGTTGGTGGATTAGTTTTCTAGTGGCAGAGTGTGTGTTGCCATTTATATTGTGGTTCATGTGTATATGCTGCACTAATTCTTGTTTATGACTTTAGTGTTTGCGTTTTTAGTTGGTGACCTGCTAATGCAACATGAATATATAATTCCTATTGTTTGCTTGCCTTAGTACTACTGATTACGACTTTGAACCTTCCTTTATTTGCACTCCACTACTTAATAAGTTATTCAAAATCTTGTTTATTATAGACCAAACATACACTTATTCAAATATATCATGCCAAAAACTTAATTTTAATAATTTCCAACGGCTATGAACGATGGATAAGACCAGCTTAATAGGATGTTTTAGTTCATAAAATCATAACTAATCTAACATGACAATCACATGTGCATGGAATATTAATTTAAGTCGGTTAACTGAAGTATAATATTTTTTTTTTGACGGTAACTGAAGTATAATAATTGATATATACAAATTAATAAAATGTTTTTATTGCATGAATGTTTTTTTTCCAAACAAAATTCTAGTCCCCCCTAAATGCAATTGCCTGAGGGGAAAAGATGTAGAAATAAAAAAGAAGGTCTTCACCACTAAGTTCCACAGGCAAAAGAATGTTTAAGTAGAGGTTCATACAATTTCCCTCTTTACATTTTCTGGCTTTTATGTATAATTTCCTACTGTACCACACCAACCTCTAAAGCTCTTCCTCTTCTAATACACCTACTCCGCGCCACCTCTTCCGTGGCAAAACAAAAAAATATTGCAATCAATTAATATTTTGCCTCTTCAACCACTGTAGCCAAGCCATGTGTAGTGAATGCGGCTACTCCATAACTCAATGGTCTTCTCTATGACAGGCCGCTGTACTATGTCCGAGCATGCAAGAGGTATGTGAATGGAGAGGTTACACCAGCGAGAGGTGACCAATATTATAAAGAATGTGATATAAAAATCATAACGGGTCACAAAATAATTTCCTTGATGACTAAGAGAACCAACATAACGAAGCACATTATAAGAAGCACCGACGCACACATTACCATGCCCCCCTTTTTCTGAGTTCTCTCTGCCTGCATGTCCCGCAAACCAAATAATTACCATAGAGCAAAAGCGATGGGGAATGTTATAGAGAGGGCCAGAGCGAAACTGGAAACTAAATCTAATCAGAATAGAAGAGAATAAAGAGAAGAAGGACCTTCTGCAGCTGTTTGAGGCCATCCTCAACTGTGGTTGCCACATTCTGAATGTTGTAATCTATTCTATCAACAATGGTTCCCTGTGTAATATAGGATGTCAATTTTCATAAGGGTGCGGAATTAAGAAAGTTGTTATCTCCTAACAGAGGGAGAGGATCTGCTGACCTGGTCTATGACTAGTACTGATAAATCCTTCATAATCTGAGCAAGCTCGTTCACAGATTCCACAACCTAAAAAAGCACACAACAAAAACTGTGAATCCATGAGAAGGCAACATAGAGTCAAATGTATTATTAATGACATTGCAAATGCAAATTTTGCTTACCTGTTGTATCTCTTTTTCTCTTTCAACTGTGAAAGCTTCACTTTTTTTTAGCTTGGCCATCTGATGTTCGTTAAATATCTAGAATAAATAATTTGTTAGTATCCGAGATCAACAGTTTTTTTTTTTTTTTGACACAACTACGTCTGAGATCAACAGTTAACATATATAATATAAACAACTAAGTCCAGTACAGAGAATGATCATATGGATAATATATTTTATTAATTAATGTTCCAGAATTTCGGTGAATAAATAGCTAATGAATGAGATAAGGACATAATATTAGTCCACCTCCGGCCTCCCCTTTCTCAAGAAACAGAGGTAAAAAAATAATCTGAAAAGAAAATAGAAATACCATATTGTCCAAGTCATCATCTTCATATCTAGATTTACTTCCATTCATGTTGATCTCTAGATCAACCCCATCTTGACCCTGCATCATCGTAAAATAAAAGTTAAGGGTTACAAACAAAATGCTTATACTTAGCGGTACGTACAATGTGATAATTGATGTAGTCTCCAGACAAGAGACAGAAAGCAAGGGAATAAGTAAGGTAAGCAGTACTATTTCCTTCGGTATAATATTCCTTGACAAAAGACCAACCATACTTCACCACTTATTCACTCATAGCTGTTGACAGGTAACATCAAGACTCGAGTGATCTCTTTCCCAAGACAGGAAAAATTGTGATAAGTTGTGAGAGAAGCAGCTTTCAACAGTACTTCAAATTAGAAGTGAGGGCAGAATGTGATGAGCAAAAGTGAAGCAGGGTTATTTGAAAACTTATAACATTTTTTCTTTATTTAATTGCTGTTATAAATAAAAGTGCCAATAAACCATTGAAATTAATTTTCTTTCTTAATAAATGAAAAGTATTGTAACACAAAAAAAGCCTTTCTCTCACCTCTTTTTGCAGTCTGAGGCGCTTCAAATAAGTTGATTGTTTTTTACGAAGCTCTACAGAGAGGCTCTGAAGGTCAGTAGCAAGAGAACGCTGCATGCAGTCCAAACAAAATAAAAATTATTCGACAAGCTACAACTAATAGTCTAATATCGTTATAGATTCTTCCAACCTCATTTAGGGTGAATAAATCATGCATTTTGGTGATTATTTCACCATCCATCAATTAAAAGAAGTGGAAAAAGGAAGATAGGTGGTTATAGTCGTAAGTTAGAACCATTTTTCTTTGAAATCAGATTCTTCTAATATAAGCAATCAACAAATGATCAGGAGGACTACTACTAGTGTACCATATATGCTAGCCCCAACCCAACCACGCAACTCAAAGCAAGAGATTTGAAATATTTTAACAAAGCACAAAAACTCACGGTGACTTGAATTGAAGTATATAAATGTTAAGTCACAGGAACAAGGACACAGGTGGAGATTGAAGAGAACCCGGAGTGAGGGTGAGGGAGCATATAAGTAAATAGTTAAATGAGCCTTTTGCTAATGCTCTCCTTGACAAGTGCTCTAATATGATCTTTAATTTCTAAAATATAGCACAGTTAAATGTCAACTAAACTCGGTATAGTTTGCCGAGCAGCACTAAAAGTAGGATACACTCCATTTGTTCCTGCAGATAATGTGGAGTCCCTTGGAACAAATTATTTGGTGTTATTAGAGAATATATGGGTTTGTCCTTCCATTTTTGAGAAGTTTCTTCATGTTATTTTCAAAGGAGCGGTAAATATAAGGAAGCCAAAATATTATGACATGATTTTTTAGCTGAAGCAAAATGCATGCATCTTTAAGAGTGTTTGCATGCCCTTGGATGTGTTTTGAAGTGGAATTGTCTCTAAGGTTTCACCCTGCACATCTTTAAGGCTATTTATAAGCCCGTTGGCCATGCATTTAAGGTCTCTCATACCACACACTTATTTAAATGGAGCTTCCATGTTGCCTTTTTAGAGTTTTTGGATGTTTTCCTTTTATATTTTATGATCTGGAGTTATATACCCACCACCTCCTCTCATTATAATTTTCTGATTAATTTTCTGGTGGAGTATTTTGTTTGGTTTGTGATGAGCCCACAAAGATTTCAACTTGAATAATCATGTACATTCTTATGGGCCAAAAACAAAAATGCATCTCCTATAATGAGTATTATGCTATGTAGTGATAACTACCTGCACATTTTTCCTGACATTGGAATCCTCGGAAGGCCCTGTAGCAGCAAGTCTCCGCAGTCTCTTCTCTGATCTCTTTATCAAGTCAGTTATCTCATGTGTTAGAGACTCAATAGCATGTTGGTCATCCTTACCATCTGCAAACGATGGCATTAAGGCCCTTGCATGAGCCTTGGACAACTCTGCCATTTTTGTGCGTGCACGTTGCACATTCGCTGATATTTCTTCAGATACATCCACCCATGCAGGAGGTAGCCCCACAGTAATTGGATTTATACCCTTACTGCATCCACAAAAAAAATTATATCCTACAATTACCAAGTCTCATATAACCTGTAACATGCATGTGAAAAATAAAAGACAAATAATTGAAATATGCATAATTTTTTTTATAAAACTGTATCCAATTTTTTAAGGAAAAAAAATCCATTTCCAAGACAATTCTAATTCTCAAAAAAAGAAGGAATAAAAGAATTTTTATTACTGGTAAATAAAATCCACCCATTACTGGATTTTTTGTGGTTCCACTTAGTTAACCCACATGTACAGTTAGAGTCTGTTACAAGTCACTGTTAGTTTGGTCTATAAATATTAAATAGTAGATGGTCTCTGTAATTCACTCATTCAATTCAATAGTTGAATTGAATCGTTCTACTAATCATTTTGCCTTACTCTTATGGTATTAGAGCTCTCTTTTGGGGTACTGCTGCACGACTCTTGCTTCCTAAAATGCCAGGAACTATTGTGTTGGACCGGGCCAGCTGGCGAAGCTTCTGAAACAAATGCCACATTTTTAATCACAATGAACTCAACACAGATTACAACTAGTCCTTCATCCTAGTGAAAATCAGCTGTACTCTTGGTATCGATTGATGAACAAAGAAAAAGCACTCAAATATTCTTAAGTGTACTCTTGGATCTTAAGCTCAGTCACCCCTTCAATCATTCAAAATCTATATTGAAAGTGCTGATTGAGTGTGGAAGAATCTGAAGGAAAATTTTTCCCAATGAAAACTTCTCAGAATCACTGAATTAAGGCAATAACTTGATTCATTTAAACAGATGTTTTATGTTTCGAGCTATTATACTAAACTTAGGGTCCTTTAAGAAGAACTTGATAACTATAGACTCACAAAGGGTTGTTCGTGCTCGTCTAAATGCTCTCGCGAAGTAATTTGGAATGTAGTGATGTATAAGGATACAGATGATGAGGTGATTAAACTCTTGATGGGATTAAATGCTTGCAAGCAGCGGCATTCGCTGGCACCAGGCCAAGGGGAATCCTCCCTCCTCTTCACTCTCTGCTGTTTCTCTATCTTTCCCTCTCTCGAGTCTCTTTCTCTTATTTTTCTTCTTCTATGACCACATTTGTCTAATTTCTTCTTTTTCGTTAAATCAATATTTGATTTCATATTTTGAAGGGAGCACAAGGTGGAAGCTGCATAGCTCAAAGAGAGGATACAGGTTCGATCCGAAAGCACAGGCCAAAATCTGGTTGCAGAAGCTACAGACTGAGCAATACCGACATCAATACAACCCACACATGATAGTCAATCCTCAAGGTTCTTCGCACACCTCTCATCATACAATTCAAATGCTGCCCACATGCAATTGTTTTGATGCAGAGTGTACACAATTTACACACAATTACAAAAGATGGATCAATCTAATGGCTAAGAATGATAGTCTACCATCATATCAGTCATGGTAGAATCTACGGATGAAAAGATTTACAGTTTCTGTAAATAAACTGGAATCACAATCAACCAGTAATGCACACATTTTCAATTTAACTAATGCCATAAATGCTTAACTAATGGAGTAATATTCTAAGTTAAAACTCCTTCCACTATGGCTTCATAATTCAATTCACAAACCTCAAAGCAAATGCGATCACTCACTTTATATATAGTTCATTTTCGTATCACTAAATCATCGAAAAACAAATAAATTCAGATATAAACTACGGATCTAAATTAAAATGTCTACACATTTTGAGAATTGATCTACGATAACATCAATAAAAGTGTAAGATCTATGAAAGCGTACCTTGAATTTCCAGGATCTTCGGTACTAAGAGGAGCATAAGAGCGATTTTGATTGAGAAGCGAGGTACTGACCAATTCAATGACGGGACCACCACCGGAGGAAGATTTAGACGGTGGCGAAGAAGCTGACGGAGCACGAACACTCTTCAATGCATCTCTGTATTTTCGGAAAAGCAAAGTGCGATTCCTTGTCGCCATTCAGATTCCGATTATCTGAAACTGAAACGATACACACGAAGCGAATGGAATTATGCTACGTCGTTTCGTTACAGTTTAACCAACCGGAAGGGAAGAAGAATAGAGGATTTTCTAAAACAGTTTAGATCGCAGCACCCTCACGTGATTTAAGTTGACGCTAAAACAGAAAGTCACGTGGCGTGCTCTGTACAAGTGTCCAACCGTTAATTAGACTTTGAATGGAAGCACAGTTGGTTGAGTTTTGCTACTTTCGCACCCTAAAATTAAGATTTTAACCCCAAAACTAATTAATGACTCCCCTAATCTTTTAAACAATTTTTTTTTATTACAAAGAGGGACTAACTCAGGAAAAGAAATTACAACGGAATTAAATGAGGAATATCAGCTAATAACAAGTGACTAAAAGCACTAGGACAAATATCAAAGAACACACTTCCAATGTTCATATTGCAACCATAATTTGCTAACGCATCCTCGTAAGAAACAATTTGATCAACAAAAATTGATACTTGATGTATTTAATCCTTCTTATGAATCAAATATATTATTTTTTATCGACCAAGTTATCTGTCATAAAAAAATTCTGAAGTACTAAAATTTCACATTTATCGTTTTAGTCTTTGCAAATAAAATTTGTTGTCACATTGATATCCAAATATCGAAATTGTAAGTGCATCAACTATTTTGTTATACTTTTGTGAATTTGGATAATCTAAAGTGAATAAAATTTATTATATAATGTATCGATAATATGTGTAATGACTTTGATTTGTTAATTAACGGTTGATATTACTTATTTTACACATTAAATTGGATCATTTTTAAGTCTTATAAACAAGTTAAAAGTGAAAATAAGAACTTTTAAAAATAAAAAAAAAGTTAAAGCTGTTTGATAATTGTTATTTTTTTAGGTTCAAAATTCTTTTATTTATGTATATTACTCATAAAAATTAAACAACTTTTTTCTATCAAAAATTTATTGAAAATCTATTTGGCCTAGCTGCTCCTTTTATTGGGCAAAAAAAATTGAAATATGCTAGGTCAAACAGTATCTAAATAGACCAACGAAAAATATACTATTTAAAAATCAAATTGACAACCTAAAACTAAATTTTAAAACAAAAATGACTAATAAAAAAAATATATGTGGACCAACTACAATTTTAATACATCCGAAGACAAATGTAATAGCAAAATATACTTTCAAAAAATAAAATGATAATTTGTTAAATTTGTTTTTGGACACAAATAATTTGTCAAATTAAATTGGAGTTTTTGACTAACAAGTAACAAGAGAAGACTTAGAAGGTTTTTTTTTGTCAAGTGGAATTGGCTAAAATCTTCACCTTAGATATAAATGTTTAAGATTCCATCTTCGACCCTTATATATAACATTGAGGTAAACTCAAAGTTCCAACAAAAAATTTATTTTATTTTGTCTTAATTATAAACAAATTTCCATTTTTTAAATTGATTGGATAACTAATGTATCTGACCTTAATTATAGACCAAATACATTAGTTATTTAATAAATTTAAAAAGTACTCTTTTCTACCTTATTTATAAATAAAAATTATTTTTTTTATTAATTGAACAATTGACGTATCTAGTCTATATTTAAACTAGATATATTAATAGTTAAATGAATTTAAAAAAGTAAATTTTACTTATAAATAAAGTTGAATGAGTAGAAATTTACTTATAATAATTAAGATTTACTTATACTCCATATTTGATTCCTTAACATTGTCATCAGAGCACATCTTAATAACATTTTTAAAAAAAAAAAAAAAAAAAAAAAAAGCTTGGCAGAAATTGACAAATTGAATCCCATTTATTTTAGAGCTAATTAATTAGTTACTCCACTTTCCAGCTTGAACTTTTGGATGTTTCTTAAATAGTGACGTGTGAAGTCCTTGTTATGGAAGACAAAAAAAAAGAAGATATAAATGAATGGAGGAAGAGAAATGCAGTGGTTACTTTTACCCTTTCTTTGTTTGGTAGGGTGAAATTCGTCATCTCCTTCTTCTTCTTCCTCTTTGCTTTGTTCCTTCCTTCTCTCTCCTCTCTCTTTCACTCTCTCACTTCCTCATCACAATCCAAAACCCTAATCCCTTTCAGATCACAATCATGGACTCTGATTCCTCTTGGACTGCTCGTCTCTCTTCCGCCTCTCGACGTTATCAAGCCGCTCTTCAATCTCGATCAGGTTCTTCTTCTTCTTCTCCTTCGCGTTTCCCCAATTTTCGTAAATTCTTCAATTTCACAGATTCTAGCTTAGTTACAACTACGACCAAGTTAGGTTGATTTCGAATTGTAAATATTCGCACAATTAATTTATAATTACGATTTGAGATCTATCACTGCAATTTTACATAAATTTTATGGCTTTAATTAAGTCAAGATTTTTTTTTCATTTTTTTTGGAATTATAAGATAGATTTGTTTGTAGCACTAATTATTTCATTTATTTATTTGCTTCCTGTGACTGTTTATGTGCAAGTATTTGTTATTCTTATTGATGGATGTGAGGTTGTGAAAATGTAGATATGTTTATGGGTTTCGATGAAAACGAAGCGGACGAAGATATTAGGGAAGAGTTTCTGTGTCCATTTTGTTCTGAATATTTTGATATCGTTGGATTGTGCTGCCACATTGATGAAGAACATCCAATGGAGGCAAAAAATGGGGTATGTTACTTTTGTTTGCTTTCTGTTATTGTTCCAAGTAGTAGCTTACAAAGTTTTCAATATTCGCGCTTTCAGAGATGCTTAATTAGTGAAGAAAAGTTTTTAGGTGAAATGAAATCAATATATCACAATGTTTACATTAGAAGAAAAAAAAAAGATATTTTTTTCTTTTGTAGTTAGAGCAATCGATGTTTTATTTTTTTTGGATTACAACATTTCTTTGTGCAGGTATGTCCAGTTTGTGCATTGAGGGTGGGGGTTGATATGGTTGCGCACATAACCCTACAACATGGAAGTATATTTAAGATATCCTTTTTTTCTCCCCAAGTTATATTCAGTTCTTATAGTTCATGGATGATTTTTAACATAAAAAAGTTGCGGATATTTTCAGCATTTAGTTAGTCAAATTTTTTACAATATGAACTTGTTTCAATAAAGTTTACTTGTTTTAATGTAATTCAAAATTAAGATAGAAAAGATTTTATGTTGAAACTGTACTCTATTACTTGGTTGAATTCCTTAACAAAGGAATACATGCAGCGCAAGAGGAAATCACGTAAAGGTGGATCATATTCAACGCTTTCTTTATTGAGGAAGGAGCTGAGAGAAGGAAATTTACAATCCCTTTTTGGTGGGTCTTCATGTATAGTGTCCTCGTCTAATGCAGCACCTGATCCACTGCTGGATTCATTTATATCGCCTCTAGGTCATGAATCTGTGAGTTCTCAGTCTCACGCGCATAATGAGACAAGATCATCCAAGAAAATCTCAGATGAGACTGTATCCAGAAGGTATTGCTTTTCAACTCAGTATTGCACAAGTTTTCCTGAATGAGTTGATGTTTGATACTGTGCCCATCTATTGTTTTTCATGTCAGAATACTATATATTGTTTATAAGTGTATTGCGATATTCTTATATAAGATTGTATTTGTTGTCATGATTTTATTCCTACCTATCATTGCTCTTGCACACTGGAGTCCTGAATAGCCTCATTTTACTGTTTCTGGTACTAATGTTTGCAAAACAGGAAAAACGTGAAAACATTGGACAGTTTTTGCAATTAAAAGTGAAAAGAGAAAACATCTCATCAAACTAAACAGACTTCATAGACTTGTTTTCTCACCATCAGTCCCAACTGTGTGATGTTCACATGTTTAATTTATCTGAATTTAGTTAAAGGCTTATTGCTTCTAACTTAATCAATTGACCATTTTATTTGCTTTATATAAATTTGTTTCACTGATTATTTTTTCATGAATGTTTTTGTAACCTTTCACTTGGCCAATCAATTCATGTCTTGTTCCTTGCTAAGGGCATAATTTCCTAACATTATTACACAATGGCATGAGTTCTATTGTCTTCTGGTTTCTAACAAGTTTACTTTTTCTGTTCAGCCATGTGGAGACACCAACCATGTCAGTGAAGGATAAGGAGGAGAAGACGAAAAGATGCGAGTTTGTGCAAGGGCTGTTGATGTCCACCATACTTGATGATGATTTATGAAAAGAAATTCATCAAGATGGTATGCTTCAGTGACTGGCTAATTCACAGATGCAATCTGCAATCTGTGGTTTGTTCACTGAAGTTGTCTATGTATGTGATCCGAGTGGAATAATAAAGAGTAGAAAATTAATGTAATTTATGTTGTATGTGTACTTGTGTTTTTAGATCAAGAGTTTCATATATTATCCTTAATTCCATATGATAAAGCTTATAAAGAAATAGATAAAGTTCCTTTCTCACTGCGACTTATTTTTTGCCTTATGCTTAGAACTTTTTATGCTTCTGAATTCCCAGGCATATGTGCCATCACATGATGTGCTTTTTCTTATACAAAATAAACAAACAAGAAATCTCAAAAGATGAAAATTTCATGCTGAAAAATTACATGCCTAGTATGATGAGAAAAATCTATGCATGTTGGCTTTCTTTCTTAATTTCATACTGAAAAAACAATATCTGTCACCACTGCTGGTTTGATAAGAAAAAAAATTAGGTACAGCACCACTATCTTTGCATGGTGTGTATTTTTCCCTGTGCTGGTGAGCCTAGAAGGATCAGCTTCTACATTTTGGAAACAGTATGAAGGGAAATCATGATCTGCAAGTCGTTCAATTCCAGGCTAAACAACTCAGTTACATAATTACATTGGGATCGGTACATATGAAATAGTGAGGAAAGAAAATGAATGGAGAGAAGTAGAGAAGAAATGGAGAAGTCAGAAATTATCTTGGTTGCAATTGCAAGTGCAACATAGGAGAAATATAGACGAGGGTTAATAATGCATGAATTTAACATAATTTTATTATTAATTTAATTAGCACTTAATATTAGACGAGATACAAACAAGTATAAGTTGAGGAATCCTGGAGTAAGCTTGCACAAGATAGATAGTACGTACAAAACCCTGCTAAACCCAACTTAGGCACGAGAAGATAAATGAATCTCTTCTAGTTTAACTAGAGATTTAGAATTCGGTTTAAATAGTGAAAATGCAACAATGTTTTAAACCTTTTAAGGGAGAGCTTTGCAACCCATTATGATCTATTTTACTCGAAAAATGTCTCAATTGAGTGTTTACAACTTAAACCTCTCACTTCATGTTCTTATAATGACTTGACTCGCAGAGTGTTTGCAAATATCTCATACCACTAATTCAACTTTGACGGTTCACATCTCAATACCGACATTCTAATTATAATAAACCAATCAACTATTATTATAGCTAACATTATAAAGAAAGTTTTTGTTACTTATACAGCAAGTCAGTGTACTAATAACATCAAATTTGATATGTCCACAAATAAAATTATGAATTAATTAACTATAGTTTGGTTTGGTTCCTTTAAATAAAAGAAGTAATTATAGATTAGATTCCAATAAAACGTACTTGAAAATTACTACCCCCCAAAAAAAATACTTACAAAATAAACAAAGAAATATTTAAAATGTGTTTCAAAAAAAAATAATAATAATAAAAATGTAAACCGCTCGGTGAGTGGGCGAGAGGGTCGGAAGCAGGTTCGGTGCAGCTTTTTCGCGTCAATATTAGAAACAACAACAAAACTGGAGGGAGAAAGAAAAATAACAAACAAACTCAAGAAAGAAAGAAAGAAAGAAAATTCAAAACCCTTTTTCTTTCTTTCTCTTTGGTTTCATACAGAAACAAACAAAGACTTTCGCTCAAAATCTCAATTTCTGTTCATTTTTCTCATTCTCATGAGCATTTACAAAATAACGGTTGTTGATTGGTAGCTAGTAATGGCGACAGAGCCATTATCAATTGTATCTGTTGTTGAAGATGTTATTCAAAAACATGGAAGCGAATTCAATGACATCGATTTCGCTTCAAATATTAGAAAATCTGAAGAAGCTTGTAAATATCTCATTTCTTCAATTCTTTTTTATTTATTTTTGAGATGTTTTCATTTCATTGCATTGTTTTTTTGAAAATATTCCATTGCATTGTTGTTGTAGCATCAAGAAGGTATGAAGCAGCTAAGTGGCTGCGAAATACAGTTGGAGGAAAAGATATGTTGGATGAACCTTCTGAAGAAGCTTTCAGAATTGCATTGCGTAGTGGCATTATCCTTTGCACTGCTCTCAACAAAATTCAACCTGGTGCTGTACCCAATGTATATATATTCACTATTATGTCTATATATCGTTCTTGTTAGTTATGGTCAACGTAGCACCGACACTTCAGATAGATGACATGTCTGGTTACCAACAGGAAATTAGCATACTCCCTTTAGTCCTTATTATAAGTTTTAGGTTTATTGAATGATTGATTGATGATGTATCTGAGATGTAGACTAGATACATTAATTATTCAATGAATCTAAAAAGTAAGTTTTTTCTTATAATTGTTAGCGGCTAACACTCGGTGGGATTTAGTCCCACGTCGAATAGATAAGATTCTTGATAAGAGTTGATAAAGAGGAGGCACTCATCACCGTGCAAGCCGATTTTTTAAGAATGAGTTAGGCTTCGATATTCATGACATGGTATCAGAGCCTATCGGGTTTATCGTTGGACTTCTTACATCATTCACACTTTAGAGTTGATAAAGAGGAGGCGGTCCTCACCATACAAGCCGGTTTTGTAAGGATGAGTTAAGCCTCGATATTCATGACAATAATAAGGATTAGAGGGAGTATTCAATTACTTTTATTTGCTCAAAATCTCAAATTATTATGCTGACCATGTGTCTGTGTCATGTCTGGTATCGATGTATGTGTGAGTTATTATAACCATTAGTCTCTCAATGGCAATCATTGCGTATGTAATGTTAGGTAGTTGAAGCCCCAAGTGACATTGATAATATTCCTGATGGGGCAGCACTATCTGTTTATCAATACTTTGAAAATGTAAGGAATTTTCTAGTAACTATGGAGGAGATGGGGCTTCCAATATTTGATGCTTCTGATTTGGAACAGGTACTTTGAAATTGAAATAATAGCTTAAGTGTGAAAGAGTTCATTTGGTATTTTTTATCATTATTGTAATGTAATTTGGTTCTGCTTTATCATATTTTATTTATTATTTAAGGGAGGAAAATCTTCAAGGGTAGTGAATTGTGTTTTAGCACTTAAATCATATAGTGAATGGAAACTAGAAGGCAAAAATGGATTGTGGAAATATGGAGCAAATCCAAAACCACAACCTACCTCAGGGAAAATATTTGTGAGGAAAAACTCAATACCATTCATGAGGAGTTTGTCCAGAGGAGATGCTGGATCGCTGGGCGACAAAGATGGTTGCCCAAGTGAAAACTCTTCAAGCATTGATAATGTACTTAATGATTGCACTGAAGAGGTAATTAGTTACTGATAATATTTGATTTTGTCTATATATTTTGTGCAATGCTTTAAAAATTTAATATCAAACCAAACCGGGCTGTTCAACTGATTGAACTGTGGACTGACAATGTCTACTGCTTTCAATTATTTGAGCGGTTCGATTCAATTGCAGTTTCATCTCGTTACTAATGGTTTAAAACGGTTGAATCATGATCCGGAGTTCTTGCCAGTTCGAAGTTTGGTTTGGTTTCTAAAACATTAGTTGTTAGGGGGTATACTATACCTAATCTGAATAACTTTTTGGATTACTATCTGTAGGGTTCTATTCCTTCCTTGTATTCACTAGTTCGTGAAATTTTGCATGATAAGAAGCAAGAAGATATTCCATTGGTAAGGGTTATTCCTTATCCTTAACTACACTATATATGTTTTGCATAGCACTTTTTGGATGAATTTTTTAAAAAAAATGTCTCTGCACAGAAGAGCTAATTAATGCCTTTTTGTCAGATAGTAGAATCTCTGCTTAGCAAAGTCATGGAAGAGTTTGAAATTCGTGCGAACACGCTACAACAAGAAATGGTGTGTCAACCTCATATCATATCAGTGTGAAAACTGTTTAAAACAAAATTTTCTTATGTGTGTGTGCTATGCATACATACATATACACCCAAAATTTGATCTATAAGTCTTGCTGAATTTCATGATAATTTTTATGATGGCAGTCTAAAACACCTCTAGAGATTTTTCAATATACTTTGCTTCACAATTTCTGCAAGCCAATGTGTTCATTAATTTCTTATTATTATCGATTTCTAATTTGGTTTTATGCATTATTAATTTAAGATGGAATATGTGAAGTACCATGAGGATGAAAAGTCAAGTATAAAGCTTTTGAAGCAGCAAAACATAATTCAAAGGCAACATGAAAACATCCAGGTAACACATGCATGAGTATAGGATGAGATGATGGTGTATAAGGACCTAACTAAAGCATTAGATTAATTCAGGAATGTAAAAGATAAAGTGACGAATTTGATATTGGAAATCTTCAGGAATTGAAAATGATTGTTAATCAAACAAAAGCAGGAATGCACTGTCTACATGAGAAATACAGGGAGGATTTCATTTGTCTAGGTAGTCATCTGCATAGCCTAACTACTTCTTCTTCAAGATATCATAAAATTCTTGAAGAAAACCGCAAGTTATACAATCAGATGCAGGACTTGAAAGGTAAAACTCAGTTGGTTATCAGAGTCTGATAATAGATTTTCTTCCTTAGTTTTCTGAATGAGACTAAATGGTCAAACTTTTGTATATGTTGGTAGGTAATATTAGAGTTTACTGTAGAGTTCGCCCCATACTAGGGCAACAAAACAATTGTGGTACTGTCGGTAGTATAGAGGAAGAAAGGATTTCACTCATAACGCCTTCTAAGAGTGGAAAAGAGGTGAAGAAGACATTTACTTTTAACAAAGTGTTTGGTCCTTCTGCAACTCAAGGTTGGTTTTTCTGTTGTCCTTTCAGTTCAAAGATTACTTTGTGTTGCCAAATATTCTACATAGATAGTAACATACGACTAAAATGACCAAGAATTTACAATTTTATGGATGTTTTTGCCATTTTCTTAAGTCTATGCATAACAACGCCTATAAAATCAGCGGTGTTTGACTCTTATACTCCTTGTGTTTGCTTCATGGATGATTGATGATCTATGTGTGTACATGCAGGGGAGGTTTTCTCAGATACACAACCTCTGATTCGTTCAATTTTGGATGGATTCAATGTTTGTATATTTGCATATGGCCAGACAGGGTCAGGAAAAACACACACTATGGTAAGACTAAGAGAATCAGACAACAATGCATCCCCTTCTTTAGTTTCACTCTCAAAATTGCTAGAATTGTTATAACTGCTTTAGTGAATCTATTGTGTTGATGTAGTCTGGACCAGACAATATTACTGAGGAAACAGTTGGTGTCAACTACCGTTCTTTGAGGGATCTTTTCTGTCTCGTAGAACAAAGGAAAGACACCATTCACTATGATATCTCTGTCCAGATGCTTGAGATATACAATGAGCAAGTTAGAGACCTACTAATGACAGACTCTTCTAACAAAAGATATCCTTTTTCTAATTTATCTTCAGTTCTACACTACTAACTAATTTGTTTTTCTATTTACGATTTTGAATTAATGATTCTCTTGCTCCTGTTTGTGATCCTTTAACACGCACACATTAGAAATTCGTAACTGTTCCCAAAATGGTATTAACGTGCCAGACGCAAACCTTGTCACTGTTTCATGCACTGCTGATGTCTTAAATTTGATGAACTCGGGACAAAAGAATCGAGCAGTTGGTTCTACTGCCATGAATGATCGGAGTAGTCGTTCTCATAGGTGTGTGCAGATCAAGTTCATCTCTTAAATTCTTCAACTTTGCAGCACTGATTTGTTTGTTTAACAGTACAATCAAGCTAATCAATGAAATGTAATTGATGTTTGCTTGAATGTTTAGTGAAATGTAATTGATTGTTTGTTCATACGTAGTTATTAACAGAAAAATTAGTATCCCATTGTAATAGACTATGAAATACTTTCGTCTCTTGTTGATCATGTATGTTTTCCATAAAATTTATTAATCAGTACTAGCTTGTGATGTGCTAATTGCAGCTGCTTGACAGTTCATGTTCAAGGAAGAGAGCTTTCATCAGGAAATGGTCTTCGTGGATGTATCCACCTAGTTGATTTGGCAGGAAGTGAGAGGGTTGATAAATCTGAGGTGAAAGGAGATAGGCTAAAGGAGGCTCAACATATTAACAAGTCGCTCTCCGCTTTAGGAGATGTAATTTCTTCCCTTGCCCAAAAGCAACCACATGTTCCTTACCGAAATAGTAAACTTACTCAATTGCTTCAGGACTCTCTTGGTATGTTCTTAACTTTTTCTCTTGGTATTGTTTCCTATATTAGCTATTATGTAGCTGATTTCTCTCTATATGTATTTGCTTATACTTATCAGGAGGCCAAGCAAAGACACTCATGTTTGTTCATATTAGCACGGAGCCTGAAGCTCTTGGAGAAACAATTAGTACACTGAAGTTTGCTGAAAGAGTATCAACTATTGAACTTGGTGCAGCACGAGCTAATAAAGAGAGTGGCGAAGTGAAAGAGCTGAAGGAAAAGGTTCTTACTTCCTACCTTTTTATTTATTTATTTTGGGGATCTCCTACCTTATTTTTTGTGGAATTAACTGTGAGTGCCTATATCTGCAAATCATGAATTTTTGTTGTTGAGTGTATCTACCGTCTTCTTTTCCAGATTGCTAGTTTAAAAGCAACCATAGCGAGGATGAAGGGTGGAGAGTTGGAACACTTTAAACAGCCTTCAAATAGAATTACCAGAGGCCGTAAGCTACCAAGAGACGATTCTAGTAGCATTGAGGTAACATGATTAAAAATGAGTCCAAGAAATTAATTTGGTGAATATTTTGTATAGCTAACTTTTTCGAGCAAATGTGCATTTTCTTTTCTTACAAAACCTTAGTCCTTAATATTTTGTTTACAAGTTGGTTTGAACATATCTAAATTTTGAAAGATATACCAAACACTAATACTGGACATTTCAATAAGTATCATATACAGAAGAATGAGCTGAAAATACATGATTTTGTCAATGGTAACACATATTCATAAAGAAGATTTGGTTTTATAGGACCCTAAAAAAGCTTCATCAAAACCAAAAAGTCAAAGCCTTGATCCCGGAGACATATATTGCAATTCTTCACCTATTGGAAACCTTGATCCACATACTGGGGTAAATGAAAATGAGGATGATAAGGAATCGATTTCTTGTGGAAGCATTTATAGGGATGACAGCTTAACAACTGATGATAACTTCTCAGGACAGTGGGACACAGAAAGCAAACAATCATCTTCTCCATTGTGGATGGCGACCACATCCACAATTGATTCTGATGACTTTGAGTTCGCAACTAGTGTATGTTCAGAACCAGCCATGAGTTGGCAATCCCATCCACCAAAAACAACCGGCATTTCCAGTTTATCAGTGTCTAGACCAAAGAGATCAGTTCATCCCAGACATGGAAAGAACGTAGAAACCAGGTATTAGTTGGTACATTTCATATAGCTTATGTTCTTTTCAAGGATCATATTATTAGCATTTGATTCACATATACCATAGTGTAAAAAAAATTTACACTGTCAATCAATCATAATCGTCATCGGATCATTAAACATGTTTGACTTTAAATCAGAACTAATTCTAAAGTCGCACATATCGATGATTGTGATTTATTGATAGTGTAAAACTTTTTACATTGACAATATATCAAGATTAAGCTCATTATTATTAACTAACTAACTTGTATTCAATTACCTAAAATTTTTCAATGCGAATAAGGAGTACGATCCCATCGATGCTTCCTTTATCACCAAGAAGAAATCCCACCTTAGCTAGCCAACCAAGAAAGCATTCAGCAGGTTCAATTGATGCTAAAAGAAGAAGTGGAAATGCCAAATGAGAAAGCTGGTTTAAGGGACAAACTTCCTATTTTATTGCCCCATTTATGTATATATAACTTAGTTGTAAAGAGAAATAATAGTTTTTAATTTTTGTAACATTAGAGGGGTATAGGAATCTGTATATAATTTTTGTACAAAAAATAGAAAAGAAATCCCAACCTAATTTTTAGTGCAAGTGTTACACTAGATCAAGAAAAAAAATGAAGGGTGTGGGGATGGGAAAGGCATGGATCAAAGAAGAGGACACAAAAGAAAAGAAGGCCATAATGCTGTCTTTGTGCTTCCCATCTACTTATATTGTCCCTTCTTTGCAGCATTACCATCAGTTTGTGTGGAGTTATATGAAAAAATCATGTAAGTATGTAAAACACTGATTTTAGAAATTGCTGGGGTATATAAATTCTAAGAATTGATAATGTTTGTTTGTTATGAGACAAAAAATAGATACTCTATATTATTGTTATCCGAAGAATATAAACTCAAAATATAAATGGACTAGGAATACCAATGGAGTTGGATCTAGCGAAAGTGATTAGATTTCACGACGAATTTTAGTTGAAAAATGTATCCAAATTTAGTGTTTGTCTCGTCTCACATAGAATTTTCTTCAGGGAATATATGGAAAACTAAAAAAAATAAAAAAAATGAGTAGGAATGGCTACAAAGAGTTTGGTCTAGCAAGCAGAAGAAACCAAATTCATAGTGTGACAAAACATGGAATATATGCACATTTGGTGCTTGGAAGAAAAAAGGAAGAAAAAAAAAAATTATCAATATCAATTTTTTATCCATTAAAATAAAACTTGAAGAAATAATATTAATGTGGAGATTTTGACCAATAGCGTACAAACATGATGCTTGTAAAATAGGTTGAGGTACCTCATACTTTTCCATTAATTGGCTTTGATTGTAAAAAAAAATCAATATAAAATATCTTGCTTGGATAACAAATTTTGGAATTCATGAGGTATTTTCTTAAATTATATTTATTTAAGAAATACTACTATCAAATATCATTATAAAACTTTATCTTATAGTATATAACATATAAATAAAATAAATTAATTGAGCTTCTAATTTGGTTGTAAAAGAGCTTAGTTTTATAATGGACAAAAATACATAGGATTATTTATCTTATTTATTTGTAACCACTTTAATATTTTATTTATAACATATAGATCTTTTATCTTATATATTTGTAACACTTCAATCAATTTTTTCTTTTTCTTTTTATTTATTAAAAGCCGCATCTGATAATTTTATTTTTTAAATATATTTTTATTAAAAAATATCAGAAGAAAAAAAAATGAAGATCTTCATCATCTTCATCAAGTTCTTTAAATCTTCAATGGAATATCCAGAAGAAAAAAAAAAATCAATAACAACAATTACAACCCCCAATTCCAATTCCCAAATTCATTGGCAATCCAATCAAGACCTATATCTTCAACAACAACAATATTTTATTTTTTTTCAAAATTTATAAATTTATTCATATATGATATAAATTTTGCATATTACTCCATACTTTTTTCAAAATTTGCATGGTATATATTAGTGGTTAAATTCATACACTTCGTAGTTTGTATTATAAATATAGAATATTTAGAGTTCAATAATATAATTTTTTGATAAGTAGTTTGATATTAAAAATTCTACTTTTTTTTTACGGACTAAAAATTCTACTTTTAAGTAAAATGTTTAAAATATAAACTTATAAAATATTATATTCTTACTAAATTAAATTCACCGGAACGAATTTAATAATATCTTTAACAGCCCCAACAACTAAATTACATTTACAGGATTCAAAATATTTAAATAACAAATAGTTTAAAAAAAGTCAGTATGAGAAGTTGCTTGAAAGGAGGCAACAGATTTTGTCAAAGAAAAAAAAAGGCAATGCAGTAGATGGTTGTCTTTCCAGCTGTCATGTGGGTTCCCACTAACACGTGGCCACGCAAGCATATCACTTTGGTGATAGATACGCGGATTTTTTTTTTATTTTTCATAATATTAGTAGTATCAAGTTTCTATTGTTTTTAATGAGACTAATTTTTTTTTCGAAGAATATGTGTGATATATAAAGTGAGTTATCTTCTCACAATTAAATTTTTTCGATATGCATGAGTTAGAAATTAATCCTCCAACTCAAGAGGACCAATGTTCTTGCCACTTTGACCAATTTATTATTGGTTAAGATTTTATTTTATACGAAAAACTTAATAGATATTAGGTTTTGTTTGATTAGACCAAAATAGATGTATTTGGTAATAAATTTTTCCCACAAATTTATAGTAAGCTTATAACATTTTTTAATAACTTATATCTGATTAACTACGGTGAAGGTTGAAAAACACACAAGAAGGGGGGGGTTGAATTGTGTTAAGACTTTTTCAAAGTTAAAACAAATTGCAGCGGATAAAGTATAACACACAATATATGAGGATAGGGTTAGAGAGAGATGCTCAGAATTTTTATACTGGTTCCTCCCACTAACAGGAGTAGTCCAGTCCTCTTGTCCTTCACAAGAGATTTCACTATAATCACTCAGATTACAAATGCTCAAGCACTAAGCAAGAGACTTCAAACTGCTCAAGCACAAAGCAAGAGACTTTCAATGCTCAAGCACAAAGCAAGAGACTTCCAATGCTCAAGCACAAAGCAAGAGACTTCCAATGCTCAAGCACAAAGCAAGAGACTTCCAATGCTCAAGCACAAAGCAAGAGACTTCCAATGGTTTTAATGTTAATAAAGATAACAGATTAACACTTGATATACAATCAGAGGTGTTTACAAAATACAACGCAGTTACAAGACTAACTTAGAAAATTATCACAAAGTTTCTAAGTGTTTGATAGCTTCAGAATTTGACAGAGTTTCAGCACGTTCAGAAGCTTCAGTCTTGATTCATTTCTTCACAAATCTTCTTCCTTTTATAGATGATAAAATGAACGTTGAAGATTATAGCCGTTTGAAGAATTGAGACGCTCCTTTGTATAGATCAGTGAGCTTATTAGCTGTTCTGATTTGCAGTAGCTTAGGAGCTTAACGTTTACTACAAAATGAGAGATTCCTTTTGGCTTTTGATATTTGAACCTTGGTGAAAGCCAAATAAGGAAATAATCGTTTCTGAAGCCTGACTTGAAAAGGACCTTTCCATGGTCAAACCTTTTCATTCTTGATTTCTGCGTTTGGACTTAGTCAGGCACAGTCTTCAATAAAATTGTATTCTCAAATGTAGCTTGACACTTATCTCTGACGAGCCTTCAGATTTTGATAGGCTCAGAATTACTTGTTTCAGATCTGGTGAGCTCAGATGTTCTTCAGATTTTGATAGGCTCAGAATTACTTGTTTCAGATCTGGTGAGCTCAGATGTTCTTCAGATTTTGATAGGCTCAGAATTACTTGTTTCAGATCTGGTGAGCTCAGAAGTAATTCCTTCAGAAATTCTAAGGTTCAGATAATAACTTCAGAGTTTCACAGGCTCAGAATTACTTGCTTCAGATCTGGTGAGCTCAGAAGTAATTCCTTCAGAAATTCTAAGGTTCAGATAATAACTTCAGAGTTTCATAGGCTCAGAATTACTTGCTTCAGATCTGGTGAGCTCAGAAGTTCTTCAGATTTTGATAGGCTCAGAATTACTTGTTTCAGATCTGGTGAGCTCAGATGTTGTTTGCTCAGAAGTAATTCCATCAGAAATTCTAATGTGCTTTTGTACGCAAATTTTAACTTTTAATCCTGCACACTAAATTAAATTATTAGTACTCCAATTTAACTTTAAATACTTTGTTATCATCAAAATCAATTAAGGAGATACAAAATCATAATTTTGTTCCAACAATCTCCCCCTTTTTGATGATGACAACTATATGTATTTAAAATCAATTGTTGTTGTTTTTATTTAACATCTTGACTTCAGGTTCTGAGGTTTGCAAGCTCCCCCTGAGTCTGATAAGCTTCAGAAGTTTATCAATGATAAATATAAAACAGTCTAAGAGTAATATTTAATGTCAAATATAATTTCATATATTCTACCTTCAGAATTAGAGGTTTGCAAGCTCTATTTCTTCAGATTGACAAATATAAGATATGGTTTGCAAGCGTATCTTATATTATATGAATTTATGTTGGACAAAATTTATTACTCCCCCTCATTAAAAGTTTAAAAGACTTTAATATAACTTAACAAGAGTAGAGTTCAGAAAATGTGATCTTTAGAGCTTCAGAAATAATTTCACTGCCATAGGAAATGAAATAATATTTTCTCCCCCTTTGTCATTATCAAAAACGGGCCAGTCAAAGCACAAGTTACAGGGTAGTAAATGCACACAGCAAACAACCACCAGCAGTAAATGCATTCAACGGTAAAAGGGAATTGTTAAGTACCATGGTGAAACAGGGAATTGTTTCAGAATGAAGACGAGTTTCTTCAAGATCTGAATCAGTTCCAGGAAAAGGTGGAGTGGTTTGAATGGATGAGGGGTTTGGTTCAGAAGTGGTTGGCTTAGGAGATGAAGTCTGAAGGGGTTCAGTTTGGGATTCAGCAGGGACTTCAGAATTTTGAACATTTGAGGGTTCAGATTGGTCTACGTCCATTGCTATTGGGGTAGACTCAGAATCTTTAATAGGAGATTTCTGAGGGGATTTAGGGGTGTCAGAAATGGTTATAGTGGAAGTTTCAAAATATTGAAAACGTGAGAAGTGACTAGTGTGTGATTAAGTGATTATAGTGTAAGTTTCAAAATATTGAGGAAACAAGATAGTGACGTAATGGGGGCTTGACAGTTACTTTTAATAAAATCATCATTAGCTCTCCTCCATTACCCAGCGGTTACTAGACATGATGGAAAGTTACACAGATAAGTAGTGTTTTCAGAAGCCAGCTGTCAGTTAGAGAAACTGAGCAGTCAACTAACACTTAGAGTAGGTATCTGAGTCACAAGAGATCATATTTAATAATAAATAATTCTGATTGCTTCAGATGAGAGAGTGCTTCAGAACCTATGTAATAGTTTCTGAGCCATCCAAACTTCTGAGGCCCTTCAGAACTAATTTATTCACTCAGAGTTAACAGCGTTCAGAAACATCATTCAGAATTAAAAACCATGTTCAGATTTTTCTTGATAAAATTGAAACGATCAATAGCAAGAGGTTTGGTAAAGATATCAGCCCATTGATGCTCAGTATCAATGAATTGAATCTCAATTACTCCCTTCTGAACATAATCTCTAATGAAGTGATGCTTGATCTCAATGTGTTTAGCTCGTGAATGCAAAATAGGATTCTTAGACAAACAGATAGCAGCAGTATTATCACAGAGAAGTGGTATACTACTTATCCTTATCTGATAATCCTCCAACTGATGTTTCATCCAGAGCAATTGCGTGCAACACTTAGCAGCTGAGATGTACTCTACTTCTGCTGTAGATAGAGCAATAGTTGCTTGTCTCTTACTAGCCCATGATATAAGGTTTTCACCTAGAAATTGACAGTTTCCACTAGTGGACTTCCGTTCAATTTTATCACCAGCATAGTCAGCATCACAGAATCCAATAAGCTGATAATCTAAGGATTTCTTATAAAGTAATCCAAGATTAGTGGTTCCTTTCAAATATCTAAAGATTCTCTTAACAGCAGTTAAATGAGACTCTCTAGGATCTGATTGAAATCTAGCACACAAGCATACACTGAACAAGATATCTGGTCTAGATGCAGTGAGATAAAGGAGGGAACCAATCATACCTCTATATAATTTCTGATCTACTTTGCCTTCAGATTCTTCCTTCAGAAAACAGCTAGAGGGATGCATAGGAGTTGACATTGGTTTACAATCTTCAAGACCAAATTTCTTCAGTAAATCCTTTGTGTATTTGGTTTGATGCACATATACTCCTTCTTTTCTTTGATTGATTTGAATTCCCAAGAAGAATGTTAGTTCTCCCATCATACTCATTTCAAATTCATCCTGCATAAGCTTAGAGAAATTCTTGCAAAGAGAAGCATTAGTTGAACCAAAGATAATATCATCAACATAAATCTGAACAATCAAAATATCAGTTTTTAAGGTTTTTCTAAAGAGAGTGTTATCAACATGTCCTTTTTCAAAACCATTTTCTAGAAGAAATATACTTAACCTTTCATACCAAGCTCTTGGAGCTTGTTTCAAACCATACAGAGATTTCTTCAATTTGTAAACATGATCAGGACACTTTATATCTTCAAAGCCAGGAGGTTGTTTGACATAGACCTCTTCAGAAATTACTCCATTCAGAAATGCACTTTTTACATCCATTTGAAATAGAGTGATGTCATGATTAACTGCATAGGACAAGAGAAGTCTTATTGCTTCAAGTCTTGCTACTGGTGCAAAGGTTTCAGTGAAATCTATGCCTTCTTGCTGACTATAACCTTGTGCAACCAGTCTAGCTTTGTTTCTAACAACTTCTCCCTTTTCATTTGACTTGTTTCTGAATACCCATTTTGTTCCAATAATGTTCTTGTGTTTGGGTTTTGGTACCAGATCCCAAACATCATTTCTTTCAAATTGATTGAGTTCTTCTTGCATTGCAACAATCCACCCATCATCTGAGAGTGCTTCTTCTATGTTTGTGGGTTCAATTAATGAAATTAACCCAACTAGGGATTCATCCTCTTTGAAAGCAGATCTGGTCTTTCTAGGGCTATCCTTGTTACCAACAATTAGCTCTTCAGGATGAGATGATCTATACTTGAATTTACTTTTAGGTGGAGCAGGTATCTGAGAGGGTTCAGGTTCTGAAGGGTCTTCAGATTCAAGACCTTCAGAAACGTCTTCATTCTGAGTCTCAGATGGATATACAACAATGGAGAGATCTTCACATTCAGAATTTGAGGATACTTGAAATTCTGCAAAATTCTCAGCTTGCTCTGACATATTATTGTCAGGCTCTTTATCATCAAATCTAACATGTATAGATTCTTCAACTGTGTGAGTTTCAGAATTATACAATCTGTATGCTTTTGAGCGTTCAGAGTAACCTATAAAGGTACCCTTATAAGCTCTAGCATCAAATTTCTTTCGATAGACCTTGTTGTCTAGAATATAACATGTACATCCAAACTGATGAAAATAAGAAATATTGGGTTTTCTTCCTTTGAACAGTTCATAAGCAGTTTTGTTCAGAATAGGTCTGATGTAGATTCTATTCTGAACATAGCAAGCAGTACTCACGGCTTCTGCCCACAAGAACTTAGCTAGGTTAGACTCAAGCATCATGGTACGAGCCATTTCTTGCAAAGATCTATTCTTTCTTTCTACAACACCATTCTGCTGTGGTGTTCTAGGAGAAGAGAATTCATGGATTACTCCATGCTCTGAGCAGAAAGATTCGAAAGAGTCATTTTCGAACTCTCCCCCATGGTCGCTTCTAACCTTCAGAATCCGAAGATCCTTTTCACTTTGTATTTGTGTGCAGAAGTTACTGAACACCACAAGTGCTTCACTCTTAGAACGTAGGAATTTCACCCAAGTCCATCTACTGAAATCATCAACAATAACTAATCCATATTTCTTACCATTGATAGAGGCTGTCGAAACAGGACCAAACAAATCAATGTGAAGCAATTCTAAGGGTCTGGAAGTAGAGACAATGTTTTTAGACTTGAATGAAGTCTTAGCAAATTTTCCTTTTTGACATGTGCCACAGAGTGCATCTGAGTGATAATCAATGTCAGGCAATCCACTAACAAGCTTTTGTTTGCTAAGCTTAGAGATCAACCTCCAGTTAGCATGACCAAGACGCTTGTGCCATAACCATTTCTCATCACTCAGAGACAAAAGACATATAATCTTTTGGTCAACCAAATCAGAAAAGTTTACTTTATAAACATTGCCAACTCTCATTCCCTTGAATACTACAGATTTGTCAGAGTCTTTTGATACAGTACATGATTCCTTATTAAATGTAACAACACACCCATTGTCACAAAATTGACTAATGCTCAATAGATTGTGTTTAAGTCCATCAACTAACCAAACGTCTTTAATGGAAAGAGAAGAATTACCAACTGTACCTGTACCAATGATCTTCCCTTTTTGTTTTCCTCCAAATCCCACAGAGCCTCCCTCTTTCAGAGTTAGGGTTTGGAACATATGCTTTTCTCCCGTCATATGTCGTGAGCAACCACTGTCCAGGTACCAGGGCTGCTGTTTTACCTTTCCTTGCATGAGCATCTGAAGCAAACATTATTTCAGATTTTGGTACCCATATTCTGATGGGTCCTTTAGAGTTAGTCTTCTGAATAGTATTCCTTCTTTGTTTTCTATGATCAACACAAGATCTAGAATTAATTAAGCTTTGACAAGAATGTTTAGGCTTAATTTGATTCTTGGATTTTGATCTGGAGTATATCACAGTTCCAAAGGTCAAGCAAGGATCTGAAGTAACTTTACCTTGATTTCTCAGAGGTTCAGATGACTTCTGAGCCTTAACTTGAGAACTTTTGGACTCAGAAATTTTAGGTTCAGAAGAACTTGGAACTTCTGAGTCTTTGGGTTCAGGTTCAGAACCTCCTTCAGAGTTGGATGCCTTCAGATCAAGTGTACCACTTTTAACAAAGGTAGAGAATAATTCAGGTGGAGTATCATCCTCACTATATGATTTCAGAGGTTTATCCCAGTTCTTAAACCGAGAATAACCAATGCCTTCACCATAGTTACGAGTCATATGATAAATCATGGAAGCCATTTTACTCCTATTGAAGGTACAACGAATAAATTCGTGAAGAGCATCTTCATGATCATCATTGAGCTTGTCTGCCAAGACATAGTTAGATTCAACATGACAAATACGAATGTTTAACGATTCATTTTCATCATAAAGAATCTTGGCATCCTTTTTCAATGATTCATGAACATTCTTCAGAATTTTGTGTTGACTTACCATACGAGAGTAATGTTTCACAGCAATCTTAAGAGAATCAATTAATTCAGATTTAGTCATGTTAGAGTATACCTCATTTTCATCATCTGAGTCATCTTCAGAATCTCTATCAGAGTTGTTACCTTCAGAAGTTCTTGCCATTAAAGCCAGATTGCCTTCTTCATCATCTTCTCCTTCAGAGTCATTCTCAATGGTTTCCCAAGTGGCTAACAAACTCTTCCTTACCTTTTCCTTGTACTTTTCTTTTGAGTTGTTTCCTTTGTTTGGAAACCTTTTGTACTTCTTGTTCCATTTCTGAAATCTTCTAACCATTAGAGCCATTTCTTCATTCTCAGAATTTTCATCCAACATATCATCAGAAGTTTCTTCCTCTTGTTCAGAAACTTTGATCTTTGCAGCTTTTGAGGAAGTCTGAACAGAGCTTAGAGCCAAGGACTTCATCTTCTTGACAGGTTCATCTGACATAAGCTCTAGCTCATGACTTCTGAGTGAGCTTATTAAATCTTCAAGAGACACATTGTCCAGATCCTTGGATTCCTGAAAAGCTGTAACTTTTGGTCTCCACTTGGAAGGTAGACTCCTCAGAATTTTCTTGACATGATCAGAGGAAGTGTAGCTTTTCTTCAGAACTTGAAGACCAGAGACAAGGGTTTGAAACCTTGAATACATGGTTTCAATATCTTCATCTTCCTTCATTCTGAATAACTCATATTGATGAACTAATAAGTTTGCCTTAGCTTCTTTGACTTGCTTATTTCCTTCATAGGTGGAACATAGAGAATCCCAGATAGTTTTGGCACATGACTTGTTGGATATTTTTAAATACTCAGCATGAGATATTGCACCAATAAGCATATTCTTAACAGTATGATGCTTCTTATACTGTTTCTTCTTTTCAGCATCAAAGAACTTTCTGTAGGTATTTCTTACAACACCTTCATCATCCATGTGTTCAAAATGTATACCATCTTCAATGATATCCCATAACTCATCATCGGTCCCAATGATGTAACTATACATCTTGGTTTTCCAGAAAGGAAAAGTAGTAGGATCACTGTTGAAGTAAGGTGGTTTGTCTCTGTGATTATCACTGTTCCTTTCCCTATCATAGTTGTGAGGAGGTGGAACAGCAGAGTGATCAGGTCCAGAGGAAGCAGAAGGAGAGGTAACACCAGACATGTTTTTCAACTAAGTACCCCTAGATCTTTTACTGTTTCACTGTTAAGTGAAGAGCAACAGACCGGAGCTCTGATGCCAATTGAAGGTTGAAAAACACACAAGAAGGGGGGGGTTGAATTGTGTTAAGACTTTTTCAAAGTTAAAACAAATTGCAGCGGATAAAGTATAACACACAATATATGAGGATAGGGTTAGAGAGAGATGCTCAGAATTTTTATACTGGTTCCTCCCACTAACAGGAGTAGTCCAGTCCTCTTGTCCTTCACAAGAGATTTCACTATAATCACTCAGATTACAAATGCTCAAGCACTAAGCAAGAGACTTCAAACTGCTCAAGCACAAAGCAAGAGACTTCCAATGCTCAAGCACAAAGCAAGAGACTTCCAATGCTCAAGCACAAAGCAAGAGACTTCCAATGCTCAAGCACAAAGCAAGAGACTTCCAATGGTTTTAATGTTAATAAAGATAACAGATTAACACTTGATATACAATCAGAGGTGTTTACAAAATACAACGCAGTTACAAGACTAACTTAGAAAATTATCACAAAGTTTCTAAGTGTTTGATAGCTTCAGAATTTGACAGAGTTTCAGCACGTTCAGAAGCTTCAGTCTTGATTCATTTCTTCACAAATCTTCTTCCTTTTATAGATGATAAAATGAACGTTGAAGATTATAGCCGTTTGAAGAATTGAGACGCTCCTTTGTATAGATCAGTGAGCTTATTAGCTGTTCTGATTTGCAGTAGCTTAGGAGCTTAACGTTTACTACAAAATGAGAGATTCCTTTTGGCTTTTGATATTTGAACCTTGGTGAAAGCCAAATAAGGAAATAATCGTTTCTGAAGCCTGACTTGAAAAGGACCTTTCCATGGTCAAACCTTTTCATTCTTGATTTCTGCGTTTGGACTTAGTCAGGCACAGTCTTCAATAAAATTGTATTCTCAAATGTAGCTTGACACTTATCTCTGACGAGCCTTCAGATTTTGATAGGCTCAGAATTACTTGTTTCAGATCTGGTGAGCTCAGATGTTCTTCAGATTTTGATAGGCTCAGAATTACTTGTTTCAGATCTGGTGAGCTCAGATGTTCTTCAGATTTTGATAGGCTCAGAATTACTTGTTTCAGATCTGGTGAGCTCAGAAGTAATTCCTTCAGAAATTCTAAGGTTCAGATAATAACTTCAGAGTTTCACAGGCTCAGAATTACTTGCTTCAGATCTGGTGAGCTCAGAAGTAATTCCTTCAGAAATTCTAAGGTTCAGATAATAACTTCAGAGTTTCATAGGCTCAGAATTACTTGCTTCAGATCTGGTGAGCTCAGAAGTTCTTCAGATTTTGATAGGCTCAGAATTACTTGTTTCAGATCTGGTGAGCTCAGATGTTGTTTGCTCAGAAGTAATTCCATCAGAAATTCTAATGTGCTTTTGTACGCAAATTTTAACTTTTAATCCTGCACACTAAATTAAATTATTAGTACTCCAATTTAACTTTAAATACTTTGTTATCATCAAAATCAATTAAGGAGATACAAAATCATAATTTTGTTCCAACATACGGCATATAATTTTTTATCTCAATTTTGTCTTTGTTATCTTAATTGGAAGATGAATATTAATTAAAAAATATTTTGATTTTGTATTTATTGTCCACTTTGGCAAACTATTTTAACAAGTCGTACAAAATTAATTTGTTAATTTATTCTCTATCATTAGTGGCGGAGTCAGAAAAATTATAGAGTCTAGACAAAATTTCACATGTAACCTATATATAAATAGTCCGACAATTTTTTTTGAAGAAAACAGTCCAACAAATTATATCAGTTTCACTTTAAATCAGTCCCTAAAAATTTTAATTTTGTACAAAAACTTTGAGGTTTGTCTTAAACTAAGTCCTAAAAATATTAGTTTTGAAAAACAAAAGTCAATTTTATCATAAATTAATCTCCTTAAAATACAAAAATAATTGGTCAAAATTCTAACAACTACCCAAGCTTGTTGGGCCTTAACTCCACCGGTAACTGTCAACTATATATATTATAAACTTTTTTTTAATGACAAATTATTAGTTATTAGTATATTTACAATATTATGTTAACTTTTCCGAACTCAACTAGATTGACCATTGAGCTATCCTTTCCACCCCTATAAACTCATATGATATCAAACTATCAACTATATTTTATCAAACTTAATCTTTTTTTTTTTTTTTTTCTTGATAAAAGCATGGGCTTAGGCCCTCTTTGCTATTAAAAAAATAAAACTAAAAACCCCGAAATAACTGACACTAATTGAAACACCATAAGGATTAAGGAGAGTAGACAAAAAGAATATACACCAATTAATTATTGGCTAATTTTAAATTACTTGTTTTAGAAAATATAGTTGTTAGCGCAATCATAGGAAAAATGGAACTATAGATGAATTATGGTAATAATAATGCCAGCACCATTTTGACTTTTGTTTCATAAATCCTCTTAAGTTAAGTGGTGCGACACAATGACTAATATAAACTTAGTATAAAGCATGCCAATTGCCAAATGGGATACAGCCCATGTTTCAGTGTCTTGCCCAGCTTTGACATTTTTTAATTATTTTAATAGTTTTTGTAAAAAAACAAATATTTTGATAGTTAAGCTAACATAGTACTCCCTCCGACATTAATTATAAACAAATATCATTTTTAAATACATTGAATAACTAATATATTTAATCCACTTTTTAGACTAAATACATTGATTATTCAATGTATCAAAAAAGTGACATTTACTTATAATTAATGTCAGAGGGAGTATATTTTAAAGATACATATTAAAAATCTAAAGATAAAATGATTTTTTTAAAAAAATATGTGTATTTAATTTATGAAAAATTTAAAAGTTGAACCATAGCTCAGGTGAAGTCTGTCTATTTCTTTAAAAAATACAGGTCAAAACTTTTTCATAATCCTATTTAATTTAATAGATCAGGTTTCAAATCGTTAAAAAAACTTTTTAGGCCAATCTATTTAAATAAATATAAATAATATTTTTATTACTATTATTATTATTAGACCATTTACAATGGCCCTATTAAGAGGATGTTGAAATTGTGCTCAACACAACAAAATCATGCAATGAGACTGTTGAAAGTGACATGGAGGAGAGATAAATTGAAAATTTTCAACATAGTTGAAACAACACGTATGGAACATTTGTCATGCTCTGAATGACTTGCTATATTTTTATCACATCCTTATTTTTAAACTCAGTTATTTCATTGCAAATTTATTTTTTTATTTTTTTTTATCAAAATTCGTAATTTTTTTCCTCTATAAATAGAGACTTGATTTATTTGATTTCGACACAGAAAAAAAACCCAACCTTTTTCACTATCTTAATTTTATTATTATCTTTCTATTAGTGTTTATCTTTCTAATGGTGGGATAGAGCGTTGAATGAAAAACCATTTGAGAAGATAAATGTTGAATGAGTGTTGAATTATTAGGTGGAAGAGAGATAAGATGACGTGGAGCGCAAAAATAGGTGTTGAATGTTAAAACCATTTTAGATGGTCTTATATATTAAAATTTGTACTTTGATTAAATTATAAATCTATTAGCTTTTTTAGTAGTTTAAATTTATTAATCCACTTTAATTTTTTAAATATATAAATGTATTATTATAAACTATAATTGAAATATGATGTTATATACACAAAAATTCTCTTAAATTTAATGTTAAATATTAAAAGAAAGTTTAATATCTCATTGATTTATTAGTCTTTAATTTCTAAAAAATGATCAAATTTTATTTTTTTTCGTATGTGTAAACAAAATATCACATAAATATTACGAAAATAAAAATCTTGGAACAAGTCAGATTCACGTATCACAACTTCATGCACCAAGCAGCAAGTGATGATTGCTTTTTCAAGCTAATAGTCCAAGATTAATAAATCATATGGATATTGGGATGAACAAGTTCAAAATTTGATTTACAGATTGAAATTTTCACTACTTTTATGGTGATATTTTAAAAATTCATATTTAATTCATCCTATTTTTATAAATAATAAATATTTGTAATTTTTTTAATAATATTATAAACATGTAAAGAAAATAATATTAAAAAAATTTAAAGATAATAATTAAATAATTTTAAAAAATTGAAAATTAACAGAGCAAAATTAGCTGTAGAAAATAATTTATAGAAACAAAAATCTGTCAATTTTTTAAGAAGAAATAATTAATCCAACATGGGTTAGGACAAAACGTCATTACGAGGTGGTCTATTCATTCTTCTTGTTTTAATAACTAGTCGCCGGCCCGTGCGATGCACGGGTTCGGCGGAACGACATATTAATACCAATCATGATCGCTGCCAATCATGGTCGTTGTTTGAGATTAGGGATACGATATAAAGAGCGGACAGAAAATGTAATTTATATTAAACAAACACAACAATAGAAGTCATAACTGATCACAAACTTGAAATACAAACGAAAACATGCCATATAAATTAGTCACAATGAAATTCATAACATAAAGTGTTGGACTGACTGATAGAAAGCTTTGTGCCCCCCAGACGAAGTAGGTGCAATCAAGGTAGTGCGAACGCCAATAAAAGGAGCAATCTTGAAATGAATAACCTTATTGTTAGATGCTTCTGTAACACCAAATTTAATTGTTATCCCTTCCACCAATCGATGGGTTTTGCATATAGCTGGCCATTGTCCATATATTTGGCAAGATCTTTGAGAACCATCTTCAATATGAAAGAAACAGTCCCCACGAATATCCCAACCAATCTATGAGTGTTAGCTCGGTGTCCTTGTTAGGAAGTGCATTCTCACATAAACCACTCTCGGCGGAACGACATATGTATGTCAATCATGATTGTTGCTTTATATTAGCGGTATGATATAAGGTAATTATAGAAATGTTTGATGTGAGTTCAAAGACTAAATCATACAAAGGGATTAACCAAATTAAATCAATGAATACAATCTCTATCCAACTAACGATGGCTCGTAGTATTGCACGGCTTTTGTGGAAAGTCATAACAAAGCGAATCAAGTGAAACATCACACCAAATTTTATAGTGGATTTTTCAAGACCCGTGTCATGTATAAAATTTAATTTTTGCCTAAGAGTATACTTAATATAATCATCATTGATAATGAGATAATACAATACAAAAGTGAACCACTCTATTGTTGGATGGTTCAATCATATCGAATTTCATAGCTGAGCATTCAAAAACCCATGACATGTATAAAATTTAATTTTACCCTTTTTTTGTGCAATTAATATGGTTCTAAAGGACAACTATCAGTTGATCAAAAAGAAAACTTCATTAAGACTTCAAACAAAATAGTTGACATCAAGGACCAAATCAAGTAAAGATAACTACATACATTGGAACTAATCATGCGCCACAAAGTAGTGTTGGCGCATACAAAAAAATAATATTTGATAATGTCAATTATTTGAATGCTCGATTAGGATGAAGTGATTTAGTTGCAAGCATTAAATAATTTAGAGATAGCATCAAGTTACGATTACAAAGTCTAAATTCATAAAAAAGAAAAATATATAGCATAAAAAGGATACATGCTTGTATTAAACAATGAACAAATGATTTTGATCGAGAAAGAGGCAAAGTAGATGAACCAACCCCCACAATCAAGACCACTCCTATGCAATAAATGTCTCTTGGGAGGATTAGAGATATGATACTTGACATAGTGCGCAAAAAATTTAAAACTTTATGTAAATGGGGCGCATAAATTACAAACCTATTTATAAGTAGCACATAAAAGTTAGTTAATTAAATTCGAAACATTAACATATTTAATTAAGAGTTGAATCACCCGTTATAAATATTTATTTAGAAGAGTCATTAAATGCTATAGAAAAGTTTACGATACATCTTTATAGATTAAAATTATACATTCTTAGTTCAAGAGAAGTAGTATTGTTTTGTTAAGTATACTACAAATCTCTATGCAGACCCATCAATTTTTATTAAGTTAGTAAACTTGTACAGCATAAAATTGACCATGTTATAGTGGTAATTGAACACTCTTAACTTAATAGATTCTTTTAAGTTGCGAGATAGAAGAGATTCTTAATAGATTCTTTTAATTGAACATCTCTCTTTGGATTGTTATTGATGTGAACCTAAATCAGGCATTAGTAAATAATAGACAAAAACATATCAATATAAAGAATTTTATCCAATCATTCAATACTAAACATAAAGTCTAAAGAGACATTTGGAATATTGTCTCTAGCAAAACAACCATATGGACTTAACCAAACATAAACATCACTATAAAATTTCTCTTAAAACTTTTAGACATTAATTTCAATGTAATCAATCATAAAATTCCATTTAATGGGAAGTGTAAAAAACAAATAGGGTTTTAATGTTTTTGTTAAGGATAAAATTGTAATTTTCAAAAATATTGAGACAAAACTGTAATTTTTAAAAATAGAAACAAATTTGAAAATTTTAAACTCAATCATAAAATTCCATTTAATGGGAAGTGTAAAAAACAAATAGGGTTTTAATGTTTTTGTTAAGGGTAAAATTGTAATTTTCAAAAATATTGAGACAAAACTGTAATTTTTAAAAATAGAAGCAAATTTGAAATTTTTAAAAAAATCAGGATTCAAAATGCAATTTATAAAAGTACAGGGGTCAAAACGGAAATAATAAAAATGTGGTGTGTAAATGTAAATATATATAAGATACAGGGACAAAATTGTAATTTTATAGACTGATGATGATGTGGCTGGAGTGACGTGGCGGATGATGTGAATGTTGAGGTGTAAAAAGTGACGTGGCAAGATGGTACATGTGGCAAACAATAAATGGATGATATGGATTAAATGATGTCATGATGACATCATTGATGACATATGGTTGTAGGGTTTTCACCAAGTCCTTAGGGTTAACCCTTAAGAACCTTTAGTATATTGTAGGATTACTGTAATTTTTTTTCTTCCATAAATTTTATTTATTTATTAAATTAGTTCTTGTTCTTTTTCCGCGTTTCCTCTGTAGTAACATTTGTGTACAAATCGAACGAATCAGAGACCAAAACCTTAACAAAGATCTCTCTTTGTTCTCTCCGCTGTTTCTCTCTCAATACCCATTATTAGGGTTTTTCACTCTCAGTTTCTCCATCAATCTCCATTTTCACCCGTGAGTTTTCCTTCTTCCACTTACCAATTTCTTTTTTTCACGTGAATCCACTTTTTTTTGAAATAAAAATCAATTTTTTTTCTCTCTAAGATTTTGGGAATTTTTTATTTTTTTTGGTTGAAAAATGAAGTATCTTAGTTTAGTTAGTTGGATACACGTTACACAATTATGAGATAATTATAAAGTTTTAATTTTTATTGCCAGCTATTGTATTCAACATTCTATGATATTTGCAAAATTTGATTGATTCTTAAAGAACTCATATGCTCTTTATTTTATTTGATATTTATGTGAAGAAGAAACTTTGAGTTTACTTGTTTTTATGGAAGTAAGGTTTTTTTTTGTTTTTGTTTTGTTTCATGTTTTACTATAATGTGAATTGTTGATTGTTGATGATCTAAATTGTGTTTAAGTTAAATGGATCTTGTTTTGAAAATGAATTAATAGTGTTAAATGATACAGTGATTCTGTTTATGGATTGTGTTACTGATAATGTTGATTTATTCACTGAACATGTGTAGATCTACTTGTAATAGCAAAGAGTCTTTTGGATTTTTTATTCAAAATTTAACATGAATATATTGATTTTGTTTGGATGATTAGGATTTCTTCACTGGAGTACAGAAATGTTGACTTATAGACTAGGATGAGCGAGACTGAATTATCGAGGATGAAGCAACCACTTGTTCCGTTGGCAACACTGATCGGCCGTGAGCTACGAAATAGGAAAACGGAGAAGCCTTTTGTGAAGTATGGACAGGCTGGTTTGGCAAAGAAAGGAGAAGACTATTTCCTAATCAAGACAGATTGTGAGAGGGTTCCCGGGGATTCTTCAACAATGTTTTCTGTCTTTGCGGTAAGTGCCGCGTCACGTGTGTATTTAATTAACTTGATTATCATCCTTTTTTCCCTTTTTTATTTATTTATCTAGCTATGACAACTTCAATAAATATAGGATAATTACACATAAATGAAATGCAAACGTCATCCTTACGTCATCCTTTTGTTTTCACCGAAATGTTTGGACTTTTGGAGAAAGATATTTAATGAATTGGTCATTGGTTCTGCTTCTCGACACCGAAAGGAATATTTTTCCTCAGGTTTAGTAAATAAATGAGAGTTGAAGTGTGTGATTTCTATCTTCTCTTACATTTTCTCAGTGATCAAATGGAGCGTCAATTTATTCCCACAATGGTTATGATATCAATAAGGAATTCTTGATTGGCAGATCCTTGACGGGCATAATGGTATATCCGCTGCTATTTTTGCGAAGGAAAACATACTAAACAATGTCATGAGTGCAATACCGCAAGGTATAAGCAGGGAGGAATGGCTTCAAGCTCTGCCTCGGGCTCTAGTTGTCGCTTTCGTGAAAACTGACATGGAATTTCAGAAAAAAGGTACATGCATAGTTTTCTGTGTATTGTTATTGGAGTTGTTTGTGCACGTACACTCATTCTAACTTTACAATTTCACCTGCAGGAGAAACATCTGGAACAACAGCTACATTTGTTATTATTGATGAATGGACTGTTACGGTTGCATCCGTTGGAGATTCCCGATGCATATTAGATGCCCAGGGAGGTGTTGTTTCTCTCTTGACAGTTGATCACAGACTGGAAGAAAATGTAGAAGAGAGGGAACGCGTTACTGCCAGTGGTGGTGAAGTAGGAAGACTCAATGTATTTGGAGGCAATGAGGTATGATGTGTGTAATCTTCATATTCCTTTCACATAATGGCTTGCTTATCTAACTTGTTTTGGTTCTTTAATATGTTTAGGTGGGGCCACTTCGCTGCTGGCCCGGCGGATTGTGCCTTTCTAGATCGATAGGCGACACAGATGTGGGAGAATATATTGTTCCAATACCACATGTTAAGCAAGTGAAGGTGAGTTGGTTTCATTCTCACACAGTCTTAGCTTACCGACCCTTTTATGTGAAGGTGTTTACTTCTAAATTTCAATGCTAAGTTGCTAACTGACTTCTCTTGTTCGTTCTCTAGCTTTCAAATGCCGGCGGAAGGCTTATCATAGCTTCTGATGGTATTTGGGATACTTTGTCTTCTGATACGGCTGCCAAGTCATGTCGCGGTGTACCTGCAGAACTTGCTGCAAAGCTGGTGGTTAAGGTGATAGTTATCTGGAGGCAATGTTTCTATTTTTTGAGAAATGGAAGTCCCATTCTCGTCTAATCAATGCCGTATTTATTTTATAATCTTTACAGGAAGCTCTAAGGTCAAGGGGGCTGAAGGATGATACAACCTGCCTTGTTGTAGATATTATTCCTTCAGATTATCCTATGTCACCAATGGCAACTACTCCGAGAAAGAAACAGAACATGCTAAGTTCACTTCTCTTTGGAAAGAAATCTCCAAACAATACAAATAAAGGAACTAATAAACTTTCTGCCGTTGGTGTTGTGGAAGAGTTATTTGAAGAGGGTTCTGCAATGCTTACTGAGAGGTCATTCTTAGACTATAACTGCCTAATTTATATTTGAATGCCGTCTTATTCCAAGTTTAGTACTTCGTCTAGTCTCAAGTATAAGCAAAAAAATACTTATATATGATGGTGTCAAATATAAGCAATTCTAACTACTTTTTGCTCTATTTAATAAGGTCCTTCCTAAAATATCCATCAATTATTATAAGTTTTAATATCCATCAATTATTTTAGACGAAGTTCCTACGAAGGGTTCTTTTGAGAATACATTTATTTTTTCGTATGAGATCAAGAAAATTAATTGCACACAACTAAATTTCTTAATAAGTGTGAAATTGGTTATTTTTGCTTATAATCAAGACTTGTGGGCGTTATTGTTTTGGATCATCACGAGCAAAAATGTTTACTTTCCCATTTGGGTGTATTTGTGTGTGTGTGATGTTTACACCTTTTTCTTTTCTTAAATTGCAGGCTAGGTAAGGATGTTCCTTCCAATACAAATTCTGGTATTTACCGTTGTGCGGTTTGCTTAGCAGATCAACCCACTAGTGATGGTTTATCAGTGAACACCGATCATTTTATCACTCCAGTATCTAAACCACAGGAAGGTCTATTCCTCTGCGCAAACTGTCAGAAGAAAAAAGATGCCATGGAAGGAAAAAGATCCTGAAATCTGAGTGACAACAATATAGTTATCTAGTACTATTCCATTTTAGTAGCATAGTAAATATTAGTATATTTTTTTCCCCCTGGCAGTGTGAGCAATGATTGGTTCTACATTTGGGTGATGATTGTCATAAGTGTGTAACAGATGAGGTTGAGATAAGTTAGGTTTAGGTCCATTGGAGGTTGTTGCAAATTGTTTTTTGGCTTGTGCTCAGCTGTTGGACTGACTGACAAGAACAAACATGTTGTTTAGTAGATAATTTCATGTTTAACAGTATACACCCCGTTTGCTTCTATATCTTCTTTATTATGCCGCGTGTCGGTGTTATAGTAGACATGATCCCGATCACCGGAATTATAACATTTTTTCTTTAAATAAAAACTGAACTTAAGTACTTAACATAACTTGAGAGTAATTTTAACTAGTATATTGTGATAAGATTTTCATTTGTAAAATGTAACAAAAGTGTGCAGTCACAGTGAAGGTGCATTTAATAGTAACCAAAATAAATATGAAGAAAACTACAAAACTACCTAAACGGGACAAAAAAAACATAGTGGCCTAATTTGAAGTAATTGATGTCGAACCTTATGTTTTGTTACAAAGAATATCTAGGGTTTGGTTTTTCAATTGAATATAAAGCAAAGTGAGAAAATGGTTGATATCCTTTATATATTAAGACACGATACATAAACAACACGCCTGAAATTCATCTAATCTATTGTAGGCATGCAAGTAGGTCAATTATCTCCATAGAACATGACTTACATGAGGGAACTGCTATTGGTATAAGGATTAGCAAGTGTTGACCTCATGAATATGGAGAAGTTGAAATTGTAACCGAACCCAAAAATGGGAGCACATTCTTACTTATTATTGTTTAAAAATAAGTGTCATGCTAAAATTGCTTATATTGAAGTATTTTAGACGCCTTTTTATAGAGGGTATTTAGGTCATTGGAGCACGATTGCTACGAGGTGGCTTCTATCAATGTTATGTTTAAATGTCGCAAGGGTGTTACAATCTGATGTCATCCGTCGTGGCTAAGGATGCGAAGAATGTTTTAAATTGGATCTTTGTGTTTTTGAGATCAGGTCGACATCAAGCATGACCCTGTATCAGTCTATAACAAGAGTCCCCCAAGTCATCATTCGAAAATCAAGAGTGGTGACTTACTTAAGGTTGTGTTTTTCTGTAGAGGATGTTTGGTGGTCCATGAAATTAAATATAACCTTAAGGATATATTGCATATTTCATTAATTAATAATTAAATAATATCAGGCGAACCAACACGTGACACAATCGGTAGATAATTAGATCCTTTAACTATTTAGTTCAGGTTTTCATCCCCGAATGGCCCATATGAAGAAAAAAAATTATTGAGAGAAATTAAACCCTTAAATCGATCTTAGTTTTTTTAAAGAATTAATCTCTACAATTTCGCGCCGAGTATGGTGAGGGTGTGTAATTAGCTGTCTTAATAATGTATAATTTTTACTTGTGAGGCCCAATCCATAACTAGCTGGCCCATCTGTGTTCTTTAAACCCACACCATGAAACGACACTGCGTTATGCTTTGAAGTTAAACCCTTCATTGCAGTTTTGAAGGTTTGTTACTGGAAATGAATTCTATTGCGCTAAGAATTGCTAAGCATTTGCGACTCTCATCTCACGGTAGTAAAAGTTATATTTCATTTCAAACTTTCATTGGGGAATTTTATCAAACACTTGTTAGGGAATGTTATATTTTACTTTATTTCACATTATTAAGAGAAAATGTTTGCTGCTGAGTTATTCTGAACTTTGATTTTGTTCTTGAATATTATTCATCAGCTTCTGCGTTGAGAACCGCCGCGTTACGGTACTCAACATTTATATCTGAAACTGATGTTGATCAGTCTTCACGTGATGATGGTGGGGCAATTAAGGAAGAATTAGATGATGAGTTTGATGATTTCCTTGGTGGTAGGCCTGAGTTGCAGCTGCAAAGTGTTGATCCTAGAAGAGGTTGGGGATTTCGAGGTGTGCATAAGGTACTGGGTGTTGTTAATTGATTTCTCTATGATGGAACTTTGATTTTGTAAATGTTGAAAGAAAACCTAATCCATAAACTTAGAACTTCAAAAAAATTTAAAAAGTATAATAGCTAAGTTTTATAAACAATATCTTACTTCTTGATTAAATTGAAATTAGCTTCGTCCCCGTGAGCCACTAGGCTACTTGACCAAAAAAAAAGAAGTTGAAATTAGCTTCTACATCTTAGGACTTAACCGTATAGCCATATACTTAGTTATATTGAAGGCCTTACTTTATGAGATACTCCCTTCGGTCTCAATATAAACAAAGATTTCTTTTTTAAGTTCATTGAATAATCGATGTATGTGGTCTACATTTTCGACTAAATACATCAATTATTCAATGAATCTAGAAAGAAAATCTTTGCTTATATTTGAGACCGGAGGGAGTAGATTGTAAGTGCATAACCATATAGGCATATACTTCTGCTGTGATTTTGTAGAGGTTTTTCAGTGCAAGTTTTTAATAGAATTAATTTTATTATCGGAATTAGTAATACACGAGTTTGAATTAATAGACTTGATTCTGGACAATGGTCGCGCTAAAGCTAATAAAAAGAACATTCACACTAACAGAGCTTGAAACTTCAGAATAGAAGATATAGTTTGTTGAACAAGTTTTTATGCCGTCTGTTCAAATGACAAGTGGTGTTATATTTGCATGTTGTACTCGACAAATAATTTGACCAACATGGTAGTGACTTGAAGCAGGCAATTATTTGTGGAAAAGTTGGGCAAGCCCCTGTGCAGAAGATATTAAGGAATGGGAAAAATGTAACCATCTTTACAGTTGGGACAGGGGGGATGTATGACCAGAGAATTTCAGGAACAAAGGATTTGCCAAAACCTGCTCAGTGGCATCGCATTGCCGTGCATAATGATGTACTGGGGGCTTATGCAGTCCAACAACTTTTTAAAAAGTAAGTGTTCATACAAGGGGATATTTAATTTTGTTGTAAATATTAAATTGTTCATGCCTGACGCGTGAAGCTTTAATGCAGTTCTTCAGTGTATGTTGAGGGTGAAATTGAGACAAGAGTTTACAATGATAGTATTAATGGTGAAGTTAAAAGCATTCCAGAGATATGTGTTCGTCGTGATGGTACGGTGATTTGTATACAGTTTTTCGTTCTCTTCATTATGCTTTATGTGAAAGGCCAACAAACGTTAAGCTATGCTGTGTGGATATTGGATGTTTTATAGTAATTATGTTACATCGCTTGTATCCTTAATGCCTTTTATTAGGTTAGACATTGAGCTCCCCATTTATGTTTCTGGGTTTTGGCGGAGTGCGGACATTGTTGTGGAGAACCATAGGTTGCACTAGCATGTTTCTACATTCAGAGGGTATGAAATTTCTGTAATCTGCAATATAAAGACAAGAAGCATGTTTTTATGCGGGGAATGAGTATTATTCAAAACATAGCCTGACCACAATTTGGATCAACTTTCCCATCATCATGCGATTATAATGTATTAAAAGTGTTACCCAAATGGCAGTTTGAGTAGAAATCGGTAACAATGGGGAACTTATCAAACTGGTACCAAAAATATGATTTGAACCTTTTGTGAATTAGTGTATTACATTGCTTGTTAAAAAACATTTTTTTATCTCCCGGTCTGTTGCTGTTTGGGGCTAAGGTGTATGAGCTAATTTCTTAATTATAAGTAACAGTGTTTATTCCAGCAAATACCACTGTTATATGCAGTTAATTTCACTCATTAATTTAACTCATTATTTATTGCAAATGGAACTTCAGCTTTGAGAGCCCAAACATGTCTTCTTTGCACATAGAGAGGCTGATTTTATCTTTGGCTTAGAGGGATCAGACTTTAGGCCTTAAGAAGACATGTTACAATCTGCATGAGTATGATCAATTGATCATATTGGGTGATTAAGAACTGAGAGTAGATAATTTTTTTTTTTCCCTTTACTCATTTAATACTTATAGTTTGTTGTTGCTCATATTGGGATTACATTGTGTTATTGTTCTCTATGTTATCTTTTCAGGAAAACTTCGCCTCATCAAGAGTGGAGAGTGCGTTGATAAAATTTCATTGGATGAATTACGTAAGTTCTTTTAACTATTGTTGCAAATATTGACATGTTTTAACTTTTAACAATCCTTTCCACACACACAAACTTTGTGACTGTATTTTTGGATGTCCAAGTTCTCTTGGACACATTGTTACTTACTATTAAGATCAAAGTCTTTGTCATTGACTGAAATTTGGCTGACTAATAAACTCATGCTGGCAGGAGAAGGCCTGTTTTAGAGAAATCTGCCCATTTAATGGAGAAATGGAAGCATCGACATCTGTAACAAGAACATATTGCTCGCGAATAGCAGCATTTGTAATGAACACCATCATGAATACTCTGTTTAATTGTTCTTTTTCATTTATATCCTTTAGGTTTCTATGTCTGTCTCCCGAATTTATTTTCTTGTGTGGGAGAGGTGGACAGGAACATGTTTTTGGTGTTTATTACGAGTTCTGTTTCTGGAAAATGAATGTCATATATTCATATTAATCAACTGACAGTTAGAATTATAGTCTAAATCATATTCACAAAAAAGTCTTAATTTTTATTGCAAAGCATGTGCAATTTCAGTTTCTGTTTATTTAGAGTATAATGATATTGTCATCAATCTCTCATTAAAAGTTAACAAATTGTGTAGGGAATAAAATTAATTTTTTGCTAATTTTATAAGACAAAACATACTTAACCTTTAACAAGTGGTCTCATGAGTCCTTGCTCAATTGATAAACATTGTCGAAATTGTTAGGCAGGATGTTATAACCAAGGTTTGAATCTGGGATCTCTTTCGGTGAATTACCACTTCATGTAAGACCAAAAAAAAAAATTCAACACAAGTGTTATACACTTTATAAAATTGATTTCATCTCCATAGTTTTCTATCTATGTGGTAAGATGCGAATGAATGTATAAATTTCAACGCAAGTGGATATATTATACAAAATTGATTTTATACAATTCATACTCATAAAATTACCTCACTTAAATAATTCATTTCAATATAATGGGAAAGTAACTTAAAAAGTAACAACGACAAAATAAAACTGAAAATACAAAAATGAAAAAGAGAATGTGTTTACATCAATTGAAAACATATTTATACCTTATTTTATCAACAAATATTTTCCCACACAATTACATTATGTTGCAAGTTGAAATAGTTTCATTATCATATATCCAAAAAAACCACCTACGTTTTCCACTACACGTACACGTCCCCACTTACCCCATGTTCTAATTCTAATTGTTCCCTTGGTCATGATAACTGAATAACTGCTACCTCGTACATCTACTGTGGGAAATAAAAGATTCAAAGACAAAAAGAACCCAAGTTAAGGTTAGTGTTTGTATTTGTATATCTTAATTGATTTCAACGCCATTGTTACCATGAAAGGTCATCCAAAGTTGAGGATAAATGTCCCAAGGTTACCCGTGGCTACAATGATACAGAGAAAGTTTCACTTCCAAGGCAAAAACAAAGACAAAGACAAAGCCATTTTGAGTGACACAAACAAGGGGAGCATAAGGGCTAAGCAAAGGACATCACTTGGCTCAGTCTTCTCTGGTGTACTTGGAAACAAGAGATATCCATTTGCCAAATATCCATCCAAAGTGAAGAAAAATGGAAAAGAGAAGTACGATATCGTTGCACAGGCATTGTCGAATGATTTTGAACCAAAACCAGTTGTAGCTGCATTGTCTCAGCTTCTTTTACTTGAGCAGGCATTGGAGTACGACCAAATAGGTGAAGGAAAGCATAGCAGAAAGGAAAAGCAACGTCTGAAATTTTTATTGGGTTTCCTAGAGAAGAAGAAAGGGTGGAATAGTTTCATTACAGCTAAATGGAAGGCTAGTAAAATCGATTTGCATGGTGTTGTCGACAGGTTCGGACAAGTTAGGAGGAAGGTTGGTTCATGGCGCTTAGTTAGGATTCCATCTAAATTAGTTGTCATTCGCCTCAAGTTGAAGATGATGAGGTCTTTCACGAAAAAGAAAGGGACAAAAGCCGATGAGGATGATGACCGAGAACTGTGCAAAAAAAGGATTCTCATGGGACGAAGATGCAGACCCTTGTGTTCTCCAAGCCCAGGACACCTGAGTTATGATACAGACAGGCTTCTCTTACCCGAAATTATTTCTTGACAAAGGCATGGTTGCATCTTTTTATATAGGAATGTGTTTGAGAAATATTTCGCATTTTTAAGCTTTTTTGCATAGGTTTGTTTCCTTTTGTACTTAGTAATTAGGTATTGCTTAATCATCATTACAATTTTTTAATTATTCTTTTGGTAATTTTCTATTATTATGTATTCTGAAGAAAAGATTTGCCATAATTTTAATCATTCATATTGCAAGAGCAATGCCACAATGTTTTTTTCCACCCCTCTATCAAAGTACTAATAGATTTGAGCGGTTACAATAATTGAGCACACTATAGATAAAGGTGTAATGAAAAAGGAAGCTATGGACAACCAATCTCAAACCAGTGCAGCAACATAAGTACATACTTGTATGACAAACTATTCCTATTGAGTTGATAATTGCCACTCACGGCAGTACAGGAACAGAAAGCACTTCACGCGCTGCAAACCTCGAGGTAGCATGCTATTGACTAGTATTTTGAAACCAAGTCCAAATTCAAGGTGAACATTTCAGATTACATCCTCAGTGGTTTCAAACCTAGTGATGCTCGTAACTTGTTTGCTTCGGCAATCTCAGGATCTGGATGGTCAGTCCCGTCATCCTTCTTTTCCTTCTTTTCTTTCTTCTCCTTCTTCTTCCTTGGCTCGCCATCCTCAGCTCCATCTCCATGCCTTCTAGGACTTATGCTACTACGAGCATGTCTCTTTCTGGACTCACCACCATCATGTTCCTTGCGATCTCTGCTTCTACTTCGGCTCCTTGAGTAGCTCCTCCTCCTACCGCGGTCACGATCCCTGTCTCTCCTCTCACGCTCCCTACCTTCTCTATCACGACCATAGTCCTTTTCTTCCCTCACACGATATCTGTCTCTGTCCCTCTCCCTATCTCTGTCTCTGTCCCTTTCCTTTTCCCTATCTCTGTCCCTATCTCTGTCTCTGCCACGTCCACGCTCTCTGTCATAATCTCTATCATAATCTCTGTCATAGTCACGATCCCTATGAAAAGGACATCAAAAATGCAAATTATTAGTAAACTTCATAAGCCAACAAAACATTTTAAACTTTAAAGTGCATGACAGCACCAAGGATAAAAGGCAATCAATAAATCAAAATGTCAACTGCTTTAACCATCAGCAACAACTTTACCACCATTTAGATGTATGTGCATGCAATGCAATTATTAAAATGACAACTCGTTTTCAGATATCTCGGTTACATATTTGTAACTATTCAAGGACTGCAGAGCTATGAAAGTTTCAGCCTATGTTGTTCTCAGTCTTGTAAAATTATGTGTTTCCTTTGTTTAATGTTCCAGAAGGATTTTTGTCTCTTGCACTATACTTTTAATCTTGTCAAATAACCAATTATCCCAAAAGCTTAAGCTGTTAGGATTTGGCACATCAATGGTTTTATATTATTTCTAACACGCCCCCTCACGCAAGAGCCCACTTGGGTTTGAAGCGTGGATAATGCATAGGCCCACCTACCATATGCTTAAATTCCACTTTTAATTAGAAAGTGGGGGGAGCGGAAATCGAACCCTAGACCACTTAGTCATAGAGGCTCTGATACCATGTCAAATAACCAATTATCCCAAAAGCTTAAGCTGTTAGGATTTGGCACATCAATGATTTTATATTATTTCTAACAGTTCTCGACTGATGAATTTTCTTTTGTTATAGAAAATCTTTAAAGAAAATTGAACACTCTCATAGATTTTCAATAGTTATAACTCATAACCAAGTGGAGAATCATTCATATTAACCTCGGATTAAAAAAATCAGCAATGAGATAATCAAACATTTGTTTGAAAGGGAAAATTCAAATCCAAATCTTCAATATATATGACTGTCAATAACCAATTATCCCAAAAGCTTAAGCTGTTAGGATTTGGCACATCAATGGTTTTATATTATTTCTAACACGCCCCCTCACGCACTAGCCCACTTGGGCTTGAAGCGTGGATAATGCATAGGCCCACCTACCATATGCTTAAATTCCACTTTTAATTAGAAAGTGAGGAGAGCGGGAATCGAACCCTTGACCACTTAGTCATAGAGGCTCTGATACCATGTAGAAAATAATATGTGAATACTGTGTTATTGATTCATCAGCTCAAGGCTGGTATTTATAATAAAAGTACAACCAGCTATAAAAGGAAATAATAGAAAACATATAAAAAACTAGAATCTCCTATAAATAATAAAATAGGAAACTATATATTTTTCAACAATGACCATGATCATGGAGAACATTTACCAATGCAACATAACTGTTTGACCCATCATACTTCTCAACTGCACACTGTCAGTGCAGAGAAACCTGGCAGGATCATTGAATTTTACTATAGGAAGCTGATTGTATACCACAAATGGATCATAATGCCATAGTGGAAATATTAGTATAACTTTGTTAATATATATATATATATATATATATATATATAAATATATCTGTGTGTGTGTAGCGTGTGTGTGTGCAGGTTTCTGTGCAAGTTCAAAAACAGCTTCCAATTTAAACCCTAAAGATACACTCATTGCACGAGCAAATTCAACTACAAACCAGAAAGCAAATAAAATTTATTGCCAGGCCAGCTATCTAAATGACAAGATTCATATCTACATCAATTCATATGAAGTTACAAAACATTTGCAAGGAGAGAACACTGACCTGTGTCTATGACTATCACGTCTTCTATCCCTATCTCTCTCCCTTGCAGGGCTTCGCCCACGATAATATTCCTGTAAACCATTCAACAATAAAAAAAATCATAAGCACTTGCATTAGTATAAAAAAAGTAAGATGAAAAGTGGATTGCTAAAGAAAAGAAAGCACCTTCTCATGGGATTTATCTTCAAGCTCATCAGCAGGCTGTTCATTATCCTCATTCTCCTCTTCCTCTTCAAAATCTTCTTCAAGTGCACTTTGTCTAGGTTCTAATCCACCAAGAGATTCAAGAGTCCACCTACAGAAAACAGATGAAAAAAAATAATTAAACTTCTTCACACCACAAAAATACGATAATGTAATCTGTATTTGAAAGTACCAACTTCACAGTAAACGTGCAGACCAATAACACCCCCTCCACCTCCCAAATAAAAAAGATACTTTTAAAAGATATATACACCTTACTATATAAAATAAAAAGAGGGGGGGGGGGGGGGGGGATTGCTCAAAGAACTCCTAGGGAAACTTAGTGAAGTGCATTCAAGGAAAATAGTGACAATGTTTATTATGTTAACTGCAACGCTACTCTTAATTCCTAGAACACCCATTGTATTTCATGAGGAAAAAATGGAAGCAACTTGCTTTTGGAAGTTCATTATAGTCTTACAAGAGATAAGACTTAAGTTGGTCTAGAAACAGGAAAGGTATATATATATCTGACAAATAAGATACTCAGGATAGATTTGTTATTACAAAAAATTCATCACACGGGAGAGGATAAAGAAGCAAGGTATAATCATTGGAGAAAAATATTTTGCCTACTACTCAAAATACTATTAACCAATCATGCAAAGCAACATATTATAGACTGAGCAAGCAGAACAAAATCTCTGAAACCAAACATTCCAATAGAGAAAAAAAATTAACAACAAAACAATACCTTTTCTTAATACGCGGCATAGCAATATCACAGCAATAATCTGTTGTGAGAAGTTCATCAATTACCTCATCAACATGTGTCAAAGTAAACTCTGCAAAATCAATAGCAACAAGTATCATTAACAAATATGTGACAGATAGTTACATTACAAATACAATCTAAGAGTTTACTAAGGGCCTGTTTGGAAATACAACTTTTTTACAGCTTATAGCTCAAACACTTATCATGATATCCGCTTATCTATAAGTTCACATAAAGATAAATTGTTTTTATATATGCTAATGCTACAAGCTGTTTTCATAAGCTATATCAGAGAACTTGTGAAAATAAGCTGAAGCAAACTTATAAAAATTGTCATAATTTGATTTCATAAGTTCTCCCAAACAGTCTCACAAAACTTATGTTAGTATATAAGCTCAGATAAGTTAATCCAAACTTACGTCCATCGGGTAATTTTCGCCGCAGTTTCCTATAATCATTATATAATGGCTCCAGATAATGATACACATCAGTATCAGATCCAGTAAGACGCAAATAAAAAGCACCAAGTATCCTCACATACCTGCATTACAATTTGAAAATCAAACATTAACAAATTAGGTTACTCAAAAAAAAAACATCGAATCAAAATCGAAACTTTTTAATTTGTAGAGATAAAGGGGACGAGAAAATACTTGTAATCATCGTTTTTGATGAATTCGATGACGATTTCTTTCTCAGGCTGAATCTGCAGCATCTTCGTGACGAGGCACATGAAGGGAGTGGGTTTCCGGTTACCACCGTATGTACCGCCGAGGTGATCGAGTTCCATGGCCTTGTCGACTAATGTCTCCGCCGTTAAACCGAAACATTGTTCCTTCCAATATGTGTTCTGGTAGATCTTGGAGCGGAGAATCTTCTCAACTAGGTTTTGAGGGTTCGTTCCTCTTATGCTCTTTGCTGCTGGATCAGTACGATTCGCCATTGTTGAGGATGGAATTCGATTGCAAAAACCCTAATCCTCTCCAATTGGGGAGGGAGAAGCAAAGACACTTTTTTTTGGTAATAGAAGCAAAGACACTTGAAAACGGAGTTGTATTTTATCTTGGTTTTTATTTTATTTTAAAAATAATACTAATAATTGTATATAAATATAAAATATAAATAATAGCAAAAAATGGAATGAGAAAGATTTATCTTGTTTTCGTCAAAAAAAAAAAAAAAGATTTATCTTGTGATACTTTATTGACAAAAAGATTTTGTGATTTTTTTTTTACATAGACGAAATCACAAAACGATGATAAACTCATCGTTTGATATGTTATATCTCTATCTCTATTATATACAACGAGATTTCCACGGAGCTTTCTCAAAAAAAATTGCTTATGTGGCATTTAATTAGAGTTATTAGAGTTTTTGCTTAGATGACATTCAATTAAAGTTTTTCTATTTTATTTTGTATTTTTTTAATCTTCTCTAACCCATTATTTTTTAAGAAAACAAATTTTTGGATATATACTATTAAATTAATCAGATATATTTCTCTAACCCATTATTATAAAACAAAATTGTTGGATATATACAACTAAACTAGAGCCTTTTTTTCTTTTTTATCTTTTTTTTTTTATCGAGTTTGTATTTGTTTTTTTTTTTTCACTCAATTAGAGATTCTCTAATATATTTTTATTGTAGAAACTTTAATATTATGCGAGTATATTTTTTGTAAAAAATCTAATACTTTTTTTAGAATCTCTGATATTATATTTTTTTTAAGAAACTCTTTCTTTTTGTGGGGTTTGGTACTTTTTAATTTTAGAAACTCTAATATTATACGTATCTTAATATTTTTATTATTATGTTTTAATAATATTGCGTTGGTGAAATTCAATTAAAGTTTTTTTAATATTATATTTTTTTTGTAGAAATTAAAATATTATATTTTAATTACTAACATATATTTTTTATGATGACAAACTTATTTAATCCATGATTAAATATTATATATTTTCTATATAAAAACTATGTGAACACTTCGGCTAAAATTTTATTTGACATGTATCTATTATCCAATAATTCAATTACATGTAATATTTCTATGTTGATTTTTTAAAAGATAATAAAGAATTAACAACTATTTTTTGTTCATGGAGTAGCTATAGAGTCTCGTAATGGACACGGAAGACAGATAGAATTAGAGAGAGAGTTTTGATGGTGTAGAATGAAAAACGGGGAGCATTCTAACCCTCACTATTAAAAATATACATTGACGAAATAAAATTTGAATTTTGAATTTGGAAGTTATCCATAATTTCATATTTTGTCATTGGGATTACTGATTCAATATTTTATCTAGCACGATGAAACATGATCCTCATGATGAAAACTATATGTAGATGATAGTGAGAACTGAGCACGAGAATTTTATTGATATCCATTAAAAAAAATATAGAATTAACAACTTTTTTATTTATAGAACCCCTGTAGAGTTTTGAGAAAGAGAGAGAGGGGGGAGGGGGGGGGGGGGGATTTCTCGGTGGTATAAATTGAAAAATCGGAAACACTTTCCACCCAACTATTAAAAATACACACTGACTAATTAAAATTTGAATTCTAATTCTAACTGTAGGGTTTATCCATATTTTCATATTTTATTACGGGGATCCCTTATTCAAAATTTTATTTAGCACGATGAAAATTGGCTCACCATGAAGAAAATTGTATGTAGAAGATAGTGATAAATGAGCAAAAAAATGTTATTCATATTCATTATAAAAATAATATAGAATTACCAACTATTTTTTGTTGATGGAACCCCTATAAAATCGTGTAACTGAGACTATATATATATATATATATATATATATATATATATATATATATATATATATATATATATATAGAGAGAGAGAGAGAGAGAGAGAGAGAGAGAGAGAATCTTTCAATGGTATATAATGGAAAACAGAAAACACTTCTCACTACACTATTAAAAATATATATTGACTAATTAAAATTTGAATTCCGACTACGGGAGTTTTTCCATATTATGTGGACATAGCACTTTCACTATATTACATCCAACTGAAAAAATCTATGGGAATTGAAACCTAAAATAAATTAATATAATTTTAATTTTTTATAATCAATGGGTTTTTTTATTTATAATTTCGATTTTAAGCTTTCCATAAACATTCGTTCAAATCTTTTTCTGGATGCTAATTTATCAATGTGAGTGAAGATTCATACATAGATTTTTTTCATTTGACGCTCACACATGAAAATTGATTATTTGTGGTACAATGACAAAAAATAGTTAGAGTATAGAAACACGGTCAAAGTATGTTAATATTCATTTGAAAAATATTATAAAATTTACAATTATTTTTTGTTGATGGAGTCACTATAGAGACGTGAGAGAGAGAGAGGGAGAAAGAATCTCATAGTGTTGTTGAACGGGGAATGAAGGAGTATTTCTCATCCTACTATGTCCCTATAACATCCTTAAATATATATCGCATTTTCATACTCAAGTAAATTAAATAAAATCAATTTCATAAATAATTGAAAGAAAAATATAGGCAACATTCAAAATAATATAAAATGAAAAATGACATAGACAACCTTCAAAAGAAAATGAAGAACATAAGCAAATCAATATTATTAAAAATGAAAATGATCCTGTGGGAGAAATGTAGAAATAGTGTGTGTGTGTGTGTGTGAGAGAGAGAGAGAGAGAGAGAGAGAGAGAGAGAGAGAGAGAGATAAAATCTCTCATGGGTGTAGAATGAGAAACGCGTAACACTTTCGATTTCACTATTAAAAATGCACCTAGATTAATTAAATTTTCATTTGAGAATGAAGTTTATAATTATTTTATATTTAAAGGGTCACTGTATAGTCCTAGAGAGATGAAGATGAAAGAAAAAATCTATCTCTTAATAGTGTATAACGGGAAGCGAAATAATTTTTTTCATCTCGCTTTATCCTATAGCATTATTACATATATATCATGCAAAATCTATATCAATTTTATCTTACTATTTTTAACTAAATTGTTCAAATAATATATTAAAGTAAACACATAAATAATATTAAAAAAGAGAATAATCCCGTGCACGGCACATGCTAACATACTAGTATATATATATATATATATATATATATCAAACGAATACAAATTTTACAAAATTCACCGTTGGACTGAAAGTTTATATCATATAGATCATCCATGTTAAGTTTTATAAAAATCTAAAATCGTTTGATATGTTATTGAAATCAATCAAGATTAACGGTATTCAATAAAAACGCATAAACCGTTAACTTTGACGAGTCTCAATAACATATCAAACGATTTTAGATTTTTGTAAAACTTAACATTGATGATCTATATAATATAAATTTTCAATCCAACGGTGATTTTTGTAAAATTTGTATTCGTTAAAGCGTTATTGAGCGGTGTAACATCATTCAAATGTTACATATAAGTGAGAGAGTCGGGGTTCAAACTCCGATCATGGAGTTCCATCTAACCATTTCAACAATTTTTTAAAATTTGAATTATGACTTGTGGACTGATTTTTTTTATAGTGTTTTTGTGATATTTGATCAATTATTATTATTATTATTTTTGGTCAAGTAATCTAATGGTTATAATTTTCACCCTTAAGTTAGTCAATGCTACGGTGGACCACCTTCACAAGTGGTATACAGTGGACAAGTGATCAATACTATTATAACGAATACGAATTTTACAATTGATTGAAAATTCATATCATATAGATTTTTTTTATATGAAAATAATAATTACACTTTATTATCCATAAAAAAAAAAAAATTGAAAAATTGAAAATCATATGTTATCGAGACCCATAAAGATTAACGGTTTATCAAATACTAATAACTTAATGGGTTTCAATAACATATCAAATGATTTTCAATTTTTTTATGGATGGATCTATATGATATAAAATTTCAATCCAACGGTGAATATTGTAAAATTCGTATTCGTTATAACATTAGTCCAATATGGGCCACTTAAAAAACTTGTCCATATTAAAATTTCTCAGTTTTGAATCTTGATTGCTAAGTCAACAAACTTTGACAATAATATAATATCTTGAAGCAATTGTCTAGTTAATTAATGTATATTGTGATTACTTTTTTGTTATTCTATACATTTTGTGTGAATGCTGATGCAGGTAATGCATATACTGCAAATCGAATTGTAAATGGGGCAGAGCTGAACATGGTCCAATTTTGAATGACATTCTAAACCTTCATTTTCTTTAGGGTGTTACAATTTGGTATTAGAGTCTAATTTCAATCTAGGGACCTGTGGGTTGTGGCATGTTACAAGTTGTAACATCCCAATTTAACTATTCGTAATTATTTTATCGTTTGCAATTAATTTTAATTATAGCATGTGATAATTGTTATTTGAATAATTGTGTTTTGGGTATTTTAGTATTTAATTAGAAACTAGAGCAAGACTTTATGTGAGAAATCATTTTAATGGGTCTAGAATAAGTGAGATATAGATGTCTTAACAAGAAAAGAGGGTGATTTGTCAAAAAAAAAAAACAAACAAGAAAAGAGGGTGTGAGTAGAGAAAACTCATTCTCACAAAATATTGGTGGAGGTAGAGAGAGTAAGAGTCGGAAGAAAGAAGAGGAAGAAAGAAAGAAAAGCCAAAGTGAGATTGAAGAACAAATTAGAGAGAAGAACTTGAGAATCCATCAATATTTAAGGTAAGGGGGTTAGTTTCACAATCTAGAGATGAATCTAATGAGAGGGAAGAAAATCATTTTCTCCATTCCCAAACTCTCTTCATCTCATAAATGAGTTTTCGAGGGGATTATGAGAATGTGTTTATTATGAGCTTTTTATGTATTGTTGTATGATTCCACATGCTTATTCATGTTTATTAAATGATTTACTAAGATAAAAATGATAACTTTATGTGTGGATTGTGGTTTTGAATGAAAATTGTGAGTTATGTAAAATGCGTAAAATCCATGATTAAATGAGTTGTTTTGATGTTTTTAAGTTGTTTTAACTGCTTTAAGATAAGCTATAAGTTAATTAATTGATTGGTATGTGTTTCTGGATTTTAAACGATCATTTCCATGTTGAAAAGTGCTTTTGAAAATAATCCTGGCGCCATTTTCGCGTTTCTGCAAAATTCTGCAGTTTAGGTAGCCATGACGGGCGTCAGGCTAGCGTTGACTTTGACTTTTTGTTGACTTTTATGATGGGAACCTAATTTGTCCAATTTTTCTCGTAGATTCCGATTCTGGGATTAGTTTTCTTAGATTATGCTTGGATAATGATGTTGCTTATAATTTAGTATTTTAAAGTAACTTCGTACGTTTGATTAATTATGATTAGTGAATTGTTGATGGTGTATGACTGTAATGTCTTTAGAATGAATTATGATGACTTATATGTTGATAAATTATAATGACTTATTTGTTGATGAATTATGAAGATGATGATTTATGATGACTTATATTTTGATGAATTATGTTATCCATATTTTAATGATGAAGTTGTAATCGTGATGTATCATATGTTTGATATTTGATCATTCATGCATTCATTTGTTGTGTCCAATGTGTTGACTCATCTTTAAGGTGAGATATATGTTGATGGTTATCCTTGTGATAACAAAAATATGAATTCGACCTCTAATTTGGGCATGTAGCCGCGTTAAAACTCTTTATGACAGTTTGCCGCTCATTTGCGTCCCACAAGGCTCGAGAATAAAACAACACAAAACAAAAAATCACAAAAAAGAAAACTCAAACGAAACCTAAAAATATGTAAAAACTACTTAATTAAATAAAAAAATTGATAAGAGGAGTGATTTCGGATCAAAATCTCTTTTGTTTTTTTTTTTTTTTCGGTTTTCACCACCAGTTGAATCTGGTTCGGGGGTCAGTTCTGGCATCAAGTGGTTCCAGTCCCCTCCCGATCGCAGTTGCGGGGGATCGAACCGTGGTCCTCCCTACCAAGTTCAGCGCCAATCACCACCGAACCAACTAACGATTGATCTCTTTTGTTTTACTACTACTACTTATTTTCCTCAATTATGTGATTGGTGTGTGCGTAAATAATTATCCTTGGGAGTGAATTTTTATATCTAACCGGATAACTTGATGGGTAATCCAACTCCATTCCGCTTCTCTTTCTTGTTTATGTTAGTAGTTGTCTAAAGGGATTTGAGACCATGTCAACTTTGACGGTGGAAATTGAAGACTAGAGGTTGTTTTCTTCTCCATGTCCATCATCCAAACACTCAACTTGAGAGGATCCACATGGAGAATAGATTATTTTGTCACAAAATTTTGATTTGCAACAAGCATTTTCAGCATAATTTGGTGAGTTAGAGAGGATTTAGACGGTGAAGAAATGTGTGTAGGATTGTGTTAGAAGTTTGTATATGTTCTTTTTTTTTTTTTATTTAAAATAAATCTAAACCTTTGATTAAATATAATGGCATGTTTTATGTGTCTTACCTATGAGGGACTAAATTGATTTCTCACCTTAAAATTAAAGCCATCAAAATTAAAGTACTATTTTTTATAAATTCAAAATGAAATACAAAATTAAGACAAAACACAAATAGGACAAAAATAACGTGTGATTTAAATTCTAAATGATCATTAAATTAATGTTATTTCATTTATGAATAACAATTAAGACATACTAAACCATAGTCCCACTAGTACAATTTTTTTAAATCGGTTAAACGTCTGATTTAAATGCAGCCAGCTTAGTAACTTTTTATGTTTAAGTTGGATTTGATTTGGTTTGACACCTTTTTTAAAATCGGTTAACTTGATTTAGAAGCTGTTTATTAAATCGATTGGTCACATTTAAAAAGTTTCAGCTTTTAACCATATAGGAATCTGATTTAAAATCTAGTTATTTGGTTGTGCATTACACATGATTATACATTATTTTCATCTTATAAAAAAAATCGTACGCAATCAGTTAATACAAAATATCATAATTCCATACTAATTTGTGAATAAAATTGTTAACTCAATTGGCAGAGACATTACATATGCGAGGAATCGATGTTCGAACTTCGATCATTTCACTTATCCATTTTAATTGTGAAATTGCTCACCACTAGACTACATAGTAACATAACAAAATAAATAAATAAATTAGCACCACTAGTAAGTTCCTTAAGTACTACTTTTTCAAGCCATTCAAAAAAAAAGGTACTACTTTTTCAAGGATAGATAAATATAAATATTGAGTATTCAATTTGGAGGTGGAATTATTCAACAAAAAATTGGGGGTGAAATTCTCTGACATCTAATTCCAATGCAATTGTAACAAATGAACAACATTTTATACATAGCATAATGTGAAGGTGATTGACACACGCTATTTGTGTTGGCAAGAAATGAAAACATTATTACAATGAAATATAAACATAATTTGGGTTAACTAGAATAAATTATAACTCATACAGGAGGGTATATGTCCAATGACCTAATATGGATGAGAGACAAATGGGTGAATCAAAACCTAAACCTAGGCTGATAAATTACATATAGAAAGAACTATGCTATATAACTAGTACAATGAATCTTATCGTTGGGCCTGATCGGCCATATGGTTGCTAGTTGTAGATGAGGATGGTGCCTTACCATTCAAGATTCCATTGTCCGCCGGCGGAGAAGATCCCCACTTACCCTCTGATTCACTGGGTTCTATCACTTTGACAGACCCATCGCTCAACCCAACCGCAAACTGGTTAGGTTCAAGTGGATGAGCAGCAATAACAAGAGGATACACAGCTTGGCTTCTGCAATATACAACAACACAAGCAAGTGTCAAACTTCTAAACACAAATTTCTATGTACAATATAGTACAGTGTAGTATCGTATAGTTGATCCTTAAGTTAAAACTTCTAATATATTATTGATATCTAGAAACTGATACATCAACAGATATCTTTTTATCAAATTAAACAGATTTTTTTCCTGAACCTTGAACAAAATGTTTAACATTTATTGCAAAAACTAAAGAGTGCAATCCACTAAGCTGAAACTTACCTATTTAAAGCGGCTGATGACAAGCATATTGATGGTGCAATACGACATCTTAGTCTCAAGCTATCCGCATCAAAAACCCCAATGTTTGCATCACAAAATGAAGCATATATTAGCTGACTGTTGCAGGAATATGCCGCATATGATATGGGAGCAGGCAGAACATCTTGGGGAATCCACTGCGGACAAAAAAATTATTATGAGCATATCTAAGTTCTAATATCGTCACCAACAAGCAGTTCTGTATGAATACAGAAACTCCGTACCTGCCGAATGCGTTCCATCTTGGAGGCTTCATATATTGCCAATTGAGTCTCATGAACTACCAATAAGCGAAGTTGATCAGAATGGAACTGAACACGTGTATCACCAACAGGTGGCTTTCCTGCAGGTAGTTGAATTGGAATTGATTTTCTTTTCTCCCATGTATCAATGCTCCACACACACAGCTGTACAACATGTATAAATTTTTTTTAAAAAATAAAATATAAAGCCAAATAAAAATTCACAAACTTAACAAGTACAGCAGTCTAGCAACTCAAGAGTGCACCCACTCATTATCCACAAATTCTTCAACCTTTTCTCAGCTTATCATAAGTATCCTTATTGGATAGATATTTTGAATTAAATAAACAGACAAAGAAAGAAGCATAGAGTCAAAGCAAACCAAAAAAATGAGGAAATGGTTTTGATTAACACATGATAACTTAATAAGTGTTGGGAGCTTCTAACAATAATTCCAATGAAGTAGACTTTGATTATTTTATCATCCTAATAGTCCGGAATCTACAAGCAGTAGTCTTTCAATTGAAAAGTATATCTAACAGAGGATGATTACAAAGGAAGGAAAGTAAGATAACCAACAAAATAATCTTCAAAACAGATCATTAGGCGCTAAACTGATTTGTATAAAAGATTTTCCATGCTACTCAGAATAGCTAAAAGACTTACTTGAGCATCAGCACCAGATGAAACCAGGATGTTAAGATTGGTTGAAAAGGCTAAACCGGTAATCCGTCTCTGGTGACCCTTCAATTTTGATTTCACCTGGAAAATAGGTGTGTTTGTGAGATAAATTTAGAAGTAGTAATGTAAATCTTAAAATGAAAATTAGAAACAATAGGTAATCACCTCATCCACTCTAACATTATAGATGTGAATGGTTGAATCTTCCATCCCAATGGATATAATGTTGTTATCCTGGGGATGGAAAGCTAGAAAGGTAGATGCAGGAGGTGGTGGCATGAATGTTGTCATCACCTATAAAAAGTAAATTATAAGTAACCATAAATTTAGCTTCTGAATAGAATATCAGGGTAGTATATCCGGACACACACCTTGAATGTCATCATGTTAAATAATGAAACTTTTCCACCACAGGCAGACATAACATATGAGTCATTTTTTGAGAGTGCAATGCAAGGAACTGCTTCCTCAAGGTTGACGCCCGCAATATCATTAGTCATCAGAAGACCACTGTTTGGTTGCCAACGTTGTGGAACAACACTGGCAGTTGCCTGTAATCACATAACTTCAGAGTTATGTTCTCAATTGAAAGGGAAAAGCCAATGAAAAGTATAAAGAAAATAAAGGACTGAAGGGGTAAATACGTAAAGTAGTTTATTTGTTTAATACTACCTTCCCGGTTGGATTCTGTTCGTTGCGAGACCATTTCCAAAGCTTCTGGACACCATTTGAACCAAGGGCCAGAATACCAACAGCAGAATTTGTATATAAAAGTCGTACAACCTATATACGAATCAGAACATTAAACCAGAGAAGAATACAAATTTGAAATACAACAATGGCAATATCACAAATTCAACAGTCAGCAGACCTTGCTGAAAGAGTCTGTGTTGTCGGGCATGGTAACTGACCGACATTGGACAGGATCCAAAATTTCAGACAATTGCCATGGTTTAGTTCTATCTGTTGCATCTTCCACAGTTCTTGATTTCTCTACACTTCGACTCATGGGATCAACTCCATTCTTGATTGAAAAAGCCAAAACCATTCCATATGTTACAAACAGGTATTATGATAGAATAAATAATTCAAGCAACTCAAAAGAGATAAATAACAACTAACAACGTTGATTAAAAAAGGAATAGCAACACCAAATTATAATGTAAAATAGATTCATGTACACCTTTTGGATCTCATAGTAAGCCCATAATATGATGGTTCCCCATAAAGAGGAGAGCATATGTATTCAATAGTTGGTCCTTAATGGTAACAAGGGTAATGCATAATAGAATTATGCAAAACGAATATATATGGCATCACAATAGTTCACATGCTACTGCTAGTATGCACGTGTGTACTGCCAAAATGAATATATTAATGGCATCATGTCAACATCATAATAAAGATGGTGTATTTAAAAGGTCTGGTTCATACAAGAATTGGAGGTGGCCTGACAGGGGAGCTTCTTTCCACTTTACAGTTGACAGGATTGACATTAACAGTAGAAGAGCCAGATATCTGTATATAATAAACAAAGTAGACTGTAAACATTTCGAACTAAACATAAGGAACCACACAAAAGTTTACAGAAATATATTACTACCTTGATTGCAGCAGATTCAATGGGTGACCTCAATGCTTCAAATGCTGGGGTTTCAATTGTTCTTAAGGATCTAAGACCAGTAGCATTAGCCAGTATCTTGAATCCATTGTCCACGGTAGTAACAGCAAGAATATTTCCTTCCTTGTTGAATTTCAAGCGTGGAAGGCCCTGAATAGATTCATATAATCATATAAGGGATGTTTAATAAAGTGTAGTTATACTCCCAAAGACTACAGTTAACCATAAAATACTGACCTGTAACCCACCATCTGCATCAGTGCTTGTTATAAGATTAATATTGTCCATGTCCCAAAACTTCACTTGGCCGTCTTCACCTGCAACCAGAAAGCGATTTTGGGTTGTGTCAAACTGCACGACTCCAGCAGACTTCTTTCGGAATCCATTGTACGTTCTCTTAATGGCTCCTTCACTTTCGTTCCATTCAACAAGAAAAGACTCTCCATCTTTACTTGTCCCACAAGAAAACAATCTGGGGAAAGATTGAGAAAATACATTGGAAGGCATGACAAGATACTTTAACAAAATAAACATGCTACTTCACAATATAATTACCCTTGTCAAAATTTAACTTATCTAACTTACCTACTTCCATCAGCACTGTAAAGCATTGTGGTACACCAATGACCAGGAGCGTCATAGTCAACCCTAGAACCCATGTTATCATATAACCAGGCCTTTATTTTCCCATCAATGGCTGTTGAAAATATGAACTGCAAGATTACATTAACAACCTTTAGTGTGTGTGTGTGTGTGTATGTCTGTACATAAAGCTTGCAAGAAGTTGAACTCATATGCTTGTGTAAAAGGGCCAATATATGTGTGTAATACGATGGGAGCTGTAATTTTCTAAGTCTACAGTAAATGAAAGCCCCTTTAGTTTTATGCATGTAATGCATACATAGCTGATGAATTAGCCGCTGTTATTCGTGTTTTGTTAGCACCTTTAGTTCCTATACCTATTATGATCCTTGGATCATTTACAAGCAGTATTCAAGATCTTATTTTTGCTACTTCAGCTGCGGCTTATATAGATCTATCAAATTATAGCAAGTGAAATCTACACCCAACCTTAAAAAGTAAAAACATTGAAATTTATAGGTGCCTCGATAATGGTATTAGAATCTACTTTATTACCTGAATGTTCTCTTTGTGATGAGGACAGATTGAATATACAGGTGCCTCATGCCCCTCAAAGGTAAATAATCGTCGACCATTTGCATCCCACACCTATTAAGACTTCAGTGTTTTATCTTTGGAAAAATAGATAATTTTTGTTTGATCCAAAATTGCAACAAGTAGATTACTAGACTTTATGCACCTTTATCAATTTATCATCTCCACAAGTTACAATGCACAGCTGTTTATTTGGTAGAGCAAATGACAAATCATTCACACCACCAACATGGGCATCGACCTGCATCAACAAAGAATGTAAATCAAACTGCAATCGAAATTTTGGTTATTTGTTATGGGAAGAATGTCACCTCTATTCGCTGGGCTAGCTCATTTGATCCAGTGTAGGCATATAAATGAATCAGATGTTTGGTAAACGCAACACCTAAAGCAAAGCAACCAGTTAGATGTTCACCCAAAAGCTTCAAAAAGGTTTTGGAGACACAAAGTTACCAGTTACATACCCACAAAATTTCCATCAGGGCTCCATGCGACACGATTGACAGAAATAGGTGCATCCTTGACGGCAGCAGCCTGCAAATTTCTGAACTATAAATTCCAAAAGTTTTAATTTCTCAAGCATCAACACTAATGGCCAAACATTATATAGTGGCCATTATAGCTTACACTTGTTCAGATTGACAACAGAGGATGCGATAGAACAAGAAATATTGCACTATATGAAACCTGAAATGGTAATGAGCAAGCCGACACATCCCATATCTTGAACGGCTTCGAGACCAACCTTTCTCGTAAACTGAGTTCCCAGAGGGCTATTTCACCATTATTAGAACCAACTGTTCATTTGAAATATATAACGTTAGAAGAAAAATATTAAGTAATATTTTGTTGGTCTTTAAGCAACTGGGATATTTTACACATGGAGCAATCATGATAAACAATACCAAGAAGTAAGGTGTGGTGCGAAGGATGAAAATCCATGCTTGTCACAGAAGATCCTTGATGCAAAGTCATAGCCACTGTTCTTGGGAGATCATCCAATGACCAAGAGGCTTGTCGAGCCACAGGATAGGAAACCTGAAATTTCATAAATGAACCATAGTTACATGAGTCACCAGCCATTACAAAGTCAGAAATAACAAAAAAGATTACCAGGTGTCATGAAATATGTGAAGCCACAACTTAATTTAACAGAAATGAATCAAAATTACCTCCTCCACAGAATGACCTGGACGAAGCCTTTTCATTAACTGTTCGTGATCAGCATTCTGATAGTCAACAATCCCAGGAGTTGCCGGAGGTGTTCTAGGACGTTTCAAGATAGATACTGTTTTAAAAAGTATGGGGAGAGTTTGTAAGCCATGTCATGATCTTGTGCAATTATTGAATAAGTGAAATTCCAGATCAAGAAAATATTCTCTTCATCATTTGGCCATAAAAATACATTTGCAGTCATGAAAACAAAACTAATACAATTGTGTGAAAATAAGGAAATGTCTAGAAAAAAATAGTGCAACTATCTTTCATTTGTTATAAAAAAAAGGATGATAGAGCAACTGCTATTTTAACCTTGATTCTGAGGGACTGGTATGGTTGACGTTGTGACAACGGCTGCTTGAACAGATGATGAAGCTGATGCATTGGCCATCCAACCAGCCAAAGCATTAGCATTTGCAGTTGCAACAGCAGGAGGGAAGGGCTATAAAAATAAATAATAGGAAATTATCAATTAATCAACACGGTAGTTAGATTATTAATCGATTGAAAAGATAAATAACCAGTTAATTGACATGCAAGGTATCATACACCATGAACTCCAAGCGAAGTATAAGCAACGGGCTTTGCAACTGCAGAAATTGGAAGATTGGCAGGCGTAGGTGCCAGTGGACCATTAGAAGGTGAACAAGTATGATCTGTAAATAAAGTCTTTATATCTGGGTTCGGCCTTGGGTTTTTACAAAGCTGGTGCTGCCAGTTCAGACTGCAATGATAACGGGAGAGCAATAGATTAAATGATAAAAAAAAGAGACGGCAAGGCATAACAAATTAATAATCTGAATTTACAAAAAAACAAATAGGTGCAGGAAAACTTTTGAATTCTTATTTTACCAAATAAACTGACAACATACAGGGAGTTAAGACCTCACGTGATTTTCTTTTCATTAGCCTCAGAATGACATCAACACCACGGAGAATGTCACCCAATAAAAGAGAGAACCAGTAAAAGGCTTTAACATGCTTAATCACATACCTCTGATTGATTAAAGTTCTCAGTCTTGATGACTTAAGGGTTGGGAAGGCAAGCTTATCACGGAAAAGAGGATTTGCCTCTATGAGTTTTTTTAGTTCTATCAACATAATACTTCGAGCAGTTTTGGTGTCACCATACTTGGACAGCTGCTCGTTCTCCCTATTATATGAAATAAAATACAGCTCAGTTGTCATGCTTACCACTTAATTAGTCTGAGTTCTGAATCAAGATTATTTGACATATGAATCAGATGTACATTCTCATCCACTCAACAGATGAAACGATGTAACGAAAAACATTAGATTACTTATTATAGTATTTTACCTGAAATTATTAAGAATTAACAGCTGGGTGATTTCTTTGTATAGTTCTTCATTGAAGGTGGAGAACACTTTTAAATCACCCACTAATATCTCTACAGCCTTTGGCTTGTCTTGCCTAAAGTTTTTAAAAACAACAGAGGCAAAATAAGATGTGAAGTTTTGTAACGAGTACAAATTCGTTTAGAAAAAGAACTCAAAAGGACACAGTTCCATATACCGATCAAGTGCTTCCAGATATTTCTGCTTCCTAATTTCAAAGAATATTTTCATTGAGTATCTATTATCGTCAACTTTGGTAAACCCTGATAAATACTTTTCAACTTCTTCCCATTCGCCAGCCTGCACTTTTTCCTCAAAGTACTTCATGTTGAAAAAGAACCCTGATTCTTTCTCGAGCCTGCATGCATATAAGAGGCATTTAAAAGAGTGAAAGTAAACGTCAAGCAGATACCTAAAGACAGTGAAACGATTGGTAGAACCAAAATAAATAAAATAACCCTCATCTGGTGTCAATTTATTTTCTTATTGAGTTCCAATTTCAAAGTAGGGATATTATATAACATAGAATTAGCATGATTTGCTGAAATATGAAGGACCAAATACCATACATTTAATTGCTGCAAGTTTGATTTTAAAAACAGTCATGGAACAGGACAAAATAAACTGTGAAGCATAGGAAAAAGGCCGTAAATATGTTATTCAACAAACCATACCACCCATAAAAAAAAACTATGCAACTTATTCGTCCTCTTCTTCATGGTTCTCTTTTGCGTCCTTTATTTCCCTTCTCAAGATTATTTATGTTGTGTAACATAGCACACAAAACCAAAAGTTGTGCTCTTTTTTTTTTCAAACACCAAAAGCTATGCTCTAACTCAATTACTTACACTAGTATAATGTTCTATTTGTGCTATCCCTCGAGGTCCTAAGCCTTTATGACGAGAAGTGTTCGACATAGTCCAATGGCCCCAATTCTCTGATAAACCAACTAAATCCCTTGTTACCATGGTATGTTGAATTTCCATGTCAAGAGAATAGCTGAGTGGCATATACAATATATATCTAGTACTATTTTCGTTTCAGTAAAATCGTACGATCTTATGTTTTACGATCTTGCTACCCCCTCTCGATTCTACAAAATTAATTGGGTAGAATATTCCGATCTTGGTTACGATTTGGCTCCCCTCTTCTGATCTTATGCAAAATCTCGATTCTGACAACCTTGTTTGTAATTCCCATCCATGATTGTATCCCCACAAACTTCCGTCCTTTGGGCTGGCTATGAGTCTAATATCTGTTTGGGTGCTTAGCTCACAGCTTAAAGCTCTTTGTCCTTTCCCAAGAGTGTGTAGGGGTCAAACGGAAGTCCTTGCCCACAACTCAGTTTTGCTCAACCAACTGAGCTACACACCCATTGGGTCAAAGAAAACATGTTTATTACCAATAAAATATTTAACTTTCGTATATTTATGCAATTTATTGTTCTTTTTTTTTCCATTTCAACAAGCCAAGTAACACAATCAGAATTGAGCTGTGCTATTTATTACGATGGCAAGAATTACACTAAAAAAAGAAGACAAAAAACAAACACATTGATCTGGGATATGGCGGAAAACACGGTAAGGTTTGAGAATTGAGATAAATTCAGCGGTCACAATGTATTCTTGTGTTTCGCTAGATTGTGATTAGTAAGAAAAAGGGAGATTCTGTCGGGATATGATTGCAATGGTCAATGTACAAGTCGTAAGATGTGGCGGGAAACACATTAATTTGGGATGTGGCGGAAAACACGGTAAGGTTGGAGATAAATTCAGCGGTCACAATGCTTTTCGCTAGATTGTGATACGTAAGAAAAAGCATTTTGCACAAGAAAAAGGGCGATTCAGTCCGGATATGATTTCAAAGGTCATCATACAAGTCGCGTACATAATACTATACCGCAAATCAACACCGTAATTCAGTCCGGATATGATTTCAATGGTCAACATACAAGTCGCATACATAATACAATACCGCAAAGCAACACCATAATTCAGTCCAGATATGATTTCAATGGTCAACATACAAGCCGCGTACCTAATACTATACCGCAAACCAACACCGTAATTATGCTATTATTATTCGCATCCAAATTGAAAATCACAAGTAAAACAACGTCGAAAACGTCCATCTCTTCATTGAAGCAGTTCTCTGTTTCATTAACTGATTTTTACTTTTAATTACAAATAATTACAAAAGTGTCACAACTATTTTTACACAGCACTTTAAAAATTAAACATTATTAAACAACAATTCAAGCAAAAATATAGCATGTTTCTAGTTTCCACTCCAATTATCATATCTTCAATTCATCTCATTAAAACCATAAACATTATTACTACCATTTAACAACCACAACAAAAACCCTTCCAAAAACAGATATACAAAACCACAACCACACAACAATGAAAAATAAAAGAGGACTCACTTGTGCACAGATTCCTTGAACTTCTCCTCATCAAGAAACTGAAGTATAAGAAACACCAATTCTCTACTCAAAGAAGTCATTTCAGCAACTCAAATCTCAAAACAGCACCACTAATTTTCGATCTATCAACACCGATCTTCAATTACCACCACCACACGATCAAAACGGAACAAAAAACAGCACAAAACTCAAATTTCACCAACCACCGACAAATCGGAGTTGAAAATCACACAACGAAAATTCCTTTTTCCAATCTCCACCACAGTTCTTAATTCAAACTCACACGAAAATTGAGAGCATCTCGAAGATTACATTACAAAATGAAATTCGAAATTGAAGAGTAGTATCGAGTTTCGTGTTTTTAGGGTTTGAACGAAGTTTGAAGCTTGAAGATAAGAAAAAGAGGAAAGAGAAAGAATGGTTGAACTCGCTTTCCTCGATGCGTTGTACAGCACGAGAGTCTTTCTTTTCTACTTAAATATCAGATATAAGTACGCTTACTTATCTTATAAGTGGAATGGAGTATCATTTCGAGAGTGATACGTTGATACGAGGGGGATTAATTAATTGTGTTGCGGATTCGAAAGTAGAAATTAAAATGTAGTGGATATTGTAGATATACGTCCAGATGGACCCACACTCTGTGTTTTTGGTTGCTGTCACTTTCGGTTTGAATTGATGTGTCTACCTAACTCTCTGCCTCCAGTTAAATGTTTGAGAATCAATGAATGAAATCCACGCGCTAGTTGTTTCATTGTGGGGCCCCTCATCTCGTAGTCGGTTTTTATTTTCCGCCATTCAAAGTTCTTTGTCTTATAGTGCTTCAATCTTCGCTAGCCAATTTGATTAAATGAACTATTCAAATATTTTACTTTGAGCCCTTATGAGACCGCGTGGCAGCTCCAACCGCGCTTTCGTCCGACCGTTTCAAAATCAACCCTGAAAATCAATGGTCATCACTGCTTGGACGAGCATCCACATTGATTTTTAAGGTGCCCCTAGGAGGTTCAGCAAGTGTTGTGACGCCACTATCATTCGAAGGAACTTGATGAGGAACACAATTAATGGTGGTTAGATTTTTATACTTAAATATTCTTTGTGTGCATATACACAAACTTCTAATTGGTTGCATGACTTTCCATGAAGCAAAGTCATGCAATAAATTACTTGGGTATGTGGTGTATGCTGTGAAAACCGTTTGTGAAATAAGTAACCTTACTCTTTATTTAAATAAATGAATAAACTAAAGATTTGTATAAAATTTTACGAATAAGCGAAGAAATTAAAGAGTCATCACACAAATATTTTCAAAGCTAGAACGTGTGATAGAATGAACTACCAAGTACTAACAAATATGCCAATTAATTATATATAGTTTATTTCTTTTGAGGAAAATATTGTACAATGGGCTTGTATTGGTACAATTATATAGTAATAATGCAGATATCAATATCCAATATTATTCTAAATAGTAGAAATATAAACCACTACAAATCAGAACGCGACAACACATAGTTCGACGATTATGCTTCTTCTTCCTCCTCAAATCGAGGATTCTCTTCCTCGGATTAAGATCAAAAGTATGCACAAATGAGAATGATTAAACTGATTAAGGACCTGGGAACGAGTGATTTTTTTTTTAAAAATTGTTCATTATATCCGTTGAAACAACATACTCATTATAAAACTGCAAAACGAAACATAAATTTGTCGAATTTAAGTAACCTAAACGTAGTACTTCAAGTTACACATAAGAAAAAAATTATTTATTTAACACATAAGTATAATTTTTCATATATGGTAGTTATAATGTGTGTATTTTTTGTTTACGCTAGTAATTTTAGTTAAGTTTACGTAATTGTTTTGGTCTTAATCGTCTAATTTTTTAGTTTGGGTGCGCTGCAGTTGTAAGTATATCCAGTTTTCCGGCTTGATTCACTGATTTATGACATGGGTCAAACAAAATTTCAACAGATGAGATTAAAAAAATACTAATAAGTGACTTGTATGAAATTGACAGTCATTTTTTTAGCTGTAAAAATTAGAAGAGTCGTAATTTTTACTTTTAAAAAATATTATCAGCAATTGTTGAAATTTCTGATAATTTTAAACACCGATCAACGATAGACCGCTTATGAACATGACATGCCTGACATTTGCCATTTTTCAATACAGCGGAAACTTTCATTTCCTATTAGTATAAGTAGAGCTACTAATTGATGGACCTATTATGGAGACCTTTTATGCAATTTCTACAGTCTACATACACTAGTACTTCTAATTCTAAATATTGTAGATGATCATAGTAAATACACTTCGCTATTTTGCCTTCTGCAGGGTTCTAATAGTACACGATCAATAATTAACTCAAGGTTTGAGCTCAATAATTAACTCAAGGTTGTTGGAGTTTACTGAGGTAAACAAGCATTTTTTCATGGAAAGAATGGTTTGATGCCCAACAATACTGTTCATGGTTCAGTTCGGTCAAAGAACTGAACTGAACCATAATTATAGTTCGAGAAAACCGAACCGAACTGTTAAGATTTACAGTCAAATCGAACCGAACTGTTGGTTCGATTAATCAGTTAACCGAACCGAACTGTTAAAGACACAAAATTGTACTTATGGTTCGGTTAACTGAACCGAACTGTTAATTAAGCACAATACTAACTTTTTTTTGCAAATGAATTATAGTCGCAGGCACTTTTTTGGCCTTTTAATTTCATAATTAACTAAACATTGCAACTTAAATAAACACAGATGGTTAAGCTAAATCCAAGTACAATCATTAATTTAAAACTAAGTACAATTATGAACTTAAAACCAACAAAAAGAAAGTGTCGAAACATGACTTTGATCTTCTTTCTTCTCTAATCTCTTCTTTCTCCATCCTACGATAAAACTCAACTTGCAAGGTCTTCTGGCCAACATGTTCAGCCAAGCATAGCAGACGAGAATCAACACCAGCAGCAACAGGTTTGGCAGAAACAGCGAGATGGTTGGGTGAAGTGTAATGTCGATGTCGGTTTTCACAAACAAAAACACAACAAATAGAGGTTAGAGATGGCAATGGCAGGTTCAATTGTGCAGGTACAGCGTGGGATTATGGCACTTATTCTACTACTGAAGCTGAAGCATTGGCATTAAAAGAAGCTGTCCAAGCTGCCATACAAATGAATATGGAGAAAGTAATATTTGAGAGTGACTCACAACTAGTGGTACAAGCAATTAATGCAAATTATGGTGGTCATTCAGAGTTTAGCTTGCTTGCTTATATCTAGTATTAAGAGTTTATTAGTTCCACATTACAACTTTGAGGTCAAATTTGTCAAGCGCCAAGCGAATTCGGTTGCACATTTGTTAGCTAAAACGGCCAATTCTTGGTCTAGGTGCAATTTTTTTCATCTTATTCCTCTTTGTATTGAGCAACAATTATTTAATGAAATGAGTTGAGTTTATTTGTGTCAAAAAAAAAAATAGTACACGATCAAACTCCAAATCCAAAAACATGTTCACCATTTTTAATAGATAATTAAATCAATTAATTGATTTTTTTGGTAATGATTAATTGATATTAATATTTTTTTTTTGTTACAATTGATATTAATATGAGTGAAAGACGTTTTGAATATGACTATGAATGTATTGATTCAACTCATTAATATACTTAATGAGTAATTTTTTTTTTTTGACAATGAGTGAGTTTTTTTTTTTCTTGATTTCTAGATATCAATACTCCATTCATAGAACGGATAAGAATTTCAAAGATTTTAAGCGACTAAATTTGATCTAATAGTAAAAAATTTGGATAAAATGTATAAAGTTCAATTTTCATTGGCCCCTTTATAAATAAAGTAAAAAAGAATTTTAAGATTTTTAAAACATTAATTTAGGCTACATTAGTCAACAAATTAGTATTACATTTAGTAAAAGAAAAACATTAATTTTTTACCAAAAAAATAATTAATTTATTGACCCAAAACATAAATAAATAACTAATATTTAAAGAACACAAAACCACAAACATATTACATAACACACAAAACATGGCTTTTCAAAATCACTTCACCTTATTTGCGCTCTTCTTCTTCATCTTCTTCTTTGCCTTCAATTTTCTAAGCATTACAACAACACTTGCAAGTCCACACACGGTCGTTCTCGACATACGAAACGACTTGCCGAACAACGACTTAGGAGATTTGGCGATTGAGTGCAACCATTTATCCCTTTCTCGTATCAAAGTAGGCGTTCACTACAATCAAACATTCCAATTGAATGAAATTAGTTTGCAATGTCATGCTATGTGGTCAAGATACTTCCTAAGTTGGGATGCTTTTCAAGTAAAGAGGGATGGAGGTCATTCAATAATTTACTGGTCAGTAAAAAAAGATGGTTTCTATCATAGTTTGGATTCATCTCACTACAAGTTGCTTGAAGTGTGGGAAACTGAGTGATAATTAGTGATCATATATCATATATGTATTGCAAACTTTTATTATTCTCTAAATAATACTACATTATTTCCATCTCAATGTTAATTATTGATCATATATATGTCTTGCAAATTGATGCAGATTTAATTCCCTATTTTTTTTCTTTTAAATTGTGAAGGCTTAAAAAAAGATATAATTAAAAAGGAATAATAAGTATATCTAAAAATTAGAACCAACTAAATAAAATGCAGTACCATAAGAAATATGAACCCATTTAGCATTTTGATATCATCAGCAATTTTTTTTTTAAAGAAGTTAGTGATATATGGCAAATTGGCAATGAATGTATTGATTCCACTCATTATTAATATACTTAATGTGTGAGTTATTTTTCGATTTCTACAAATCACTAGTATTCCATTCATAGAACCCGTAAGAATTTTAAGATTTCAAAACATTAATTTAGGCTCTAAAGTAACAGTATATTTAGTCAACAAATTATTACTTTCTAAAGCTCTTTTTATAAAAAAAAACAATTTATTTTTAAAAATTTATTCAATAACTAATGTATTTGATCTATATTATAATCAAATACATCAATTATTATTATTATTATTATTTTGGTCTTAGACGAAGTGATAATCCACTGAAATTAAACTCACACACAACTGTGAGGTTGCAGGTTCGAACCCGGGTCACGACATCCGACCTAACAATTTCGACATTTTTACCAGTTGAGCTAGGACTTTTAGACAAATACATCAATTATTTAATAAATCTAAACAAATAATACATCTTATAAAAGAAACCATTAATTTTGCTCAAAAAAAAAAAAAAAAAAGAAACCATTAATTTAGCCAATAATATTACATTAGTCAACAACAAATTAGTACATTTAGTTAAAAATAACCATTAATTTTGGCAATAATATTACATTTACTCAACAAATACACTAATACATTAATCAACAACAAAAAAAAGTTAATTAATATAAAAACACACACATTAATTTAGACTCTAATATATTTAAAGAACACAAAACCACTAACATCACCATACGAAGGCTTTTCAAAATCACTTCACCTTATTTGCGCTCATTTTCTTCTCCTTCAATTTTCTAACAACACTTGCAAGGCAACACACGGTCGTTCTTGACATACAAAACGACTTGTCGAACAATACATTATTAGGAGATCTGACGATTATTACAGGGGGTAATATAAAAATAAATTACAGGGATTAAAATAAAATCACATACTTTGCAGGGGTAAAAACCTATTTATTCTATTTTTTATACATAGATTTATCTATAATCTTTAACTTTTTTTTGTATAGATTCATCTATAATCTTTCAACTTTTTTTGTTCCTATTTTTATGTATAGTTTCATATATAATTTTCTTTTTATCTTATTCTTTATTTTTTTTTGTTCCTATTTTTATGCTTAGATTCATTATTCTTTCTATATTTTTTTATAATATTTCTTTTATGGGAATTTATCTTTTATTGTTTCCATTCCTATCTATATGGATATTTATCTTTTATTGTTTCTATTCCTACTTTTATGATTATATTTTTTCAGCAAGAAAACAAATTCCAAAAAAAAAGGAATTCTAATTTGAATATAATCTTATCTATATTATTATTATTTTTTTGGTAGTGCTTATCTATATTATTTTAACTTCAACTTTTTAAAAAGATACATATCCTAGGGTCCGAATTGGCTTATTTGGCAATCCTCGTATAGTCAAATACATCTACACCGTTCATGGAGATAATTCTATCTCTTTAATTTAATTAACTATCTACTAAGTCACTTAGTTACTATAAATAGAGTTCGTTCACACTCTCCACTTTCCATCTTTCAAATTCTAGGTATACCATTAGTAAAATTAAATAAATTCTTCTACGTACGTATAAGCATTTTTTATCATGAAGCAAGGGTTGTTAAAAGGACCATGGTCAAAACAAGAGGATGAAATATTAAAAGAATATGTAAAAATTTATGGATCGAAAAATTGGAATGCAGTACAAAGGTTAACTGGACTTGCTCGAGATGGCAAAAGTTGTCGTCTAAGATGGCTTAATCAACTTGATCCATATTTGAAAAAGGGAAAATTGAGTAAAGAAGAAAAACAGAAAATCCTTCAACTTCGTCAACTTAACAAAAAGTGGTGTGAAATTGTTAAAGAGGTTTGTATATTATTATTATTAATTTACCAAATTTTTTACAGCTTGAAATTAATATTTGTCTATCGTTAATATGCAACTGCATGCATCTATATGATATATGCATATATAGTATGCGCGCGGTTTAAATTATGGTTACATTATTCTACAAGTCTTTATATAGTTCTAGCAAATTTTTTATAAGGGATTCATGATTTTTTTTTTTCCTTTCTCGTTGTGTATTTTTCAATGGTTTTGTGAAATATTTGTCCATCATTGCAATTGCATGCATCTATGCATATAAAGTCGCATATTGTCCCCGTGAGCATAGCTCAATTGGCAGAGATATTGCAAATTATTGCATGGACCGGGGTTCGATACTTCCACTTATTCATCTTTAAATGTGAAATTCTAGCCACTAGATTCCTTGACAAAAAAAAGTCGCATATTATGTGGTCAACTTAAATTATAGAAATTATTATTATGCAAGTCTTTAGGATCGCCATTTAATCTACATAGTATAGAATAATGACGTTAGATAGAATAAGATAAGAAGTTGGATATAATATAATCTTTTTTTTTTTGTTTTTTGGTTTAGATATAATATAATCTTTATTGGTCTATAGTATTTTTTTTAATTGAAAAGTTGGTCTATAGTATTTTTAATCAGGGATTTATGAAAACATTTCAAAATAAAATAGTTAAACAATTTTTTTTATGTAAATCGTATTTTGTTGTCTATGTTGCTATGGTTCTATTTGAATTATTTTTTTCAATTGTAAACAAATATATTGTTTAAGGGGTTGGTATATTTAAGTTTTTAACGATATGTTTTCTTTATATGGATATGTGGGATATCAAATCAAACTATTGACCAATGTATGCTTAAAATTTCAAAGTATAGATATACTTGTATCACCATTGTTTTTTTTTATTAGTTTCTAGTCAACACTTCTCACTTAAAGTGAATGGGATCTTCTGAAAAACATATGTCAAATTATTCCAATTTAATTTACATATACTTATTTTGTATTTGTTTCATTTGTGTTAGATTCCTGGAAGAACCGATAATGAGATAAAGAACTTCTTTAATATTAACGAGAGAAAAAAACATAAAATGGAGAATGACAATGGAGAATGTCGGAAGAAAAAAAAAAGTTATTTACCACTTAAGGATGAAATCGTTAAACCACATGATAATAAGTTGAATGCCAATGGAGAAAGTAGTATGAGTGGTTTCAACAACCAACAAGACATTTCTAACACACATGAAATAGAACTCATCAAAGACATTTGCAACATAAATCATCCATCAAACTCATTCCATATTCCAATTATTCAACCTTTAAATATGGTATGCAATAATGTGGCAAGTACTTCTATTAGCAATATTTCTTCCTCAACCTTCATTGATAGGTGAGTATTCAATAATACAAGTACCTTATCTCATATTTTTTATATGTAAAAAAGAAGAAGTTATATTTACATGAGTTGCATTTTTTGATTTCAGTGGTGAAGCTCCTTTTATGCCAATTGGCATGGTATCAAATTTGCCTCCATTGCTAGAAAGTACAGATTTTCAAGACACTTCTATAAGCAAGGATGAAATCGTGAAACCACATGATAATGAGTTGAATGCCAATGGAGAAAGTGGTATGAGTGGTTTCAACAACCAGCAACAAGACATTTCTAACACACATGAAATGGAACTCATCAAAGACATTTGCAATATAAATCATCCATCAAACTCATTCCATATTCCAATTATTCAACCTTTAAATATGGTATGCAATAATGTGGCAAGTACTTCTATAAGCAATATTTCTTCCCCAGCCTTCATTGATAGGTGAGTATTCAATAATACAAGTACCTCTAATATTATCTCATATTTTTTTATATGCAAAAAAAGAAGTTATATTTACATGAGTTGCATTTTTCGATTTTAGGGGTGAAGCTCCTTTTATGCCAATTGACATGGTACCAAATTTGCCTCCATTGCTAGAAAGTACAGATTTTCAAGACACTTCTATAAGCAATAATTCTTCCCCAGCATTCATTGATAGGTGAGTATTCAATAATTTATTTATTTTTTAATTTAATGAAACATGCATCAATTGTGTAAAATAATTTTACACGATCATCGAATAAAAAACCTTCAATTTGTAATGTCATACAACTAAGTTTAAAATATTCATGTAATTTGGCGGAATACAAGATGTTCATTATCACTATAAAATTATTTTACATTGTCGATGTAATTATCTCATATTTTTTATATGCAAAAAAAAAATGTTATATTTACATGAGTTGTATTTATCAATTTCAGGGGCGAAGCTCCTTTTATGCCATTTGGCATGGTATCGGATTTGCCTCCATTGCTAGAAATTGAATCTCCACTTCATCCGGACACTTCTATAAACAATAATTCTTCCTCAACATTTATTGATAGGTGAGTATTCAATAATATTTTATTTTATTGAGTTTAATGAACATGCAATCGATAATATAAAATAATTTTACTCTATTATTTAATAAGAAATCACCAATTTATTATGCAATTCAACTAAGTTTAAAATATTTACGTGATTTGATGGAATACAAGATGTTCATTAAATGTTAGTGTAAAATTATTTTACAGTGAATTTTTTATTTCCTGACATATTTATTATATGAATAAAAAAGGAAAAATCATGTTATATTTACGTGAGTTGCATTTATGATTTCAGGGGTGAACCTTCTTTTGTTCCTATGAACATGGAACCAAGTCTATCTCCACTCACAGAAAGTATAAATTTTCAATCTTTTGAATCTTCACTGATACATAAGTATCCTCCACTTCCACTTCGATCAGCTGAGGAGATTCAACAAGAACAATTAGAACCAGATTTTCCATCCAATAATGGTTTGTTGGAATCCATGGTTAATACATCAAAGATTTTGGAAGACTCTAATGATAGTGAAGACTTAATAGATTTGTTGGATTGCTTAGGTTGGTTGGATAATTACATTTTTTGATGGAAGATTTATTAGACAATATTATTTTTATGATGAAGTTGTTCAATGACAAATGTGCTTATAGTGTTTGTAATGTACAGTACAATTTTCATTTTTCTTGAATAATACAGTACAAACTTATTTGGTTATAACAACTTTGATTTTAATAATCATTGAATGCTTTGTAAAAAATAAATTATTGAATATTAATCTTCTAAATGATACTTCGTAATAGCTATATATTTGGCTTATGAAACTAATGTGCTATCTTATTAGTAAGATTGAGCGAAGGATCGCTCTATTTAAAAACTCTTATGGATGTTGATTTTCATTAATAACTTTTTCTTTACAAATTCACTAATATTAATTTGAAATTATTTTTTTATTTTCTACTGTGGATTAATTTGAAATTATTTTAAAACAAAATATTGGCCCAGTACATGGTACATATTCTTACATTAGTACATGAATAATTTTAAGACAACCAAAGAAGAATATATATACAATTTCCTTCAAGAATAACAAATTAGTAGTACTGCATATGTATAAAGTGTGTGAAAACCATTGCTACCTAGTACCTAGTTATTTACAGCAATGGTTTTCACACACTTAATATTTCAAACAATGATTCTGCACTATCTATCATCACTCTCCTTATTAAAACTGCTGTTAACAGTCATAATAACTAACAATTCATATCTATATATATACTTTATACTTTCTCTTTCAGTTTTATATCTTGACAAGTTCTATTAATGATATACTTGAGGAGATACATAAAACTCACTCTCAATAACAGCTGGTCTTAAATCTTCCTCACGCATGAAATCCAAAGGAAAGGAAACAAGATGTCCCTTTATACACTTCAATTTATCTATTGGGTCTATTACTTTTGTTTCTCCATTCTCATGACAGATTACTTTCTCAGGGGCTATTCCTAAATCTATGATGGTTTGGCCAAGTTTTTCCTTCCACTGTACCATGCTTTGCCGAAGTGCAGCTCTGCATATTGCATTATAAGAATTATTAATAGACTAGAATTAAAAAGAGACAAAATAACACAGAAGATAACTGGGATAAATCCGCACCTTGAGTGTATTTGATCATTGGGAATGCAAGCAAAGACTTCATGGTAGAGTCTAGTATTTTCCTGCAACACATATAGAAATATGAGAAGAAATACACAAACCATTGAGAAAATATAGATCTAACAAAGTCTAACCTTTGCAGTAGCTAACCACAAATCTTTGTAAGTTGAATCAGCAACTGGATCAGTAATTTTATTTATCTGTTATGAGAACGATAATATTGTCAGGAACTAAACAGATGAACACAATAATTTTATAATATGCCAACAGGAAAATAGTACTTAAAATTGTCAGTACTGTTTCTTAAAAAAATTAAAATTGTCAGCACTGTTACTCATGGAAATTATAGTTGAAACTTTAGCTAACTAGAAGCACAGTTCGAGAAACAATTTGAAACATTGCCTGTGTTTTCTGCTACAATGTGGTATATACTATATGCATATGAAAACACAAATCTGATTATTTTGACTAACCTCTCCGGTAGGAAGACCAAGATGCTCAGACCATAGGGAACAGCGGAGGCTATGGGAAAATTTACCAGCCTTCCATGGCTTTCCGTTCATCAGTGATTCAACATATTCTTTGTCTTCTATAACCACTCCGATCTAGTAGACAGAAAGAAAGAAATAAAGTCATTTTCTTCTCAAACTCAGAAATACACTCCTAATCCTTCATAGAAAAAATATACTAGAAACCTTAACTATACTTTAGTTACACTGTTAGGTAGTGTTTTCTGCTAAAGATGTGTCAAACCATTATTCTTCCAAAAGATTGGACTCTACCAGATATCCAATTTAACAAAGGCATTGCATATTAAAAAGGCCAGCCATAGAATTATTATGTAATAACAATAATAGCCACATAGATGATAATGTTAGGGAAAACATAAACGATACTATTATTCAGGCCCTGATAAAAAAACTGAAATTCAATTTTGCTGCTATAAGCAAGCCCACCGTTACCACTTAAACTTGGGGGTTATGAGTAAGCTAAACACAGGTTATATAGTGGCAAGAAGCATATATCAAATGTACCTCAGAGTCTCTTGATCCAAGCAAACTCCGGTCGTTTATATTAGACGATCCTATCAAAGCTACACGGTCATCAATTATCATCAACTTACTGTGTACATATACCTGTACAAGTATTGGTATATACATCAAACAAATGAAAACATTTGTGCTGTTAAAATCGCTATAAAAGCCAAACATTGTGTATTAGCTCTGGTAGATTGAAACTACACTTTCTTGAACAATTTCAAGATCAGCTGATAGTCCCGAGTTGGAATATTAAATTGAAATTTTAAAACGATATCAAAAGATGTAACAATAGGATGGTAATATAATTGCCTGACATGTTGCCATAGGACCATCTGGGTAAAGTCTACCATGAGATCTTAGACCATAAAAAGAAATATAATCATGTGTCTTACGACCAAGTATAGCTTCCAGATTGTGCAATATGGAGTGTTTTTCTCTAGAAATTGTTCTATACTGCCAATGTGTTAAGGCTCTCACAGTTGCAGCACCACCATCATCCAGACCACCCTGTTGGTGAATGATAGTTCATAATCTAAAAGTTCAAGCCAACAACAAAGAGGAATTGATATTGTAAACAAAAGGTGAGTAACATTTACCTGGAAGCCAGGCAAGAGGGGCAACACAATTATAACTCTAAAGTCTTCCTGTTCTTTGTGGGCTTGCAAAATACGCCTGTATATTGCTTCCAAAATACGGTTTTGTATTGTGTCATCCATTGCTAGACCTGATATAAAAAATTGGTTCTGAATGGAAAACCAAAGGAAAAGAAGGGAGAAGTGAGTTCATTATTAGTGAAAGTATGAAATTCACCGATATACCATACTATTATGCTTTGGATGCTTGTATAATTTAAGCAAAAACTCTAATTAGGCCTTATCTTTATTCTATGTGGGACTTGGATTTTATCCAATACACTCCCTCATGCCCAACACTACTGGCATTTTCCTAATACCATATTAGTTTTTAAATGGGGTCTAACTCATCCTTACAAAACCGACTTGTAAGGTGAGGAGTGTCACTCTTTATAAACTCTAATCAACCCTTATCTCTATTCTATGCGAGACTTGGGTTTTTCCCAATAACTTGCAAAATTATATTATTTTTCCTCCTCACCAAACAATCATTATTAATATGATCTCCAAATTCAATGCTTGGAGATGATGCTTTTACATCACGACATTGGCTCTTGATCTTTTCTGTTAAATGTCAACCAACCTAATGTAGAGAATGGAACATTAATACCTGAAGGACTAGCATTTACATACATGCCACATAATTAAAGGCCATATATTCTTATTGTATGACACTCACAGGAAATTTGTTTTCAAAATAGAAATGCCATTCAACCATATGACATTTAAATTTTTTAACCACAAATGAAGTTTTACATATGCTTTCTTATGTATCAGATAATACAGAATAAGAAATCAAGTTGAGATCATATAAAAATATATGTTTTATATTATTACAATGCTAAGCAGGAGATTGTTATCCATATTGAGGCAAGATCAAGGAAAGTTTATTTCCACATAGTTTATTTACCTCTATGTAGATAAAATGCTTTGCCTTTTCAATAAGAGAACAATATGCAGTGTGAATACTTTCTTCAAGTTGACTTGTTCCAACAGACCACTGACTTACACTTCTGATTACCTGTAGGGTTAACATCCATCCAAAATGTATGCCAGAAGATAGTAAATAGTTAGGTAAAATTATACTGATAAAAATTAGGACAATCAGAAACTTAGTAATATTTTGTGTTAAACTCATTACACAAACATGGTTAACAGCTTTAGGTCCTTTGTCAGGGTTATTGAGGATGCGGCATCTGTAACTATAGTAATCTATTTTACAAGTAAATATAATAATATTGCCAACCTAAATAGAATCAGTATGTTTTTAAAAAATTGTGGTCGGAAAGGAACATGTTTTTGCAAATTTCTTTTTATAAACCCTTGCTCTTCAAAGCAATTGTTTCTGTTAAAATTTATAGAGTTGCATATTTTTATACAAGTTAATATCTTCTCTCTCAGCTTCATTATGATGGATGACATGTCATCCACACAATTTATTCTTCACACCAGTATAAAACTTCTTCCCCTAACTTGTAATGAAAAAAATTAATATAGCTGTTAATCTTACTAAGATGGGTTACAGAATAAAATATAAACTTAGTATGAACATGTGATCTTTGTGTCCTTGATATGTTTTTACCAAGGACAAGAGTAATATTTTACCAGTCGCAGTAGAATGTGTTGACGACGATGAACAAAATCATTCAAGAACAAATTTGAAAATTTTCACACCAAGCATACAAGACCAAGAAGGCATAACTAACCTGACAGTGACAAGTAGTACGTGGACCAACTTGTCCATATTCCAAAGATGTGGCATCATTAGTACCTTCTGGTGTTTCCCACCAATCATCTACAGCATCAACAATGCATTGATCCTCCAAGTTAAAAGCAACAGCTTCATCTTGAAGCCCTTTCTTCTGGTTATCTGAAACTAAAGTTTCACCGTCCAGATTTTGGGACAATAATGGAGAACTTTCGCTGGAATTTCTATCATCTTCACTCAAAGTAACTGCTCCGTCAGCTTCTTGAGGTAAAAGTAGTGGGATATCTTGCAATGGAGATTGGGAGGAGAATGAATCCTGCCTTTCTATTTCTTTCTTGTCATCTTCATCCTTCTTATTATCAATGTCAATCTCTTTGCTTTTTCGCATGTAATGTGGGATGACCATGTGATGGTGAGGCATAAGTAGAGGAATCTCATGTTCATTTGGAGCTTTAGTTCTCTATGATATGTTACACCAAGTAAGAGAGGATGACAACAAAAAGAAGCATTTAAGACGAAATACACATCATTTGGTATATACCTTGGCATGATTCCAACGTTGAACAAAGTGCCGAGCAATGTCACGACATGCAGGTCCCCAAAGAGCACAGTGGACATCATGCCATGGCATACGGGGATATTTGTGGCGATCCAGTTCGTCTCTCATGGTGTCTTCCCATGAATTTGGTTCAGATTCTCTATGCATGAATAAAAATTCCAGAAATCATGTCTCCAAAAACACAAAGGAAAAAAAAGCACCAAGTCACCAACCAAATCATGGATTTCATTACTCATCAACAACAGTGTGACTTTTCATTCTTATTCTTATGGATTTCATCACTCATCAACCAAATCTAAGATTAAATTCTACCTCTCGTTCTTATGGATGTAATACATAGAACACATAGCTAAATTGTCACACAGCATTAATTGTTAAGGAGCCTGGACCTTTTCTTTTGTAACAAATAGTTGTACTTGTATGCAGTGGGTTGTTTTGCAAAATTCTTATTTTTTTAAATCATAAAAAATAGGCAAAAAAGGATTACCTTGGATTGTAATAGTCCTTTCCAGGCCATATTACAGCGGGACAATCACCCACTTGATGCTCAGGTGTGTCATATCGTCCAAAGCATAAATCTAATCCTCCAAGAAAGCAAACCTTGTAATCAACAATTACAAGTTTTTCATGGTGCGACCTGTAAGAAACCAAGCCAGCGTTAATCATATACTCATGAATTTATGCCAAGTTAATTTCCATATTTCATTTATAAATAATTTTTTTTAAAAAAAGGTCAATTCATAAATAGTACATACCATAAGTACACACGAGAAGCAAAATGGTCGGGATAGCGTAATACCCTAATATTCTCATGAATTTTGAGAAGTCTTCTCACACTGTACAAACTGTTGATTTTCAAAGCTATAGAAACCTCCTTGTAGAGAAGCACATAGATCTGTACAATCAGTAAATGGCATAATCTGATAAGCATAATTCTCTTTCATGCAATTTATTCTTATAAAGTATAAAAGTAGCTGAATATGAAGATCACAAACAGAACTGACTATATCATGAGAATAATGTATACCTGAACCCCTTGCTTAGCTTTTTCTTCCAGTAATGAGTCTAACCTAAAGGTAGGAAAACTATCAAAAGGCCGCCTCATGTATAGCTCTGGACACAGCCACCAACCTGTTATGAAGATCTGCAGCAAGTTTCCATATTCTTATCAGTGAGAGCAAAACAACTTAAATATGACTATTGTTTAACAATGGAAAACGTATACCTCTGATTTTGCATCTTGAATTGAAGAAGCAATTGCTTCAAATGCAGCTTTTCCATCTACATACCATTGGGCTTGACTTCCATCTACAGTCAAACCTCTTATAGGAGCAAATGAACCAAAGCGATGAGGAGAACACCACCCCTCCATAGGTCTTAGACCAGCTTCATTAATTGCACTAACCCAAGTTTTAACTTTAGCACTGCTGATAGCTCTCAAGCAAATGCTCCTGTTTCCACCAGTAACCTATTAATTTCAAAAAATTATTTTGTTATCATTAGTTTTCTTTTCTCTATTATGTATAGACTAAACACATCTCTGAAACAATTAGGCAAGAAAAATGTTATGCACTAAAGTTTGATGACCATGATTTTTAATGGTTAATGACTAAAGGAAAAAGATAGTTGGGAACATTATATGTCTCAAAAAGATAAATATTTGATCCTCTTTAAGCTCTAAAATTATCTTATTAGTTAAAGTAGAACAATAACTGAAATTTTTATATAACTTCGAGGTCATCATCATCTTGACCATGCCATAACTAAATGCATTTTATTGTCTGAACATTGAAGTGTAAGTTAAATTTTATGTTGAATTCAAAATATTCAATTCAGATTTCTAACAACAAACAATCTGAACCAAATCTTGGTGATAAATGTATGAGATAACAAGAAGAAAAAGTTATATCATCATACTTTTGTAAAGTTATGTCGGGACAATCTAGGTTTTGTAAAGTTATGTCGGGACAATCTAGGTTCCGTTAAAAAAAGTTATGTCAGGTCATTCTAGTTTCCGTCAAGAAAAATACATCAATTTAGTTGCTTTGACTGATTGAGACAACAAACAATAGACACAGCCATAAGAGACTTAACTATTTCTAGTCTTCAAGCTTAAAAAGGTTCCCATAGAGATAAAATTTGATCACCTTAAATGTGTAACGCAAGGGATTGCGTTCCTTTACAGGTTCAGCTAAATAGATTTTGGTCTCTCCCTTGCTAGTTGAAGATGGAAGGATATCAAACATAACTATATCCAGTGGCTTGTTGTTGAAGGGATCTTCCAGCAAGGCCAAAAACCCAGGCTTCAAAACTGCCCATACCTGTGAGCATAAAATGTAATCTAAATAAAAACTAAGATCAAATGAAGAAAAGAGAGTTGCAACAGAACATACATAACTATAAAGTGGAATTTCTGCAGAGAAATTGTATGGTTAAATTTGTTCTCTATTCCTACTTTTATCATCATATCAAATCTTATAAAAATTGCTGCTAGAGATGTAGTATTAAATCATCTATGCCATCATGTGTCTTCACTTAATAGCTTAAGCTTTGAGGATTGCGGGTTGATGACAAGTATCAAATAATGTTAACCAACATTGATAGATATTGACAGTAATTCTAATATTGCTAACCAGTAATCGACATTTATAGCCAATGGAATCCAGAAGATTACTATAAAAATATGTAACCACAATATGGTCACAGTATATTCAATATTTCTGTTGATCACATCCCTTACTTTTCTACATGTTACACATACATCTTATGTTTCTGATATGGAAAATGATATCTTAACGTTTTCTGTTTTTTTCCTATGCCACAAAGCGAGAACGTATATCATTGTGATAATATCAGGTTTTTATGAAGATAATCCTAGAGATAAAATATGTAATGGCAACTAATTATATTTTTGAAACTTAATACAATCTACCATTGCATGCCTGGTATTGGAGCATTCAGCCTTGAAACTTAGTTACATGGAAGATGTGACTGCAAATGTTCATAACAAAGGTATGAATCAACTGTATGTCACAGAAAATGTTATTTTCTATACCACTAAGACAGGTGAACATAAGATTATTAAATAAGTACTTAAAAGACGAAGTCAGCAAAGCTTTATATATCCAAAGATCACTTGGAAAGTATTAGGCATGTTAAAATTTTGAAGCTAATGTTAAAACAAAGAAAGCATATGAATCGAAAGGCCTAGCTGGTTAGATTAATTCCTAAGCTATAATATGCAGCTAAACAAACTAAACTATCAATTATCACAAAAATAAAAATAAACAGAAAAACTCGAGAACCAAACCTTTTTCCAGTTGTTATCACAAAAGTGAAACCAATGACATGGAAAGCATGTTACATCTGAATCCAGTGAAATATTTGACAAATGCTTCACCATTACATATCCTTCTCTCAGCTTTGGACCATACTCTTGTGAAAAAGATAGCTTGGAGACCTCCAAAAACTTGCAGACCTATAATCCAAAGCCTAGTGATGATACATTACGTACACAGTAATGGAGAATCGTACAACAATGCTGTGTATCTAAATAAATCATACAACAATCAACTGCAAAGCTTCACGTGTTACCTCTCGAGAATTCACAATCTCTAGATTTCCTAAAAAAAGATCCAAATAATTTTGCATTGCAATTTTGGCTCTATCTGCAACTGACTGCTGACCTCCTAGTGATGGACGAATTATCGATAGAGCAGCAACAGATGGGACATATCTGTACGAAAACCAAACTTTATAAGTACATTTCTTTATAAGCCCTTTTTGAGAAATAAGACCTAAAGGACTAAAGCTACAAAATTTTGAAGGGCTTTATTTTGTATAACTTACTGCTAGATATATAAATGACTACACTTTTTATTAAAATAAATTACATAAACTATGTAATAAAAAATATTTTTGGAAAGGCTAGTAATATTCCGTGCAGTCTAAATTCAACCCCTTTTGCCCCTGCTTTGCCTAAATTCTTCAATGAAAGATTTTGTTCAACAACTGAGAAGAAGTTATTTTCATGTAAGTCATTAAGTTCCTGTCCTAATACCTGTTACTGACACTGTCTTCATGATGTGTAGGTACTGATCCATCATCAGGATCTTCATCATCTTGCACCATTACCGTTTGATCTACTATTCCTAAGCTATAAAGCCATTCTTTTACCTTTATGAGAAAGTTATAAATAAGAATTTAGATGGAATCATATCAAACATAATGAAGGAAACTAAAAGCTACTGTATTAAGGACTTGTATCCTCTCAATCCAATTTTGTCTCAATCTCTCTCACAATAAATTTTATCCGTTTGATTAATCTATGAGAGGAAAGATCAAATCTTACTCAATGAAAGAAATACACCGTAACAAAACTATATGTAAAAAATAGAGTTTGTACAAAACTAAACAACAAAGGAAAACTCAGAATCATGCCCAAAATTGGCTTCTCCCGCAAGACATAGCCGCCGTTTCATTTGTACCCTCTGACGGCGTGTATCTTCCTCCTCAATCCTCATCCATTATGTTTTACTTCGAGAGTGAAATGGCAGAAATTCAATCAATTTTATGAATCCAACCATGGAATAAACTTTGAATGTAAACTTGCAATTATATCAAAGACACAACAATTATTATCTTCATCCAAACAGTCATGTTTGGTCGTCGTCGTTGTGGCGATGCCGGACTGCGACTATATTTGTAACGACGACAAACTCAAACTGTCGTATCTCCTCCAAAAAAATCAGTCGGGAGGCATAGCAGTTGCCACATATTATAGATATATATGTTGCGCCGTCGCCGTCTGCTAGATCTGTTGTGTTGTTGCCACCGCCAACATTTTGCAGGAAAAATATTGTTACGGTGTATTTTGTTTCAGTGTGTTGCTTTTATTATAGCACGTTATTAAGTTAATTAAATCTAATGGATTAGTTTTATGGTTGACAGAGATTGAGAGACGAGCTGATTGAGAGAATCCGGATATAGATATGTGGCATCATGTAGCACCAACACGTCTGATAGAATGCGTGTCTGACATTGACACGTGTGATTACATTCAATTAATTTATTTTTTTAAAACTATTATCGCTATTGACATATCAGTACCACATGTGCCCTATGTCCATGTGAATTGAAAGAAACATTGCTACAAAATGAAAACTGCAAACCTGTCCTTGCTTGTCATGAAATTCTTCAATTATTGCACGTTTCCGCAATGCAAACTGTAAATAGAGAACTTGTGACGCTTTCTTTCTTAGACGCCATTTGAACTGTGAAATACAAATAAAAAAATCAGTACCTTATCATTAGTCTGACAGAAATTGCATGCACTAGTGGCGAAACACTACTGAGCTATTAACATATCACTTGATACGGACGACTTCTGTTTTTCCGCCGGACCACACTCTTAACCTCCGATCGAGATACGAGCACAACTTGATGTCGCATTATTCAAACATCAAAAGGTTATTCTCTAGATATAATTAAATAATAAATTAATAAATAAAACTCTTATTTAATATTCATAAGATAAAATGACCAATCAAATAGTCCCTCAAATGATGGTGTAAAGACACACTGATTAATATCTATATTAATTATTAATTAATACTCCTAAAAAAATTCATAGATTGAAACTAACAATAACTAATTAATATAGTAAATAAAAAACAATAATTAATTGTACTAATATAATATCTATTTAAATAATTTTCATAATAATTTAGTAAATAAAAACAATAATCAATTGTAATAGAAAATTAATTATACTCCTAAACAATATTAATTAATATTCATAATTTGCTATTAGTATAATTTTCTATTTCTAGGCATGGCAAAGAAAACAGAATCTGAACAATAATTCCCTGAAACTCGGATTCAACCAACACTCCGCAAAACAAAACCATAGCAATCGGTTCAATTTTCCCGCTCAAATTCATCAAATAATTTTCATCAGCAAGAAGAAAAAGAAAACAAGAAAAAGTTATTCGTGCCTGTTTATACTGCAATTCAATGGTATAAGAAAGTAGAATTGGACTTATTTCACCGGTCTCTGGTCGCGAAACGGAAACGATACTTGCTTTCGGTAATTCATCGAAAATCCTCGCCGGTTCGCCGCCGCATTGCCGGAACGGTGACACTGTATCGGACGGTTGAAGTAACGGCTCCGTCGACATCGATCGGAATTAACGATCAATTTCAGAGACTAGTAATTCTGCAGTGAAAATGAAAATTGAAAATGAAAAATAGTTGCATGAGAGAAGCGTGGTGGTTTTTATAGTTTGTTAGAGACTTTGGTTTTTCAATTTTCAGTTTCCATATATACATACATCACACAACATTTATTACCAAAATAAAATAGGGATAAAGTAATAAATATTTCAAATGATTGGTATAAGAATATTTTGGAAATGGATTATGCGCACTTGAATTTTTTATGCTGTTATTTTATAGTCGTTCGGTCATGATTAGATGATTTAAACAAATGTAGTTAATAATACAATTTTTAAATTATGACTGTTTGATTTTAATTAGACGGCTATAAATAGCATGACTGCATGATTGCACAAAAAAACCAACTGCATGATCGGAATATTTTAGATACAATGTGTAAAAGATACTATTGAGGTAAAAAAAAAATTTGTACTGTGATTAAATGTAAGTTTAGTTTAATGAGCACAGACCAAAAATTATGTAATTCCAAGTAGATAGAAGGAAAATGACTATTGTAGCTATAAGATTGCAATAATATTTATACGTCAATATAAATTTAGACTTACGGTTCTCTCTGATTTTTAGCACTTGTTAATGTGAGTTTTAGAAAAAGGACTATACAAGTGAATTTGAATTTATTGCACGTAGTAACTGTGGTTAACCGTCTCAACAAATATAAATTTGAATCATTCGATCACAAATTGACAGCCGAAATCGACTATTTGATTATGATCCAATATGAGTTACCTTTAATTTGAGTTACTAGGGTTATTTGGTAAAATAATGAGGAGGGATGTGCACATGGTATATGCTTTTAGTTTAGAAGAGAATATCCAAGTTTTGATAGTTGTCACTAAGAATATGCCAAAGTGTCATATGATTGATATTCCTTAGTATTTAACAAATTCAAGTTAATACCATCGGAATCGGCATCTTGGCTTATTTGGGTGCTACTTGATTCTATTTTCAATCATAAGTAGTCAAGTCAAAATTACAACAAATAGAAATTTTCTTACTAGAAAGTAGAAACTTAGGGTGCGTTTGATCTACTAAAAAATAAGGGACTGGACAAGACAACTACAGTTGCACTGTGTTTGATTGTAAAACTGTTTCAGGGACATGACAACCAGGAGGCAAGGGACAGGACAAAAACATAAATTTTTGTCCCCCACTAAACCACAGCACAACTTTTTGTCCCAAGTACAAGTTGTCTAAAATACCAAAATATCATTTTGTTCACCAAACATCATGTAAGACGAAAAATTCTTCAATATCGTAAAAGTTTGTTCTGTGCTGTTTTGTCATGTGTTGTGCTGTTCTGTCTTGTGCTGTTCTGTCCAGTACTTACTCATTAACAGATCAAACGCACCCTTAAGTTAATTACCTGCTTAATTTGGTTTGTGTATGTTTGCATGCTGGTTTCGTTTAAAGTAGTAAAGAGTTTGGGCAAAATTGTGCAAATGTGAAAAAAGCCTAGTAAAAATTGAGATGTAGAAGTAAAACTCTCACATGTGATACTTGTAAAATATTTCTTATATATGAGTTTTTTTTTTTTTTTAATAAAATCTAATAAAAGTAACTTTTTGACTTTTTGTTGACAAATTTAACCATAGAGTGATCATGACTATTAAATCATATAGTTATTTATGCATTTTTTTGACGACATATTTGCGTAAAATAATTATACTTGAATGAAAGACAAACAATAAATTGCGCCGTTAACTCTTTTTAAATAGAAAAATCAATCCTCTTAAATATTACTATATCAAAAAAACCGGACATGCCAGATTATTATACATATGGTGTCCAAACATAATTACGACAAAGACTCTTCAAAATGAAGATAAAACATTGTAAATCCAAATCAGGCACAAAAATAAATAGAAAAGTCGCCACTGCCAGGCTAAGGCAGAAGTTGAAAACAAGATTGGATGGAGCACTTCAAATATGTGTCTTTGTCTGATTACATCACTTAACTTTTGATATTTTCCATTATGCATCCATAATTAACTATTTGCAAAAATAGGCTTTGCATGAAATACAAACCAATTGTTATTATTAATTTATTATTATGGATGGATTTTCAATATAATCATTCTTTGTTCAATTTTTTTATTTTATTTCTTCAATATATCATTCATTCGCCGGTCTTTCTTTATCTAACACTTTTTTTTTTTTTAAATGTGAAGTCTCAACTCTCGAAACACAAAGACACTAAATTTATATCAAGGATTAAATTTTCCGACCACATATGATGTGTGATGTGTGTTTTAATCTAAAATTTTGCAATTGATGATAAATGATACATAAACTTAATTGCAAGTCTTCAACGAAGTTGATGGTTTTCTTTGACTTTATGAGCTCCCCTAATCTAACTATCTAAATTATATTTAAAATCGAAAGAAAAAAAATATTGCTTCAAGGAAAATACTTATAGTAGATGTGAAGCACATGTAATTCAAATTAGGCTCAAATATACATCATGGAAGAGAGGTATATTAAGAAAGTGTGGAGTATATTTGTTATGGGCTTTCATTGCTTCAAGTTACTAAATTTCCAATTACCAAGATTGGGTCGGGCCACAAACCAAATTTTTTTGGGTATTTCTTTTTGCGTTCCCATAAGTGCTCACACACTATGCGAATTTTCCAAATATCCTGCTCGCTAATTAAGGTGCGAGTAGTGTAAAAATGTGATTGTTTTGTCATGTGCGAGTAGTGTAAAAATGTGATTGTTTTGTCATTGTCACCCTTCCCTCAATCCCATGAAAATATTTTGAATAAAACACGGTTCATAAGATAGCATGTGAGTTATCCCTAGGTGTTCGCATTTTAATCTGCAAACTCTCCATCTATATAAATGCAAGGACCTTCATACACAAACAGTACACACTACCACCAACTTTTTTCCTCCACTCCAAAACCACTCCATTTTCGACAAAATCTTGTTTCCAACACACAATTCAACTATTAAGAGACTCCACAAACATGACATTGAGTTGAATGCAAATGTAATATCACTATAAAATCTCCCTCCTTCGATTTATCAAGCTTTTCATTTCCTTCACGTAATTTTTTTTGTAATGATGCAGTTCGCAAGTTATCTTGTGGAGCATTATGGAACATTTCGCTAGTTAAGTGGCGAACTACTCTGATATTGAAACCATCATTTTTTATTTTTTTAAAATTTTTTCAGTTATTATGGTTGATGCAAAACCAAGCAAAGAACCTAATCCTAAGGTTGATGTGAAGTCAAACAAACAACCTAAGGTTGATGCAAAGCCGGTCAAAGAACCTAAGGTTAATGTAGCACACATGTACACAATAATTAATTTTGAAAGAGGGCATATGGATACAAGTTTATGTCCAAGTTATTTCTAAAACTGAAGAATGGGTTAAACTTACACTAGTTCTGAAAATCTGTTTTTATAAACTATCTACGGAAATATATAATTATAAGCTGAAAACAGTATATAGATGCATAACAGGTAGATCATATATGATATGCGGAAGGCTACATTTTCTACACTGAGTCAAAACTCAATATTGATGTAAATGTTAACAAAAGCATTATCTGAAAGACTAATTGATGCAAAATCAACCTTTCAGAACCCTATGGACGGTAGTGCACTCGTCGAAATGATAATATATATCATTACTTCAACGAACTAATATCCATTTAGACCACAAAATCAAGTGAAATTATGAAGGGATGTGATAAATTCTATTAACCATCTCTATAGACTGTAGTGTATAGAACAGCTTATGAATGAGTTTCATCGTGCTACACAGACATGTACAAAACATTTCAGCTGAAGTTCCAATTTCGACAAAGACAGTGAACCTTGGAAAGAGAAGCCATATAATCATCAGATCTGCATAAAAGAATGCATGTTTCATGTTTCCAAGTTGCATATTTTTGTCTAGCTAAGAAATGTTTACATATTAAAAATCAAACCTTTGCCCATAAGAAGATTGGCTAGCAGCAACTATATGAACTTTAGCTGCATCATTTTCTTTCTACACATGGCAAAATCATTAACAAGCTTTCGCAAATTCACAAGTCATTTTCAAACTAAATAAAAATCAGAAAAATCACAAGCCTTGTGACAGTAAAAAATGTAAGAAAATACACAAATTTTCAGTTTGGTCCACTTTCTTCAACTATGCGACTAGGCTTATCAATTCCAAAAACTAACAATAAAGTGTAGTATTAACTACTCTTACATCATCATATATCTAATATGCTGTATATATAATCTCTTAAGATGTTTAAGATCGGAGTAACTAGAGCAAGAAAGGAAAACTCTTGAAAGTTGCAAGAATACCTGAGATTCGTAATACAGCCCGGCATATAGTGAAGCATAAAAATAATCGCTTTCTCTGCTATTGGAGAATGCAGCTACAAGCTAAACAGGTAAAATCAATTGCTTGTGTCAGATATGTTTAGTATGGCTCATAATTACAAATTTTACATTGTAAACTCTAATCTTTCACTAATAATACAAAGGAATTGCAGCCGCTCTGCAGTCAGAGACGGAGACGTAGGAACTATTGGCTGAGTTTTATTACCAAACATGTTTTTCTCAGTTTGCATTTTCGTACGTTTATTCTTTTGAATTGGGGTGGCTGTTCTATCAAGATTGCATTTCGTAATGTCATAAGGAAAAGAATATAACAGAAATAGCTGCATTTAAATCGTCATGGGAATTTTTTTTTAATGAAATTTTCAAAGGGATTATTAAGCACACCTTTTCAGGATCTCCACCATCTTTAAACATGTTATATGTTTCCCTCATGACTGGCCTTGGATCTCTGCCAACCTAAATTCATCCAGAAAGTGAACAATTAGATGAACATTGTCATGTTTTTCTAATGACAACTTCCTAGTAATGGAAACCATAACATGCCTCAAGATATCGCTTCCTTGCTTCATCCACTCCATATAGTTGAGCTTCACATAGATAGCACCATATGGACTCTTCTGTATCATTTGGATTTTGAGCAACATCTATCCGAAACTGCTCAGCTCCTTCTTCAAATCTATGGCAAAAGGGCATTAGTTATGAAAACCATTCATTTAGAGAAAGTTTAATTCAGACTCCTTTTGTTATAGTATATTTTGATGAGGCACATTGTAATTGCGCTTGCAAATACCTAATTTCTAATAAGCATCGATACATAGTACGATACAACACGGATATAAGGATATGGAAAATTTTAAAGAAATCAAGATATGATGCGGCAAGATACGTTAACAAGTTTGTGAAGAGATGTTCAATTGGCTAATTGCTTATTAAGACAAACATTTCATGAGTGAATATGATGATCACCATTTAAAAAGAATGCACTTGTGATCATCACAAGTTATGTTTGTTTTCAAGTTCCAACCTTTTCACCACATGTTAACACGAAGCTTCTAGACGAGCTTCGCAACGATTGTGGTTCCAAACACACTAAGTTAAATATCTTTTACCACATATATCAGTATATATTCTTTCTAGTTTCTACGTCATAAAAAACATACAATTTTGTGTCTGTTGTTAGTATGATGTCACAAAGATGTATCATATCTGATGAAAATTGTAAATATTCATAAGATGCATCGGTGGAAATATTTGTAAGATGAATTCAAAAAAAATTATCAGATACTTTTTGATACGTATCAGGAAGTATCAAACGCATATCAATATCAGACATGTGTCGGACACCACACCAAAATCTTTTACATGACCTAATTTTGGAAATGACTATAGAATTCAGACCAAACATAGAGTAAAAAATATATCAGGAAGTATCAAACGCATATCAATATCAGACATGTGTCAGTGTCGAACACCACACCAATACTTTTACATAACCTAATTTTGAAAATGACTATAGAATTCAGACCAAACATAAAGTGAGGTAAGGCAAAGTGTGAGTACCTATCAAGATAGTAAAGTGAGAGACCCCTTTGCCAAAGATCTGGTAAGTAACAATGACAACATCCATAACCAAATTTCAATATTCGAAACTCAATTGATAGTTAGTTAGAAGAGAGTAACCAAAAAATGAATAAACCTACATGCCTTTTGACGAGGATCCAACTCAATAGCTCTGTCAAATTCTGTAACAGACCCCGAAACATCGCCCTGAAACGAGTATTAGTAGTTAGTTAGTTAGCTAGTTAGTTACAAATTACAAGCACACTATTAAAGAACAAAAACAAAAGATGTTGTAGACGTTGTACCTGTCGGAAGAGAGACATTCCGCGTCGAATAGCGAGAATTGCTTCATTGGTGTTGTTATTGTTGCCTCCGCCGGTTAAGGCGTCCCAGATGCCGGAGACGGAAGGAAGGAAGAGTCTGCGGGAAAGGAATGAAGAATTGGAGCAAGAGATGAGTGGTTTGAAAGATGATGGTAATGATGGGAATGAGGAAGTGTGGCGGGAAGAAGGAGAGAGTAAGGTGGCGGGTTTAAGGTTGTGGATGATGGACATGGTTCAAAGATAAGGTGTCCAAATTTTTAGTGTTTCTACTTTCAAGTCATAACCAATAACTATTTGAGGGAAATCGATTTGGTGCCGCAGTGCTGCATTCAAACCGTTCGATCACGATTAGACGAATCAGATTTAAAGTAGTAATATTTTGCTGTATTTAATACCGTCTTATAAAGAATGGACGGTTGAGATTCGAAATAGCGTGAAACCGCGTAATATTTCTATAGTAGCAAATTCAAATTCCTATTTGAGGTGTCGCGTAATATTTCTATAGTAGCAAATTCAAATTCCTATTTGAGGTGTCGCGTTGCGTTGGTGTGTATAAAGCTTAAGAATAAGGGCATCCACAACAATGGAGATTTCCATTATTACTATTATTTTGATATTTAATTGAGTTTCACTTGTACACATCACTCATTGTATATTTTTAAGGGAAATGCTTGTTTGTAAGAATCTAGCAAGCAAGAAAGAGAAGAATGAATCATGGTCCTATAATTCCATAACCAATCTCCTCATGATTTCCTCTAACTTCCTATTTTATAGCAATTTTAATTTTTTAAAAATAAAATAGTACATTTCTTTCCTTTCTTGTACTTTTTTTATCCGTAACATATAACATTGCTTTATTTTTAATAATAGTATATAATAAAAATTCAATTTTTCCAACTCAACACCTCTTTAAAAGTTCTAAATGAGTTACATAATTATAAATGAATCCCACAAAAATAAAATAAGTATCGGTGCTTATTGTAGAACTAATACTTATTAAGTACTCATTTGTGTTTTGCTCCAACGATGATACCTATTAGGTACCAATTCTTAAAAATTAGATACTCACCATTAGAGATGATCTAAGAGCATCCACAATAAAACTATTCATTTTTTATTACTTAACCAGACTCCACATGTACACATCATTCATTTATAATTTTTTTAATAATATAGTACCTACAGTCCCGTTCCTAACATTTTATGGGCCTTAGGCCAAACATAAAAAAAAGCCATTTTTCATTCAATATATATAGTATTAATACATAATAAATTTTACAAAATATAGAAAAATTACTTAAAAATTCATAAGAAGTGATTTCTTCGAACATTTTGAGATGCAAAATCATTGATAAGTCCATCAACATCAATGTCCGCCAACATATCTTTTTCAATTGACAAAGTTGCCAAACCGTTCAATTTTTTTTGTGACATTGATGATCTGAAGTAGCATCAATGCTCATAGACTTAGATTGCAACTTTTTATTGACTATATTAATAGCAAATAAAATATCGTGCCAAATAATCATACAAAGCAAAAATTCAAAACTTTCTAGTGCATTAATCAAATTCTCGGCCAAATTATTCTTTAATAGTCCTACTAATCACACTTAATCATATTTTCTATCAATTGGACCCCTTAATGATATTTTCTTTAATAATCCTACACATATTTCGTTGGCCTAATCATATTTTTATCTTTTAAGTATTATTAATTTTATTTTTTTTATATTAGGAGGTAGGTATAAAAAAATTTGGACCCCTTAAAATATTGGGTCTCAGGCTGTCGCACCCATTGCCTACCCTCAGGGCTGGGCCTGATTACCTAATAAACATTCAATCCCTCCAACCCAATACTTCTTAAAAAAATTTAAATAGTCAAATCAATAACACATCTCACCAATAACATTACATCATTATAAGCGGGTCCCATAAAAATAATATAAGTATCAATGCTTATTTAAAAATAGTACCTCCTATTAAACATTATATTTTGTTTTACTCTATAAAAATACCTATTAAATATTGATACTTAAAAAATAAATATCACCATTAAAAATGATCTAAGAATAAGCAATTATCACCTTACAAACCAATTTTATAAAATTGAATTAAACTCAACTTCCAATTTAAAAATACTTCAAAATACTTCAGATCAGCATGAACATAAGTAGAAACCATCATTATCATACTTGGTGTGTTGTTTAGGCTTTACAACTTAGCCTTTTGTATTGTCCTTTTCTATTAAGGCGGAGTGCTGTTAGTTTTTTTCTGGTTCATTTTTTGGCTTCATGCCTTTTAGCTTTGTTTTGCCTTACATGGCCCTTTTGTACTCCTTGTAACAATTGGTGCTTTATCAATAAATTTTGCTGTTCAAATTTTTTTTTTTGCATTATATTGGAACCATAACTTTCTTTTGTTACATCTCTCTTATCTTCTTATCTATAAATTTATATTGTTAACATAATTGATATACTCACATGTGAAGATTATTGACATATCAAATGTGACCAAGAGTTTTATATAAGATAAAAGAAATGTTAGTATCATGTAACATACTCCTCCTCTTTTTAATTATAAGCAAAAATTTACATTTTAAATTTATTGAATAAGTAATGTATTTAGTTTATAGTATAATTCAAATAAATTAGTTATTCAATAAATTTAAAAAATTGACTTTTATTACAATTAAGAATAGAGAAAATATAATTGAAGAAACTCATGCGTATAATGTACTATTAAGGTTTTTATGCCAAGATGTATCGTGTGTCCCTTGGAGACTTGGACTGCATTCAAGACCCAACAAGTTTGACATCTATGTATATCAACAAATCGAAGTTTTCTTTTCTAGCCCCCCACGTTTCTTTTTTACCCCCCAAGTTTCCTATTTTGCCCTTACGAAAAACTTTGGTTTCTATAAATCGAAATTTTTTTGCCTTGAAATACAACTTTGGTTCTTAGAAACCGAAATTTTCTGAAAATTAAACTAAAAAAATTTCGGTTTCTACGAACCGAAATTTTTATTAAGGGCAAAATTGGATTTTTGGGGGGTATAAAAGAAACGCGAGGGGCTGGAAAAGAAATCATCCAACAAATCATGTTTGACTCAACAAAATATGAAAATCCACAAAATCTCTCATCACATAACTAGTAGTGTCCAATTTTGGCTTTCTTCTTGAAGATTTAAAAATCAGTCTAGCCAACTGATTAATCATTACACTAATAGTATTATTTTCTCACGTTTTAAATATAAGTAAAATACAATTCAGTTCAGATACAACTCATACAAGTTTTATTCAATTAATTAAAAAAAATATTCTTCAGCTTACAATATATTAAAAGAAGGAAAATGCTATTTAGTAAGAAAATTTAAGAAGAAGAATTGTAAAAATAAATCTCCACCCTTGTTTATATCTACCACCACCCATAATTTCCATATAAAAAGGAGATTAAATGACATTATCCTTTAAGATTTTGCCATGTGTTGATTCTTACATTTTTTTGTAAAAATTTCTTATTAAATAGCAATGCTCTTAAAAGAAACTACTATTAAAAAACATATTTTGTCCTCATCACTTTTAATAATATTTAAAGATTTTTGCCCTTAAATGTAATTTTAACTTTAAACTAAAAAAATACAAAAACAAAAAAAATAAAAGATAAACATAAAACAGATCAACTCATAAAAATAGCAACAAAAATCACCTCTAAAGATAAGCATAAAAATACTAATCCAATCTAAATCTAAATATATCTAAACCAAAAAAAAAAAAAAAATCTACTAACAATATATTAAAAAGAACTCTTACTAAAAAACCTAATTTGTCCTCAACTATTTTAACAATATTTTAAATCTTCTACCCTTAAATATAATTTTATCTCTAAAATAAATAAATAAAAAAAAATAGAAAACATAAAAATAGGAAGAAAAAAAAAATACAAACCATAAAAATAGAAACAATTTTTTTTTTTACCTAAAATAAATCTAAGCATAAAATATTCGCGTAAAAAATAGTAACTCAATCTAAGTGGAATTTGTTTTGCAAAAATACGCATTTGAACGACGTCGTATAGCACCTGATTTTATAAGCCTAAACACCGAAGTAGGATTTGTTTTCAACGCACCAGCTAAAGATCGAATGCTTGTTCTCTGACTTAAAGGAATTTCATGAATTTGATTCTCATCAATTGAAATTTTCTTACGTCCACAATTTTTTGTCTTCCTATGACAAACATTCGCACCTTCTTTTGCTCTTTTCCAAATAAGTTGAACAATTTTTAGAGAAACCGAATTTGATGAAGCCACCTCATTTGTAGCTCTTTTAGGTAATTTTCCATTAACGCTTTTTTTTAATATCTCCTGGTAAATAGTTAAGCGCTCTTCATTGCTTAAAAATTTGTTTTTCTTTCTTACTTTAGGTTCTGCTTCAACATTTTCTTGACTTGTATTTGAAGGTCCTTGCATTAAAAATAAAATAATGAGATGTAAACTAAAAGTGTATACCTATAAATAAAATTACCAATACATGCAAGGCGTACGTGTAAATAAAATAGAAATCGTGAGCGTGCACGTCGTGACAAAGCATTCAACAAAATTCTTAAACTACAAGTGGCAAGGACATAAAAGTGCATTCACAAAAGGAACAAAATGCATATATTGTGAAAGTAATTAAACACACATGAAGGGAAAAACACTTTACCATTTTCATTGTTGGTTTCAGCCTCTTCTTCCATGATATCTTCATTGGATTCGTCTAACTCAAATATATCGTGGTTTGTTAATGATGTTTCAGCACCACGATTTGAAGCCATGCTTCAGAAGTTCTAAGTTTTGTGAAGCCGTCTAGTGGTTTTAACAATTACTCTTACTTATATATATAATTTTAACTCTTCATGAAAAGATTATTATATATATAACAGATTTTTGTTTAAATTTGAATATAACAAGAGACAAACTTTGTTTTAAAAAATAAAAACTTTACTTTTTCAAATATATGGTAGTAGTATTTTTTTTATACTAAATATATAGCAGTATTATTGTCGAGAAAAAAAAAATATAGTGTTGTTAACAAGTTTATTGAAAAAGATAAGAGTATAATTGACAAATCGTACCCTTAAAATATAAAAAAAACAATTAAATAAAAACTCTAATTCTGACGAAAAAAGACAATTAAAAAGGAACGAAGGGAGTAACAATTTATATACTCTGTATATAAAAAAGTTACAACAACTTTTTTTAAAAAATAAATAAAAATAGAAAAATCTAATAAAAAAGACTTGGGACAAAAAATAAAAATATTAGACCACCTAGTATATAAAAAAAAGAATATTATATCTACAATAAAAGATTAATAACTGAAAATAGAAACAAAAATACAATATATTAAAAGAAATTATTACTAAAATACTTTTTTTTTTTTTTAAATTGGAAAAATTTATTAACACAAAGAAAAGATTAGGTTACACCCCCATATCTATTTGGATATGGTTGAGAATACAAGTAGGAAAATTTATAAACCAATCCCTATTGGGCTCAAGCCCGACCCAAGAGGCAAGCTCATGCGCTGCTTTGTTTCCTTTCCGATTGACCGAGGAGATAGACGATCGTGTATTGCTCTCCAAGAACAACTTAGCACACAACATCGTGATTTGACCCAATTGGTTATGGGAAAAACCTTCGACTTCACCGCCTTCGCTATGGTCTCAACATCCATTTCGATGATCACGTTTTTATCCTAAGCTTTTCGAACCATGACATAGCCTCTTTCAAACCAAAAGCCTCTGTTGTAGTCACACAATCCGTCCCTGAACAAACTCTCGTCGCCGCTCCGATGCAGCGACCATCATCCACACACAAAACAAGATTTAAACCCCAATGACCAACATCCAAAGGATGCCCATCCACATTGAGCTTCAAATCGTGTTTTGGAGGGAGACTCTTGCTAGTCGTTACGACGCACCGGGGATGGGTAGAAGCGTGACTCATGGAATCTCGATCTGCAGAGGTGGTGGCACGGTAATCGTGAAGGATTTTCATAGCTCGATCTATGGTATCGGCAGCAGGTACGTCTCTATTTTGAAACACTTCGGTATTTCTAGCCAACTAAATGTTATAGGTGATTGTTGTAATAATTTGCATACACTTCAGGTTAGTGATGTTTTATAACTTCAATCCTATTAGACTTGGTTAGGTAGTTAGGAGGTGGTTACATAACTACCTTGAGTTAGTTAGTTATGGTTACTTGTGTTACAAGTAATGGATGTGTTAGGAGTTTTCCTTATAAATAAGCATGTGCCTCATGCATTGAAAAACACAACTTATTCTCTATTTTTCTTATCAATAAATCTTAACACTTTCCTCCTAGTTTTCTCTCTAGTTCTTACTTGTTATCTTCTTCCTCTTATCTTGGATTACCCTAACAAATTGGTATCCAGAGCCCTTTGGTTCTTAGTGTAGAAAGCACAAAGATTCAGTCTTGTTTGGTGTTTACATTTTCTTCCTTTCAGAAACAATGTCAGGGAATGGTTTACCAAACAATCTTCCAATTCTTGAGGGCAAGAATTGGGAAAGATGGAGCAAACAAATGAAGTCTCTCTTTGGTTTTCAAGATACATGGGAAGTGGTGGTTAATGGTGTGCAAGACTTGGTGGGGAATGCCACTGAAGCTCAGAGATCAGCACACAAAGACTTAAAGAAGAAGGATTGCAAGGCAATGTATGCAATTCAAGCTGCAGTAGATTCTGCAAATTTTGACAAGATATCTAGTGCTGAATCCTCTAAGGCAGCCTGGGATATTTTGGTGAAATATTATGAAGGAGGAGAAAAGGTGAAGGGAGTAAAGTTGCAGTCTCTGCGAAGGCAATATGAGCTTCTGCAGATGGATAAGAGTGAATCCATTGGAGCCTATGTGTCGAAGGTTCAAGGCATTGTCCATACAATGAAGAGCTGTGGTGAGGTGATGACAGATAGGATGATTGTAGAGAAGGTAATGAGAACTCTAACTCCAAATTTTGATCATGTCATTGTTGCCATCCAAGAAACTGGGAATGTAGCTACATTACAGTTGGAGGATCTTGTCGGATCTTTAGAAGCACATGAGTTGATGATAAATGAAAGGAAAGGGGTTCAAGAATCTGTACAAGCCTTACAAGTTCAGGCTTACAAGAAAGCTAACAGTCACAAAGAGAAAAATCAAGATAAGGGAAATAATGGCTCTCAGAAAAAATTTGATGGAAAATCTGAATCCTTCAAGAAAGGAGGAGGAACATCAAATTCAAAGAAAGGGAAAGGCAACGACAAGAGTCACATTCAGTGCTATAACTGTGAGAAATGGGGACACTATGCTTCAGATTGTTGGTTCAAGAAAGGCAAAGAAAAGGGCCAAGACTCTGATGATGAAGCAAAACTTGTGCAAGAAAAGGTTGAAGACAAAGCTGTGACTTTCATGGCTGCATTATCAGAGGTAGAATCACAAGATAAAGTTGATGCTGAGACTTGGTTCTTAGACACAGGGTGTTCCAACCACATGACTGGTCATAAAAACTGGTTAGTGAAGTTCGATTCTGGAAAGAAAAGTAAAGTGAAGCTGGCCAATAGCAGTTCATTGCAGTCAGAAGGCATTGGTAACATGGTTATCAAGAGGAGCAATGGAAGCACTGCAGTAATTGAAGATGTGATGTTTGTACCAGGTATGGATTGTAATCTTCTGAGTGTTGGACAGCTAGCAGAAAAAGGTTTTTCAGTTATCATTAAGAAAGAGGAATTTGAACTTTATGATCCTGCAAATAACCTAATTCTGAGGACTCCTTTGGCCAAGAATAGAACTTTCAGAACTTTGATTCACACAAACACTGTTCAGTGTATGAAGGTAATAACAGATGAGAAGTTGAATTGGCTATGGCACCTGAGATTTGGACATTTGAATTTCAAATATCTGAATCAGCTAGGGAGCAAAGGAATGGTACTTGGCCTGCCTAAGATTGAAGCTTCAGAAAGAGTATGTGAAGGTTGCTTAGTTGGTAAACAACCTAGAAATGCTTTCAGCAAGAGTTTGCCTATGAGATCATCAAGTGTACTAGGTGTTGTGCATTCTGATGTGTGTGGTCCCTTTGATGTGAATTCACTTGGTGGTAATAGATATTTTGTTACCTTTGTTGATGAGTATAGCAGGAAGATGTGGATATACTTGATTCAAACCAAGGTTGCAGTATTTGATGTCTTCAGAAATTTTAAGGCATTAGTTGAAAATCAAAGTGGAAAAAAGATCATAGCTCTCAGAACAGATGGTGGAGGTGAGTATACTTCCAAGAAGTTTGAGTCATTTTGTGTTGAACAAGGTATAGAACATGAAGTCACAGCTCCCTATACACCTCAACACAATGGCTTAGCTGAAAGAAGGAACAGGACTATTCTTGATATGGCAAGGTGTATGGTGAAGCATAGGAACCTGCCTAAAGCTTTCTGGGGTGAAGCAGTTCACACTGCTGTGTATGTGTTGAACAGGTGTCCAACCAAGAAGCTGAAAGACAAAGTACCTGAGGAAGTGTGGAGTGGTAGAAAACCTAGTGTAAGTCACTTCAGAATTTTTGGTGCTTTATGTCACAAGCATGTGCCTGAAGCAAAAAGGAAGAAGCTTGATGACATAAGTGAAGTCATGATCTTGGTAGGATACCATGTCACAGGTGCTTACAAGCTGTATGATCCTGTCACAAAGAAAATGATCTACAGTAGAGATGTTGTAATTGATGAAGAGAAATCCTGGGATTGGATTGCTGGTTGCAGTTCAAGCAGAGCTCAATTGAATCCAATCATGAATGAAGAAGATAGTGATTCTAGTGATGAGAATGAAGCACCTGCAGCTGTGACTAGAGACAGGCTTGCCAGAACAAGGAACATTCCTGCTAGATTGCAGGATTGTGAAATTATTAATGATAATGAGGTAAATGCAGATGGTGACTTAGTTCATATTGCATTGATGGCTGGTTCTGAGCCTATCAATTACACAGAAGCCTTGAAACACAAGAAATGGAAGAAAGCTATGGAGGAGGAGTTGGCTTCAATTGAGAGAAATCAAACTTGGGAGTTAGTTAAACTTCCATCAGATAAGAAGACAATTGAAGTAAAATGGGTGTTCAAGCTGAAGCTAAATCCTGACAATTCTATAGCAAAATATAAGGCAAGGCTGGTGGCAAGAGGTTTTCTGCAGAGGGAAGGAATAGATTACTCAGAAATCTACTCACCTGTGGCAAGAATTGAGACTGTGAGACTTGTCATAGCTGTAGCTAATGCAAGGAAATGGCCTATGTTCCACATGGATGTTAAGTCAGCCTTTCTTAATGGTCCATTAGAAGAACTTGTTTTTGTAACTCAGCCACCTGGATTCATGATTGAAGAGAAGAAAGACATGGTCTACAGATTGAACAAAGCTCTATATGGTTTGAAACAAGCTCCAAGAGCTTGGAATAAAAGGATAGATGGATTTCTTGTGAAACAAGGTTTCAGGAAATGCAAGTCAGAATATGGAGTATATGTGCAGGAAGCAGCTTCAAGCATCATTCTGATATGTTTGTATGTTGATGATCTGCTAGTAACTGGAAGTGTCACAGCTGAGATAGAGAGATTCAAAGAAGTAATGAAAACTGAATTTGAGATGACAGATTTGGGAGAAGTGTCTTACTTCTTAGGATTTGAACTTCTGAAGAATGGTAAAGGTCTATTGTTGCATCAGAGGAGATATGCAGGAGAAATTCTGAAGAGGTTCAACATGACTGAGTGTACATATGCTGCAACTCCTATGGAGGTGAACTTGAAGTTAGAGAAGAATGAGACAGAAGAGACTGTGGATACTACAATTTTCAAGCAAATTGTAGGATCATTGAGATATCTTTGCAACAGCAGGCCAGATATATGCTTTGCAGTTGGGCTTGTAAGTAGATTCATGGATAAACCTAGAAGGTCACACATGAATGCAGCTAGAAGAATACTTAGGTATATAGCAGGCACAATGGAGTTTGGAATTCTTTTTCCAAAGTCAGTTCTGAAGGAGAAATTTGAGATTGTGTGCTACTCTGATGCCGATTGGTGTGGTGACAAAGTAGATAGAAGGAGTACTACTGGGTATTTCTTCAGATTTATGGAGGCTCCTGTTGCTTGGTGTTCTAAGAAACAACCAGTTGTTGCATTGTCTTCGTGTGAAGCTGAGTACATAGCAGGTGCATATGCAGCATGCCAAGCTTTGTGGATTGTGACTGTGTTGAAGGAGCTAGGAATTAAAGCAGAGAAACCTGTGGTTCTGCAGATTGATAACAAGTCTGCTATAAACTTAGCCAAGAATCCAGTTTTGCATGGTAGAAGCAAACACATAGAGGCTAGGTTTCATTTCTTGAGGGAGCAGGTGAATCAAGGTAGCTTAGATGTCAGGCATTGTGCAACAGATACTCAGGTTGCAGATGTTCTAACTAAGAGTTTGAAAACAGACAGGTTTTTGAAGCTCAGAAGTGAACTTGGTGTGTGTCAGGCGCGCGCGCCCAACATGGCAAGTTCTGAAGCAGTTCTGAAGGATTTCTGAAGGACAGACAATGATTTCTGAAGGACAGACAAGTTTGCAGTTCTGAAGAATTTCTGAAGGACAGACAAGGATTTCTGAAGGACAGACAAGTTTGCAGTTCTGAAGGATTTCTGAAGGACAGACAAGTTTGCAATTCTGAAGGATTTCTGAAAGACAGACAAGGTTACAGTTCTGAAGGATTTCTGAAGGGCAGACAAGTTTGCTTAGGCTTGAAGTTAAGGGAGCATGATGTTTTATAACTTCAATCCTATTAGACTTGGTTAGGTAGTTAGGAGGTGTTTACATAACTACCTTGAGTTAGTTAGTTATGGTTACTTGTGTTACAAGTAATGGATGTGTTAGGAGTTTTCCTTATAAATAAGCATGTGCCTCATGCATTGAAAAACACAACTTATTCTCTATTTTTCTTATCAATAAATCTTAACACTTTCCTCCTAGTTTTCTCTCTAGTTCTTACTTGTTATCTTCTTCCTCTTATCTTGGATTACCCTAACAGTTAGATGCCTTAAACATGTAATTAACCCAATTTGAGAAGACTTTAGGGGCAATATTTTTCACCGTTATTGATAAAGGTGATCCGAACCAAACATGACGAGCCCATTCACAATCAAGTAGGTTGTGGTCTATAGTTTGAGTAGCTTTGTTGCATCGAGAGCAGAAAGTGTCACAAAGAATACCTCTAGCGAGAAGTTTCTCTTTAACGGGGATGACATTGTGGAGGATTCTCCACATTAAGTGAATTTGCTTTGGAGGTAAATTCATCTTCCACATCTTTCCCCAATTAAAATTATCAATTTTGTGACACTATAAGTAGTAAATTGTGTTTCATTTTATACTTTAAATAACGAATTGTGTTTTGATTCGTATTATAAGTAGTAAATTGTATTTCAATTCACAATCTAAATAGTAAATGACAATATTATTTATTCAAATCCAATATTTGCAACCTCTTAAATAAAAAATATTATGAAAAAAAAAACTCAATTCACTTTTTAGTTTTTAGAACACGAACTCTAATCTGTAATGTATTTCATTTGCGATAATGTATTCAAATAAGTACTCATTATTATTAAAAACAAAACAAGTGGGGTCAGCCGCCCCATTGTTTACTTCGTGCATCTGTTCCTATCTCTTTCTTTTTTTTGATAAACTGTTCCTATCTCTTTCACTTGAAACTCAAACAAATTCCCAATACTAAATGTTAGTAATAATTTCTTTGGCAAAAAAAAATGTTAGTAATAATTTTAATTTTTTTCAAATAGGAGTAAACTTACACAACTTTTAAATATTTCCTTGATTGCCACTCTTTTTAATTTATTTATTTTTAGCTTAAATAAGTTTCTAAATCTAAATTTTAATTTCTAAAAATAAAAATAGAACATTTTATTCCTCTCAAAATTTTCCATTTCATTTTTTTTCTTGATAGACATAATTTTAACATGTGTTTTGACACTTTTTTTTTACAATAATGTGTTTTGACACTTAAACATGATATGTACATACAAATATCTGATATATAGTATAAACATAACATAGACACATCTTAAATATAAAAGAACCATAAATTATAAAAGGGTTGTTAGGAATAAAAAAATGAAACCAAAATTTCCGAAAGACAAAAATATGTTATTTTTCGTTTCCAAAAGTAAATTAAAATTCATTATATTTTTTTTTTAAAAAACTTACTCTTTCTAAGTTATGTACTAGTTAGTATATTTCAATTTTACAACAATTCAGTGCACCGATATATATTTTTTAAATCCATATATGCATATACCAATTGTTAATTGGTTTAGTGGTGATTGACGCTGAACTTAGTAGGAAGGATTACGGTTCAATTTCCCGCAACTGCAATTGGGAAGCGGCTGAAACTAATCGATGCCAGGAAAATTTAAAGAGAAGAATTGCAAGAATAAATCTCCACCATTGTTTACATCCACCGCACCACCCATGATTTTCACTAAAAAATGAGATTAAATAACATCAACCTTTAAGATTTTGTCATGTGTTGATTCTTGTCTTTCCTATATAATTTTTTTTTTACTAAATAACAATCCTAAAAAAAAAAAACATACATGCCTATAATATAGGTTTTCCTACAATAGCATCGATAACTTAAGAATATTTATTCAACAACTAATGAGAACAAACCATATACACATTAAATAAAAAATTATTAAAAGTTAGCTGTAAATATTACATATATATGTATTTATGTGAATTGTTCTTATCGATTATTATGAATACATTTTTACTATTATTATGAAATTATGTCGTCACACCTAAATCAGTTTGGCTGCTTGGGCAACTATTGACCAAACCCAACCTAAATAGACACATAAAAAAAGACACCTACCATCAATTTTGCCTATATATCAAGCAAACAGCCATAACCAACATTTCTAAATAGCACCAATTTGATTTTCTAAATCATAATCTCCCACACCACAACACATATGGCAATTAACATAAATACTCTGCCAAATGATTGTGTTTCAAAAATTCTATCCTACACATCTCCAATAGACGTATGTAGATTCTCAATGGTGTCCTCAACTTTGTATTTAGCTGCTAACTCTGACTCAATCTGGAAAACCTTCTTACCCTCTGATTATGATGATATCCTCTCAAGAACAATCAATCCCTTCACTCTCCAATCTTGTTCTTCATATAAACATCTTTTCTACTCTCTTTGCCAACATCCCCTGCTCTTAGACAGGGGACGTATGGTAAGTATAATAATTTATCAGTTCCATGGTAAAAGTTTGACTTTATAATTCTGTATTTTTAACTAATATTAATTTATGCATTTACAACAATTTATTTATGATTTTTGTTTTTGTTTTGTGGTAATGATATGTAGAGCTTTAAATTGGATAAGTGTTCAGGTAAAAAATCTTATATTCTATCTGCAAGAGAATTATCAATAACATGGAGTAATGATCCAATGTATTGGAGTTGGAGACCAACGCCTGAATCAAGGTAAACTAAACAAGCTTAATTTCAGATTTAATTTCAACTCGTTTTTTTAAGCTGATCATGTGAGTAAATCCAAATGTAACTAAGATAAGGTTATGATTTCGATCATCAGCTTCGTTGTAAATGAATAATAGACACAATTATTTGGATGTCATTTACAAGGACTAAGATCGATGTGGTGATAAATTCATGCAATCATGCGGTCAGATGTCGATGACCATCTAAATTAATTAAGTACAATATATTTAATATTATTAAATAAATACATATAAAATATGCATTTTTTAGACTGGACAATTTTATCGGATTGCTATAAAATGATTATTAAAAAAACGATAGATCTAATTTATATTTCATTTAGACACACTCATAAAAATTACATATTATTTAATTATATTAAAAATACATATTTTTAATTCATTTCTTTTCTTAATGCAACAAAATACCATCTGTGAATATGGAAGACTTTCTGCTTATATTTTCTTTATATATATTTTTTTTCTACCTAACCTTATTTTTTTATAATATTTGTTCTATCTTTCTCAAGTATTTCTGTCCCCCCGTGCTTATCATGTCTATATTTAATTTAATTTTATCTTCAACTCATCAACTGTATATTTTTCATCTTTTTTTGTCTCTTCCTAGTACAGTAAATGCACTTATTAAAGTCAAAACGTGGGAGGAGGACAATTATTGTTTTAAAATATTTTAGATTACTTTTTACAAAAATAATTAACTCATGTCATTAAACAAAAATAGCACGATCTTGATACCGGAAGATGCAATTTCAACTATATGGTGATTTTAATAATTGAGATGTTTTATTTGAATATTAAAATAGAGTATACTGTATTAAACAGTATCTCGAGAAACACTTGTTAAGTATATTAAAAAAATCTTTTTAAAAAAAATATTAAAAAAAATAAAATTAATGTTGATAAAATAACTTTTTACATTTTTAAAATAATATTGAATGTCCAAGTTTTTAAATAGAACTTTCATACTAATATTCTTACTAGTGTCTTGAGAACATAATTTAGCATTTTAGATTAAAATATAAACATTATATTTATTTATGATCTCTACTTCTAACTTACATTTTTATTTTCTATAAGTTAAATGTACTTAAAATTTTTGCATAAATATTAAAGATTACAATTTTTTTATAAGTTAAGAACATTTAAACATACAAAATTATTGAGTAAATATTATAATTAAGTTGACACTCCTAAATACTACTCTAAATCTATATTTATAGTTCATGATAATATAAATAACGTATTACAATATTTGACATCAAAATTTTGTCGTAAAAATATCATTAAATTTCTCTTTTACTAATTTTACAGATTCGCAGAGGTGGCTGAGCTAAGAACAGTGAGCTGGTTAGAAATTAAAGGCAAAATAAGAACTAAAATTCTAACACCAAACACTTCATACATTGTTTATCTCATCACAAAGGTTTCTCATCGTGTATATGGACTTGATTATGCACCAGCTGAGGTATCAATTTCATTAGCCAACAACAAAGTGCAAAATGGTAAGGCATATTTGTACAATAAATATGAGGATACCTTATTATATGAGAACCAAAGGAAAATTGAAGGAAAAAATTTAATTATTGAAGATAATAATGAAAATGGAATTCGAGTTCCTTCCAAAAGAGATGATGGGTGGATGGAAATTGAATTGGGTGAGTTTTTTTGTGGTGAAGCTGATGAGGAGGTTGAGATGAGTGTTATGGAGGTTGGTTTTAGATTGAAGGGTGGTCTTGTTGTTGAAGGGATTGAAGTTAGACCTAAATAAACATGTTTGGCTATACTATAGCTAGAAGGATTTTTTTTTTGGTCAACACCAGAAGGATAATCAAAGGGTAAAGACAATTTTTTATTGCCAAGTATTTATGTGAATAAGAGTGTAGTATATAGTGAATTTTATGCAAAATTATATATTTTAAATTGTAGTTATAGTATATTTTATTCTAAGTTAATCATAATTTTTGGCGTAATTTCATGATATTATAAGGGCATACCAATTTAGTTCAGTTTTGATTGAATTATCAATTCGGTTTATATGAACTATAGACATGATTCAATTTGGTTTGGTTCAATTTTCTTTTTGAACCAAACCAGAAATCAAACTCGGGTTAATTTTAGTGACAAATAAATTTATTACTAGCCACACGTACGCCTGTAGATAAATTATGGTTAAAATTATCTTCGATTATATTGTTAAGCAAGGCATGCCAAGCTTGTTTAAAGCTAACCTATCAACATACACATTTCCTTCTCTATAGATATATGAGTGACTACAAAATTTATGTATCTTAAATTCATGTGACAGTTAAACCATCCGTTTCTTAAAGATCAAGGAATTATAGAAGAATTTTTTAAAAGTCAATGCTACTAAGGAAGAGTCAATCTCAATCCTAAGATTTATGCCCAATGCCTCTGGCCAACAATATTATCAATTTGCTCCAAGCACACCATATATTTCAGTAGAGAAAGTAGAAGAACCTATAACTAGTTCGGCAAAATAAGAAGAAACTTTGCATTTTATATCTTATACTTATTTTATTTTAAAATCACCGTTTAAACATACATAACCACCAAATACTTTATTCATATTGAATGTTGGTATAAAAAGTACATATTTTTTGAAGTTAATATTTATGATTTAACATAAATCCATACAATATTTTATAATATGTCGTAATTAAAAATTTAATTTAATTTTTTATGTCTTTTTAATAAATCAAAGAGCATATTAAAAGGCACATGGTATGCTAAATACGGTAGTAAATTCACATACAACAGCGAAATTCTAAATTTAAATCCGTACAAATACATCTAATTTGACAATATTAGTATTGTCAATTGGATTACAATTAATGAACAATTAAATTAAATTTCTACTAATTTGAGGTAATTAAGAAAACCATTATCTCCCTTCTAGTCGCAATAATCATCTTTCCTTTTAAAAAATAAAATTGCAGCAATTATACAACATGACATTAGGCCAAATGCACTAATGCAAGCTGCCTCTATCCATTTCCATGGACATCATTCATGTGTGTTCTTAGCAACCCATGTGCTGACAAGTGGATTAGAATATATATTAGTAATTAGGTGAGACCAGATTAATTAGAATATAGTAGTAATTAGCACAACACAATGTATATTTTCTCTTTATATGGTATACGTGTCGTTTAGATGAACTTACAAACAAGAACAAACAAAATTTCTAAAAGTTCGGATTATAATAGAATTATCTTGAGTAAAAATAAAAAGATTATCTTCAATAGTATTACAAACTACTTAATATTAAATATTTTTATAGTATTTTAAAATCTACAAATTGGATAGAACATGATTATCAAAAATACATGCCATAGTATCTTTTTAATAACATGTCATAGTATCTATATATAAAGGAATCGAAGTTTTTTTTGAATGACAAATTGTTAGTATATTTACAATGTAATCTTAGTTTTTCTTCTTGTCAGGATTTGAACTTTGGACTTCAACTCCCTAACTCTTAGCTCAACTAGCATAACCAATTGAGCTACATATCCCACCCACAAAAGATCGAAGTTGTGTGCATTCAGGCAAAAATGACGAAAGTGACCATATATGTCAAATGTAGATCGAATAAGCCAAAATTTAAATTCAAATTTTCTATTTATGAACAATTAAATTATATAGACTATCTGGTCTTGATTAGACGGTTAAAATGTACCAACTGCATACAATTTAACTGAAATGAATCTAAATCCACATACAAAAGATGTCTAAAATTAGGTGACTACTACCCCTTCATAATTTGGGATATTTACCCTTTCAACCAATAAGAACAAGTCACATAAGTGGATTTGTATATGGTCCCACAACTAACTTGTAACAAACTTATGAGAATCAATTACAAATAGTTTGTTCTCATATTGGTTAAAGATGTTGCTTCAGCCTCTGGGGAGTGGAACTTTGAAATGATTCAACACTTAGTCCCGAGTTTTATTGTCCAGAAAATGTATGCTATCGTCCCTCCAAATACAAGTCACGACGAAGATGTTATGGCTGGGAACAAATACATGAATGCATTAATCTTAATCTCACTAAGAAGTTTGGCATGAGATATGGTAATGATTGGAAGACAATATGGGCTACCACGTGTTATTTACTATGGCAGTGGCACCACAAAAGCATACATGACGCTGAGTTCGTGAGTCCAGAAAGACCATGGAAGGTCATAGAAGACTATGTCAGCACGTACAAAACCGGTACGAGGGCGGAAGAGCAGGTTGGACAACGACAAGTGCAACAATGGATGGATATTAGATGGCTAACACCCTCCCTGGGATGGTTTGTTTTGAACTATGATGGTGCGGCGAAAGTTAGTGATCGAAAAGCTGGTTGTGGTGGTGTGCTTCGGTGTGATAAAGGAAGTTGGATAAAAGGTTTTTCTAAGGCTCTTGGAGATACGACGGCCTATATGGCTGAGCTTTGGGGTATATATGAGGGGCTGCGCCTTGCTCAACAACGAGGAGTGATGAGATTGGAAGTAAGGACAGACTCCCAAGTTATTGCACACAACCTAAAAAACCATATCAAAGGAAATGTTATGGGAGGTGCTCTGGTAAAAAAATATTAGAAGCTTGTTGGAGGGATCTTGGGAAACTAAAATCATACATATATATATATAGAGAAGCAAATAGATGTGCGAATATGCTTACGAACATGGGTAGTGAAGGTATTAGTGGAATTGAATTTTATGTAAACCCTCCTATTATGGTGATGCAGATTGTCGAGGACGATGTTAGGGGTGTATCCTTCCCCGATTAGTTTCCGTGTAATCATTTTTTTTTGGCTTAGGCCCCGTTGAATACCAAAAAAAAAAACTTTCAAATTATGAAAGGTTAAAACAAAAAAACATGTATTAAACAATTAAATAGCTAAACTGACAAGGACTCTCATTAAACATAATAAAAACAAATTGTGTATCATTCATAAACAAACTCCAATATAGAATAATTAATTAGAGTATAATAATAATAATAATAATAATAATAATATACTTAATTAGAGTATAATAATAATAATAATAATAATAATAATAATAATAATAATAATAATAATAATAATAATAATAATAATAATATATGTAAATAAATAAATGAGTACAAAATGGTTTTAAAATTATATCATATTATTTTATAAAATATTTTTTGTTAGAGGTTGATTGATCTACTTGTATGACATGTTCTGAGAATGATTTTCCATCCGATATATATATATATATATTATTTCATCTATATATACTATTATTGTTAAAACTTGCAATCATGTTTGAAATGAGGAAGGTTTTTAATTTCTCATTTAAATAAAATTAGGAATTTACAATCTTTACATTATTATTACATTGGGATTTGATACATGATATGATTGAAATTGAAATGTGCTACTATTATAATTCTAAAACAATATCAATTCAAAAGGACTTTAAATTATTTCTCTTTTTAATTTGTAGTGTACAGATAAACCACCACTCATAAACAAAAAATCATAAAAAAGAGGCATTAACTTACGTCAAATGCAAACCTATCAATCTCTTGCAAAAATAAGTACATCCTCTTTCGAAGAATTAATGAATGGTATCAAAATGATATAATGGATCACCAAAATAAAAATTAGTGATTAATTATGAATGCTCTTTGTAAGCACACACCATGAAGATCACCATTTAAGCACGGTCTTTTTGTGCTTTTGGTGTTCAGGAATACCGGAAAAGTAAGGAATTCCAGTTTTCTCGATCCAGTCACCACCATGGAAGAACTTAGATGGTGCAAACCAATGTGCTGCCTTGGAATTGAGGTTCCAAATTCCAGGCCATTTCACACGCTTTGATTTGTCTGAACCGGGGCCATAGTTATGGTACTCAGCATAAAAGCAAGTGTCCGTGTTGGTAGGACCAAATTCTGTTTGCCATGGCAAATAACCATCGGGTTGAATCAAATCATCGATGAAGGTATCCATAATGATAGTCCTTGAGAAGTTCTTCCATGGACGGGCTAAGTAGGCCTTGTTGTCAAACCTGACCGGGTAAAACTCAGGGTCGGAAACAATGGAGCCTCCTTGGATGATTATTCCTGATGGTTGAAATTTTTCTTTCCTTCCTTGTGCGGTCACGATGCATTGTTGGTTTGCCATAGGCTTACGGACCACAAATTTGCAGTTTTGAAAAACGGATAAAGCATTACCAAAGATGAAGTCAATGGTACCTGAAATGGTGCAATCACGGTAGAATTGACGCATGGTATGTGCATAAAGTGTGTCTTGATATCCATCCATTGAGCAATTGAAGAAGATGGACTTATCTCCTTGAACCCTTAGTGCCACAGCTTGATGTTTATGTGGACCAGCTGAGTTCTCAAAACCCATGTTAATGGCAGTAAAGTGATCTCCTTGAATAGCTACAACAATATGCATAAATATTTCATCAATATATAATTTATATATCAACATTGAAAGGAAATAAATAACACATTTGTTTAAGCCTTAAAAAAATTATTTTGTTTTAAAAAAAATCGATCTGAAACAAACGCAGACAAAAAAAGAAAAGAAAAAAGGGAATGTAGTAGTATTTGTTTAATTAGGCTCTACATATATGCATGACTTAAAAGAGACATACCAACGGTGGCGGTTTTGTAGGTGTTAATTCCATCGATAAAGTTTCTGTTGCCGGTGATTACTGACTTCTTACCACCTTCACCAACAAACACCACATTGATCATATGCTTGGTAACTTCAACATACTCTGCGTAAACACCCGCCTTAATGTAGATCACAAATGGTTTTTTGCTCTTTTCAGGAACCTTTGTCAATGCTTCATTGATGCTCTTAAAATCACCGCTACCATCTAAAGCTACGGTAACATCAGGCTTGTGTTTGGATGGGTTTGTTTTTTCATCAAGGAGCATGCGATGATCAACCCAAGATGGAGTCTTAGAATCATCAAGGAGACGACGCCCCCCAAGAACTTTGCTGACATTCCAATCAGAGACAGTGTCTGCAAAATCAGAAATGATGGCAAGTGCATTGCTACCCATGTGCATGCTTGATGTTAATAACTCCTTCATCTTCTTACCAGCATCAGTAGTAGTGTTCTCGAACCCATCAACGCATGTATCCATGTATGTAACAGCACCATTGAGCCAAACCTTCACATTCATGAGAAATTTGTCAAGATCTTGAAGATGAAACTCACCCATTCCATCAAGTGACCGTGTGAATTCACCGATGGAGAGATCCATAAGTTGCTTGCAAGTATCAAGTGCATCCTTGGATCTAGGATCCTTTTCAACCTCATGCATTAGATCAGTTTCTTTGAGTTTTTCACCAATTTTTTGTATGGTAACATTGAATGCTATTTTAATAAGTTCTTTTGGGTCGGTAACATTGCCGGCCTTCGCTTCTGAGGTGAGGGCATCCTCACATTCCTTCTTGTATTCGGCGGGATGACAAATGGTTTGTACTGCTTTCATTGAGGAAGCAACATGATTTCTCCTATTGTCTTCTATATCGTCTTCTGGACCATTTTGGTTTCGGTTGACGCCAACTGTGACAGCAACAACCATAGCCACTAATAATAATGAAGATACGCCAATTATGGCGACTCTTCTTCCTTTTTGTGCATTTTCTCCTGACATTGTCTATGAGGAAATGCACATACAACAAAATGAAGAAGAGAAAATTGGTTTGTGAGGATAGCCGCGTTGCAACATGCAATGTTGATGGTTATTTATATTCATAAATATGAATTCAAACTTGGTGTTTCTATTCGTTCCTATAATTGGTAAAACACAAAAGCCACACAATAATATGTTTAGCAAAAATGGCTTGTTACTAAAAAAGTATCATGCTTGACTTTGTTTTTTACCTTTCTTATATTTATAGGCTAGCTAACTGGGGTGGTTCCTTTTCATTTTTAAAAAAATAGCTACTAGTTCCTTTTCTTAAAAAAAAAAGAACATGATTGCGTCTATCTAAACATTATTACAATGTGTATTTATTTTCACTTTGTGATATACGTGTCATTTAGAGAAACTTACAAACAAAAAAAAAAAAAAAATTCTTAAAAGTTCATATTATAATAGGATAATCTTAAGTAAAAATAAAAAATTATCTTTAACAATATTGAAAATTACTTTTTTTTAAGGAAAAATACTTATAACATATTATTGATTAAAATGTGTTTATTACAATGGAGTATTTCAACCATAATCTGGGGACTAGCTATACATGAGGCCGCCTTAGCTAATTTATGAGCCACCTCATTTGCTTGTCGCCGAACAAACTCAACACTAGAATTATTATAACAAGTAAAAATGAGCCTCTACAATGTGACATAATATCCCCTAGCTCTGTGTCTTCAATCTTATTGGAGTGAAATTTCTCGACAATAACCTCTGAATCGAGCTCAAAATCCACATGATTCAAGTTTAGTTCGTGCACCCACTTAAAAGTGGAAATCGAGAGCTTCGTCAATCTTCACATCGCATAATGGAGTGAATTGCTCATATTTTGCCAAAACATAGGCACCAAACTCTTCTCTACAATATCGCACATATTAAAGTAACTATTTATTAAAAAAACATCAATTATTTATTAAAAAGTCATACATTTAAGAGAAATGCTAATATAGGCACAAATCCAAGAAAAAATATTTTAGGCACACACACATGATTACAATAATTTAAAGAAAAAATAATTCAATGATGTGACAATATTAATTTTGATTTAATTTTTTTAGAATTGTGAGTGTGTGTGTCTAAATAATTTTTTCTTGGGTTTGTACCCAAGTAAAAATTCCTCTACATTTAATAAAAAATACACAAATTTTCATATATACTTACCATTTTAAACTTATTAACATATGCAAGTTTGCACATGATATAAAAATTCATTTACTAATTCTACTATCTTATTTTGTTTTTAGCTCACATTTATATGAGGCCCTATACCATGATCCATGTGGCACATAGATAGGAGCCGCCCCTTAACTCATCATTAAATCACATTTCAACAAAAAAAGTAATATATCAATATCACATCATGTTTCATTTGATTAAATAGTAAAAAGTATTACTAATTCAAACATTATTTATGAATCTACCAAAATTACATCAGCCCTATACCGGTAAACATCTAAATAAGGGATTCGAATTTTCTTCAATTTTTTCTCTCATGTTCTCTTTCATTTTCTTAATCTAATGGTTAGTAATCCACTAAGAGCAAAAAAACACTTAAGTGAAGAGAGAAAAAAATTGAATAAATGACTAAGATGGTTGCACATGGATTTGGATTAACGGTAGTCCCAAAATACTTACAGTCACTGCAGTTAGATTATATTAATAGTTGGATTCATCCTAAGATTATAAAGATGCCACGTCTCCCTTTCTCAAATTGAAACAGCAGCTCCAGCCCATTCTCTATAATGATAAACTTTTGGAGTGTTATCTTTCCTTTTGATCTTATTAACTTCGAACAAGTATCCATTTTTAAAAGTGTTTAAGGTAAATCAAATGCTTGGACAAAATGTGAAATTTGTTATGGAAATGTTACTTGCAAATGAAAGTCATAAATTGTGATGAACTTTTTTGTGAAAAACAATCACTAGTTATCAATTTGATATATACAAGAGATTTAATCACAACTCCCTTTTTTTAAACCCCAAATTAACTTGTAATTTTGTTTGTTTCATTTTATTAAACCCCATATTAAGTTGTAATTTTGTTTGTTTCATTTTAATTTGATATCAATTAAACTAATTTGCTGGATGTTGTGCTGTTATGGCATTATAAAAGACGGGAGCCGCAACAGACGTGGCAATTTAACAAACATTTGATTAGAGTAATGGTTAATATGCTCTTGACCGTAGTGACCGCAGATAATTTGCAACTGCAGTAAATCCATATCTGTTGCACATGACCAAACATGAGAAATTTTTTTGGAGAGAATCCAAATCTCTAAATAAGTAGTGAAAAATTCACCTAATAAAAAACCTAAAAATAAATAACCCTTTCTCAACACATCAATGGTGATGAACGGCTTCCTACTACCTTTGCCGTTGTTGGATCTTACAATGACAATCGCAAATTGTAACGGAAGAGCTATGTCGCGAGCCCACTCAACCAAAGCCTCTTTGTTTTCAAAAGTTCTATCCGTCACAAAATGAGACCTTGTATCCATTCTTATTGGCAAAACTTAGGCTCCGCCACTACTATTTCTCTACACTCGTCCGAAGGTTTAGCTTCATCGGCCATAACTACAATAAATGACAACGAAAATATAATAAGGCATTTGAGTCCATCCATAATTAAGGTTACTACAAAGCAAGCACGGTCACTAAATAAGGCAATAACGGAAAAATAAGTTCAATTCCTAAACAAACCAATCATACAAACTATAATTCATCCATTTTCATCAAGTTACAAAGAGCACTGCAACCTGATTCATGTTTCGCAAAAGTTCGGTACGCATGTATCGAGCTTTTACTCTTCATATTTCGCAAAGGTTCGGTACGCGTCTACCGAGTTTTTCAAATAGTTCGGTAGACGTCTACCGAGCGATTGTGTGTCAGAAACCTACGAAACTAGCATGTAGGTATGTGTGAAAAAAACGGTGAGAGTTAAATTTTACCTTGTTTTTGAGCTTCTAATGCGTGTAGAAACAGTTAGCCAAACTTCCAATGTTGATTTCAACCCACAAATGGACATAATCGCGCAAGAAACACGTATGGAGATTTTGATTGTGTGTTTGTGAAGAAGAAGAAATGAGGAAGAAAACTGATGAGTCTGGTTTATAAACATAAAGTTCGATATACGTCTACCGACCTCCAATGCGCTCGGTACGCGTATATCGAACTTCCAAAAACCTCGGTACGCATCCACCGAGCTTTTCGTTTCAAATTTTTAAAAAGGTAAGGAGCAAAGTTGGATTTAAGGGGGTGAAAATGAATAGCGGGGGGTGGGAAGAGAAATCTTCATGAGGCAATGAGATATATAATATGATCCTTACATGTGTCCAAACAAAACCCACCATAAACTAGAGTCGAGAAACACTTGGTTAGGCACGACACCAAATAAGAGGTGTTGGGCACACACACAAATTTTAAAAAAATTTAAAGATAAAATAATTAATTAATGTTAGATGATGTGATTAAATTATTTAATATTTATTTTTTCTCTTTCATGTGTGTGTGTCTAAATGTAATTTATTTGAGGTTGTGCCCAAATAAAAATTGGGCACTAGAGTCGCATCCTTGTCTTCCCTTAATTATTCTCTTTGTTACAAAAAATCCAAATTCCAACAAAACAACACACCTTGAGTCATTGTTGCATTAATTCATTTCGACACTTCCAATTATTACTAAGATTTTCACATTAATTAATTCAAAAAAAAAAAAACACAACAAAACAACGACGTTTCTTTCTCTTTCGTTCATTCACTCAGTACCAAAAAAAATGAGCTGAAAACTCTCCACTATACCAAAAAAAAAAAAAACCATGTCGGAAAATTCCGAAATATCTTTAAGCACATCGTCGAGAAGTCTCGGCGAGACACCGGAAATCGCCGCCATAAATTTCGGAATCGATATCGTATCAGCAGCGAAACGTAACATAACGTTTTTAAAAAGCGTTGCAGATTCTCCATGGCTTCATAACACAAACATTAAAGTTGAAGCTATTCGAAGATACCGTGATTTATGGATGCCGTTGATCTCTGATCTAACGGTGCAGAACTCTTGTCTTCCAATGATTCTTCCTCCGTTTGATGTTGAGTGGATTTGGTTCTGTCATAGTTTGAATCCCGGAAGTTATAGAGAGTATTGTGAGAGAAGATTCTCGAAAGTTGTTGGTAGAGCGGTTATTTATGATGAAGAGAATAGAGAATATGCTTTGATGAGATGTAGAGAGATTTGGATGAGTAAATATCCTTTTGAGTCGTTTGAGAATGAAGAAAGTTCTGATTCGCAGGATTCTGATGATCTTGTGGTTGATCAGAAGAATGATGGTGTTTTTAAGGAAGTTGAGAAGCATAGGTTGTTGTTGTGTTCGATGTTTATGGAACCATATAGGTCTGAGTTGGTTTACTTGATAGCTGCAAGACAGAGATATAAAGCTTTTTTGTTTATGATTCAAAGGTTGGGTTCTCAATCATGTTCGAGTTTGGTTCCTACTTCGGATATTTTGTTGATGTGGGTGACCCATCAGGTTTGTCTTTAATAAGCTTTGTTACATTTAGGCTGTGTTTGGATAAACCACTTGTAAGAGTTCTACATCACTTGCGAGATGACCTGAATATATATTTATAAAGTAGTGACAATATTCACCTTACAAGCGTTGGACCTATTCCACAATCCGTTGGACCACCTGCTATCAGGTTTCTAATCGGACCACCTACCATTTATATCCATGCAAGTTTTGTAGCATTGAGTTAGACTCAACTATCAATTTTAAGAGAACTTAATTCTTATAGTAGAAGTGTTTATTATGTAAGTGGTTGTATATAAACTATTTCTATGACAAAGTATAAACTACAAAATAAAGTTGATCTATTTTTATGTAAGCTATAAGCTGCTTTCACAAGCTATACTAGATAGCTTATGGAAATAAGCTAGAATCCGTTTATGGACATGTCATAAGTTGTTTCCATAAGTTCTCTCAAACAATCTCACAGGTAATTATGCTAGTAGATAAGATCAAATGAATCAATTCACACTGACATTAATTTGACTTTAAGTCCATGAGTCTAGGCACAAGTAGAGCCAAGCTTCTTTATGTAGAGATCAAATTGTTTCCGACTTGAGGAGGATTTGATTCTCTTCATAGATATCCTTCCCTCTAAAAACTTGACAATCTTTTGCTGCATAGTTGCATATGTACCACCAGAATTTGATTTCTTCCGTTAGCACATTCTCGAAGTTTCCATTTCCTGACTTTATTATGTTAATATCCTCTTTTTTTTTCCTTAATGGAGTAGAGCTACCCAACGGTGTATATGGAAGATTTGAAAGCATTGGCCCTAGAGAGTGATATTCAGAAGGTTGCAAGTATTTCTGAACCTGTGAAGGAAAAGGATTTTGAAGAAACCAAGAAATTATGGGATAGGGCATTCAATCAACCTTACGAGAAAGCTGGCGGAGAAGTGCCTTTGACATTAGAAGGTGTTATCTCAAACAAGTGCCCCATCTCCTGGGAAGAATCAGATACAGATGTCAATACAAAATATAAGTCCTTGCTTCCAAGATTTTTACTTGAGGTTAGTTTCAAACTCTCGCTCCGCTCTATCGACATGTCCACTTATTAGTAACTATGAGTCATACTCAACATTAATGTAAGAGTGGTGGTGTTGCAACTATAGATAACACATCTCAAACAATCTGTATTAAAAACATCGTGGACATATAATGAGAGTATTGCAAAACAATGAAGTGGACGTAATTTTAAAAATGCAGGTTTGTGTGTTTGTGAGGCCTAAGCCAAGAATACAGGCATCACAGAAGGATACAAATCGTGATTTCCTACGCCTCCAAATGATCAGGTGTCATAGTGAGCTAAAGCTAGATGAAACCATTTCAAATTTCCCCTTTGAATCATGGAAAAAAGCCTGGCATCTTTACTGCGAGTTTGGGACTAAGGGAGTTATGCTCGAATATCGTCGTCATGGTGGTGGTAACTGTCTAAAACGAAGTAGCCGGCAAGACACTGTTTCATTCCGTTGGAACGATTTATTGAGATCAGATTCTCTAACATTGGAAAAGGAAGTTAGTCAACAGGTGAATGTCGTTGTGTCAATAACGCCACCGGTTCAGGCATCATACTTGTTGAAATGTGTGCCTGATCGTGTCACAGATGATTCAGGGGCGATGATATCTGATGTGTTTCTGAAGATGAACAGCTATCACCCACAAGAAGGACGATGGTTGTCTCGCACAGTCCTTGATCATGCAGGGAGGGTGTGTTTTGTTATTAGAATTAGGTAAACTTCCAAAACTGTATCTATACATTCAGGGGCGATACATTCTGTGCTTACACATCGACAAATATTTAAATTGTAGGGTAGGAGGAGGATTTTGGAGAAGAGGAGGTGAAACTCCTTCGGCTGTAAAATGGGAAGATAGGATTATCGAGATACGTGAAGGATCTTGGTCTTATGTAGCTGGTTCCATCGGTAGAGCCCCTGGTATGTTTTATATAAATGTTACTTAAGTTTATGCATTATAAATGTGAATAATTTTTAAACTACTGCTCGAAAACTATATTGATCTCATATCTATTTCCTTCATTGTTGATATAGTCCTGATTCCAAAAATTTCAGAACTTAGCTGAATTGGTCTCATGCAAATTTTAAATACTTTCTTGTTTTTTGTTTCTGTCTAGTACAGAGAAGGTTGTGGCCACTGCGACACCAAAGGAACATGCAGAACAATGTAAAGCGGCATGGTTGTTTTCAACAGGAGACGAACTGAGTATACAGTGGGATTCATCGCTATCAGTATCGAGTCTCACCTTTAGTTTGACAAATCAAACATCTCCACCAGAATTATCGGTAGAGTGGAAACATCCCTAAATATATACTTTTATAGATAATATATTTTTTTTCTTCATAAGTTGGTTTAAGTTGTAATCATGAATATGATGAATTGCAGGTGAAGTTATTGAAAGGGAGGCAAATGCAATATCAAGTGAAGAAAACAAAGTCAAAGAACAAAAATGAAGAAACGAAAAGTGAATTAGAGGAGGGCGAGGAAGGTTTTCTAACACTTGTACGTTTTACCGAAGATAACCCTAATGGAAAAGCAACAGCTCTACTAAATTGGAGGCTACTGGTTGTCGAAGTATTACCGGAAGAAGACACAACACTAATGCTTCTCCTTTGCATTTCAATATTGAAAAGTGTATCCGAAATGAAAAAACACGATGTGGGAGGCTTGTTGGTGAGGAGAAGATTAAAACAAGCAAATTTTGGTACTAAGGATTGGGGTTCTGTGATACTTGATCCATCTTCATTTGGCGATTCGCCTTATGTTCAACCTTGGTATTGGAATGCTGGACTTGTGATGGCATTTGATGAAGGAGAGCAACTCAAAAGGCAGCCAGTATTAAGTCATTCTGCAGTGGAAGGCAGTGACAAGTTATACAAGAATGGGATTATAAGTTAAGCCTTTTTCCTCTCTCCCAACTTTTGCTTGATTGTTGATATTTTTGCTTTTTTTGAGTTGTTCATATTTTTAGGGAATTCAAATTTCTGAGTCCTGAAGTTTGTTTGGAACACACCATAAATTTAAAATAAAAAAAATTGTGTTAGAGAATGAAATTGTGGATGGGTTTGATTGTGAGTATTCTTGTAACAGTGGTTGTATCTATCTATGTATGTGTGGGTACAAAATTTATTCAAATTCAATTGAGTCACAAAAATGTACTTTTATGTAATTTTATATGTTAACTTTAATAACCGTGGGAATTCCAATCCTCGGTTTTTAACTCTAATATCTACTATGTATCATAACTACGATGCCAACAAGTGACAAAAGACGAGTCTTCAGCTATTCACTTTTAAATTTTAATCGATGATGAGTATGTAACTGGTTTCGGACTGGATCAAAGTCTATCTAAAATGAACTTCACTACGAGAGTCTATACAATATATGATGTAGCACCAACATTCGTGCATGACCCCCTCAATAATCTGCATTACAATTTGATGAAGGTCAAATGGTGATTTTCCTATCACGGCACAACGCTCTCTGAGTTGTATACTCATTTCTCCTTGAAACCCTTGCTATAAAAAGGCAATGGTACCAAAGAGAAAGGACACATTATTCTAACTGCTTCTCATTCATTGTGTTAACTGTTCGCAATTTGCCTGTACAACACCTCTTACTGAGGAGCTCTGGCACCGTCCTCTGTTGCACATCCACAACTCCGACCTTGAATCACAGCTCAACGCGAATGCATCTCACATTGGTCGGATAAATATATTGGCATTCAAAACATGTTGAAGGATGAATGAAGGAGGGTTTTTTTATTAGGATTTGGGGGCAAAAGCAAATTTAAGTTTTCTTCTAATACTATTATTAAGTAGTTTTGAAATTACCTAAAGAAGAACATAGGTGGCAGTTCACCAAAAAGAAAAAAAGAAAATAGGTGGTGGACAACTATATATATAGACCTAAGACTATGGTGATCGTTGTTCTCCCCTTCATTGTTCATACAAAATAATATACTAAAAAAAATATCTTTCGATAAAATTTACACTATTTGAAGATATTTTTCGATAAAAATTACACTACCAAAATATATCTTTTGATAGGAATTGTCTACCAAAAAAATCTTCCGATGCACGAAGAATTCTGAGCAATTCATATGGAAGTGTCTAAAATTATAATGCTTGAAGATGCAAAATTGCAGTTAAACCTCATAATATGTTAATTATTAATTTATTAGATTAGATGTCTCTTGTCAAAGAAACTGGCATGTCACAAGGTCGTCCTTAAAGTGAATGAGTTCTAGCCACGATGAAACATGAACATAAAACATGCCTTCCATTAGCTCAAGGCTTCTACAAAAATTATGTGGTTGCTTATGTGTTTGTGAACAATGAAGATGAAGATAAACAGAATATAAAAACAGAACGTGGGCGTTGTGGAAGTATAGAATAGCTATCATGGATTCACAGTTTTTCAAAGAACATCAAACTAGCCAACTAGGTATATCCATTTTCTTATACATCTTTTCTCGCGCGTCTTACGTCTTTTTCATTTTTCTCTTTCGCTGGTTAAGTAGCAGATGTCGTAAGAATAAAAAAAATTGTAAATCTCGTCCGCTACTTAAGTAGTGAACGTTATAAACATAAAATCTGATAGAATGTTTTTAGAGGGTGTCGGCTACTTAAGTAGTGGATAGAGGTATTTTGATAAATTCGTAAGATGCGCGATAAAAAGGGTAGGGTGGCAAAAGTAAATTTCGTAAAAAAATAAATAGTTTATTTAATGTGAACCATAGACCACATAGCATAAACATACCAAAATGGATCAAGATTTGGTGCAATAGCTTTTGACACAGTTTCCACACTGTTTGAAATCTGGACCATTGATCATAAATCAGACAGTATAAATTGATTCTGTTATAAAATCATTTAAAATGATCTCGACCGTACAGTATAGATCGGACAATCATGATGCAAAACCGCGTGAAAATTGTGGGAAAAAGTACAGCAAGATGTATGTTTCCAGTCTTGCTAGGTAAATTTAATCACTACAATAACACTATTAAATTAATTAATACACCGTTTATTTGTCCCTCTCAACCAGATTTTGAACTCTACGGCTTTGTTTGGATTGATGGAATAGAACGGAGCGGAACGGAATGGAACACAATGGAATGGAATGAAACGGAGTGGAATGGAACCGAAATTTCATTCCATTGTTTGGCTATCTTATATTGTGACAAAATAATATTTTGATTTCATTATTTAGAAGTGGACAAAATAGAACAAATAATGAAAATAGGGATAAACATGTAATATTAAAATGATGAAGTCTCATTCCATTGCATACACCCCAATTTGGGGGGAAAGAAAATTAGAAGATTGGATGGTATGGGATGGAATGGGTACCATTGTGTTCCATTCCACTCCATTCATTTTTTGTAAATCCAAACAATGGAATCTAATTAGTTACCACTCCATTCCACTCCATTCCATCACATACCACCAATCCAAACATAGCCTACATAAATAGTTAATTTAATACAACAAAACAGTATATAAATATGCAATATCCTATGTTAAAAGCCACACACAAACCATCTACCATTTTGTCATATCCACTAAACTTAACATGAAAACATCATCAACTTTATACACTCTTGTTTCCTGCATTATTATTCTCTTCTTCTTCTTCTCTCCCTCTCTAGCATCTCTTCTTAATCCCTCCCCAAATACCACATGCAACATTACACCTTACCCATCTTTTTGTACAACTACTCTTCCTCCTAACAATTTATCCATACATGATCAAACCCTTTTCTTCATTCAACAATCTTTATCAATTACTAATACCATTTTTCAATTAATCTCTTCTTATATTAACCAATCCAACATTCCATATTCCACTTTACTTGTTCTTCAAGACTGTCTTGATCTTTCTGAATTAAACATTGATTTCTTGTCCAATGTTCTCCATGCGATAGAAAGTTTAGAAACCAGTACTAATACTACTACTACTACAATGAGTAGTAATCAAGCTTATGATTTGCAAACCTTGCTTAGTGCTGTTTTAACTAATCATCAAACATGTTTAGATGGTTTTAATGAGGTTAATCCTTATCCAAAAATTAGCACTACTTTATCAAACCCTCTTTCTGATGGGACCAAATTTTATAGGATATCGCTTTCTTTTTTCGTTCAATATCGGGTTAATACTGTGGTTGGAAGACTAACAGAAAAAGCAATTACAATGAATAATAGAAAATTGTTACAGACCAGTGTTGATAATGTGATTGTGAGACAAAAAGTGATTGTTAACCCTGATGGATCTGGAGATTTTGTGACAATAAATGAAGCTGTGGATGCTGCACCTAACAAATCAGGCACCAACAATGGTTATCATGTAATTTATGTTGTTGCTGGTATTTATAATGAGTATGTGTCTATTGCTAAGAGTAAAGAGAATCTAATGATTGTCGGAGATGGTATCGGTCGGACTGTGATTACCGGTAATCGTAGCGTGGTTGATGGTTGGACTACTTTGAAGGTTGAAAAACACACAAGAAGGGGGGGGGTTGAATTGTGTTAAGACTTTTTCAAAGTTAAAACAAATTGCAGCGGATAAAGTATAACACACACAATATATGAGGATAGGGATAGAGAGATGCTCAGAATTTTTATACTGGTTCCTCCCACTAACAGGAGTAGTCCAGTCCTCTTGTCTTACACAAGAGATTTTACTATAATCACTCAGATTACAAATGCTCAAGCACTAAGCAAGAGACTTCCAATGCTCAAGCACAAAGCAAGAGACTTCTAATGCTCAAGCACAAAGCAAGAGACTTCCAATGCTCAAGCACAAAGCAAGAGACTTCCAATGCTCAAGCACAAAGCAAGAGACTTCCAATGCTCAAGCACAAAGCAAGAGACTTCCAATGCTCAAGCACAAAGCAAGAGACTTCCAATGCTCAAGCACAAAGCAAGAGACTTCCAACTGGTTTTACTGTTAATAAAGATAACAGATTAACACTTGATATACAATCAGAGGTGTTTACAAAATACAACGCAGTTACAAGACTAACTTAGAAAATTATCACAAAGTTTCTAAGTGTTTGATAGCTTCAGAATTTAACAGAGTTTCAGCACGTTCAGAAGCTTCAGTCTTGATTACATTTCTTCACAAATCTTCTTCCTTTTATAGATGATAAAATGAACGTTGAAGATTATAGCCGTTTGAAGAATTGAGACGCTCCTTTGTATAGATCAGTGAGCTTATTAGCTGTTCTGATTTGCAGTAGCTTAGGAGCTTAACGTTTACTACAAAATGAGAGATTCCTTTTGGCTTTTGATATTTGAACCTTGGTGAAAGCCAAATAAGGAAATAATCGTTTCTGAAGCCTGACTTGAAAAGGACCTTTCCATGGTCAAACCTTTTCATTCTTGATTTCTGCGTTTGGACTTAGTCAGGCACAGTCTTCAATAAAATTGTACTCTCAAGTGTAGCTTAACATTTATCTCTGATGAGCCTTCAGATAATAGCTTCAGAGCTTGACAGGCTCAGAATTACTTGCTTCAGATCTGGTAAGCTCAGAAGTAATTCCTTCAGAAATTATAAGGTTCAGATAATAAACTTCAGAGTTTCATAGGCTCAGAATTTCTTGCTTCAGATCTGGTGAGCTCAGAAGTAATTCCTTCAGAAATTCTAAGGTTCAGATAATAACTTCAGAGTTTCATAGGCTCAGAAATACTTGCTTCAGATCTGGTGAGCTCAGAAGTTCTTCAGATTTTGATAGGCTCAGAATTACTTGTTTCATATCTGGTGAGCTCAGATGTTGTTTGCTCAGAAGTAATTCCATCAGAAATTCTAATGTGCTTTTGTACGCAAGTTTTAACTTTTAATCCTGCACACTGAATTAAATTATTAGTACTCCAATTTAACTTTAAATACATTGTTATCATCAAAATCAATTAAGGAGATACAAAATCATAATTTTGTTCCAACAATCTCCCCCTTTTTGATGATGACAACTATATGTATTTAAAATCAATTGTTGTTGTTTTTATTTAACATCTTGACTTCAGGTTCTGAGGTTTGCAAGCTCCCCCTGAGTCTGATAAGCTTCAAAAGTTTATCAATGATAAATATAAAACAGTCTAAGAGTAATATTTAATGTCAAATATAATTTCATATATTCTACCTTCAGAATTAGAGGTTTGCAAGCTCTATTTCTTCAGATTGACAAATATAAGATATGGTTTGCAAGCGTATCTTATATTATATGAATTTATGTTGGACAAAATTTATTACTCCCCCTCATTAAAAGTTTAAAAGACTTTAATATAACTTAACAAGAGTAGAATTCAGAAAATGTGATCTTTAGAGCTTCAGAAATAATTTCACTGCCATAGGAAATGAAATAATATTTTCTCCCCCTTTGTCATTATCAAAAACGGGTCAGTCAAAGCACACGTTACAGGGTAGTAGATGCACACAGCAAACAACCACCAGCAGTAAATGCATTCAACGGTAAAGGTGGAGTGGTTTGAATGGATGAGGGGTTTGGTTCAGAAGTGGTTGGCTTAGGAGATGAAGTCTGAAGGGGTTCAGTTTGGGATTCAGCAGGGACTTCAGAATTTTGAACATTTGAGGGTTCAGATTGGTCTACGTCCATTGCTATTGGGGTAGACTCAGAATCTTTAATAGGAGATTTCTGAGGGGATTTAGGGGTGTCAGAAATGGTTATAGTGGAAGTTTCAAAATATTGGGGAAACAAGATAGTGACGTAATGAGGGCTTGGCAGTTACTTTTAATAAAATCATCATTAGCTCTCCTCCATTACCCAGCGTTTACTAGACATGATGGAAAGTTACACAGATAAGTAGTGTTTTCAGAAGCCAGCTGTCAGTTAGAGAAACTGAGCAGTCAACTAACACTTAGAGTAGGTATCTGAGTCACAAGAGATCATATTTAATAATAAATAATTCTGATTGCTTCAGATGAGAGAGTGCTTCAGAACCTATGTAATAGTTTCTGAGCCATCCAAACTTCTGAGGCCCTTCAGAACCAGTTTATTCATTCAGAGTTAACAGCATTCAGATATCATTCAGAAATAAAAACCATGTTCAGATTTTTCTTGATAAAATTGAAACGATCAATAGCAAGAGGTTTGGTAAAGATATCAGCCCATTGATGCTCAGTATCAATGAATTGAATCTCAATTACTCCCTTCTGAACATAATCTCTAATGAAGTGATGCTTGATCTCAATGTGTTTAGCTCGTGAATGCAAAATAGGATTCTTAGACAAACAGATAGCAGCAGTATTATCACAGAGAAGTGGTATACTACTTATCCTTATCTGATAATCCTCCAGCTGATGTTTCATCCAGAGCAATTGAGTGCAACACTTAGCAGCTGAGATGTACTCTGCTTCTGCTGTAGATAGAGCAATAGTTGCTTGTCTCTTACTAGCCCATGATATAAGGTTTTCACCTAGAAATTGACAGTTTCCACTAGTGGACTTCCGTTCAATTTTATCACCAGCATAGTCAGCATCACAGAATCCAATAAGCTGATAATCTAAGGATTTCTTATAAAGTAATCCAAGATTAGTGGTTCCTTTCAAATATCTAAAGATTCTCTTAACAGCAGTTAAATGAGACTCTCTAGGATCTGATTGAAATCTAGCACACAAGCATACACTGAACAAGATATCTGGTCTAGATGCAGTGAGATAAAGGAGGGAACCAATCATACCTCTGTATAATTTCTGATCTACTTTGCCTTCAGATTCTTCCTTCAGAAGACAGCTAGAGGGATGCATAGGAGTTGACATTGGTTTACAATCTTCAAGACCAAATTTCTTCAGTAAATCCTTTGTGTATTTGGTTTGATGCACATATACTCCTTCTTTTCTTTGATTGATTTGAATTCCCAAAAAGAATGTTAGTTCTCCCATCATACTCATTTCAAATTCATCCTGCATAAACTTAGAGAAATTCTTGCAAAGAGAAGCATTAGTTGAACCAAAGATAATATCATCAACATAAATCTGAACAATCAAAATATCAGTTTTTAAGATTTTTCTAAAAAGAGTGTTATCAACATGTCCTTTTTCAAAACCATTTTCTAGAAGAAATATACTTAACCTCTCATACCAAGCTCTTGGAGCTTGTTTCAAACCATACAGAGATTTCTTCAATTTGTAAACATGATCAGGACACTTTATATCTTCAAAGCCAGGAGGTTGTTTGACATAGACCTCTTCAGAAATTACTCCATTCAGAAATGCACTTTTTACATCCATTTGAAATAGAGTGATGTCATGATTAACTGCATAGGACAAGAGAAGTCTAATTGCCTCAAGTCTTGCTACTGGTGCAAAGGTTTCAGTGAAATCTATGCCTTCTTGCTGACTATAACCTTGTGCAACCAGTCTAGCTTTGTTTCTAACAACTTCTCCCTTTTCATTTGACTTGTTTCTGAATACCCATTTTGTTCCAATAATGTTCTTGTGTTTGGGTTTTGGTACCAGATCCCAAACATCATTTCTTTCAAATTGATTGAGTTCTTCTTGCATTGCAACAATCCACCCATCATCTGAGAGTGCTTCTTCTATGTTTGTGGGTTCAATTAATGAAATTAACCCAACTAGGGATTCATCCTCTTTGAAAGCAGATCTGGTCTTTCTTGGGCTATCCTTGTTACCAACAATTAGCTCTTCAGGATGAGATGATCTATACTTGAATTTACTTTTAGGTGGAGCAGGTATCTGAGAGGGTTCAGGTTCTGAAGGGTCTTCAGTTTCAAGGCCTTCAGAGATATCTTCATTTTGAGTCTCAGATGGATATACAACAATGGAGAGATCTTCACATTCAGAATTTGAGGATACTTGAAATTCTGCAAAATTCTCAGCTTGCTCTGACATATTATTGTCAGGCTCTTTATCATCAAATCTAACATGTATAGATTCTTCAACTGTGTGAGTTTCAGAATTATACAATCTGTATGCTTTTGAGCGTTCAGAGTAACCTATAAAGGTACCCTTATAAGCTCTAGCATTAAATTTCTTTCGATAGACCTTGTTGTCTAGAATATAACAAGTACATCCAAACTGATGAAAATAAGAAATATTTGGTTTTCTTCCTTTGAACAGTTCATAAGCAGTTTTGTTCAGAATAGGTCTGATGTAGATTCTATTCTGAACATAGCAAGCAGTACTCACGGCTTCTGCCCACAAGAACTTAGCTAGGTTAGACTCAAGCATCATGGTACGAGCCATTTCTTGCAAAGATCTATTCTTTCTTTCTACAACACCATTCTGCTGTGGTGTTCTAGGAGAAGAGAATTCATGGATTACTCCATGCTCTGAGCAGAAAGATTCGAAAGAATCATTTTCGAACTCTCCCCCATGGTCGCTTCTAACCTTCAGAATCCGAAGATCCTTTTCACTTTGTATTTGCGTGCAGAAGTCACTGAACACCACAAATGCTTCACTCTTAGAACGAAGGAATTTCACCCAAGTCCATCTACTGAAATCATCAACAATAACTAATCCATATTTCTTACCATTGATAGAGGCTGTCGAAACAGGACCAAACAGATCAATGTGAAGCAATTCTAAGGGTCTGGAAGTAGAGACAATGTTTTTAGACTTGAATGAAGTCTTAGCAAATTTTCCTTTTTGACATGAGCCACAAAGTGCATCTGAGTGATAATCAATGTCAGGCAAACCACTAACAAGCCTTTGTTTGCTAAGCTTAGAGATCAACCTCCAGTTAGCATGACCAAGACGCTTGTGCCATAGCCATTTCTCATCACTCAGAGACAAAAGACATATAATCTTTTGGTCAACCAAATCAGAAAAGTTTACTTTATAAACATTGCCAACTCTCATTCCCTTGAATACTACAGATTTGTCAGAGTCTTTTGATACAGTACATGATTCCTTATTAAATGTAACAACACACCCATTGTCACAAAATTGACTAATGCTCAATAGATTGTGTTTAAGTCCATCAACTAACCAAACATCTTTAATGGAAAGAGAAGAATTACCAACTGTACATGTACCAATGATCTTCCCTTTTTGTTTTCCTCCAAATCCCACAGAGCCTCCCTCTTTCAGAGTTAGGGTTTGGAACATATGCTTTTCTCCCGTCATATGTCGTGAGCAACCACTGTCCAGGTACCAGGGCTGCTGTTTTACCTTTCCTTGCATGAGCATCTGAAGCAAACATTATTTCAGATTTTGGTACCCATATTCTGATGGGTCCTTTAGAGTTAGTCTTCTGAATAGTATTCCTTCTTTGTTTTCTATGATCAACACAAGATCTAGAATTAATTAAGCTTTGACAAGAATGTTTAGGCTTAATTTGATTCTTGGATTTTGATCTGGAGTATATCACAGTTCCAAAGGTCAAGCAAGGATCTGAAGTAACTTTACCTTGATTTCTCAGAGGTTCAGATGACTTCTGAGCCTTAACTTGAGAACTTTTGGACTCAGAAATTTTAGGTTCAGAAGAACTTGGAACTTCTGAGTCTTTGGGTTCAGGTTCAGAACCTCCTTCAGAGTTGGATGACTTCAGATCAAGTGTACCACTTTTAACAAAGGTAGAGAATAATTCAGGTGGAGTATCATCCTCACTATATGATTTCAGAGGTTTATCCCAGTTCTTAAACCGAGAATAACCAATGCCTTCACCATAGTTGCGAGTCATATGATAAATCATGGAAGCCATTTTACTTCTATTGAAGGTACAACGAATAAATTCGTGAAGAGCATCTTCATGATCATCATTGAGCTTGTCTGCCAAGACATAGTTAGATTCAACATGACAAATACGAATGTTTAACGATTCATTTTCATCATAAAGAATCTTGGCATCCTTTTTCAATGATTCATGAACATTCTTCAGAATTTTGTGTTGACTTACCATACGAGTGTAATGTTTCACAGCAATCTTAAGAGAATCAATTAATTCAGATTTAGTCATGTTAGAGTATACCTCATTTTCATCATCTGAGTCATCTTCAGAATCTCTATCAGAGTTGTTACCTTCAGAAGTTCTTGCCATTAAAGCCAGATTGCCTTCTTCATCATCTTCTCCTTCAGAGTCATTCTCAATGGTCTCCCAAGTGGCTAACAAACTCTTCCTTACCTTTTCTTTGTACTTTTCTTTCCCAAAGCTCTTATTCTTTCCTTTGTCCTTGGATGACATTTCTGGACAGTCCGCAATGAAGTGTCCAGATTTCTTGCAGTTATAGCAGTTGTTCAGTTCTTCCTTTTTGTCCTTTGAAAAGGAACTTCTTGAGTTGTTTCCTTTGTTTGGAAACCTTTTGTATTTCTTGTTCCATTTCTGAAACCTTCTAACCATTAGTGCCATTTCTTCATTCTTAGAATTTTCATCCATCATATCATCAGAAGTTTCTTCCTCTTGTTCAGACACTTTGATCTTTGCAGCTTTTGAGGAAGTCTGAACAGAGCTTAGAGCCAAGGACTTCATCTTCTTGACAGGTTCATCTGACATAAGTTCTAGCTCATGACTTCTGAGTGAGCTTATTAAATCTTCAAGAGTCACATTGTCCAAATCCTTGGATTCCTGAAAAGCTGTAACTTTTGGTCTCCACTTGGAAGGTAGACTCCTCAGAATTTTCTTGACATGATCAGAGGAAGTGTAGCTTTTCTTCAGAACTTGAAGACCAGAGACAAGGGTTTGAAACCTTGAATACATGGTTTCAATATCTTCATCTTCCTTCATTCTGAACAACTCATATTGATGAACTAATAAGTTTGCCTTAGCTTCTTTGACTTGCTTATTTCCTTCATAGGTGGAACATAGAGAGTCCCAGATAGTTTTGGCACATGACTTGTTGGATATTTTTAAATACTCAGCATGAGATATTGCACCAATAAGCATATTCTTAACAGTATGATGCTTCTTATACTGTTTCTTCTTTTCAGCATCAAAGAACTTTCTGTAGGTATTTCTTACAACACCTTCATCATCCATGTGTTCAAAATGTATACCATCTTCAATGATATCCCATAACTCATCATCGGTCCCAATGATGTAACTATACATCTTGGTTTTCCAGAAAGGAAAAGTAGTAGGATCACTGTTGAAGTAAGGTGGTTTGTCTCTGTGATTATCACTGTTCCTTTCCCTATCATAGTTGTGAGGAGGTGGAACAGCAGAGTGATCAGGTCCAGAGGGAGCAGAAGGAGAGGTAACACCAGACATGTTTTTCAACTAAGTACCCCTAGATCTTTTACTGTTTCACTGTTAAGTGAAGAGCAACAGACCGGAGCTCTGATGCCAATTGAAGGTTGAAAAACACACAAGAAGGGGGGGGGTTGAATTGTGTTAAGACTTTTTCAAAGTTAAAACAAATTGCAGCGGATAAAGTATAACACACACAATATATGAGGATAGGGATAGAGAGATGCTCAGAATTTTTATACTGGTTCCTCCCACTAACAGGAGTAGTCCAGTCCTCTTGTCTTACACAAGAGATTTTACTATAATCACTCAGATTACAAATGCTCAAGCACTAAGCAAGAGACTTCCAATGCTCAAGCACAAAGCAAGAGACTTCTAATGCTCAAGCACAAAGCAAGAGACTTCCAATGCTCAAGCACAAAGCAAGAGACTTCCAATGCTCAAGCACAAAGCAAGAGACTTCCAATGCTCAAGCACAAAGCAAGAGACTTCCAATGCTCAAGCACAAAGCAAGAGACTTCCAATGCTCAAGCACAAAGCAAGAGACTTCCAACTGGTTTTACTGTTAATAAAGATAACAGATTAACACTTGATATACAATCAGAGGTGTTTACAAAATACAACGCAGTTACAAGACTAACTTAGAAAATTATCACAAAGTTTCTAAGTGTTTGATAGCTTCAGAATTTAACAGAGTTTCAGCACGTTCAGAAGCTTCAGTCTTGATTACATTTCTTCACAAATCTTCTTCCTTTTATAGATGATAAAATGAACGTTGAAGATTATAGCCGTTTGAAGAATTGAGACGCTCCTTTGTATAGATCAGTGAGCTTATTAGCTGTTCTGATTTGCAGTAGCTTAGGAGCTTAACGTTTACTACAAAATGAGAGATTCCTTTTGGCTTTTGATATTTGAACCTTGGTGAAAGCCAAATAAGGAAATAATCGTTTCTGAAGCCTGACTTGAAAAGGACCTTTCCATGGTCAAACCTTTTCATTCTTGATTTCTGCGTTTGGACTTAGTCAGGCACAGTCTTCAATAAAATTGTACTCTCAAGTGTAGCTTAACATTTATCTCTGATGAGCCTTCAGATAATAGCTTCAAAGCTTGACAGGCTCAGAATTACTTGCTTCAGATCTGGTAAGCTCAGAAGTAATTCCTTCAGAAATTATAAGGTTCAGATAATAAACTTCAGAGTTTCATAGGCTCAGAATTTCTTGCTTCAGATCTGGTGAGCTCAGAAGTAATTCCTTCAGAAATTCTAAGGTTCAGATAATAACTTCAGAGTTTCATAGGCTCAGAAATACTTGCTTCAGATCTGGTGAGCTCAGAAGTTCTTCAGATTTTGATAGGCTCAGAATTACTTGTTTCATATCTGGTGAGCTCAGATGTTGTTTGCTCAGAAGTAATTCCATCAGAAATTCTAATGTGCTTTTGTACGCAAGTTTTAACTTTTAATCCTGCACACTGAATTAAATTATTAGTACTCCAATTTAACTTTAAATACATTGTTATCATCAAAATCAATTAAGAAGATACAAAATCATAATTTTGTTCCAACATACTTTTCAGTCTGCAACTTTTGGTAAGCTAGTTAATAGTTGAAATTAACCTTGCACACACTCTAATAAAGTTTAAGTTTCACTCTAATATATAACGCGTATCGGGATCATCTGATACACCATAACTTTTGAGATGATTCTTCGTCTCTTTAATCCTATGATTTGTAACAACTTTATCTCTATCCGATACACAAGTTGCTACAAATTACACGACTAAAGAGACGAAGATTCATCTCATATGAAAAATAAGTTTGAGAGCTGATAAAGAGAAAATTTCTTAGAATTCATATTGATTGATTGATATAAGATAGTAAGCGAATAGAATCAACAAACAAACTACATATAAAAAAATTCAACAGCCAAACTACCATTCAACAAACTAACTTTTATATTTCTATTACAATACAAGTAACTTATGATAATGGCTTAATGTACAAGTCAAAAAATGTTATTAAACTAGTTATACAAAAAAAGTACGAAGTACGGATTCCGACACGGACACTTAATAAAGACACATGTTGACAAGTTAATGTAAAAAACACAGGACACTGACACACCGCTACATATCTATAAAAGATTGAGAATCAAAATATGTACATATGCACCTAAGTTGAACAAGTTTTTTCATTAAAAAAAGTTTGAAACAATATACGATAGTTTTTGACCTTTATTTATCAAATTATTATAAAAAAAACTAAAAATATTACAATCAAAATGTAATCTCTTTCATTTCTCATTGATCAATATTACCGTTTCGGCACCATCCTTGCATAAAAAATAAAATTTGAAACACTTGTCCGACACGTATTGTATGAGTGTCTTATAGGTGACACCAATCCAAGAGTGTTAGACGCTGACGCATGTTGGATACCATAATACGCTTCTAAACATAGAGGAGTTCGTGCTTATGAGAAAATACATGTGTTGTTTGAATGACAAGTCTAGATAAAGCACAATCAGACATACATATTTTGCCTACTATGTTGATGTTACATTTTATCTGCTAGTACATGCACATTAATTAATTATAGCACATGCCTCAACTTAAATTACCGAATATTGATTACTATTTTTTTGAAGCTGTAACTGGAAAAGGATTTGTTGCGGTAAACATAACATTTCAAAACACCGCTGGATCAAGCAAGCATCAAGCAGTTGCAGTGAGAAACGGAGCTGACATGTCGGTTTTCTACAATTGTAGCTTCGAAGGTTACCAAGACACGTTATACGCGCATTCTCTTCGACAATTCTACAAAAACTGTGACATTTACGGCACAGTTGATTTCATATTCGGCAATGCAGCATCAATATTCCAAAACTGTAACATATATCCAAGACTCCCAATGCAAAATCAATTCAATGCAATTACAGCACAAGGAAGAACAGATCATAATCAAAACACAGGGTTTTCAATATGGAATTGTTACATTGTAGGAGCTAGTGAGTTAGGGGGTGCAAATAATAATTATAATGGTATAAAGACATATTTGGGTAGGCCTTGGAAGGAGTATTCAAGAACAATTTACATGCAATGTTTTATTGATGGTTTGATTGATTCAAAAGGTTGGATTGAATGGTTAGGTGATTTTGCATTAAACACATTGTATTATGCTGAATTTGCTAATTGGGGGCAAGGTTCAAATACTAGTAATAGGGTCACATGGAAAGGGTACCATCAAATTGATGGTAAAAATGCTGATGAATTCACAGTTTACAAATTTATTCAAGGTAACATGTGGTTGCCTAAGACAGGAGTGCCTTTTAGAGTTGGGTTATAGTGATTATAATAATTTTTCATTGATGCTCTTTTATTTGAAATTGATTGATCTTACCTTTTAGAATTTGAATCATTGCTCCATCCATTGTTTATTTATTTAATTGTAATTGGGGAAAATTTATATATAATTTGATTGTGAGTCCTAACTTCAATTTTTTTAGAAGGATAGTTTGATTTTCATGTGGTCTGATGACAGCTCACAACACTGAAATTGGTGAATATTAAAAAGTAAAAACTCGTATATTTTTAAAATCGATGAAATTTATACATCAAAATTATAATAATAGCCAAATAAAAGGATTTTAATTCTCTCCCGTTAAATTTTTATTGAAAGGAGTCCCAAATAAATTTGCGCTATTTAAAAATGAACAATAAAGATCTCACCGTGAAATGTCTTCATAGAAAATCTATTCTCTAATAAAAGTATTTTCACTTTTAGAAAATAGAGAAAATCTCTGCTCGAATGATACAAACATAATAGGAGAATTTGGCCACTAATTACCATCTTAAAATTAGCTTAATCTAAAAATCACAAACCACAAAAATTTATAGTTAATAATCTAGCTTTTGACTCTAAACCTCACATTTACCATAACAACTTCTAAACAATTCTTTGATTAATCTAAACTGAAATAAAAAATTATCTCTATTTTCGACGCCAATAAAAAATTTACACTCCGGTGAGGTTTGACGGAGGATTTACCACCGCATCATCAAGATAACATTTTCTCTTCTCACTATTCATTCTTTTGCATACAAAATATATCAATCTACAATTCATAGGACGCACCCCAAAATTTATACATTGCACTAATTTTCATGCAATTGTTTTTCTATTAGTGTAGAAATTCATGCAATGTGTATATGTAATTAAATATCTACGTACATAGGCTAGAAAAATCAAAATGGTTGAGGAAGATACACAAAGAAAGAGGAGAATCATCATAATCAGCGTATCAACATTTTTACTAGTGGCTATGGTGGTTGCGGTTACCGTTGGTGTAAATTTTAATACTCGCAATGATTCTGAAAATAACAACGATAAGCCTCACATGGCTTCAACTATAAAAGCAGTGAAAACTTTTTGCAAACCAACCGATTATAAAAAAGAATGTGAGGAGAGTCTATTAGCAAATGTAGGCAACACAACGGATTCAAGAGAACTCATTAAATTTGCTTTCAATATTACCGTTGGAAAAATCGGGGAAGGAATCAAGAAAACCAATTTCTTGCAAGAAGTCGAGAAGGAACCTAGGGCGAAAATGGCACTTGACACATGCAAGAAATTAATGGATCTATCAATTGGCGAATTCGATAGGTCGCTTGAGAGAATAAAAAAATTCGATCTCAACAATCTCGATAGTTTTCTTATGAGTTTGAAAGTATGGCTTAGTGGTGCAATTACATATCAAGAAACTTGTTTAGATGCTTTTGAGAATACTACTAGTGATGCTAGTAACAAAATGAAGACTATTTTAACTTCGTCAATGCACATGAGTAGCAATGCGCTCGCAATCATTTCGGATTTGGCGGATAATTATTTGAATTTGAATTCAAATTCGACAAGCGACGGACGTCATCTTATCGAAAATTATAAGGGTGAATATGTAAATGAAAAAAGTGTTGCACATGATGATGTTAATGAGGTTCCTTCTTGGCTTAGTGATGATGAATCAAGTGTTGGTGTTCGTAGACTTCTTAATGTACCTCAAAATAATCTCAAGCCTGATGCTGTTGTGGCTAAAGATGGTAGTGGAAAGTTTAAGACTATTAATGATGCTTTGAAGCAAGTTCCAAATAAGAACCAAAAACCATTTATTGTTTATATCAAGGAAGGTGTTTACCATGAGCATGTTGAAATTACCAAAAAAATGACTCATGTTGTGTTTTTTGGTGAAGGTCCAACCAAGACACGAATTACTGGCCAAAAAAATTTCATAGATGGAATTAACACTTATAACACAGCCACTGTTGGTAAGCATATATCCTTTAATTTATAACTAGTTATGATTATGATATACTTTGCCTCATGTGTTATGTTTGACATATTTATTTGTTTTATATTATTTTTTTTCATTTTAAAACATTAATGAAATATATATTCTACTAACTATATTTTATTTATATTAATATTTTAGTCAATAAAAATTAATATACTCTATATTTTTTAGAAAGTATGTATAATTAATATTGAATTATGCTTACCAAGGAAGTAATATTATCATTTTTTTTTTTTCAATAATCTTAGACCAAATTTTCATCCCTTAAAATTGAATAAGTGAAGAATTCCAATTTCGAATTCTAACCTTTACATTATATTGTTATGTTATTTTTTTTCTAAAACAACTAAAATTATGGAAGTTACGATAGGATAAAATATAGTAATTCTATATATCTAATACTAGTCTCTGCAAATATAGTAATTTTTAATTTTAGTTTTGTAAGTTTTTTTGTTTGGGTCCGCTTCTTGCATATTCAAAAATTATTGTTTTTAATCCCCTAATATTATAATAACGACATATGATACCGTATGTGGCCCAATACGGTGGTGATAAAGACTAAAAACAACCGTTTTTGAATTTGCAAAAACTAAACTCAAATGTGTTTATATTTGCGGACACACTCACATCATATTTGATTGTCACAACAAATGGATTAATAATAATATATATACTTATTGCAGCTGTTCAAGGAGATTACTTTGCGGCCATCAATATGGGATTTGAGAATACAGCAGGACCTCACAAACATCAAGCAGTAGCCATAAGGGTTCAAGCAGACAAAACAATCTTTTACAGATGTTCAATGGATGGATATCAAGATACATTATATACACACGCCATGCGCCAATATTATCGCGAATGTATAGTTTCAGGCACCATTGATTTCGTCTTTGGCGATGCAATTGCTGTTTTTCAAAACTGCACTTTCATTGTAAGAAAACCATTACAAAGCCAACAATGCATTGTAACTGCACAGGGCAGAAAAGAGGTTCACCAACCATCTGGAATAGTTATTCAAGATTGCTACATTTTGCCTGAAAATCATAATGTAAAACTCGAACACAAAGCATATCTCGCGCGTCCATGGAAGAATTTTTCGAGGACTATTTTCATGCAAACTTACATTGGTGATTTTATTCAGCCTGATGGGTATATGCCATGGCAAGGACCAAATGGTACTCTTACTGGTATGAATACTTGTTTTTATGCTGAGTATAATAATATCGGCCCCGGTGCAGATAAATCGAAACGCGTAAAATGGCCTGGAATTAAGGTTCTTAATTCAAAATCTGCAAGTAATTTTTTACCATCTATGTTCTTTCATGGAGATGATTGGATTAAGGTTACTAGAATTCCTTACTCTTCTGGTGAGAAACCACCCAAGCAACTCCCCAAGCAGTAAATTAATTATTTAGCAGGTCTATATATGTATGCACATGGATGCCTAGGCCAATATTTTGTACAGCTAATTAATTGTATATATATATTTTGAATTTCATATTTACTAGATTAGTTATTTTTGGTGTAAATCGGATATTTTCTTTCACACCGTAGAGATTAATCATTCAAGTTGGATAATATAATTTGAAAGTTTGTTTATTTTTCGTTGTTGCATGTTATGTTATAGACGATTATATTTTCCTACGTCGCAGATCTAAAATTATGAATTTTTTTTAAATGGCAAAGATATATATATATATATATATATATATATATATATATATATATATAATGCAAAGATTGCAGTACAAATAAGAGAAATGATAACCAGAAAAAACAAGAAAGTGTACTAGAAATACACTCATTAAAACTACAAAAGTAAAGACTACAAACACCCGAGGCAAGACACCTGACAAAGGGAAAAAAAGGAAGAATATAAGACCGACAAAGAACAGGTCTAACACCACCAAGAAACAACATGACCCACAACCAGCGTATCACTTACCGCTATCGGCATCAACACAAGATCGGATGAACCTTCCACTCATAGAAAGAGCAGGCTTTACCGGGATTTTTAGCCAGATACCACTTCTACGATGAAAGTTTCACCTTATCCACCAAAGATTCGGCAGGAACAGTTCCTCTCGCAAATATGACATCATTCTGAGAGTTCCAGATAGCCCAAACAGTAGCATGCCAAATTAACAACTACCCTAGCTTATTCTTCCTACCCCTCCCAAACCCTATAAAGTCTTGAAAAACACTAATAATACTTTTGGGAGACACAAATCGAAAGTCCAACCACCTAAAGATAGAGTATCAAACTGGAGAAATAGAAGCACAAGAAACGAGAAGGTGATCAACCGCTTCGATTGAAATCCCACAAAAAGCGCATAAGGCATCACCAGGATCCTTAATTACCCTACGTTTGAGAAGGTTTTGCCTGGTCGACACTCTATCCTGAAGTAATTGCCAAGAGAAAACAACCACTTTAGATGGGGCCCAAGATTTCTACATTTTAGCTAAGAGAGAATCTAAAACATTAGGAACTACACCAGCCGTTAGCAATAAGTAAGTTGACTTAACCGAAAAGGACCCGGTAGAATCATGTCTCCAAGACCAAGAATCAATAGCCCCTAATAAAGGATGATTCGCCAAGGCAGTCAGAAGAGCCTGAAGCAGATCAATCTCCCATACCGAAAGCTCTCTCCTCCATCTAAAATCCCAGTGCTACTCTCCGTCTACCCAGTTGCCCATCTCCCCTACCAGATTCAATTGTTGATTAGACACTTGAAACAAACTTTGAAACTGGGATTTTAAAATTATGAATTGATGTACGGTTTTATATTCAAGTGATATGATATTAAACTTATTATTTATATTTATTTTTTAAAATTCTAATTAATTTTAATATTTAATTTTATACCAAAATTTAAGGATGTGTTTGTGTGTCTTAGTTGAATTTGAAAGTTCTTATCCTTCTTCTTTTTCCATTATTCCATACATATTAAAAAAATAGGGGTTAAATAGTGGTTACCCCTTGCAAAGTAGGTCGGTTTTGGAATACTTTCCTGTAAGTTTTTTTTTTAAAATCCCCCCCTTGCATTGTAGAAATTCTTTGGAATACCCCCTTTGAGTAACACATGGGCAGAGAATCTCCTACGTGGCACCTCCACGTGGATTTTTATTATTTTTTAATTATTTTTTTTGCCACGTGGCATTAAAAATTAAAATAAATAAATAAATTTTTTTTCTGATTTCTTTCTTTTTCTTTATTTGTTATTTAAAAATTAATTAATATTTGTTTATTTAAAATAAAAAATGAAAGAAAAAATAAAAGAAAAACTCATCTGAAGGTATATAAGTGTTTTTTTTAGAGGAAAATTCATTTTGAAAATATAAAGAAAATGTATTTTCTGTGGGTTAAAAAAATAAAAAATAAATAGAAAGTAACAATTGAGGAGCGCATTTTTTCAGAGCCAGGAACAATCCATCAGTAACAATTCCCTCACACAGTAAAACCTCCACAGCCAAAAGCCAAAAGATAGAAGCACCTCATGAAATATTGGTACATTCACCTCATGCCCAAGAGATAGAAGCACTGCATACAAGTTGATTTCCACAAATTACCCTATTTATTATGCAGTGCGTTGGAAATTTGTGCTTGCGGACAAATCGTGTCTGCGATTAACAGTAAATTCATACACCACACCAACACATTCAAACCAATCTCAATCACAGAAACAACACACACTCACAAATCCGATCTGTAACACAAGCACACACACACGGTCCCGAAATCAGAAAACAAAACAAAAGCAGATCGAAATCGAAACTGAAGAGGAAAAGGAGAAACGAAACAAATCGAAATAGAAAATAAGAGGTTGAAATCGGAGTTGAAAAATCCTCTTTTGATTTTGATGTGATTCGTATTTGATTTTTTTTGGAGGTTTAGAGAGTCGATTTTGTCAAAAGTAACATTTTTTGGGGTTGTTAGGATTCCGGTGGTAGCGCCGCCGCGATGGCCGCCGCAACCACCACCGGAATCTGGGTAAATATGGCCGATTCTGGAAGTTGTTTGTTGTTCATCAGAAAGAATAGAGAGAGAACGCGTGAAGGAAGAGGGAAGAGAGAGGTTTTTTTGCTTATCAAAATGAGTTTTTTTTGTTGAGTTTTGGATTAATATGGAAGATGAAACAAAAAGAAACTGATGAACAACATTATGTGGGTTTTTGGTTGCAATATATTCCTTTGTTGCGTTTTTCCACCAACATCAATTTTATTTTATTTTTCTTTTAAAAAATTAACTGTATATTATTTTTTAATTTCTTTGATTTTTTTTTTTAAAATTTACACCTTCTTTAATTTAATTCTTAGAAATTTTTTTAGCTTCTTTGATTTTTTTTAGAATTTTTATAAAATAAATTAATTATGTGTTGATTTTTTTTCTTTGATTTTCACATTTATTTTAGTTTCTTAGAAGTTTATGTTTTAACATTTATTTTTAATTTATGTATTTATTTTTTATTCTTTTTTTCTTTTATAAATTTTTAAATAACAAATAAAGAAAAAGAAAGAAATCAGAAGAAAAGAAAATTAAAATTTTTTTAATGCCACGTGGCAAAAAAATAATTAAAAATTAATAAAAATCCACGTGGAAGTGCCACGTAGGAGATTCTCTACCCATGTGTTACTCCAAGGGGGTATTCCAGAAAATTTCTACAATACAAGGGGGATTTTTAAAAAAAAACTTAGAGAGGATAACCACTATTTAACCCAAAAAATAGTCCTCCTATACAACCGAATAAATCTCACTATATGTAAGTAATCAATTAGATTAGTTGGAGTTGGTGGCTCTCATGGGGTTTCCTCATCTAAGATCACGGGAAGAGGACCAGGTTGGCCCTTGTGAACAGCTTGATGCGCTATCTTCTTTCAACCCTTTGAGCGAAATGCCGAAAACAAAAGGAAAGAAAATTCATTGACCGACCCCATCGTCTCTCTAAAATTGGTGACATTAACTAGATTTTTATTCAACAAAACTATTGTTCTTTGGTTTGTCTTTCATGGCTTTGGCTTGTGAGTTGAGATCCTCTTCATTTTTCTCTCTCTATTTTCCATCTTTATTACTATAGTTTTGAACAGTTTTAGAATGTATTTTAAATATTTTTTGTTACAATTTTTTGTCTGCATATGATCAAATTGATCTTTCGAATCACAAAGTTCTTAGGACGTTACAAGCTTTATGGCAATTTTCTGAGGTTGCTTCAGAACAAACTGACAACTAGGGAGTATCTCTTTAAGAAAAAATATATATCAAACATCATAAACAGGTCATCTACCTTTTTGCTTTAGCATGATCGAAAATTATGAACATCTTTTTATCAATTGTTCTTTGGCTTGTCGAGTTTGGAAGGCAATTTTCAATTGGTTGGGATTTGATGCTGAGATGAATAAGGTGGGATGGGATAATTTTCTTACTTTTGGAGATATTCTGGAGCAAAGCAGACATAAAAGAGAGATATTGTTTGCTCTACAACTACTTTGTATATTTAGTCTCTCCGTCATCATGTTATTTTTAGAGGAGATATAGTTCACTTGTATTTATGCTATGTGTAATTTGTATGACATGTCACTCCATAACATCAAATCATTTTTGTGTATATGGAAGGATTTTGATTGATTTGAGGGTTGGATTGAAATTTATGGTAGGGGAGAAGAGATGTAATCAATGTCGAATTGGTTCCGGGTTCAAATTTTAATAAAAAAATACTAATATTAACAATTAATTATTAATTTTGATCGTTTAAAAAAATGTTGAATTGGTCTAAAACGATGAAATGCATAGCAAAAACTTGTTTTAAACCGGTTCACATTCGATTTATTTGAGTAAGTCACAATATAATTCCAATTAGAATCTAAATAGTCACCACCATACGTTGGACAAATGTCAGAAGTTGATATTATGAAAAACAAGAAGAAAACTTCACACTTGTAGTTGATGTGTTTTTCTTGCACCACCAATTTATGTGGCTACTTTTTCAGACATGGTCACTTAAAGGTGGCTAATGGGAGTGTGATTTCATATATTCTTAAGAAATGAATAAAAGGAAATTTTTGTTCACTTTGCGAGAGAATGAGATTATCGATCAATTTTATTTTCTAATTTTGTAATTTTAAGAGACATGGTTCAAATCTCATTTTTAAAATGATAAAATATTATTTTAACTTTTTTTTTAATGGCAAAAATTATTTTTTAACTATGTTAGATTAATTTTTTATGTTGTTAGAGGCTGATAGATTTTCTTGTATGACTTAATCTAAGAGTGGTTTTTCATCCAATATATTTGAATTCAAGTGTTTGTTCTTCTGCTATATATATAATTTCAGCTACATCTACTCATCGATGTTAAAACTTGCAATCACATCTGAAATGAAGAAGGCTTGATTTTTCATTAATAACATTGGAGATTTGATACATGATATGATTAAAATTGAAATGTGCTATTATAATTCTAAAACAAATAGTTGATTTCAATCCAAAATGGACTTTGAATAATTTCTTTTTTAATTTGTATTGTACAGATGGGAAATCACTCCTAAACAAAAAAACAACAAAAAAGATGCATTAACTTACATAAAATGCAAAGCCATTAATCTCTTACAAAAATAAGTACATCCTCTTTAGAAAAATTAATGAATGGTATCAAAATGATATAATGGATCACCAAAATTATAATTAGAGATTAATTATGAATACTCTTTGTAAGCACACACCATGAAGATCACCATTTAAGCACGGACTTTTTGTGCTTTTGGTGTTCAGGAATACCGGAATAGAAAGGAACTCCGGTTTTCTCGATCCAATCACCACCATGGAAGAACTTAGATGGTGCAAACCAATGTGCCGCCTTGGCATTGAGGTTCCAGATTCCGGGCCATTTCACACGCTTTGATTTGTCTGAACCAGGGCCATAGTTATGGTACTCGGCATAAAAGCAAGTGTCCATGTTGGTAGGACCAAATTCTGTTTGCCATGGCAGATAACCATCGGGTTGAATCAAATCATCGATGAAGGTATCCATAATGATAGTCCTTGAGAAGTTCTTCCATGGACGGGCTAAGTAGGCCTTGTTGTCAAACCTGACCGGGTAAAACTCAGGGTCGGAAACAATGGAGCCTCCTTGGATGATTATTCCTGATGGTTGAAATCTTTCTTTCCTTCCTTGTGCGGTCACGATGCATTGTTGGTTTGCCATAGGCTTACGGACCACAAATTTGCAGTTTTGAAAAACGGATAAAGCATTACCAAAGATGAAGTCAATGGTACCTGAAATGGTGCAATCACGGTAAAATTGACGCATGGCGTGTACATAAAGTGTGTCTTGATATCCATCCATTGAGCAATTGAAGAAGATGGTCTTATCTCCTTGAACCCTTAGTGCCACAGCTTGATGTTTGTGTGGACCAGCTGAGTTCTCAAAACCCATGTTAATGGCGGTAAAGTGATCTCCTTGAATAGCTGCAATCATATGCATAGAAATTTCATCAATATATAATTTATATATCAACATTGGAAGGAAATAATTGGCGTGTTTGTTTAAGCCTTAAAAAAATATTTGTTTTGAAAAAAAGTCTGAAATTGTAGTAGTAATTGTTTAATTAGGCTCTACATATATGCATGAATTAAAAAAGACATACCAACAGTGGCGGTTCTATAGGTGTTAACTCCATCGATAAAGTTTTTGTTGCCGGTGATGACTGACTTCTTCCCACCTTCACCAATAAACACGACATTGGTCATCTGCTTGGTAACTTCCACATACTCTGCGTAAACACCCGCCTTAATGTAGATCACAAATGGTTTTTTGCTATCCTCAGGAACCTTTGTCAATGCTTCATTGATGCTCTTAAAATCACCGCTACCATCTAAAGCTACGGTAACATTAGGCTTGTGTTTGAGTGAGTTTGTCTTTGCATCAAGGAGTATGCGATGATCAACCCAAGATGGAGTCTCGGAATCATGAAGGAGACGACGTCCCCCGAGAAGATTGGTGATGTTCCAATCAGAGGCAGTGTCTGCAAAATTGGAAATGATGGCAAGGGCATTGCTACCCATGTGCATGCTTGATGTTAATAACTCCTTCATCTTCTTACCAGCATCGGTAGTAGTGTTCTCGAACCCATCCACGCATGTATCCATGTATGTAACAGCACCATTGAGCCAAACCTTCACATTCATGAGAAATTTGTCAAGATTTTGAAGATGAAACTCGCCCATTCCATCAAGTGACCTTGTGAATTCGCCAATGGAGAGATCCATAAGTTGCTTGCAAGTATCAAGTGCATCCTTGGATCTAGGATCCTTCTCAACCTCATGCATTAGTTCAGTTTCTTTGAGTTTTTCTCCAATTTTTTTTATGGTAACATTGAATGCTATTTTAATAAGTTCTTTTGGATCGGTAACATTGCCGGCCTCCGCTTCTGAGGTAAGGGCATCCTCACATTCCTTCTTGTATTCGACAGGATGACAAATGGTTTTTACTGCTTTCATTGAGGAAGCAACATGATTTCTCCTATTGTCCTCTATATCGTCTTCTAAACCATTTTGGTTTTGGTTGACGCCAACAGTGACAGCAACAACCATAGCCACCAATAACAAGGAAGATACGCCAATTATGGCAACTCTTCTTCCTTTCTGTGCATCTCCTCCTGACATTGTTTATGAGGAAATGCACAGACAACAAAATGAAGAAGAGAAAATTGGCTTGTGAGGATGATTGCGTTTCAACATGCAATGTTGATGTTTATTTATATTCATAGATATAGTTTCAAATTTGGTGTTTCTATTCGTTCCTATAATTGGTAAAACACTGAAGCCACACAATATGTTTAGCAAAAATGGCTTGTTACTAATATAGGTATTGTATTTAACTCTGTTTTATAGGAGTTAAACTCGGGAACTAATTTAATCTTAAATCATTAGCATCACATATGATTTGCATGCACAATAGAAAATTGATCCCAAGACATTGACATTGTTTAAATAGGATTAAAAGAAAATTATCCTTTTTTTATGGAAAAAAATAAATATTCATATATAATGAAAATGTAAAATTTTATAATTACCACATTTTAGTTTAAGCCATATATATATAAATTTTTCTAGTATTACATGGCATGTATTATATTAAGCAGAGATGATACAAATAACAATGAATTGGTTTGTAAGGGTTTTGGAGCCCTAGAGCAGATAGTGAGTCAGGGTATGATTTATGGCTTATTGTCCATAGAAAAATTTATGTTGTATTTCACATTTTCCGCTGCAGCGACAGAAGTGAAAATTTGTACTTATGACATGGTAAAGAAAATAGAGTTGAGTACATGAGTTGAAAACTGCACACTAGTTTATTTAACATGTTGTTTACAAAGACATAATTAAGACCAATCTTTATTAGATAATTACTTTGGAAAGTACCTTATACATCCAAAGATTATTCAGCGCATTCACAATATCCTCATCAACTGTCGTTGAATTGATATACGATTTTGGAGGAATTGATAAGTTGAAAACACAAAAAACGTACCATACCAGTCCAATCATCATTCTCCACACCTCCAATCTTCTTTAAATCTCTCTACCAAATCAAATTATCTTTAGTATCATTATTCACAACTAGTAAGACATTGGAACACAAATCCCCATATCTAAAATATATATAAGAGCTTAGCACACATATAAAAAGGCTCACTAATAATCAAGGTTTTAAAAAAAGTTGCGGTCACGTCTCGGTTACATAAAGGTTTTTACGATTTCAGTCGGTACAGGTTTTACGACGCTAATTGCGGTCATCGCGGTGTGAATTAATCATAATTTGTTCTTTAATAAAAATTATTGTGATAACGGTAATATTATCGACACTTACCAAAACTGTTTTGTCACGGTCGTAATGACTAATGAGTAAATACTGAATATAGTAACAAGTCATTTTTTTATATTGGAATATTTCTTATATTTTAATAGATAAATTGTAACTCTTCCATACTTTGAAGACTTCATTTATAAATATGCATATATAAAAAGACTTAATTATAAAATATGTAGTATGCATAAAATACTTCTTTAACATTTGTCGGCCAAAATGATGCGTCAAACATATCAAGAAAATTATACAAAAGGCCATCTAAAAAATATTGCATTATTGTTGGAGTTTTTTAATCAAATATTGTTGCATTATTGCTTATTTCTGTTCTATAAAGTCAAAGGTATTGGTGACATAAAACAAACACATAATCACTTACATACACAGAGCAATGGAGAGTGTAGAGCACAGAATAGTAGAATGAAATGGAATTAAAAATGCATGTTGCAGAGAAAGGAGAAGGTCCAGTGGTGTTGATGTTGCATGGTTTTCCTGAACTTTGGTATTCTTGGCGCCACCAAATATTAGATATAAGCTCCAAGGGTTACCGTGCAGTGGCCCCTGATCTTCGAGGCTACGGTGACACCGAAGCTCCGGAATCAGTGACCAACTACACATGTTTTCACCTTGTAGGTGATATAATTGCTCTCATTGACTCTCTTGGTGTAGACAAAGTGTACCTTGTAGGACATGATTGGGGTGCGATCCTCGGTTGGTACATTTGCTTGTTCCGACCGGAAAGAGTCAAGGCCTATATTTCTCTTAGTGTTCCATTCCGACCTTTCCTTGGAAGAGACCCCAAAGTAAGCACCTATGATTTTTTTCATGGAAAATATGGAGATGACTATTATATCTGCAGATTTCAGGTGATTCATTTCATAGATTTTTTTTTTGTAATATAAAGTTTCATCGGGTATCCATACCATATAATAATATTATAATGAGTATTTTTGACAAACTCATCCTCACAAAATTAGTTTATAAGACGAGAGGTGTCACTTTTGTAAATTCTAGTCAAACATGATTTTTATTCAATATCCGAATCGGTTGACTTAGCACGTGTGGATATAATTGTGGGTGGCCGAATCAATAAGCTCTAATAATAATTGATTATGTTGATAGGAACCAGGAAAGATGGAAGATGAGTTGGCCGAAGTAGGTGCTGCCTATTTTTTGCGTAACGTTATTACAACGCCGCAAACTTGGTCCCCCAATTTTTCCAAAAGGAGGATATGGAACCAGATACTCCAGATATCTTGCCATCTTGGCTTTCTGAACAAGATCTTGATTATTATGTTTCTAAATTCAATAAAACTGGCTTTACCGGAGCGTTGAACTACTATAGAAATCTCCAATTGTAAGTTTTCAATTTTGTTGTTGTGTTAACTTTTTAATCATAAAAAAGTATCCAAAGCCATAGAAGTATAGAACTTTAATTCATTTCCTGTGTGTATATACAGAGCAAGAGAGTATTTGATTGTCAAACTAAGCCTTAATTTATACAGTATTTGATTCTACGACGACAAAAATTGATTATGTAGTGAAATATAAAATGTAGATGCCATGGTCAAATATATAATTCACCATAAATGGAGTTAAAATTTGTTAATTTGCAGGAATTGGGAGCTGACATCACCATGGAGTAACGTAGCAGAAGTTAATGTACCAGTAAAGTTTATTACAGGTGATTCTGATTTGGTATACACTTCACCAGGTATGAAAGATGTCTCAGGCTTGGTGGATGTGGTTGTGCAGAAAGGGATAGCACACTTCAACAACCAAGAAGCAGCACAAGACATCAGCAATCACATTTATGACTTTATTCAAAAGTACTAATCCACAAATACTTGTGATATCAAACATACACTTAAATGGAGTTGCAACTTGCAAGTTTATTGTTTCTTTGGAGATTCATTTGTTTGTACACTTGTTTATTCCATCTATGTTAATTTGATACAACAAAGTAATGCTCACATTTGAATGTTGCATGAATATTTTTATCCTTGTTTTCCTCAACTTCTTATCTCATGTGGTTGTATAATATTAATTTTCCTGAGCAGAAATTAATATTGTTTTATTTCTAGGCATAACCAGAACATTGGCCAGTGGGAAATGGATCCTCAATAAAAAATAAAAACTCTAATGTGTTCTCGATTTCACATCTTAACACATAGCCATAATAGGTACGAACGAGTCGCGGATAGTTTCGTGGCAGCACGTTGGAAACAACTAACCAAAATAATGATTTTATAGATCTAACCAAAATAATATGTGAAGCTGTCCAACTAACATATTTACAGCATAGTTAGATCACAGACTCGTTGCAACACCCAAAAGCAAAATCAGACTTTCTTTGTTTGGTTTCAAAACATAAATGAGAAATGAATTGAGATGAATTTCTTAAGCAATTAGCTTGCACTTCTAATTTAGAAAACCTAGCCAACCAGCATATCAAAAAGGGGGTCGATGTTTGAATTCACAGCACACAAACACACGTCACTTAATAAATACCTGATTTCTAACATAAAAAATGTAACCACAGCAACACAAAACACTTCAACAGAAAATAAGGGAGCAGTGAATAAAATTCTCCATACTGAAAATCGTTATCAAACATAAATAACAACACTGTCTAGAGGTAGACAAAATCTGAATTTCAGAAGTAATAATACCAGCAAAAGAAATACTATCAAATCAAACTCTGAATCCACGGCTGTTCCTCTTTCCTCTAGCCTTCTCAAACTTCCTACCCTTTGCTCTCACATAAGGCTTTGTGTGGCTGTGTGGGACACCAGGAGCACGACCAAAGTGCTTCACAGCTTCACGAGCATTCTTTGGACCTCTAAGAAGAACCTGCATTCATGAATTATACATATTAAAATCCCAATAACCTCAGCATATCGTACCGCATTCGGCATGTGCAATAGAGAAAATGTAAAATGTGTTCAACAACGATAAAAAATCCAAAAGCATACAACTTTGATCTTGTACAGCTAATATTATGCAAAAATATCCTATCAATCCAGTAAATGACAGCAATAGCACTATGGTGATTCCTTTGTTGGGAGAAACAAATTCTATTGTCGGAAACTGATATACTTAAACACTCAAAAAAGAAAAAGGTATATAGTGGCATTGAAACATACCGTGTTTTGTCCCAATGGGGCCCTAAGAGCCAACTGATCGAATGTCAAGCATTCACCACCGGCCTTCTCTATTCTTGCTCTTGCGGTCTCAGTAAACCTGAGTGCTGTAACCTTGATGGCTGGAACTTCATAAACACGGATATCATCGGTGACAGCACCGACCACCACAGCAATTTTACCTTCCTACATAAATAAATTTCAAACAAGAATCAATCATAACTATAATAAAACAATCTATAAAAATTTACTATGAAAATGAAAAATGTATAGATTGACAAACCTTGCCCTTAGTGTACTTGATCAATCTTGACAAAGATAGTGGAGGCTTGTTAACCTTGCTCATGAACAACCTCTTGAGGATAACAGCATTGAAATTGCTGCCAGTTCTTCGAACAAGGAACCGATAAAGCTGATCACATTAAATCCAATCAGAACAATTCAAAGCAAATAATACTCAAAAGAAACTACAATAAAATCCCAAACTATTATGCATGTAAGCAACTGAAAATGAGAAAATAGAAAATTTCGAAAACAAATTCTTCCGAAATGAAACATAGTAAACTTCAACATTGATAACAGAATATAATTAAATACAAATCTAGTTCCTCAGCATGATAAACTGAACTAATCAATCATCAATTAAGATCGATATCGTTGTATGTGTTAAACATGCTAGCAGATCTAAACAAGAATGAATGAATAATGGTGTGAAACGGACCTTGACCAAAAGCTTGAGATAGATATCATTGGATTTTGGTGCTGTTCTTTTGGATTTCTTGCTCTTACCTCCAGCTTTAAGATCGATACCCTAAGAATTCAATTCAAATGAAAAATTGTAAGAAACATGCGAGTGAATCGTTTGAGATAGAAACACAGTTAGGAGATTAAGAGTGAGAGAGACGAACCATGGCTGCTTCGAGCTTCGACGACGGCGCTACACCCTGCAATAAGAAATGGCGCAATAGTAGTAGTGGAAGAAAACTAGGGTTTATATGTGGTGCAATGATATGGGCTTTGAAATATATGGGCTAAGAAAGGCCCATCTTTCAGTTTTTTCTTATAAACTTCTTCCTAGTGTAAGGTACCGCTTGGCGTAGCTTATATTAAACTTTTTTACTCGATAGAAAAAAAAGTTAGGCCAAATTGATTTTCAATAAGTTTTTTATAAAAAAAAGTTGCTTAATTTATATTAAAAAAAATATATAGATAAAAGACTTTTGAAGCTAAAAAATAATAATAATAATAATTACCAAACTGTTTTAGCTTTTTTCTAAAAGCTCTTATTTTCACTTGTATCTTTCAGATTGCTTTTAAAACCTAAAAAATTCAGCCAAATGATACCTAAGTTCGGGTAATATGAAGTTCAGCAAGTTTTACCAAAAAATGTTTGAAATATCATACTCGAATAATTCATGATTTTGTAATTTGTTAACTACTTAAACATAATCACGTAGTGCTATTTCTTAGGGTTGGCTTACTAGACAAAATAGTATAGGATAAAATTTTAAGGTATTGAATAATTTGTTGTCTTTGAGGATATTAGATAGGCAAAATGTTACCATGTATTTGGGTATTTTAGACAATTTTTATTTATGATCAAAAATTGTCTTGTTATTTTGTGACGCACAAAAAATTCAAGTGTTGTCTAATTCATTGTCCTCGATTTGTCAAATTGCAAGGACAAAAAATGTTACATGGTACGAAGAATATTTTCTTAAGTGCACTATTATATTTTTATATGAATAATTTATTTTCTCTCATTCTTAAATTTAACTTTTAGATAATAGATTATTCTATATATAGATATCAAATTGGTAATACTCAATATACATAATAATATATAAATATCACGAGAACTTCACCGAAAAAATATCATGAGAATTAGGTAATTTAGTATTTAACGGTAAGGTTAGTAAAGTCTTATTAATAACAATTATTTTGATACTTTACACTTAGTCCTCTCGCCCACACGTTTTGACAAATAGACAAATAAAATAATTACCCTATAAAATAATAAATAAAATGAACAAAATTTAAAATACATGTATAAATCAAAGTTTGGTTAATACTAATATTTAAGACTCTCCACTAAAAAAAAATTATCACGTTTTATAAGACTTTGTCCAATTCGTTCATTTTTTTTTTCATAAAAAATGTCCCTAAATAAATGAAAATAGTTAAAAGACCATTTAATGTGAAAAATATGTTTCTTTTTTTTAAAAAAATAAGTTTCTTAGTCCATGTGCATCCCTCTTTTGTACCAAAAAAAAAAGACATATGTAGTATTACTTTTTGCGTAAAAAAATTTGTAGTATATTAGTTAACTCAATTCAATATTTTTTGCATATGTTAAAGCTTGTTTTTTACAACCACTATGTAAAAAAAAAAAAAAAAAAAAAAAAACAGCAACTATGTTAAAACTTAGGAATATGCTACATATAGCGAAGAAAGTCTCGCGAATCCTTCACGAATGCATAATAACTCCAGGATACCATTTATTTTGTTTTTTCTTTGCATAAGCTACACTGCATGGTTTAATTAACATTTTTTATTACTCTTTATTACTCTGTAGCTGCTAGCTAAAGTATTATTTGGATACTTATACTATATAAATCATAATAAAATGGCTTAATTAACATTTTTTTACCAGTGAATATAGCTTAGTTGGCAGAGATGTTGCATGTTATTGCAGGGACTGAGATTCGAACTCTGTTACTAATTACTATCACTTATTTCCCTTAAAATGATAAAATTCTAGACACTAAACTATTTGACAAAAAAAAAGAACAAATATATTTTCATATAGGGGCGATCATATCCGAACTAATCCAAAAGTAAAACCGTAAACCGAACCAATCCAAACCGAAAACCACATTTGTTTTGGATGTATTTGGATGACTTTTTATTGAACCGCGAACCGCAAACACCGCGGTTAACCGCTAAAACCGGATTAAGTTTCTATTATATTCCAATACCGTTAAAATCATATTAAGTTTCTATTATATTCCAATATACATAACCCAATTACCAAGTCAGTCCACCAAATTAATGGAACTTTAAATTGTTCTTATTTTTTGTATTGTAATATTACTTTGGTGTTGTAATATTATTTTAGATCAACAACTTTTATCGGTACTGTGATATTATTTTGGAACTTCAAGTTCTTTTTTTGGATGTTTAAAATTGTTTGGTAGTGAAATGTTATTGTGTAAATCGCACCAACCGAATCAATCCAAACCGCATTAGTTTTGTTCGGTTTGAATGGCTTTTTAAAAACTAACTGAATCAAACCGAATCGCATTTTTATCTCGCAGTTAGAATAATTTCTATACTCAAAACCGAACCAAACTGTACCACGAATGCCCCTATTTTTATGGGTCCAAAGAGAAATATTAATTCATCCAGAGACCAATTTAAAATAAAAAAATTTCTTAAAGTACCAAAATACTAATTAAGCAAAATAAAATTCATTCTAAATAATTTTTTTTTACGGTATACTCGTTAAAACATATGTTAAAAATGGATTGTAGGTTCTTTAAAAAAATAATACAATAATGATACCAAATACAATAAAAAGATGCATGTGTTGCTTCGTGAAATTCGCTTTAAATATATTCGCTGCATATAGCAGCGCTGTAAAACTTATTTGAAACAACCACTATTCATGCATGGGTCATGAGAATTCCTTCTCTCTTATTTCATGAATTAAATATCATTTTTAGAGTCATGAATATTATGTAAGAATTGAAATATATATATATATATATATATATATGAGGAGGGATCCCTCCTCTATGTATATTAAAAATGCAAAGTGGTTTTAAACTCTAACCTCCCATCATATTTATGTATTATCTATTATTATTTTCATAAAAAGAAAAATTGAAAGACTAATGTTTGTAAATTTGTTGATTTGTTAGATGTGTTGGTGAAAAAGAAATATGATAGATGCGACTCTCATCTTCTTTAAATTTAAGATATAAAATGGTTTTCAACTCTAATCTCCCATCACATTTATGTATTATCCACTATTATTTTCATAAAAAGAAAAATTGAAAGACTAATGTTTGTTAAAAAAATTATTTGTTAGACGTGTTTGTGAAAAACAATATGTTAGATGCACCTCTCATCTTCTTTATATTAAAAAGACAAAGTGATTTTAAATCCTATCCTTACATCACATTTATGAATTGTCTATTATTATTTTCATAATAAAAAGAAAAATTGAAAGACTAATGTTTTTAAACTCTTATCTCTCATCACATTCATGTATTATCTTTTTTTTTTTTTTGGTTACAACATTCATGTATTATCTATTATTATTTTCATAATAGAAAAATTTAAAAAAACTGATGTTTGTAAAATTTTAAATTTGTTAATCATTGCTATGTATTATTTAGGTTAAATTAGGTATTTGGTCTCTTAACTTATTTATTGGTTTCGTTTTGATCCCTTATCTAATTGTTGTTACATTTTAGCTCTTTAATTGTATTTCTGTTTGCCAATACAATTCCTTCTGTTAGTCAAATGTTTTCTTCTATTAGTCAAATTTTATTTTTCTTCTTTGTTCTGCATCTGCATCAAACCCATACATGAAACTTTAACCTTTCAAACCTAAAATTTACAACCCAACTTCCTTCAATATCATCATTGAAATTCGGCAGCAAGAACCGTGGTTAAAACCTCCAACATATTCTTAAACTTTTACCCTTTTCTCTCTTCCTCACCAACTGCGATGATGTTAAATCCACCACCATTTAAGTATCTTCAAAATTCTCTCTAAATCTCAAATCCATGGTCCCTAAAATTCTTCCCATATGATATTCTTATTTCTCTATTTTTAATGGGGTTGTGGACAAGAAGAAGGATAAAAAGGTTTATATTTATTTTGCATTGAAAAATAATTTCAATAAAACCGCCAAATATTATGATCGGGTGGTTTTTTTTGTTTAAATTAGGCATTTTCCAAACCTGCAATTTAATGAATTATGCAGTTTCTTTTGACTTGTTGCTTTCCACTTTAACATACTCCTATTTTCGTTCAAGGTGTTTCAATTTATGTAAAAATATCTGTTGAAAAAAGCGAAGCAAAAATAATAGAGTGAGAAAGAAAAATGAAGAGATTATTGAAAAAGAAATTGAGAGCGTTTTTGTGGCTACCGAAAATGCCACAATTCCTACTAACAATGTTTCAATTACTTCTCATGCTCTTGAGTCTTTTGTCAAAGAGAAGTTAGTGAGGAAAATAGAAATTCCACTTTTAAGAGAAGTTGGAAAATTGTGAGAGAAATATAGTGATAGGATAGAATAGAAGTGGAGGAGAAATATAGTTTAGCCCTATATTTTACACGGGCCGGACTTTTAAAAAAAGTTGATCGGGCCTTATCGGACCGGCCCCTCGGGACTATATTTTTAATGGGCTGTTATGGGCCGGCCCCTTAAAGAGTTAAAAAAAATAATTATAAAATTCTAAAAATAGTTTTAGTTACCATTGAATCTTTAGATAATTAAGTAACAAAAGATGAGATTTGTTAGTTATGAGATAATTATTAAACCAAATTTTTTTTTTTTTAAAGATTAAACCAAGTTTGTTATGATTATCTTTATTTGAAAAAAAAACTAATAACAACTTAATCAATCATTATAAATAGAAAAGTATAAGAAAGAAATTAATCAAATTATATGGATATTAATTTGTGTGTGATACATATGTAGTTTTATTGTCCATTGAATTTATTTTGTAAAAAAAATTTGTCAAAAAAAAATGAAAGTTTGTCGGACCGGCCCATCGGACCATGTAGGCATTTGCTTATCGGACTGTGCTTAACGGACCGGGCCATGAGCCTTAATGGGCCGGCCCACTAAAGCCCCTTTATATGTCATGGCCCCTAAGCCGAGGCGGGCCGGGCCGGCCCATTTTGACAACTTTAGTTATTTATGCATGATTGAATTTGAAGACAAATCCTCTCGAGGAATGAGAGAATAATGAGATCATCAGTTTCTTGAGCATGTAGAAAGAAACTTATAAAATAATGCACTAAAATACTTTGACAGCTTACAATTCTTATTCTATTGTTAAATTTATTTTTTCTTTGTTTTCGGGTCAAGAACTTTATAGTGTTGGTTCTACCAACAGGTCACAATTAGTGTCAAGTTTTTTTCTTATTTTCAAGACGATCCTAAATAGTCACTTATCATAGTTCTTCACCTACACGAAGACATTGAAACAAAGTCAAACATATACTTCATTACCTTAGAGGTACCTCATGGGAGAATACAATAACAACTTCCGGACATTCATGCCCGATTGTGCGACTGCCTCTTGAACGCCCGATGGCGCATTGCTCCTACCTGAGCTATGCAACAACGAGATCCCTCTCGATCCTTGCCAGATGTTCTGAACGGTCCCCCATAATACGCTGACTTCCAAAATTAAAATTAAAAGATTATACAAATACAAGTTATTATTCGTCAGATCTTCATAATGATAGATCCCAAGCATGTTACTTGTTTACACAAATTTATCATCATAAGCATCACTCTCTCAAAACTCCCAATCAGATATCTCAGGCAAGCGAGAGTCTCGTGCTGTGATCATATTCGTGGCAATGGTCGATTCATTGCTCAATTTAAATTCTTCAATTAAAAAGAGACAATTTTTTTTATAAAAAAAAAAAAAAAAAACCAGATATTTGTGACAATGGTTGTTTAATTTAGTTGCTCAGTTTAACAGGGATAAAGTTTGAATAGAAAGGAAAGAAAATACATATCATTTTGAAAGGAAAAATAACATTGAAAAAATGAAGGGAAAGAGGCGAGTAAGCAAAGAGTACAAAATAAAGTAATCCTTCATATTGATTATTAATTAAAACAAGAAACATGTGATTGACCTATAAATTACCACAACTAATTATGTATTGTTAAAAATTACACATACAAGAAAGCTATCATCAAATTCTTTTCCTATTTTCTGCAGCATTTGAAGGCTGTTGATCAACCATCCTGCTTCCTAGCTTCCGTGCGGTACGCTTTATAGCTGCTAGTTTCTGGCGTTGGCTATTGCTTTTCCTTTTGCTGTATAGTTATCATGCAGATATAAATATAAGATTGGTACCACTCCAACAATAAGAATAAGATAAAGATATTCTTTCTAACTAAATGTAACAGCAATTCTTGCATGGTGATACATTTAATTATGAATGTGTAAAATACAAACAAGATATACGACAAAATTTCAAGTGTACCATGCCAAAAGGAAAAACTGTCTTTTCTAAACTGTCCAGTGTTGTTAAATACCGATAGCGGCACTATACCGCTATAGCATATTGGAATTTGAACAAATTGTTATTATTCTGTGATACCCTATTTCGTACAAAATATTGTCAAATACTATGGTACTATTGTGTAGTGGAATTAGATCAAACCACTATTTTCTGCAATCCACGATTGACAACATTAATAATAGCAAGGAAAAAGGATTGCATTCTGACCTTATAAACACCAACCCTGCTGTTAGAACCATCCCTCCTATAGCCCAAGAAACTCTTTCATTGAATGGCATATCCCTCGCCCATTGCTGGAAATCATCCAATATCACCGAGTTTTCCCCTTTCTTGGTTGACTCAAACTGTGAAGCCTTCCATGAATCAGCAACTGAACCTAGACTTGCTTTGTCACCATAGCAAAAAGTTTCTTCTGAGGCGACATGGACAATATCAGATGACTTCACTCGAAAACCTGCAGCAAGACAAAGATCTGTACCATTGGAGACCCACTCAGCAGCCCTACCACATACAAAGTCATTTACTCCACAGGGTGCAAGTACCTGGCATTTCAAAACAATCAAAATATCGATGTAAGAAGACAAATTAAAATTTCCATAAACTGAATGACCAATTTATGGATTTCAGATATAAAGAACTCCAAACTTCTTTGAATGGTCGTGTATTAGAAATTTACAGAATACGATCACCCAAATACCTGTGTCTTCACATCCATAGAGAAGTAAGCATTTGAACATGCATCATAAATTCGCTCGCATAAAGATGCACAAATTAGTGGAGGTCCAGGCTGAGTGCCAACGCGTGGATCACATATGGCACATTCCAACAGTTCCCATAAATGCAGACACTCTTGGCTAGCTTCCCCACCAGAAGCAAGCTTCCTTACAGAGAGCAGTGCAGGATGTGTATGTGTTACATCACAACAAGTCTTTTTGCGAAAAACTCGACAAAGTGTCAAATCTTTAGGACCCCTTTTGGGAGGGTTACCATCTGATTTGAAGGGAGGAAAACGGCCACCTTGAGAAACACACCCTCCATTGGGTTTACCTGCATTCAGGAAAGAGGAGAGTCATGCTTACAACAAGATTTACATGCCCATGTTATAATGAGTTGAAACGTGAAGACTGGGATTGCGACAAGCTAAGATGAACGACATACACATTGCGGGTAAAGTGTATTGGTAACTGAGTGCATCATAGACGAAGAAGGAAACTGAGAGACAATGCAGACAAGCACATACATGTATCATATTCTTAAATAGTGTAGTAAAGTACGGGTGAGTAAGGAGCGGGTTGTACATGTCCCAAACGTGGCCCTAAATTTTGACTGGGTCTAGCTAAGGCGAGACAAAGTTAGCCCGAAAGATTATTTAAATAAAATTATAAAGTGATTATTCAATGATGACTAGATGTTAAAAGTTACAAAATCAAACATTTTTAGTATTTTACAATCAAACATGGCTCCAACAATAGTACTTTGCTACAAAATTACTAACTAACTAAAACTTGAATATTTTGTCCCGTCAAAAAATAAAACTTGAATACTTTGTTTATAAAGGCCTCATCACAATCATAAAACTAACAATTATGCATTAGTAATAGCCAATTTGGGACAGGGTACATTAGTCCACGATTCGTCCCTAAATTTTGATCGGATCAATTTTTTATCCTATAAACCCGTCTCTTGATCTGAACAAACGCAACGCTCTACAAGTCAAATGAGACAGGGAGGAAACTAGTCTTCGGATTGAGTTGGGTCCTGCACTCCTGCTCACCCTATAATCAAGGATATATTGGTTATCCGAACAAAATTATAATTTCTTGTTAGCTAGACCAAGCTTATATCCTATAATAAAAAACATAAAACCTCCACAAACCCCTTTTTTGTTTAAAAAACCTGCATCCATGATCCATCCATCCATTGGTTCCATACAATTAACATTGCACATCACAATTAACTTGATTAACATAACCGATCGTCATAACACTGTCGGCAACTGTAACATAACTTGATTAACCATTCAAAGTTCAAACACACACCACAACACTGTCTTTCGAATCACCGCATATTCAATAAACCACCCTAGGTTATATAAAATTGAAGAATTTCCCAGATCATAAACACTATCACACACTATAACACTACTACCTATAGTATACATTGTAAACTATAATCACAATAATGTTTCACAAAAATAAAGAAGAAAAAAATTCAGTCCCATTTACTTAAGCTTAACAAAGTCTCAATCAAATCATATCATGAAAATCAAATAACAATAGAAGAAGGATCGTAGATAATGAATAACAATAGAAGATTTTGAAATTAAAAAAAGGGTTAAAAAGGAGAGAAAAGTAACGAACCGGAAGAGTGAGGAAGGAAGATATGGAAGAGGATGAGGAAAAGAAGGAAAGCGTATTCCATTTTATTGGGTCCAAGGTGAGACTGCCTCCATATCCAAAAAAACATCATCGTATTGTGTTATGTATGTATAACCTTAATTTCATCAAATTTCATCACTGAAGAACTGAACCCAAACACGGTGCAGTTGATTCCTATGGATTAATTAATTAATTAACTGAAACAATATTAAATGTTTGGAATTGATTTTTGTTTTTCTTTTTTTGGTCAACATTGTTTGTGACTTTGTGTAACAAACCTGAGTATGATTTGGGCCGTCAAATGTTACATGTACGAGCCCAAAGCCCAGTTTCACATCCCCTTGTTTATTTTATACCCCAATCTTCCTTTTTTGTTCTTGAATAAATATTTCGAAATGCATTTTTTGAATCTTTTTCAAATTTGAACTAGAAAAATTCGGAAAATGTATTCTGAAATTTTTATACAAGGGCAAAAATAGAATAATGGAGTGGAAAAGAAACACGAGGAGTGGGAAGAGAAAAATTCAAAATCTTTGACTAATTTTTTCTACCCTAGACACTTGAAATATAGATTCGACTTTTTTAAAGCGAGTTTAAATACAAAATGAGTAATATTAATTTAGATATTTATACCAATATATAAAGAGAATCTCCCTTTTGGCGTAACTTTTCTTATTGTCACTTTTTACCTTTATCCTATTCATTCAAATATTTGTATATATATTTTTTTTATAGGAAATATTTGTATATGTTGAAAAATACTAACTTTCACACAAAAGTTTGTTTTTAGTTTATTTTTAGTAAATAAAAAATACATCTTTTTTTCTCAATAACTAACCACAAAAAAAAAAAAAAAAAAATTAAGTAGTTGTCATCATCAATATATCATCATCTATACTAATCTATATTTATACTTTATATAATTTATCTTACTAATACTAATACTTACTAATGTATAAATTACTTAAATTACTTTACTAATCTATAAAGAGAATAATACCCATTTTGGTGTAGACTTTTTTTATTGTCACTTTTACCCTTCACTTATTCAAATAATATTTGTATTTGTTGAAAAATAACTTCCACACATAAGTTTATTTTCAATTTTCTTTTCTTTCTTAATAACTAAGCAGCACAATCATAAAAAAAGTTTAGTAGTTATCAATTAACAAACATATTCTTATAAAAAAAAAAATTAACAAACATATTTTTGATAAGAAACAAATATATTCTTATAAAAAACATTTAACTAACATACCCCTATTAGTATAGATAAAGATGTTTAGTAGTTATCAATTAATAAACATATTCTTAACAAAAAAATTAACAAACATAATTTTATTGGAACTGGATAACCGCATCTATATATATACGATACCCATGAGCATCAATTAATTTTCCTCTTAATACTATCAATTTTTCCTCATAAATTTTTTCAATCAAAGTGCATCAACCAACAACAAATTAGGTAAGATGAAAACTTTCTTTTCAATAAGAAAATATAAAACTTACATAATTCATATTGCTATCATTTATCTTTTTTTCTAAGGTAAAAATTTACCTATGTTGTAGACCAATACACATAAATTACAATTTTTATTTTGAAGAAAATTAAAAATACTCAATTTAATTTAAATAAAAATCAAATTTATAAAAACAAAAAAGATTGACAGACAAACGCTAGTATATATTAAGGAGTGATTTGGAGAAAATTAAAGGGTTGTGATCATAACAACCCCATGATTGTTATGATATTTATATTTGTTTTATTAATCAACAATTAATATTATTATTTTACATTCTAAAGTGAATCATTCACTTTAGAGGAGCAAGATCTAGATATTATGAGATTGTTAAAATAACATTTGATTTTTTTTTTATTTTATTTTACACTTTATTTACTTTAAGGAATCCAAAATCTTGAAATATACAAGTTTTATGGATTGCAATACACATTCTGAAATTCTGAGTGTTATGTAATTAAAATCCAATATTTTAGAATATGAGAATTTTTCAAATACATTTTGTTGTCCTTTAAGTGTATAATTGTATTATAATAAATATTCAAGTATTTTTTTTATCACACATATAAGTTATTTCTCATTATGTGTATATTCTTACCCTTCTGATACTTTAATATAACAAATACATGTTTGACTCTTATATTTATAATGTGACATGATCTAGTTAATTGGTCATTTATCTCAAACTGTGTTTCTCAAGTTTAAACTATAATTTCTATGAGTAACAATACTGACAATTTCTATTGAACCTCTAAATTATCTCTAGCTTGGATCAGCATCCCATCTCTACCCTAATTTTTTGTTGTTGATGATAAATATGCTTATAAAAAAGTATAAATAAATATCTATGTAATGTTTGGGACATAAAGATAAATAAACGCATCCAACAATAGACAAATTAAATTTGCACAAATTTAAAACTATTTGTACTGCATTCAATAATTTCAAAACCACAAAGGGTTGATAGCAAAAATTAAGATTCATAATTGTAAATTTTTACAAAGTAATAATAATAATAATAACACTATGAGCTGCTTGCTAAAATGAAGCTAAACAAGACACGTCTCTAGTTGATTGGTTCAATCATTAAATTCTACAAGTTGAGTTGAGTATCCCATTCTTCATGTTTAATCGTTATATTTATATATATCATCCCACTCCCCAAGATTAGTGAAATCTATCATCTCACTTATATCAATATTTGGGTTCATAGGATCATCAAGAATTGATTGTGGAGAGACATCATTCTCTTGAGCCACACTTTGCACTTGATCATTTTTTTTATCAACCCGATCATTAAATTCTACAAGTTGATTATCACATTCTTCATGTTCAGCCATTATATCACCCCACTCAATATGATTAGTGAAATCCATCATCCCACTGATATCAATAATCGGCTTCATAGAATTATTAGGTTGACTTGATTGTTGAGAGGCAACATTTTCTGAATGTAGTGGAGAATTCTTGCTTATAAAAATATCTGAATGTTGTGGAGATTCAATTTCTAGCAATGGAGGGAAATTTGACAGCATGCCAATTGGCATAAAAGGAGCTTCACCCCTGAAATTTGTAAATGTAACTCATGTAAATATAACAATATTTTGCATATAATTAAAAAAATAGAAAATACTAGATGCGGTGACAATTTAAAATAATTGTACACTAACATCCAATGAGCATCTTATATTATGCCAAATTGATCACATAAATATTTTAAACTTGGTTGTATAACATGATTGAAGATTTTTTATTGGATGATCGTGTAAAATTATTTTATATTGTCCATTAAACAAAAAAAAAAAACTATGTATTATTGAATACTCACCTATCAATGAAAGTTAGAGATGAACTTGCCACATTGTTGCATGACATATTTGAAGGTTGCATAATCGGAATATGGAATGAGTGTGATGGATGATTTATGTTGCAAATGTCTTGTTGCTGATTGCTCATGAAACCACTCAGACTGTTTTCTGCATTGTCATTCAACTCATTATCATGTGATTTCACGATTTCCTCCTGGAGTGGCATATTATTCTTTTTCTTTTTTCTACATTCTCCATTGCCATTCTCCATTTTACGTTTCTTTCTCTCATTAATATTAAAGAAGTTCTTTATCCCATTATCAGTTCTTCCAGGAAGCTAACAAATGAAACAAATACAAATTAAATAAGTATATGTAATGACAGTGTAATTTAAAAATATCATCAATTCTACTAAATGAGATACTAATTTAAAGATTTAATTGATATGGAATGCTAGTGTATTTATTATTTTTTACATTAACGTCCGGTCAATTAAACCATTGAGTTACAAGAATGTTAAGCATATTATTTTGTAATGTAGCCTAGTGAGGAAAATTCTATATTATAAAAGTAAATAAGTGAAATGTACGTGATTCGAACTCTAAATTCTCATATTCAAAACGTTTTTTAAAAAGTCAACAAAAAAAATTACATAAAAAATTAGGTAACAAAAAATCTTTTAACAATTTTATTTTGAAATTTTCTCATAAATCCATGATTAAAAATATGATAGACTAATAAAGATTTTATTATACCCAATTTATTATCTTATCCTATCCGATGTCTATATTCTATTATGTGCATCAAATGGCCGGCCCTAAGATCTTGCATAATAATTTAACTATAATCTAAATAAACCATATAATATGTGATTTTATGCATGGATGCATGCAATTGCAATGACAGACAAACGTGTCACAAAACCATTTAAAAATACATAACAAGAAAGAAAAATAATAATCACGAAACCATTGTTAAACCGCACACATAATTTATATATAGGTGATGATCACTCCTTAGTCTCGATGCATATATCATATAGATGCATGCAGTTGCATATTTTAATGATAGACAAATATTAATTTAAAGTTGTAAGAAAATCACTAAATTAATAATATACAAACCTGTTTAACAATTTCACACCATTCGCATCCAAGCTGACGAAGTTGAAGGATTTTCTGTTTTTCTTCTTCACTAAATTTTCCCTTTTTCAAATATGGATCAAGTTGATTAAGCCATCTTAGACGACAACTTTTTCCATCTCGAGCAAGTCCAGTTAACCTTTGTACTGCATTCCAATTTTTGGATCCATATGTTTTTACATATTCTTTTAATATTTCATCCTCTTGTTTTGACCATGGTCCTTTTATCAACCCTTGCTTCATGATAAAAAAATGCTTATTTAATTTTACTAATGGTATGCTTAGAATTGTGGAAAGTGGAGAGTATATAGCATTTGAGTGTGAATAGCTCTATTTATAAGGGTTAGCTAGAAGTGACTTAGGAGATAATTTAACTAGTTAGTTAAAAATTAAAGATAGAATTATCTACATAAACGGTGTAGATTTATTTAATTATGCAAGGATTGCCAACTAAGCCAATCCAGACCCTAGGATATATTCCTAATTATCTTAAATTCTTTTTAAAAAGTTGAAGTTTAAAATAATATAGATAAGCATGTCAAAAAAAATATATACATAATTAAGATGAGACCAAATTTAAATATGAATTCCTATTTTTTTGGGATTAAATTCATTGAAAATATATACTAAAATTTAAACTCCCTTTATCCAACAACTTAAAAGAAACAAGATAAAGTCGAAGAAAAAAAGATATAAAAGCAAGAATGGCAATATTTATTATTTAGGTTGCATTTGATTTGTAACAATATATATTAAAAGTAATTAATTAGTATGAATAATTAAATATTAACCATTAGATTAAATAAAATAAACGAATAAAATTTAATGTCAAATTAAACTTTGACACCAAATGTCAATGAATCTTGACTCTTTAATAATATTTCAAATTTTTTTATTCTTAAATATAATTTCATATAATTTTTTACAAAAAAAAAAAAAAAAACTACACTTTGAAAAACTTCAAAGAAGAATGATAGACATAAAAATAGGGAAAAAAAGATTATGCAAACAAAATTATGAATAATAGTAGTACTATATAAAATTAAAAATAGTAACATAAAAATAGAAACATAAATCATAAAATGTACATATTAAGATATGAGCTTTGTTTTTTTTTTTTTGAATAAAACATTAAGGTATGAACTCAATATAACATATAACAAAATTTTACTTTTCCCATGAAATTGGATAACTATTGATCGATAATAATTATAATTTATCATAAACAAATATACACAGCCTACACAAGAGATATGTTTATCAAGTTAACATATTTTTATAATAATAAGTTAATTTATTATTGAAATTATCATAAACTACTTCCTCTGTTCCATTTTATTTATCGTTTGAGAAAAAAAGGTCAAATTAAAAAAGTGTATTTTTGCATCTTATTTTCCTATTATATCCATTTTTTGGAATATATTATACCCTAATTTGAATCCACAAAAAAATTTCTATTTTTTTTGCACACACTTTCTCTTTCCAAAAATTAAAACCACAAAAAAAATTAAAGACGAATCGTAGCAAAACAATTTTTTTTGCATATCCGAAAAAAATCAAAAACAATAAAAAAATTATAAGAAGAAGTTTAGTAAAAAAAAATACAATAAAAAAATTATATGAAGAAGTTTAGTAAAAAAAATACAATAAAAATATTATATGAAGAAGTTTAGTAAAAAAAAGATACAATAAAAAAATATATATAAAAGGGATAGGCAATATGAAGAAGTTAAAAAAAAAAAAATACAATAAAAAAATTATATGAAGAAGTTTTATAGTCCACAAATTCTCCCAGTTACCTTCTCCCAGTTTTATTCAAGTATTTTTTTTTTTTTTTGTTAGGTCAAGTAAATTTTTTTTTATCACACATATAAGTTATTTCTCATTATGTGTATATTCTTACCCTTTTGATACGTTAATATAACAAATACATGTTTGACTCTTATATTTATAATGTGACATGATCTAGTTGGTCATTTATCTCAAACTGTGCTTCTCAAGTTTAAACTATAATTTCTGAGTAACAATACTGACAATTTCTATTGAACCTCTAAATTTTCTCTAGCTTGGATCAGCATCCCATCTCTACCCTAATTTTTTGTTGTTGATAAATATGCTTATAAAAAAGTATAAATAAATATCTATGTAATGTTTGGGACAAAAAGATAAATAAACGCATCCAACAATAGACAAATTAAATTTGCACAAATTTAAAACTATTTGTACTTCATTCAATAATTTCAAAACTACAAAGGGTTATAGCAAAAATTAAGATTCATAATTGTAACTTTTTACAAAGTAATAATAATAATAACACTATGAGTTGCTTGCTAAAATGAAGCTAAACAAGACACGTCTCTAGTTGATTGGTTCAATCATTAAATTCTACAAGTTGAGTATCCCATTCTTCATGTTTAATCGTTATATTTATATATATCATCCCATTCCCCAAGATTAGTTTTTTTTTTTTTGAAAGGCAAAGAATTTATTATAAGCACTATCAAGCACAAGAAGTGCTAGATAGGCAAGAGAAGCATACAAAGAAGCAAGCCACTACAAGTTTAAACACAAACAGAGGATGCAGGGGTACCAAATAACAATGTTACACAGAACCAAAATACAAGTAGCAGACTAAGACAATACAAGCAGCAGAACAAGCAGGAGGCAGAGACGCCCGGACCGCGCCCAGCAACAAAAACACAGCAGCAAACACCAAATGAAAAACAGAGAATGCCGAGCCCCAAATCATCTAACCATACATTCACCCGGATTCCACGACCATTCATATAAAAGGCACGGAGCTTTCGCAATACTATTCATGTACCAAATCCACGACAAACGTTGAATCGAGTCAACGGTTTCTTCAACACTAGCCACTTTATTATTAAATATCCTATCATTCCTTGTCTTCCAAATAGCCCAAATAAAAGCCAACCAAACAATCGAAAACCCCTTCTTACGTTTTTTATTTGAACCGTGACCAACTAGAATTACATACGAAGATAAGACGCTAGGGGGCAGCATCGATATAACACCTAACCATCTCATGGTAGCATACCACACGGCTGCAGCAAACCGACAGTGGAGGAAGAGATGAACGGAGGTTTCCGTAACAGCAGCACATAACGGACACAACGACTCCTCCGGCCTAATCACTTTTCTATAACACAAATTATCCCTTGTAGGTATTCTATCCAAAAGCAATTGCCACGCCATCGCACACACTTTTGAAGGCACAACACTCTTCCAAATATACTTAAAAGCAAAAGACTCCGCCTCGGTTCTTAAAACACGGTTCAAAGTAATACGATCAAGGAAGAAGTACATGGACTTGACCGAAAATACCTCTTCATTCCCCAGAATCCAAACCCACCTATCCTCCCTATCCAACAAAGTGACTTGAGAGATTAAGTTCAACAAAGCTAGAAACAAATCTTCCTCCCAAACAAAGAAATTCCTACGCCACTCCAACCTCCAACTCCACACACCATTCTCCCACACCCCCACATCACTAATTACCGCCTCTTGTTGGGTAGAGATTCCAAAGAGACGGGGGAATCTTAAATCGAGACTTTGGTCCCCCACCCACACGTCTTTCCAAAATCTAGAGGTTCTACCATTACCCACTTTCTTGGCAATAACTTGATTAAACCAACCGGCACCAAGGTCCAAACGGCAAATGTCCCTCCACCACACCGAGGTCTCATTTCTAAAATCCCCGGTAGTCAAGTTCACATTCCCCACAACACCATCGCCATATTTTGCAACCAACACCCTTTGCCACACCTCCTCTCCCTCCACAAGTAGTTTCCATCTCCATTTCGCAAGTAGACTAGTATTCATTACACGCACATCACGGATCCCTAGCCCACCCTCTTTTTTCGGCCTACACACCTCACTCCACTTCACCCAACAAATCTTATTCCTTTTTGAGAGCCCCCCCCCCCCCCCAAAGAAAAGATCGTTGTATTATAACCACATCCCGCCAAACTTTCACCGGAATCTTAAGATAAGAGAGAAAGAACACCGGAATGGAATTTAACACTGCATTAATGAGAACAATCCTACCTCCGAGGCTAATAAATTTATTACCCCAAGAGCCGAGCCTTCTTTTAATATTATCCACCATCGGCCTCCAAGTAGAATAAAGGCGAGGATTAGCACCCACCGGGAGCCCTAAGTACTTGAAGGGTGTGGAACCAATACGACAATTCAAGAAGTCGGAAGCCATAAGCAAAAAATCATTAGATACATTTACACCAATAAGGCAACTTTTCCAAAAGTTAACCTTTAAGCCGGAGACCATTTCGAAACCTCTCAAAATGGCTTTGAGAGCCCACAAATTATCCACCGAAGCCTCCCCGATACAAAGGGTATCATCCGCATATTGAAGGATTGACACCGGCAACTTACCCCTTCCCACTAAGAAGGGTTTGAAACGACCCTTCTCAACCGCCATTCTCATCAACGCCCCAAGCCCCTCCGCCACAATAAGAAAAAGAAGTGGAGCAAGATGATCACCTTGTTTTAACCCCCTCTTGATACATATTTCCTCCGTGGGGCTCCCATTAACCAAAATAGACATATTCCCGGCACACACACAAGCCTTCATCCAAGCCCGCCACTTATCCCCAAAACCAAAACGCCTCAACATATAGTCTAAGAAACCTCAATCTACCGAATAGTACGCCTTTTCAAAATCCACCTTAAGAATAAGACACTCTTTCTTCGCTTTTTTTGCAAAATCAATAACTTCATTAACCGCCACAACCCCCTCTACAAGTTGCCTCCCTTTAAGGAAGGCCGATTGTGTTTTAGGGATCAAGGCACCCACCACCTTGGCTAAGCGAGCCGCCAACACCTTAGCCACCAATTTGTATAGACAACCAAGAAGAGATATGGGTCTAAAATCCCCAAGAGATTGGGGTGACGCCACTTTAGGGATAAGAGTGAGAGAATAGGAGCACATGCCTTTCCGGAAGCAAGCGTTCCCATGGAATTGGTCAAACATGATCCGGACGTCGCCTTTCATTAAATCCCAAAACTCCTTTAGGAAAGCAAAGTTAAAGCCGTCCGGCCCCGGGCTTTTCGATCCATCACTCTCATGAACAACCTCCGTAATTTCCTCCAATGAGAAAGGTGCCGTCAAAGAAACCACTTTATCCACCTCCAAAGCGGGAAAGGCTATCCCATCCAACGTTGGTCGCCTCCAATCATTATTTGCAAAATGGTTGGAGAAGAATTCCACCACCTCACGCCTTACAAGTAAAGGTCCTTCCACCCACCCTACCGGAGTCCTCAACCTAAGCAAGTCATTCCGCCTCTTCCTAGCCTTGATACACATATGAAAGAAACGGGAATTTGAGTCCCCTTCCTTCAACCATTTTTGCCGAGAGCGTTGAAAAGTCAAGGCGTCAATGTTTTTAAGAAGCTTCCATAACTCATCAAACATCAATTTCCGCTCCCCCACCTCAATCTCATTAATCCCCGACGCCTCACTTTTACGGTCCAACCTCGAAATTCCTTCTATCAAATGCCTCTTTTTCTCCTCCATCACCCCATATGTATTAGCATTCCACTCCTTAATCACCCCTTTGAGATTTTTAAGTCTTTCCTTTAGGATGAACCCCATCCAACCTTCAAAATGTTGCTCACCCCAAGCTTGAGTGACAACATTCTTAAACTCCTTATTTTGAAGCCAAAAGTTGTTAAACCGAAAGGGTTTTGGACCCCAATCGACGGAACTATAGCTCAAAACGAGTGGACAATGGTCCGCCACATCCCTCTCCAACACCCGTACCAATGGATCACCCCACACCTCACACCACATATCCGAGACCAACATTCTATCCAACCGACTCATTGCCACCCCGTTAGGATGAAACCAAGTGAAGTTTCTACCTGACAAAGGAAGATCAAGAAGATCCAAGTCACCCAAAAACTCCGAAAATTCACGCATCTCCAAGTCTCGACTCCCTTGAGAGATAGTACTAACCCCCCTTCTTTCACTAGGATTTACAACCGAATTGAAGTCACCCAAAACACACCACAATTCCTCACCAAAGCCCCTCTTTGACATAAGGATATTAGCCCAAAGAGACCTTTTATCCCTAAGGTTACATTTTGCATACACATTCACAACAAAACATTTTCTATTCTCGGCCAACAAATCTAAGCAAACACCAACAAAGCCTTCCCCAATAAAAGAGAAAACAAGAGAAGCTTTTACCTTGTTCCACAAGGAGAGAATACCACCACTATTTCCACTTGCCGGAAGACTACACCAACCACAATCGTTACTCCCCCAAATACTAGGAACCAAGCCGTCCGGAATTACTTTCATTTTTGTTTCTTGGATTGCCAAAAAATCCACATTTTCTTTACGCACAAGATCACGGATTCTACTACGCTTCACACGACTCCCTAGCCCTCTAACATTAAAGGAGCATATAATCATTGATCACCACTCCTTTGCACCTGTGCCAACTTCTCAGCTCTGTCCCTGACTTCAAATTGTAAACTTTTGACAACATCTTCATCACCCACCCCATTGAACTTCACACCTAAGTCTTCTTGAATGTCAATAATATGGAATGCATCCCCATGGTCTTTATCAATCAGAGCCCCCATATTTGGATTACATGAGGTACGTGATGGGGGCACCCCTAAAAGTTCATTCAATCCTGACTCACCCACCCCACCATTCACCGCAACAGAGCAAGGAACCAAAGAACCAACCGTATCCCCCTCACCTTCAGAATCCGGCGATAGCACCACTTCTAGCCCTATCCCCTCCACCTCATCTCCTGACAGACGAGAAGCATGAGGAAGCTCCTCTGATGATTCACCAATCGGGTCCGACTCCTGAGAACACACACCGCCCCCTATCATGGAAGACCTTCTATTTGATTTTCTCTTGGCCACCGCACCTCCCCTTCTCTGAATCACTTCTTTATATTTCAAGAATTTGTTGTTAGGTAAGTAAGGACAAGCTCTTCTCACCATCTTCTTGTTTTTACCTCTGATACCTCTATCTGGAAAAATCGTATCAGAAGTGTTGAGACCTTTTAGGGTGTTGGCTTCATTTTGGTAAAATAAGCCTAATTCCATGATGTGGAGCATGATGTGTGGCACATCAGGGTTCACATCTGGACGCCCTACTGGACGCGCTTTTATTTATTTAAACGCGATCTTTTGAAAAAGATTTGTTTTTCAAATTAAATCGTGCCAGCTTGCGCGCCAAGGAACAAGATAATCTTTCATGGTTCTGTTTTATTTTATTGGCCGACTTTGATCAAAAAGATTTGAAACAAACAATTAAAAGATTATGATCAAATAAATCTCAAGGCAAAATTTATCAAGGCCAACTCGTCAAAGCCCATGAAGCTTGTTCTATATAAAGGAAGACTGAAGACCAATTATTCATCAACTGAAATCAAGAAGCTAAGTCTACAAATTGAGTCTTAGGGTTTTAGTTCTTTAGTTGTTCTTTGTTCTTTGTGAGCCTTCACTTGGATCATAATTTTGATGCAAGTAAGGACTGAGTTTATAGAGTTGTAATCTCTAGTTGTCTTTCTCCAAAGCTTTGAAGCAAGGAGTTAGATTGTGCAACACTCTAAGCCTTTAGGTACGAGTGCTTCGCTTGTCTAGGAGTGTGTCTCCAACTGAGTTTGTTATTAAATCCTTACTGGGTAAGGTTGAGGGGGAGTGAGCAGAGGTTCTCATATCTAGGAGTTCCTAGGTAGAATTAGCACGGGTAGTGATTAAGTGAGAAGTTGTAAACGGGGGAGTTTAGCTTTGAATTGATACTACCATAGTGGATTCATCCCTGGATTGGTATCCTCCAGAATAGGGCTTGTTATAAGTGCCGAACTGGGTTAACAAACTCACGTGTTCTTTTGTTTCCTGCACTTTATATTGTTTACTTGTTCATCAAGTTCAGTTGTTCACGATGTTGACACATTAGGCTACACATCGTACGATTCCTAAAGTGTACACATCGTGCTACACATCTGACACTTGCCACCAGAATTTCAATTGGCATCAGAGCAGGCACCCTGCCTGTTTGAGGGTGAGCTCCAGGGAAGTTACTTTCTGGAAACATGGACAAGGATGGAACAACGGTCAACAAACCACCCCTCCTGGATGGAACCAACTATGACTACTGGAAGCCAAGGATGATTGCCTTCCTAAAGTCACTTGACAGCAGAACTTGGAAAGCTGTGCTCAAAGGCTGGGAGCATCCCAAAATCTTGGATGCTAATGGTGTTGACACTGGTGTACTCAAGCCAGAGGAAGATTGGTCAGCTGCAGAAGACACTGCATCACTTGGAAACTCCAAAGCTTTGAATGCTTTATTCAATGGAGTGGACAAAAATATGTTCAGATTGATCAAGCAGTGTACTGTTGCAAAGAATGCTTGGGAGGTACTCAGAACCACTCATGAAGGCAATGCCAAGGTAAAAAGCTCAAGAATCCAACTTCTCAACACTAAGTTTGAAAACCTCAGAATGAAAGAAGAAGAATCAATTCATGAATTTCACATGAATTTGCTTGAGGTAGACAATTCCTTTGAGGCTCTAGGTGAAAAATTGTCTGAAGAAAAGCTGGTGAGAAAGATGCTTAGGTCCTTACCTAAGAGATTTAACATGAAAATCACAGCCATTGAAGAAGCTCAAGATATCCCAAGTATGAAACTTGAAGAACTTGTGAGCTCTCTTCAAACTTTTGAGATGAACTTAGGTGAGCAAACTGAGAAGAAAGGAAAAGGCATAGCTTTTGTATCTTGTGCTGGTGAAGAGGAAGAAGCTGTTGAATCAGATGATGACCTCTCAAATGACTTAGCCATGTTGGGAAGACAATTCAACAAGCTTCAAAGGAGGGTGGACAGAAGACCAAGGAGGAATGTGAGGAACATCCAGACTGACATCAGTAAACTAGGTAACACTTCAACAAAAACCAAAACTGATGATAAGTCAACTCAGAACAAGGGTGTTCAATGTCATGAATGTGAAGGCTTTGGTCATATAAGATCAGAATGTGGCACATATCTGAAGAAGCAGAAGAAAGGCCTAACTGTATCATGGTCTGATGAAGACTCTGACACTGACTCAGAGAATGTTGCTGCTAATCATGTTAGTGCCATGACTGGGGTGGATAATACTGATGATGAATCTGATGATGAAGAACTCACCTTTGATGAACTAGCCTCAGTCCATAAAAAGCTATTTATCAAGAGTGAGGAACTGTACAAGGTCAATGAAGAGCAGAAGGAAATCATCAGTCAACTGGAGACAGAGAAGGGTCAACTACAGAGTCAAGTTGCTAGTCTTGAAAGTGAAGTCAAGTTACTGTCAACCAACTTGAAAAATATGACCAAGTCTGTAAAGATGCTCAATCCTGGAACCAACATGCTTGATGAAATTTTGAAAGTAGGAAAGCATGCTGGTGACTCATCTGGTGTAGGATTTAAGAACAAACATCACAGCAAGAAGACAAATACTAAGTTTGTTCCTGCTCAGAAGAAACCTGACCCTAGCAGAATGTGGACACATCACACTCCACATCAGAGACCTGCTGGCAAAGAGAAGTTTAATGCTTGGAGATGCCACTACTGTGGGAAGAATGGTCACATCAAGCCCTTCTGTTACAAACTCTATGGGTATCCCAAGAAAAAGCCTCAGGTGCAAGCCAAAACAGCAAGGGTCACTCCTAAGAAGATGTGGAAGCCTAAAGTTTCTGAAACTGCACATATTGCTCACACTTCTCTTAGAGCATCTTCTAGTAATGATTGGTATTTTGATAGTGGTTGTTCTAGGCATATGACTGGTGTTGAGAAATTTCTCACTAATATCAAGCCTCATACAACAAGCTTTGTAACCTTTGGAGATGGAGCAAAAGGTGAAATCAAGGGCAGTGGTAAACTCTGCAGCAAAGGCTTACCTGACCTAGATGATGTACTACTTGTCAAAGGTTTGAAGGCTAATCTTATCAGCATAAGCCAACTATGTGATCAAGGTCTTAAGGTCAACTTCACAAAGAATGAGTGTCTTATCACTTCTAACAAAGGAGAATTGTTGATGAGAGGATCTAGGTCAAGGGACAACTGCTATCTATGGATTCCTGATGAAACAGCTCACTCCACTACATGTTTGATAAGTCAGGAAGAAGAAGTAAAGCTTTGGCACCAAAGACTTGGCCATTTGAATCTGAAGGGAATGAAGAAGATTGTGTCCAAGGAAGCTATTAGAGGTCTACCAAAGCTTAAGATTGTTGAAGGCAATATATGTGGTGAATGTCAAGTTGGAAAGCAGGTTCAGATGTCACACCCAATGTTACAACATCAGGTGACATCCAGAGTTCTTGAACTGCTACATATGGACTTGATGGGACCAATGCAGGTAGAGAGTATTGGTGGCAAAAGATATGCTTTTGTGGTTGTAGATGATTTCTCAAGGTTCACTTGGGTTAGCTTCATCAGAGAGAAGTCTGACACTTTTGATGCATTCAAAGAATTATGCCTTAGACTACAAAGAGAGAAGGATAGTGGCATTGTTAGAATCAGAAGTGATCATGGGAAAGAGTTTGAAAATTCAAGATTCTCTGAGTTTTGTGCTGATGAAGGAATTGGGCATGAGTTCTCCTCACCAATCACACCCCAACAAAATGGTGTAGTTGAGAGGAAGAACAGAACCTTGCAAGAGGCTGCAAGAGTTATGCTACATGCCAAGAAGCTACCTTACTACTTTTGGGCAGAGGCCATGAGTACTGCATGCTATATACACAACAGGGTAACTCTGAGAAAAGGTACCTCAACCACACTGTATGAGATATGGAAAGGAAGAAAACCAACTGTCAAACACTTCCATGTCTTTGGTAGCAAGTGCTATATCTTAGCTGACAGAGAGCAAAGGAGGAAGATGGATCCCAAGAGTGATGAAGGAATCTTTCTAGGCTATTCCATAACCAGCAGAGCCTATAGAGTCTTCAACAACAGAACAAGAACTATGATGGAATCCATCAATGTTGTCATAGATGACTGTTCAGATAATGAACCTGATGTTGATCCTGATGTGGACACATCTCACCCCCTGCCTGAAGACTCTGAAGTTATAGAGATTCCTGAGAAGACTGATCAGCAAGAAGATGTGACTCCAGTGAACAAGGGTCCCTCTGTTAGAGTTCAAAAGAATCATCCAAAAGAACTCATAATAGGGAATCCTGAGTCAGGGGTTATGACAAGGTCAAGAGAGGTTGTATCCAATGCTTGTTTTGTGTCAAAGGTAGAACCAAAGAATGTGAAAGAAGCCTTGACAGATGAGTTTTGGATTGAAGCTATGCAAGAGGAGCTGAACCAGTTCAAGAGGAATGAAGTGTGGGATTTAGTTCCTAGACCTGAAGGAGTCAACATCATTGGTACTAAATGGGTTTATAGGAATAAATCTGATGAAAGTGGTGTTGTGACTAGAAACAAGGCTAGGCTTGTGGCTCAAGGTTACTCTCAGATTGAAGGAGTAGACTTTGATGAAACATTTGCTCCTGTGGCACGTCTTGAGTCCATAAGGTTACTTCTGGGAGTAGCATGTATCTTGAAATTCAAGCTATTCCAGATGGATGTGAAGAGTGCTTTCCTCAATGGCTACTTGAATGAGGAAGTTTATGTGGAGCAGCCCAAGGGATTTGTTGATCCAAATTATCCAGATCATGTCTACAGATTGAAGAAGGCATTATATGGATTAAAGCAAGCTCCTAGGGCATGGTATGAGAGGCTAACCAAATTTCTTGTGCAGCAAGGTTATAGAAAAGGAGAAACAGACAAAACCTTGTTTGTCAGAGAAGAAAAGGGCAAGTTCATGATTGCACAAATCTATGTAGATGACATTGTGTTTGGAGGAATGTCTGATCCAATGGTCAAGATGTTTGTGAATCAGATGCAGTCTGAATTTGAGATGAGCCTTGTAGGTGAACTTACCTACTTTCTTGGTCTGCAAGTCAAACAGATGGAAGATACAATTTTCATCTCTCAAAGCAAGTATGCCAAGAACATTGTGAAGAAATTTGGAATGGAGAATGCAAATCACAAAAGAACTCCTGCAGCAACCCATCTCAAACTTTCTAAAGATGAGCATGGTGTCAGTGTTGATCAAAGTCTATACAGAAGCATGATTGGCAGTCTACTTTATCTCACTGCAAGTAGACCTGATATTAGCTTTGCTGTTGGTGTGTGTGCAAGGTACCAAGCTGAGCCTAAGATGAGTCATCTAAATCAAGTTAAAAGGATTCTCAAGTATGTCAGTGGTACAAGTGATTATGGAATTCTCTACTCTCATGGTGAAGACACAAGATTGTTAGGTTATTGTGATGCTGACTGGGCAGGAAGTGCAGATGATAGGAAAAGCACTTCTGGTGGATGTTTCTTTTTGGGAAGCAACCTTATATCATGGTTCAGCAAGAAACAAAATTGTGTTTCTCTTTCTACAGCTGAGGCTGAGTATATTGCAGCAGGAAGTAGTTGCTCTCAGCTACTTTGGATGAAGCAGATGTTGGGTGAGTACAATGTGCAGCAAGATGTGCTCACATTATACTGTGACAATCTAAGTGCTATAAATATTTCCAAAAATCCTATCCAACATAGTAGGACAAAGCACATTGATATACGTCACCATTTCATTAGAGATCTTGTTGAAAACAATATTGTGACTCTAGAGCATGTTGCCACAGAAAATCAACTGGCAGATATTTTCACTAAGGCTTTAGATGCAAATAGGTTTGAGGTGTTAAGGGGCAAACTAGGTATTTGCCTCTTTGAGGATCAATAGCCATAATTGCTATTTAGACGTGCAACGGTTACCTGTTTTTTCCCTCCATCCATAGTTGCACGCAATCCAAAGGCAATATTTCCAACGGCTATTTCGCGTTCAAAACTCCAAGAAATCCGTTTACTCAAGATTTTTCTTATTGCCTACCACATTGATCACCACATTCGTTTCTCAACCACTCAAACGACCAAAAATTTTCTTGATCTCTCTCAAACCCTTTGTTCATCTTTCTGCAATTTTCTTTGAAATCTTCATACAAAATCATCATCATCATCATGTCTACTGCAACCAAAACATCTCCTTCCACAAAAACAAACACTCCTCCATCATCACCAAAACCTAATTCCCCACATCAAGAAGATATTCAAGGTGACATGATCGTCGATGCCACTCCTGTCTCAATGATCAAGCCATCTGGATCAAAGAAGAAGAAGTCTAAACGATCAAGAAGGGAATCAACCCCCATTGCCGCAGAGGAAGATGTTGTTCCTTCTCCTTACACAGAAAAATCCAAAAAGAAGAAGAAGAAAAGCAAGAAGCCAAAGATTGGCTCACCAAAGAGGGTTCACACCATGGAAAGTCTGCATGTTGAACCTCTTCCTGCAAAATCTGGTGATGCAAATGCTGAAGCATCTATGGGTGTAGGTTCTTCAAACCCTAACCCTGAGAAGGCTGCTGTGAAGATTTCTGAGGGTCAAAGACACCCCTTGACTCAGAAGATCATTGATTCTGTGCTCCAGGCCCTGCAAGAACCTAATGTTGCGGCAGATGTTGGCACATCATTGCCACAAGGTGAAGAAGAGTCTCCTGCTGAAGAAGAGACTGCTGCTGTTGAAAAACCTGCTGTCATTCCTGATTCTCCTGATCAGGAATTTGTTGAAGAAGATCAACCTGCTGAGGTTGAGGAACCTGAAGATAATACCCAGTCTGACAAAGTTGTTGTGGATGTAGAAGGCTACAATTCTGACATCCCCTTGAAGAAGCTTACTGAGGAGAGTATTGCAAGAAGGACTAGAAGTGGTAAAGGTCCTGCTGTTGTTGAGATTTCTCCTGCTGCTACTAAGGAGAAGAAGAAGCCTGTTAAGAGGCAAGTCATGTATGGTCCCAAGAAGGGATTTAGTAAAGCTGTGGTTCCACCTGCAAAGAAGAAGACTCAGAAAAGAAAAGAGCCACCTACAAGTGACTCAGAGTACGATGTGGAGCAGGATGTAGCTCACATCAGTGAGTCTGAGGAAGAATCTGCTGAGGAACGCAATATGGAGCTTGATGTGATTCACATTGAGTCTGCTGTGAAGAAGAGCTATGGGAAGAAGAAAATTCCTCAGGGAATTCCTGACATCCCAGTTGATTTGATTTCCTTCCACAACCCTGCACATGCTGGAAAATGGAAGTACATTGCTCATAGAAGGTTAGCTCTGGAGAGGGAGCTCAGTGCTGAAGCCTTGCAGTGCAAGGAAGTTATGAGGTTGATCAAGCGTGCTGGCTTGATGAAGACTGTTACTGGACTGGGTGACTGCTATGAGAAGGTAGTCAAAGAGTTTTTGGTAAACATCCCTGCTGGTTGTGACAATCCTTTGGACAAGGAATACCAAACTGTTTTTGTGAGAGGTAAAGAAATTCACTTCTCTCCCACTGTTATCAACAAGTATCTGGGCAGAAGTGAGGAGCCCTTTGCTGAGATGGAGGCAAATGACAACTACATAATCAAGGCCATCACAGCTGGAAAGGTCAAGACTTGGCCTAAGAAGGGAAAATTGCAAGCAAGCAAGCTCACTCCAATCTACAACATCCTGAACAGGATTGCTGCTGCTAACTGGGTGCCTACCACACACAACTGTGATGTGGCTACAGGTTTGGCTAGGTTCATCTATACTGTAGGTAACAAAATTAACTTCGATTTTGGTACTTATATTTTTGATCAGACTATCAAACATGCCAAAACCCTAGCTGTCAAACTACCCATTGCCTTTCCTTCCCTACTGTGTGGAATCATATTGAGCCAGAGACCTGATGTTCTGGGCAAGGATGATTTGTCTTGCAGAAGAGAGTCTGCTATTTCTTTTAGTCTCAAGCAGTCTGATGTGACTCCTGATGTGGGCACATCCAGCTCAAACAATGCTATGTCTAGGACAGACATGATTGCTGCTTTAAAGGAGACTTGCAAGGCTCTGGATGAGAAGAAGGCCAAGCTGGAGGCAGTCATTGCTGGACTGGAGCTTGAGGATGAGCAAACAATGGCTGAGGATGAGGAATTGGAGGAGGAGGAGCCCAATGACTCTGAAGCTGAGGAAACTGATGGGAGCCAGGATATTTGAATTATTGTAATTCATTAATATTTCCCTGTACTCAGTATTTCCTTGTTTTTGCTTGTATTTTGTGGGCTATGCCCTGGATTTCTGATGCACCTTTGCGTGCCTGTTCTGTACCTGCTGCACTATTAACGGCCTGAGTGCCTCTTTCTGTTCATGCACCATCATCTCTACATCTCATGCTATCTGCATTCTATGGTGTGTTACTTACTCTCAGTATGTTTGTCATAATTTATGGCTAAAAAGGGGGAGTAAAAATTAAAATGAACAACTTTGAAGTCTTAACTGCAGCAAATTGTGATGTGTTGGGACAATGTGATAATTTTGGGAGAAATTAGAGAGAATAGAACGAGAGAATTGAGACGAGAATTAAGAAAAAGAGTTAAATTCTATTCATCCACATGGGGCAACTTCTGAACTTCTGAACTTCTGAAACTTTCTCAACTTCTGAAGCACTGCAACTTCTGAGGCTCTGCTCAGCTTCTGAAGCACTACAACTTCTGAAGCTCTGCTCAGCTTCTGAAGCACTACAACTCTGCTCAGCTTCTGAAGCACTACAACTTCTGAAGCTCTGCTCAGCTTCTGAAGCACTACAACTTCTGAAGCTCTGCTCAGCTTCTGAAGCACTACAACTTCTGAAGCTCTGCTCAGCTTCTGAAGCTCTATAACTTCTGAAGCTCTGCTCAGCTTCTGAAGCTTCTCCAACTTCTGAAGTTCTGATGTGTGGCACATCTGACTACACATCTGGTATACATGCTTATTTTTCTTCAAATATTTTATCAACAAATTTTTGAAGAATTAGTTTTCTAAAGCATGTTCTTCTGAAGACCTCTTATGTACATTTTCAACTGGGTGATGCATTCTTAAGAAGTCCAATTGAAGATGTTATCTAATTTCTACATGGTGATGCATTCTTAAGAAGCCTGTAGAAGTTATTTTGTGTGATGTTTGACACATCTGTGAGTTTTAACTTGGTCATGCATTCTTAAGAAGCCAAGTTTAAAACTTCTCTATATCTCTCTAGGTCATGCATTCTGAAGAAGCCTATAGGGAATATGAGATTTAGGGGGAGTACATGGAAAGTGCTCTAGTTCAAAGGGGAGTAGACTATTACTGGGTTTGCTACCCTCCCTTATGTGTGCATGGAATCTCATGCTTGTATGTGTCTGAGAATTTATTTTTCTCAGTCTTTGGAAATTTACTTTCCTATCTTGAGAGAGTTTAATTCTCTCTTTGTTTGTGAGGCTCATATCCGCTGCTGCATGCCTCTGATGTGCCTATACATCTCTCCAAGTTTAGTTGGGTGACTCAAAGATTATTTTAGCCCAAAATTTGCCAAAGGGGGAGATTGTTGAGACCTTTTAGGGTGTTGGCTTCATTTTGGTAAAATAAGCCTAATTCCATGATGTGGAGCATGATGTGTGGCACATCAGGGTTCACATCTGGACGCCCTACTGGACGCGCTTTTATTTATTTAAACGCGATCTTTTGAAAAAGATTTGTTTTTCAAATTAAATCGTGCCAGCTTGCGCGCCAAGGAACAAGATAATCTTTCATGGTTCTGTTTTATTTTATTGGCCGACTTTGATCAAAAAGATTTGAAACAAACAATTAAAAGATTATGATCAAATAAATCTCAAGGCAAAATTTATCAAGGCCAACTCGTCAAAGCCCATGAAGCTTGTTCTATATAAAGGAAGACTGAAGACCAATTATTCATCAACTGAAATCAAGAAGCTAAGTCTACAAATTGAGTCTTAGGGTTTTAGTTCTTTAGTTGTTCTTTGTTCTTTGTGAGCCTTCACTTGGATCATAATTTTGATGCAAGTAAGGACTGAGTTTATAGAGTTGTAATCTCTAGTTGTCTTTCTCCAAAGCTTTGAAGCAAGGAGTTAGATTGTGCAACACTCTAAGCCTTTAGGTACGAGTGCTTCGCTTGTCTAGGAGTGTGTCTCCAACTGAGTTTGTTATTAAATCCTTACTGGGTAAGGTTGAGGGGGAGTGAGCAGAGGTTCTCATATCTAGGAGTTCCTAGGTAGAATTAGCACGGGTAGTGATTAAGTGAGAAGTTGTAAACGGGGGAGTTTAGCTTTGAATTGATACTACCATAGTGGATTCATCCCTGGATTGGTATCCTCCAGAATAGGGCTTGTTATAAGTGCCGAACTGGGTTAACAAACTCACGTGTTCTTTTGTTTCCTGCACTTTATATTGTTTACTTGTTCATCAAGTTCAGTTGTTCACGATGTTGACACATTAGGCTACACATCGTACGATTCCTAAAGTGTACACATCGTGCTACACATCTGACACTTGCCACCAGAATTTCAAGAAGACACCTGCTGGGGACCTCCACGCGTGTTTCGAACAGGCTCAAACGGTAAAGAAGTTGTTGGGCTAATACCGCCCAGGCCCACCGAATCTCCTCTTGTTTTCGTCAACATATTACTCGGGACACCCCCCACGTTTTCCTGAAGGGGAAGATCTCCTTTCTTGGTTCGTAGCACCTTGGGCCGAGAAAGGTTAAGCCCAGCACCGTGACCCGCTTCGCTAGGATCCGACCCAACCGCTGCAGCTGATCTCTCCAATAAGTCACGTGCATCAGGATTTAAAATTTTGGGGGTAAACCGCCCAATAGGGTGCACTTCCTCCAACACCTCAGTAACAGCCTCTGACACCAAGACAATAGCTCTATCCACTTCCACCCCCTCAGCTGTGTTGTCAACAGGATATTGGTTGACACAAGGAATCATAGAAACCAAAGACTTTCCCAAAAAGTTGGGATCACTTCCTGACACATCCTTTCCTCCTTCCCCTTCCAACCTAGGGTGAATGACATCTCCTTTTCCCCTTGTCTGCACGCCTACAACCTGCGCCTCCTGACAACTCAAAGACCAATCACCTTCACTATCTCCCTCCGATGAGCCTTCTGCAGCCGCCGCAATAGAACCACCGTCGCCGGACTCCAGAGGAGATGGATCATTATTCATCTGGAGACATCTGCAAACCCCATGTGAATCACCTTCGAAAGCTCCCCCTACCTCTTCCATAACCCGTATAACGAAGCTTTTACCAAGAACGGGGACTGTAACAGACGAGTCAACCCTTGAAGGTGCATCTGTAACAATTCGAATTCTTGCCACATCTCCACGACTCATATTCATAGTTCCAGTGTCAGTGTCGATAAAAGAGCCGAACTTGAATCCAATGGACCTAAATAACGCCACACCCCAAGCATGTAGCGGAACACCAAAGCAACTCAGCCATGAAACACGGTGGTTCGAGACCATTTCCGGTGACCAGGCCTCAAAATGTTCAAACCACGTGGACCACCACCCTACAGAGCTCACCAACTCCTGAACCTCTCCTTCAACTGGGCTCGACAAAAGTACCTTCAAATGCCCTAGGGGTCTGATCTTCAACTTTGAATACCCATCCAAACAGAAGTTTTGTTGAATAACTAGGTGTTCCCTGGGCTCAGAGAGAAATCCCACCACCGCACCCTTCATTTTTGCCACTGCCTCCGGTTCAGCCTCCACTTCCCACACCACCCCCCCTGCAGATTTATTGGTTCCGCCTTCCTCCACCGGGACCTTACCTCCTCCGATAAGCAGATTTTTCCCAACGAGAGCAGATTTAAAGGATCTACCATTCTCAACCCCAGCATCACCCCTAGAGCTCGACTCAGGCACCTCCGCTATCTCCGTCGCCACCTCCTTGTTCCCCTCCTTCCGTTGAGCCCCTTTCGCAAACCTTTGTAGGTTCACTCTCAACTTAAAAGAGCCCACCCAAATGTCTGAGATAAGGTCGAGCTGCTGTCGAGCATCTTTGATATCCCTATATTTCACAAACCCAAATCTTCGCCCTTGTTTGTCAAACCTGTTAGGGATATAAACCTCCCCAACTCTTCCAAACCGTGCGAACTTAGGCCAGAGATCAACTGCTCTAACCTCTGCCGGAAAATTGGTAAAGAAGAAGGAGGTTGCCTCCTGGTCAAGCCTATGCACATAACCCTTAGGCTTTCTCTCCCTTCTCTCTTCTTTCTCTCTCGTTGTTCCCATTCCCCAAGATTAGTGAAATCTATCATCTCACTTATATCAATATTTGGGTTCATAGGATCATCAAGAATTGATTGTGGAAAGACATCATTTTCTGGAGCCACACTTTCCATTTGATCATTTTTTTTATCAGCCCAATCATTAAATTCTACAAGTTGATTTTCACATTCTTCATGTTCAGCCATTATATCACCCCACTCAATATGATTAGTGAAATCCATCATCCCATTGATATCAATAATCGGCTTCATAGAATTATCAGGTTGACTTGATTGTTGAGAGGCAACATTCTCTGAATGTAGTGGAGAATTCTTGCTTATAAAAGTATCTGAATGTTGTGGAGATTCAATTTCTAGCAATGGTGGAAAATCTGACAGCATGCCAATTGGCATAAAAGGAACTTCACCCCTAAAATTTGTAAATGTAACTCATGTAAATATAACAATATTTTGCATATAATTAAAAAAAATTGAAAATATTAGAAGATGCAGTGACAATTTAAAATAATTTTACACTAACATCCAATGAGCATTTTATATTATGCCAAATTGATCACATAAATATTTTAAACTTGGTTGTATAACATGAAAAATTGAAGATTTTTTATTGGATGATCGTGTAAAATTATTTTATATTGTCCATTAAACTAAAAAAAATTACTATGTATTATTGAATACCCACCTATCAATGAAAGTTAAAGCAGAACTTGCCACATTATTGCATGACATATTTGAAGGCTGCATAATCGGAATATGGAATGAGTGTGATGGATGATTTATGTTGCAAATGTCTTGTTGTTGATTGCTCATGAAACCACTCAGACTATTTTCTGCATTGTCATTCAACTCATTATCATGTGATTTCACGGTTTCCTCCTTGAGTGGCAAATTATTCTTTTTCTTTTTTCTACATTCTACATTGCCATTCTCCATTTTACGTTTCTTTCTCTCATTAATATTAAAGAAGTTCTTTATCCCATTATCAGTTCTTCCAGGAAGCTAACAAATGAAACAAATACAAATTAAATAAGTATATGTAATGACGGTGTAATTTAAAAATATCATCAATTCTACTAAATGAGATACTAATTTAAAGATTGAATTATTTTTTGACGAAAATTTGAAGATTTAATTGATATGGAATGCTAGTGTATTTATTATTTTTTACATTAACGTCCGGTCAAATGAACCATTGAGTTACAAGAATGTTAAGCATATTATTTTGTAATGTAGCCTAGTGAGGAAAATTTTATATTATGAAAGTAAATAAGTGGAATGTATGTGATTCGAACTCTAAATTCTCATATACAAAACGTTTTTTAAAAAGTCAACAAAAAAATTACATAAAAAATTAGGTAACAAAAAATCTTTTAACAATTTTATTTTGAAATTTTCTCATAAATCCATGATTAAAAATATGATAGACTAATAAAGATTTTATTATACCCAATTTCTTATCTTATCCTATCCGATGTCTATATTCTATTATGTGCATCAAATGGCCGGCCCTAAGATCTTGCATAATAATTTAACTATAATCTAAATAAACCATATAATATGTGACTTTATGCATGGATGCATGCAATAGCAATGACAGACAAACGTGTCACAAAACCATTTAAAAAGACATAACAAGAAAGAAAGAAAAATAATCATGAAACCATTGTTAAACCGCACACATAATTTATGTATAGGTGATCACTCTTTAGTCTTGATGCATATATCATATAGATGCATGCAATTGCATATTTTAATGATAGACAAATATTAATTTAAAGTTGTAAGAAAATTGCTAAATTAATAGTATACAAACCTGTTTAACAATTTCACACCATTCGCATCCAAGCTGACGAAGTTGAAGGATTTTTTGTTTTTCTTCTTCACTAAATTTTCCCTTTTTCAAATATGGATCAAGTTGATTAAGCCATCTGAAATGACAACTTTTTCCATCTCGAGCAAGTCCAGTTAACCTTTGTACTGCATTCCAATTTTTCGATCCATATGTTTTTACATATTCTTTTAATATTTCATCCTCTTGTTTTGACCATGGTCCTTTTATCAACCATTGCTTCATGATAAAAAATGCTTATACGTACGTAGAAGAATTTATTTAATTTTACTAATGGTATACCTAGAATTTGAAAGATGAAAAGTGGAGAGTATATAGCATTTGAGTGTGTATAACTCTATTTATAATGGTTAGCTAGAAGTGACTTAGGAGATAATTTAACTAGTTAGTTAAAAATTAAAGATAGAATTATCTACATAAACGGTGTAGATTTATTTAATTATGCAAGGATTGCCAACAAAGCCAATTTAGACCCTAGGATATATTCCTAATTATCTTAAATTCTTTTTAAAAAGTTGAAGTTTAAAATAATATTAGATATAGATAAGCATGTAAAAAAAAACATACATAATTAAGATGAGACCAAATTTTAATATGAATTCCTATTTTTTTGGGATTAAATTCATTGAAAATATATACTAAAATTTAAACTCCCTTTATCCAACAACTTAAAAGAAACAAGATATAGTCGAAGAATAAAAGATATAAAAACAAGAATGGCAATATTTATTATTTAGGTTGCATTTGATTTGTAACAATATATGTTAAAAGTAATTAATATCAAGTTATATAGTTTTTCTTTATTAAGTTGTTTTCAGTTTCTTTTAGTAAATAAAAAAATATTTCTTTTTTTTCTTAAATAACAACCACAAAAAAAAAAAAAGGATAAATAGTTATCATCATCTATACTAATCTATATTTATACTTCTATATAATTTATCTTACTAATGTATAAATTACTTAAATTACTTTACTAATCTATAAACACTACTAGAAAAGTCTGAAATACTGACGGAATTTAGAGACGAAATTTGTTTCCTCTCTAATAGAGACGAAATTAGAGACGGAAAAAAGTAGTTAGAGACCAAAATTAAAATATATGAATTAGTCACAGATTTTAGAGACAGAAATTTCCGTCTCAACTAAGTTTCGTCTCTAAATCCGTCTCTACTTTATTATTTTTATAATTATAATTAAAAAAAATAGCCAGAGACAGAAATTAGAGACAAATTTTTGTTGTGTCTATTAGTTTCTGTCTCTATATTCGTCTCTAATTAGTCAACTTGATTTTAAAATAGTCAAACATTTATTAGAGACGAAATATATTTGTCTCTGAACAAAATAACATTGAAAATTCATCCCGCCTAAAAAGTTCAAGCCAAATTTTTTATTGCCTGCCCAAAATTTTAATGATTAGATCTCATCAGTTATTATTTTTAGAGTCTTTGTGGTTAATATTTTAATCTAATATTATTAATTTAGTGTTTAATTTAGAGTCATTTTAAATAAAATGTGTTATTTAATTTATTGAGTCAATTAGATATTTTTCTCTATTAATAATATTTTCCGTTATTTTTATTGTCTTGCTACAACTTAACAGATTTTTGGTTAAGTGCAAATATATTATTATTATTTAAATTAAAAAAATGTTTTTTTTTAATATTTTTTAATAATAATATTATTTTAATGCTACAAAACAAAATTTCCCTTTCCTCTAAAATAGCAAACGCAGCAAAGAATTGGGAGAGAAATCAATCAAACCCTTGTTAAGATCAATTTGATTGAGTAGGATAGGATAACAAGTCACAAGTTATAACCCATTGGGAGAGAAACTCAATTCCTTTTCTCTATGTCGTCTCCGCCATCTAACTCTGCTGCTCAAACTCAATCCGCAAGTCACAAGTTTTCACCACCACCGGTCACGATCCTTACCGCCTCCGGTCACAATTCAAAGGTAATCCTCTTTTCTGATCTTGGGTCAACTCTAGTTAAGATCAATTTGATAGTTTCAATTTTGTACACCCCCAATCAGTTGTTTTAACAAATTCCCATGTTATGTCTTTTTTCATAACAATGAAGATAATGGGTTAATAAGTTTCCCTTCTCTAAGGTCTTAATAACAATGGAGATAATATATGAAATTATTATATGAGGAGATAACAAGGGGATTTTTTTTTACTCAATTTGTTTTGTTGTGCTTTACTTAGTATCGAGGACAGTGATGTATATGAAATAGTGGCGAGTCATTGTCAACTAGAGGCCAACTAAGGCGGCGTATGCAAAACGAAGGTAATTTGTGGCGTGAATTGTGGGAAACATCTAAACCAGTACCAGCTGTTAAGCAGGCACCTTTCTTCCATGAGGATTTGGGAGTAGAGGGCATCCTCAATACATTTTAGGACATCGATCCTTTCGAGCTTTTTAAGCAGTTGTTTGTTTCTTTACTTGGGTTAGGATTTGCGATTGCTGAACCTCTACTGTCTAGTAACAAGGACTTCTCAAAGTTGTTCTATGACTGCAGGGAGTACATAGTTACTACATGCCAAAGCACCAAATGGAGTATGAAAGTTGATTACCTTGTCCAGATATATGAAACAATGGAGACAATGTTAATGAATACCTGTTCTCCCCCCATTTGGGAGTAGAGGGCATCCTCAATACATTTTAGGACATCGATCCTTTCGAGCTTTTTAAGCAGTTGTTTGTTTCTTTACTTGGGTTAGGATTTGCGATTGCTGAACCTCTACTGTCTAGTAACAAGGACTTCTCAAAGTTGTTCTATGACTGCAGGGAGTACATAGTTACTACATGCCAAAGCACCAAATGGAGTATGAAAGTTGATTACCTTGTCCAGATATATGAAACAATGGAGACAATGTTAATGAATACCTGTTCTCCCCCCCCCCCCCCCCCCCCCCCCCCCCTCTAAGCATATAACTGTACAGTTTCTTTATTCTTTTTCACAATACCTGATTGTTGAAATATGTAGCAAATTTTAATGAATGTTTGTGTTTTTTCTTTGTTAAAATCTGAAGGAACTGTATATTTTTATTTTTTTTTATTTGTTAGATATTGAGTTAACAATTTCATTTACTAATATATTCAAATGGTTAAGTCATCACTAAAGTTATTACTATTGCAATTAGATGGTTTCTAATGCTTTATGATTTGAATAATTATTTATAACAGTAAGTAGTTTATTTCTCTAATATAATTACATAGAATTATATCTATATATGTTTGAAATTGCATCTAATTGTAATGTTTCTTATACTTTCAGCTTTGAACCTGAATCTATTACGAAAATCTTCAAACAAAATTTTCAAGGTGCATGGTCATGTTGGAATGCTGTTGATCCGACCTCACAAGATTTTTGGTTTGATGACTTTAAGGTATTGTATGACATTCTCTACCAATAGAAAGTGAAAACTGATTGATGATTAAATTTAGATACAATTGATAATTTTAAAATTATGATATATTCACATTTACCAGACATAACCACACTCAATATCACCATCCATTGTCTAGTGGAGCTTAAACAATATGACAAAGCCATTAATATTTTAAATTATGATTCATTTAATTATGTTGTAGTTGATTTTTTATATGATTCATTTACTTGGTTACCTGCACCCTAGACTAGTTGGTTATGATTCATGAAGTCTTATGTGTTTTAACATTGTTACATATTATATGCTCTTGTACTGAGAAGATACATAAAGGAACTATATCGCTTATAAAGAAACTTCACAAGGATAAAGCTAGAGAAGAGACTATGAAACTTTATATGTTGGATTAACCTTCTACTAGCTAGGTAAGTTAAATCTCAATCTCTTTGTAATTGATCTGAATATTATGTTGTAGTTGATACTTCGTATAATTCCATTTGCTTTTGTGACCCTTTGTAGGTCTGCTTCATTTAAGCATGTGCCTCTGGTTGAACAAGTTTGCCAAAATAAGATCATTTATGCTTTTTTTTTTTTTTTTTTTTTGCAACACCAAAAGACTTGAATATAATTTATGATATATGGTTGTGGTTGAATTGGACTGCAATAGCTTGCTTCTAGTTGACGAAATCTATTAAGTGGAGTTTATAACTTTTATTTATTTATTTTTTTTTTCAATAGGTTCCACACGGTGTTGAACCGCAAGGAGCGAGATTGTTGCTAGAACAACTTTTCTTTGAACACTATTAACGAATGACTGAGATTGTTGCTAGAATGAGTTTTCTTTGAACACTATTTGCACCAAAGCCAACAAATCATTGGGTTTGCTCAACTGGCTTTCACACATTGATGTAAGCCACATTGTTTTTGCTTTTGATTCTTGTGTTTCCATTGTTGAGTTTGCACAGTTCAAGCTAGAGAAGACAATGATGTAGATTTTGACTTAGAGTTGGTATTGATTATGTGCTCTTGTACTCTTGTAGTGAGAAGATACATAAAGGAACTAGCGTTTATAATGAGATCAAGCTAGAGAAGACAAATAGACTATGTATGTCATGAGCAAGAAACTCTATATGTTGGCTTAACTGTCTACTAGCTAGGTAAGTTATATGTTGGACTAAAATAGCATGTTTCCGCTAGATGACATCTATTAAGTTGAGTTTGTAACTTATAAAATTTTTTTCTAGGTTAAAGACCAAACGAATTATCCAACTCCACACGGTGACGAATATGGAAGAGATGAAGACTAGAAGTTAATTATATCCCAATGAACTAGCTTTAGTTACTTTTCGTTATATATTATGTTATGTATTTTTGTGTGTTGAACAAAAGTTTGATATTATTATGTTGTGTCGTAGTGGCACATTTGATACTTTGTAAGAATGACATAAATTTCTATGTTAATGTTACAAATTCTGTGTTGATCAAAATTTGATTTTCTTCCATTTTAGAATTATATAAATTACATATAGTAAATAAAAGTTAATATTTAAAATTTTTATATAAACATTTAATTTCTAAATAGACAAAAAGTAATAACTTATTAGAGACAGAAAATGTATTCCGTCTCTATGGAGACGGAATTTTATGCTTAGAGACGGGATTTTAGAGACGGAATTATTTGAATTCAGAGACAGATAATTCTGTCTCTAATAGAGACGGATTTATTGTGTTCTAAATTCAACATATAGAGACGGATTTTTATTTTTTAGTGACGGCTGAATTCTGTCTCCAATCAGAGACAAAATATAAAATCCGTCTCTAATAGTTTAGAGACGAGGAAATTAACGACGGAATCAAATTCGTCTCCAATTCCGTCTCTAACAGGCTTAGTGACGGATTTTTTGGGTTTTAGAGACAGATTTCGTCCGTCAGTATTACAAATTTTTCTAGTAGTGAAAGAGAATAATACTCATTTTGGTGTAGACTTTTTTTATTGTCACATTTATCCTTCACTTTATTCAAATAATATTTGTATTTGTTGAAAAATAACTTCCACGCATAAGTTTATTTTCAATTTTCTTTTCTTTCTTAATAACTAAGCAGCACAATCATGTTTTCAAAAAAAAAAAAAAACAGCACAATCATAAAAAAAGTTTAATAGTTATCAATTAACAAACATATTCTTATAAAAAAAATTAACAAACATAATTTTATTGGAACTGGATAACCGCATTTATATATACACGATATCCATGTTTCATCAGCATCAATTAATTTTCCTCTTAATACTATCAATCTTTCCTCATAAATTTTTTCAATCAAAGTGCATCAACCGACAACAAATTAAGTAAGATGAAAACTTTCTTTTCAATGAAAAAATTTAAAACTTACATAATTCAAATTGCTATCATTTATCTTTTTTTTCTAAGCTAAAAATTTACCTATATTGTAGACCAATACACATAAATTACAATTTTTATTTTGAAAAAAAAATTAAAAATACTCAACTTAATTTAAATAAAAATCAAATTTATAAAAAACAAAAAAGGGTTGAGAGACGAACGCTAATATAGTTTTAAGGGGTTATTTGGAGAAAATTAAAGGGTTGTGATCATAACAACTGTTATGATATTTATATTTGTTTTATTAATCAACAATTGATATTATTTATTTTACATTCTAAAGTGAATCATTCACTTTAGAGGAGCAAGATTTAGATATTATGAGATTGTTAAAATAACTTTTGATTTTTTTATTTTACACTTTATTTACTTTAAGGAATCCAAAATCTTGAAATATACAAGTTTTATGGATTGCAATACACATTCTGAAATTCTGAGTGTTATGTAATTTAAAATCCAATATTTTAGAATATGAGAATTTTTCAAATACATTTTGTTGTCCTTTTTAAGTGTATAAGGGCCCGTTTGGCCTAGCTCATTTTAGAGCTTATGCAAAGGGCTTATGCAATATAAATTAGGTTTTATGCTATTTAATAAATTCAAACTAGTGAAAATTGAATTTTTATAAGCTATTTTTATCATAAACTACCTTGAAAAACTTATAATAATACATATTAATTGCATAAGCTATTTACATAAGCTCAAAAATAAGTTAGGCCAAACGGGCCCTAATTGTACTATAATAAATATTCAACTATTTTTTTATCACACATATAAGTTATTTCTCATTATGTGTATATTCTTACCCTTTTGATACTTTAATATAACAAATACATGACTCTTATATTTATAATGTGACATGATCTAGTTAATTGGTCATTTATCTCAAATTGTGCTTCTCAAGTTTAAACTATAATTTCTATGAGTAACAATACTGACAATTTCTATTGAACCTCTAAATTTTCTCTAGCTTGGATCAGCATCCCATCTCTAGTACCCTAATTTTTTGTTGTTGATAAATATGCTTATAAAAAAGTATAAATAAATATCTATGTAATGTTTGGGACATAAAGATAAATAAACGCATCCAACAATAGACAAATTAAATTTGCACAAATTTAAAACTATTTTACTTCACTCAATAATTTCAAAACTACAAAGGGTTATAGCAAAAATTAAGATTCATAATTGTAAATTTTTACAAAGTAATAATAATAATAACACTATGATCTGATTGCTAAAATGAAGCTAAACAAGACACATCTCTAGTTGATTGGTTCAATCATTAAATTCTACAAGTTGAGTATCCCATTCTTCATGTTTAGTCATTATATCATCCCACTCCCCAAGATTAGTGAAATCTATCATCTCACTTATATCAATATTTGGGTTCATAGGATCATCAAGAATTGATTGTGGATTAGTAAAAGAAAAAAGAATTGATTGTGGAGAGACATCATTCTCTGGAGCCACACTTTGCATTTGATCAATTTTTTTATCAGCCCGGTCATTAAATTCTACAAGTTGATTATCACAGTCTTCATGTTCAGCCATTATATCACCCCAGTCAATATGATTAGAGAAATCCATCATCCCACTTATATCAATAATCGGCTTCATAGAATTATTAGGTTGACTTGATTGTTGAGAGGCAACATTTTCTGAATGTAGTGGAGAATTCTTGCTTATAAAAGTATCTGAATGTTGTGGAGATTCAATTTCTAGCAATGGAGGGAAATTTGACAGCATGCCAATTGGCATAAAAGGAGCTTCACCCCTGAAATTTGTAAATGTAACTCATGTAAATATAACAATATTTTGCATATAATTAAAAAAAATAGAAAATACTAGATGCGGTGACAATTTAAAATAATTGTACACTAACATCCAATGAGCATCTTATATTATGCCAAATTGATCACATAAATATTTTAAACTTGGTTGTATAACATGATTGAAGATTTTTTATTGAATGATCGTGTAAAATTATTTTATATTGTCCATTAAACAAAAAAAAAAATACTATGTACTATTGAATACTCACCTATCAATGAAAGTTAGAGATGAACCTGCCACATTGTAGCATGACATATTTGAAGGTTGCATAATCGGAATATGGAATGAGTGTGATGGATGATTTATGTTGCAAATGTCTTGTTGCTGATTGCTCATGAAACCACTCAGACTATTTTCTGCATTGTCATTCAACTCATTATCATGTGATTTCACGATTTCCTCCTGGAGTGGCAAATTTTTCTTTTTCTTTTTTCTACATTCTCCATTGCCATTCTCCATTTTACGTTTCTTTCTCTCATTAATATTAAAGAAGTTCTTTATCCCATTATCAGTTCTTCCAGGAAGCTAACAAATGAAACAAATACAAATTAAATAAGTATATGTAATGACAGTGTAATTTAAAAATATCATCAATTCTACTAAATGAGATACTAATTTAAAGATTTAATTATTTTTGACGAAAATTTGAAGATTTAATTGATATGGAATGCTAGTGTATTTATTATTTTTTACATTAACGTCCGGTAAATTAAATTAACCATCGAGTTACAAGAATGTTAAGCATATTATTTTGTAATGTAGCCTAGTGAGGAAAATTCTATATTATAAAAGTAAATAAGTGGAATGTACGTGATTCGAACTCTAAATTCTCATATTCAAAACGTTTTTTAAAAAGTCAACAAAAAAAATTACATAAAAAATTAGGTAACAAAAAATCTTTTAACAATTTTATTTTGAAATTTTCTCATAAATCCATGATTTAAAATATGATAGACTAATAAAGATTTTATTATACCCAATTTCTTATCTTATCCTATCCGATGTCTATATTCTATTATGTGTATCAAATGGCTGGCCCAAAGATCTTGCATAATAATTTAACTATAATCTAAATAAACCATATAATATGTGACTTTATGCATGGATGCATGCAATTGCAATGACAGACAAACGTGTCACAAAACCATTTAAAAATACATAACAAGAAAGAAAAATAATAATCACGAAACCATTGTTAAACCGCACACATAATTTATATATAGGTGATGATCACTCCTTAGTCTCGATGCATATATCATATAGATGCATGCAGTTGCATATTTTAATGATAGACAAATATTAATTTAAAGTTGTAAGAAAATCACTAAATTAATAATATACAAACCTGTTTAACAATTTCACACCATTCGCATCCAAGCTGACGAAGTTGAAGGATTTTCTGTTTTTCTTCTTCACTAAATTTTCCCTTTTTCAAATATGGATCAAGTTGATTAAGCCATCTTAGACGACAACTTTTTCCATCTCGAGCAAGTCCAGTTAACCTTTGTACTGAATTCCAATTTTTGGATCCATATGTTTTTACATATTCTTTTAATATTTCATCTTCTTGTTTTGACCATGGTCCTTTTATCAACCCTTGCTTCATGATAAAAAAATGCTTATTTAATTTTACTAATGGTATGCTTAGAATTGTGGAAAGTGGAGAGTATATAGCATTTGAGTGTGAATAGCTCTATTTATAAGGGTTAGCTAGAAGTGACTTAGGAGATAATTTAACTAGTTAGTTAAAAATTAAAGATAGAATTATCTACATAAACGGTGTAGATTTATTTAATTATGCAAGGATTGCCAACTAAGCCAATCCAGACCCTAGGATATATTCCTAATTATCTTAAATTCTTTTTAAAAAGTTGAAGTTTAAAATAATATAGATAAGCATGTCAAAAAAAATATATACATAATTAAGATGAGACCAAATTTAAATATGAATTCCTATTTTTTTGGGATTAAATTCATTGAAAATATATACTAAAATTTAAACTCCCTTTATCCAACAACTTAAAAGAAACATGATAAAGTCGAAGAAAAAAAGATATAAAAGCAAGAATGGCAATATTTATTATTTAGGTTGCATTTGATTTGTAACAATATATATTAAAAGTAATTAATTAGTATGAATAATTAAATATCAACCATTAGATTAAATAAAATAAACGAATAAAATTTAATGTCAAATTAAACTTTGACACCTAATGTCAATGAATCTTGACTCTTTTAATAATATTTCAAATTTTTTTATTCTTAAATATAATTTCATATAATTTTTTACAAAAAAAAAAACTACACTTTGAAAAACTTCAAAGAAGAATGATAGACATAAAAATAGGGAAAAAAAGATTATGCAAACAAAATTATGAATAATAGTAGTACTATATAAGATAAAAAATAGTAACATAAAAATAGAAACATAAACCATAAAATGTACATATTAGGATATGAACTTTTTTTTTTTTTTGAATAAAACATTAAGGTATGAACTCAATATAACATATAACAAAATTTTACTTTTCCCATGAAATTGGATAACTATTGATCGATAATAATTATAATTTATCATAAACAAATATACACAGCCTACACAAGAGATATATTTATCAAGTTAACATATTTTTATAATAATAAGTTAATTTATTATTGAAATTTTCATAAACTACTTCCTCTGTTCCATTTTATTTATCATTTGAGAAAAAAATGTCAAATTAAAAAAGTGTATTTTTGCACCTTATTTTCCTATTATATCCATTTTTTGGAATATATTATACCCTAATTTGAATCCACAAAAAAATTTCTATTTTTTTTGCACACACTTTCTCTTTCCAAAAATTAAAACCACAAAAAAAAATTAAAGACGAATCGTAGCAAAACAATTTTTTTTTGCATATCCAAAAAAAATCAAAAACAATAAAAAAATTATATAAAGAAGTTTAGTAAAAAAAAAATACAATAAAAAAATTATATGAAGAAGTTTAGTAAAAAAAATAGTAAAATACAATAAAAATATTATATGAAGAAGTTTAGTAAAAAAAAGATACAATAAAAAAATATATATAAAAGGGATAGGCAATATGAAGAAGTTAAAAAAAAATACAATAAAAAAATTATATGAAGAAGTTTTATAGTCCACAAATTCTCCCAGTTACCTTCTCCCAGTTTTATTCAAGTATTTTTTTTTTTTTTGTTAGGTCAAGTAAATTTTTTTTTATCACACATATAAGTTATTTCTCATTATGTGTATATTCTTACCCTTTTGATACGTTAATATAACAAATACATGTTTGACTCTTATATTTATAATGTGACATGATCTAGTTGGTCATTTATCTCAAACTGTGCTTCTCAAGTTTAAACTATAATTTCTGAGTAACAATACTGACAATTTCTATTGAACCTCTAAATTTTCTCTAGCTTGGATCAGCATCCCATCTCTACCCTAATTTTTTGTTGTTGATAAATATGCTTATAAAAAAGTATAAATAAATATCTATGTAATGTTTGGGACAAAAAGATAAATAAACGCATCCAACAATAGACAAATTAAATTTGCACAAATTTAAAACTATTTGTACTTCATTCAATAATTTCAAAACTACAAAGGGTTATAGCAAAAATTAAGATTCATAATTGTAACTTTTTACAAAGTAATAATAATAATAACACTATGAGCTGCTTGCTAAAATGAAGCTAAACAAGACACGTCTCTAGTTGATTGGTTCAATCATTAAATTCTACAAGTTGAGTTGAGTATCCCATTCTTCATGTTTAATCGTTATATTTATATATATCATCCCATTCCCCAAGATTAGTGAAATCTATCATCTCACTTATATCAATATTTGGGTTCATAGGATCATCAAGAATTGATTGTGGAGAGACATCATTTTCTGGAGCCACACTTTCCATTTGATCATTTTTTTTATCAGCCCAATTATTAAATTCTACAAGTTGATTTTCACATTCTTCATGTTCAGCCATTATATCACCCCACTCAATATGATTAGTGAAATCCATCATCCCATTGATATCAATAATCGGCTTCATAGGACTATCAGGTTGACTTGATTGTCGAGAGGCAGCATTCTCTGAATGTAGCGAAGAATTCTTGCTTATAAAAGTATCTGCATGTTGTGGAGATTCAATTTCTAGCAATGGAGGAAAATCAGACAGCATGCCAATTGGCATAAAAGGAGCTTCACCCCTAAAATTTGTAAATGTAACTCATATAAATATAACAATATTTTGCATATAATTAAAAAAATAGAAAATATTAGAAGATGCAGTGACAATTTAAAATAATTTTACACTAACATTCAATGAGCATCTTATATTATGCCAAATTGATCACATAAATATTTTAAACTTGGTTGTATAACATGAAAAATTGAAGATTTTTTATTGGATGATCGTGTAAAATTATTTTATATTGTCCATTAAACTAAAAAAAATTACTATGTATTATTGAATACTCACCTATCAATGAAAGTTAGAGAAGAACTTGCCACATTATTGCATGACATATTTGAAGGTTGCATAATCGGAATATGGAATGAGTCTGATGGATGATTTATGTTGCAAATGTCTTTGGTGAGTTCCATTTCATGTGTGTCTGAAATGTCTTGTTGCCGATTGCTCATGAAACCACTCAGACTATTTTCTCCATTGTGATTCAACTCATCATCATGTGATTTCATGATTTCCTCCTTGAGTGGCAAATTATTCTTTTTCTTTTTTCGACATTCTCCATTGTCATTCTCCATTTTACGTTTCTTTCTCTCATTAATATTAAAGAAGTTCTTTATTCCATTATCAGTTCTTCCAGGAAGCTATAACAAATGAAACAAATACAAATTAAATAAGTATATGTAATGACAGTGTAATTTAGAAATATCATCAATTCTACTAAATGAGATACTAATTTAAAGATTTAATTATTTTTTGATGAAAATTTGAAGATTTAATTGATATGAAATGCCAATGTATTTTATTATTTTTTACATTAACGTCCGGTCAATTAAACCATTGAGTTACAAGAATGTTAAGCATATTATTTTGTAATGTAGCCTAATAACAAAAATTCTATATTATAAAAGTAAATAAGTGGAATGTACATTATTTGAACTCTAAATTCTCATATTCAAAACGTTTTTTAAAAAATCAACAAAAAAATTACATAAAAAATTAGGTAACAAAAAAATCTTTTAACAATTTTATTTTGAAATTTTCTCATAAATCCATGATTAAAAATATGATAGACTAATAAAGATTTTATTATACCCAATTTCTTATCTTATCCTATCCAATGTTTATATTCTTTTATGTGCATCAAATGGCCGGCCCTAACATCTTGCATAATAATTTAACTATAATCTAAATAAACCATATAATATGTGACTTTATGCATGGATGCATGCAATTGCAATGACAGACAAACGTGTCACAAAACCATTTAAAAATGCATAACAAGAAAGAAAAAAAAAAAATCACGAAACCATTGTTAAACCGCACACATAATTTACATATAGGTGATCACTCTTTAGTCTTGATGCATATATCATATAGATGCATGCAATTGCATATTTTACTGATAGACAAATATTAATTTAAAGTTGTAAGAAAATTGCTAAATTAATAATATACAAACCTCTTTAACAATTTCACACCATTCGCATCCAAGTTGACGAAGTTGAAGAATTTTCTGTTTTTCTTCTTCACTAAATTTTCCCTTTTTCAAATATGGATCAAGTTGATTAAGCCATCTTAAACGACAACTTTTGCCATCTCGAGCAAGTCCAGTTAACCTTTGTACTGCATTCCAATTTTTCGATCCATATGTTTTTACATATTCTTTTAATATTTCATCCTCTTGTTTTGACCATGGTCCTTTTATCAACCCTTGCTTCATGATAAAAAAATGCTTATTTAATTTTACTAATGGTATGCTTAGAATTTGAAAGATGGAAAGTGGAGAGTATATAGCATTTGAGTGTGAATAACTCTATTTATAATGGTTAGCTAGAAGCGACTTAGAAGATAATTTAACTAGTTAGTTAAAAATTAAAGATAGAATTATCTACATAAACGGTGTAGATTTATTTAATTATGCAAGGATTGCCAACTAAGCCAATCCAGACCCTAGGATATATTCCTAAATATCTTAAATTCTTTTTAAAAAGTTGAAGTTTAAAATAATATAGATAAGCATGTCAAAAAAAATATATACATAATTAAGATGAGACCAAATTTAAATATGAATTCCTATTTTTTTGGGATTAAATTCATTGAAAATATATACTAAAATTTAAACTCCCTTTATCCAACAACTTAAAAGAAACAAGATATAGTCGAAGAAAAAAAAGATATAAAAGCAAGAATGGCAATATTTATTCTTTAGGCCTTGTTTGTATTTGCTTATTTTTTAGCTTATGCAAACAATTTATGTAATTTTTATGTATTATTATATGTTTATCAAGGTAGTCTATGATAAAATATCTTATAAAAATACAATTTTCACTAGTTTGAATTTATAAAATAGCATAAAACTTAATTTATATTGCATAAGCTGTTTACATAAGCTCAAAAATTAGTTAATCCAAACAGGACCTTAGGCTACATTTGATTTGTAACAATATATATTAAAAGTATTTAGTATCAAGTTATCTAGTTTTTCTTTATCAATCTGGATCCATTGATACCAGTGTCAAAGTTTAATTTAACACTAAATTTTATCCATTTATTTTATTTAATCGAATTGTTAATATTTATTTATTTAATATTTTATTATTCATAAAAAACATTTTATTGTTATAAAAACAAATCTTTTAATATTTAAGGAATCACCTTCTTCCTTAGAAAAAAAAAAAAGGAAAATCAAACCATAAATATAGTGTTTATTTCAATTGTTAGAGCTTGTTCTTTAAAACACATTTTAAAAGTTTTACTTTTATTGAATTGTTTTTATAAAAGTGTTGTTGTTTCTCATTAAAATGAAGAACTTTTTATTGTCATAGTTTTCAAGTAGCTTGCAAAACCTAAAAATATCAGGCCAAACTAGCCATAAAAAACTAGTTTGTCATCATATTAACATTGAGAATAACTATCAATCATGATGACTTTTTATTCACTTTTGCATATAGCAAGTTTTACCAAGTTGAAGCATCAACAAACTACACAATTCATTTTTAATATTTAAGATACATAAATTTTCAGTTTAATATTAGATCACCGTAATTTATAACTTATTATTTTGGCTCTGTAAAAATGTAAAAGAATAAATAAATAATCTTTAAATTTTTTATTGTGTTGTGTTTGTGTGTGGTGTTCTTTGATTTAAGAAGGCATATATCTTGATATCCTGATGATATAAGAAGTATTGGCCTTGGACACAAAATGGTATCTTTAATTAATATGGAATGGCTCGATAAACGATGAAGCATCATCAATGTTAGGATGTGAAGCTGAAATTGATTTGCCTTCAAATTTATATGGATGGCTTTAATATTAATAGGTCTTGATTCAAAAAAAAAATTGGTAAATCTCTTCTCAAGTTCATTTTTAAAATTACAATGAGCTCAGACCAAAAACAAAATTGTGTTGAAAATATATTTTTTTTAAACAAAGTCATGGGCCACATCAAAATTGGCTCATTTTTTTAAAAAATAAGATTAAATCCACCTGTTTATCTCACCAATTCGAATAAATCGAAATCGCCGTAACAAACGTTTAATTGGTCGAATTTGAGTCTAGCCTTTTTAGCCGGGGGCCTGGTCGAATTGGGGTTTTGGGCCCAATGAAAAGTCAATGTGATGCGATCAGAACGGCTTTAACTGCTTTGTGCAGAACTTCAGTTGTTTTTTTTTTTTTTGCAATAACTTTTTTGACGTTTAAATGGATATCTTTCCTACTTTCAACTGTTCGATGGGTAAAATCTTTGTCAAAGCGTCAAGATTTTAATATTTGGGAACTTCATTTTTCCAAGGAAAACTCCTCACAAATTCCATACATTATTTTTAGAGGCACACGTCTCTCTCTGTCAAATAACCACATTTCTTGTAGTGAAAGGGCTTTGCAAACTTGTCAACCCTCAAATGAATTTACGATAATAGCCGATAAGAATAAAAAATCCTCGAACTCCGTTAGCATTCATTGGAGTAGCTAGCACACCGGTGAGTATATATATAGTACTCCCTCCATTCCTTAATATAAAAAAAAAAAAAAAAATCTACTTTTTAGATACATTCAAATATTGATGTATCTAGACTATATCATTGTCTAGATACATTAATATTTGAATGTATTTAAAAAGTGAATTTCTTCTTATATTAAGAAATGGAAGAGTAACTATTTGCACATTATCATACTTAATTAAATTAAGGATCTACTCCGTGAGACAAAAAACTTAATAATTATTTAATAAAATTAAACACTTCAATTTTATCATATTTTATTTAATAGTAAAATATATTAAGTTTCTGTCATATTATATGGTTGGCGACAATATGGTGCATATGGAGAAAGCGCAACCCATATCCCCTTTTTATATATCTACCTGTGTCCCATATTTTCCTATTTAAGGCGAGCTTTAACCTTGACAAAGAATGATAGAAAGCAGTGACGGAGCCATAAATTTTAGGTTGTGGGGGCGATAGAGTGAAAGTTATATAGTGGAGAAAAAAATGTTGGAATAGAACAACTTAACCGTAATAGTTTCTTTTGATTTAAAAAATACCGTCTTTTCGATTTTATACACAAGCCACTTTTCACTTTTTAGGTTCATTCAATTGATGATACATTGATAAGTGCCAAAAAGTAGTTAAATACACTTTACATTTAAGGCACTTTTGTTACTTGTTTTGCAAGTTATTAAGGGAAAAGCCGAGAGAAATTGTATAATTGCCCTATTACGCTTTTTATATCTTACTCCATCCATTTGTGCAGGAATTTAAAGTCAAGACACAAAGCAAAGAAGAAAAACAAAGAAAAAGCCAAAGTTTACTTGCCATGGCCAACATGAAGGCGAGCTCAAGGCGAGCAAATGGCAGAGAGCATCAAAGTTTACTCGCCATCAACACACCAAGGCGAGTGGAAGGCGAGGCAGCTCGCCATGGCGAGTGGATTACTCGTGAGGCGAGCGTAGGCGGCCAAAGATCGTCAGCGCTGACGTGACAGAAACCCAAGGGCAGAGTAACATCAACTCGCCATGGCGAGTAAGCAACTCGCTAAGGCGAGTTCATCAGATCAGAACACTATAAAAAGGGGTCTTCAGTCATTCTTCAAATATCTTGTAATAGTTTGAGACAGAAGTTAGAGCAATTTAGAGAGAGAAACTGTGAGTGAGAGACGAGAGTGATAGAAGGTGGATTCTTCCTTATTTGTGGAGAAATCACAAGTTTGTGTATGAATTCTCTTTTCCTATTTCAATCTTGCAAGGCTACCATGACAATGAGTAGCTAATTCTCCATTGTTGGGATTAGAGGTACTTGATCAAACTAAACATGTAATCTTTTGATCTTTAATATATGATTCTAGCATTTAATTTGATATTGATATTATTCTTGCATTTTATATTTATGTTTGATTTAAATTGTTATTGAAAAATACTTTTAAATCTTGATCTAGAATAATTATCTATCAAAACATAAATCCTAGACATGGGATTTATGTCTTGATAATCACTTTTGAGTATCTAAGCTTCATGCTTTCATATCCTTTAATAGATGGAGAAATCGTCGATTAAACGATATGATCGACTATTGGATCGTTTGGGAAATCGACAATCAAACGATACAATAGAACTCACAATGAAAGATACGTGATAATATCGATTAAAAGATAGAATTCGTATATGTGGTTATTAGAATACATGTGATGCTTGATCAACGAACTCTAATCCTAACAAGTTTTAAATCTTATTACTTTCGTATTTTATCGCATTTAATTTCCTTTAGTTTCAACAACAATCAAATTAATCTTTAACTTAAAATGATAATCGATGTTGAACGGTTTATGATATCGCACTAGTCCCTGAGGAGACGATATATGAATACTTACTTTTGATTGATAGTTGTTGTTACCCGGATACCTCCCTTGACTGGAAGTTCCCGGATATTGACTTGGATATTGCATTGGCCTTTGTTGATTGCCCACAAAATTCACCTCTTCTTAAAGTGGTGTTGGACAATAACCAGTTGGATGATCACCTGAACATAACTCGCAGAAATTCACTTGTTGATGCCTTGTTTCTTTTTGTAATTGATCTTTGATTAGTTTAGGCATTTCTTTCATTTGAATTTTCATTTCTTCGAGTTGTTGAGTCAAGAGCTTATTTTGTGCTAGATTTGCATCATTAGAATTCCTGATTTCCGTAGTGGACCATTTCGGTTATGACTAGCTAATCGGTCATTGTAGCGCCATCATTCAAAGACGGAAAGAAGATACCGGCTCACAATCTACCATATCCCAAAGCTCCATCCAAAAAAGACTTGGAGAAACATTTCAGTTGAATGGTGCCGGGTTTCATCTATTGAAGATATATATATATATATATATATATATATATATATATATATATATATATATATATATATCTATTGAATGAAATTAAAAAGTAAAAAATTGCTTATATATGAGATTGAAAGAATTATATATAACTTGATATTCAAAAATCACCGCGACACAAATGATGAAAGAGTTGATGCTTATATTTTAAATTTAAAAAAATGCTAACTAGTGTCCCTAAGCCACCAGTTAAGATAACAAATATAGTAAAAATATCTTAAAATATGTACAGTCAAATTCTTAAAAGTATAAAAGGTATTGTTTACGATATAAAGTTTATTTTTTTAATTTGTTAACTAATGCCCTTGAAACTTTAATTAGCATATTTTAATCATTTAGAATTTTATATAGATATATAGGGGGTAGTAATAAGTTGAATCTATATATATGTTGCACATTTTAATTATGTTGGGTAGAGTATATACATTGCAATTTCTAAAAAAATTGTGCAGGCACATGCCCCCAAAGTCATACATGTAGCTACGTCCCTGATAGAAAGCACAGCTTTACATATACCCACCATATGTCCATATATATACACAAACGAGAATGGATTCTCTCAATTTATTTTTCCTCAATTTTCCTCAATTTTCACATCTCAGCCATCAATCATCTTTTCCTCATTTCTTTTCAATTTAAATATTACTCTACATTTATAATCCAATAGTCTAAAAGTACACTTTATTTCCTCAATTTGTTTTTCAAATTGAGAGAACCCTTTCTCATACACAAACATACTATTATTAAGTAGTTAGATTAGATACATCTCTATAGACTATAGTCTAGCCCTTATAATTAACTATATAATACGACCACTATATATACATCACACACACACACACACAAACAAACAAACAAAAGTGCATTGGATTGGATACATAGCCAAATTATAAGGAACACAAACACCACAGCCATTAATTAAAGATATCATCAAAGTGATGATGATGCATGGAAATTGCAAATGCTCATTCATTTATATATCACACATCGAAAGGAGAAGAAGAGCTTGGTCTGTTTTGGCTTGTCTTGCCCTTCTCATACGCATCTGTTGTTGACCTTCTTCGAAAACGAAAGGGTTCTCTAGCTCCTATATTACAAATTACATACAACACATTATTAGGCATATTAATTATATGCATTTTGATTTAATCTCTATCTCTTTCATTTTTTACTTTCTATACTTTCCACATACAAAAATATTCTAAACATCATTTCTCTTTTCATATGGTCCCCCACCATGTGAGAGATGTTCAATTTAATTTCTTTCACTTTCACACACTCATTTAACCTAATTTTAAATATGGTTATCATAATTGACTAGATAATTAGGTATACTACACGACAAAACTCTAGATCGTGAATTAGATTATGAGGGGATTTGGATTTACGGCAGTAAACACCACACCTTAATTAATTGATTTAAGTTGTTCAATTTTTAACTACAGTTGACATCATTTTACAATATAAAAGAGACATTTAAATTCAAATTGTCCGATCTATAATTAATGATCATGCAGCGTCAAACTATATATGATTATAATACATTAAAGTAGTATAAAGCCGTAAGGACATATTTACCCCTAACAAAACTACTATATCCTCTCTCATTCATTCTGGACTTACCCTCACAGCTCCCATAAAATAAAGCTAAACTAAGTACCTTACCGGAAAACGGAGAGAGCGGAGGAGTAGAACCGGCAGGGGAAGCAGGAGCTGATTCACTCTGACTTTGGTACCCATTTGGTTTCAGGATCATTATACTACGTGTCACTTTCATCGCATCCTCTGGTAAATCACCACCGTAGGATCTCACACCTCCACCATCCCCTGTTTTTTATCATATATAACAAAACCACTGTAAATTAAAATATTTTAGATATATTGCGTACATGAATTATACTTCTCCATCTCAAAATATAAGTAAAAATTAGTCGATAAAAATACATCAAATTTGTTTGATTCATTTTTACTGGTATATATATAGAACATGAAATGAATACCCTTGTCAGAGATAGATGGAGAAGGGAAGGTAGGGTGCTTTCGGAGTTTACCGAGACCGTTCTCCGGCCTAGGTCCGGCGACGGTGTCATCCCACAAATGATCAAGCAAGCTCATGAGAGTGAGTGATGTTGGGAAAGAGCAGGCACACACACAAAGCATTAGTATGGGATTTTAGATAGATATTTATTAAGAAAGGAAAAGGTTGAGCACGTCATGGGTATCAAAACTATATCTGGACCGTTGATTCGAATCCATCTGGTACCCATGTGGACGTGGGATCTGGACTCTTCCAGAGATAAGGTTTGTCGTACACGTGGGACCCAATAATTTGGGGATTAGTATGGGATGGTCACGTGACACGTGTACGAGAGAATAATGGACTATCACGTGATATTTCGTTTTCTTTTTTGTGTTAAGTTCCAAAAATACCCATGATGAGAGATGAGAGTATGAAACTGTTAATCTAAATCGGGAAGGTACCTTTTAGGGATGAACATCGGTTAGATTCGGTCGGATTCGGTCGAAAATCGTCAAATCGATAAAAATCGTGACCTCTTAATTTGGATTCAATTCCGACCGTTTACGTCTTCGGTTTGTTCGGGTTCGGGTCATACGGGTGACGTGTTTCAACGGGTCGGTTTAAACGGTTTAGATTAAAACGTTGTTCTTACATTTAAAACTTCATTGATCAAAAAATTATTTGTTTTTTGACAATTCGTTCAATATCTCGTATATACTGCAACAAAAGATACAATAAAAATGATGAGATTAAGTTAGTTTGTTTCAAATTTGTAAATTCAACGACAATAATAGATAGTAGATGAGAAGTAAAAATTAAGATAAATCTAAAATATTATCTTTCGCATCTCCTTTATCAACATATTACAAATTAAAGCTTGTAAAATACAATAGTTTTCTCCTCTATCAAAGATAGATAAAATTAACAAAGTGAAGAGCATATGATATTAAGAGAGAGAGAAGAGGTGCTCAAAACTAGAAAAAAAATTAGTTTGTATTTTAGAAATTGTTCGGTCGGTTTCGGTTATGAAGAGACGAACTTTTAGAGACTCGCACCCGCCCGTATACAACCGTTCATGACCGATTTTTCACAATTGTTGACCCGAGACCCGACCCGCACCCGACCGAGTCCTTTCATATGTTGGTGGTTATGTCGATTTCGAGTCGGGTTGCGGGTTTGTGCTCACCCCTAGTACCTTTTATTGAACCAACTCATTCATTCCTTTGTTTTTTGCGTCATTGATTCAACTATAAAGTTGACCCATTATATATATCTTTAAATTTGGCCAAAAATTATCAAACCTAAATAGTAATACTGTAACCAACTTTTGTAAAATTATGATGATAAATTAAGTTGAATATGTCAAGGTGACATCAAACATATACTCAAACAAAATAAATGTTTGTTCAAATGGGTACTTTAATTAGTTTAGGTAAATATCACATGTATTTTTCAATAGATTGAGTTGTTTCTCAAGTTTAATTAAAAGTTCAACTAAATGTCAAAACATTATATGGATAAAGTAATAGCATTCATTCATGGTTAATGCTCTTGGTGTATCATCATGGCTAGTGAGATGGTATCAAGGTTAATGTGGATGATTTTTCCGTGGGTAATCCTGAAAATGCATAATAACTTTACAAGGTTGAATAATAATTTTATTTTGTTTTTAAAAATAACAAATATTGAAAATATTAAATCTGATTTTTAGCTTGTGTAATTGGAGAGCTAAACAAAATTGTGATGAAAAAAGACAAGTTAAATAATGTTGCTTGAACTAGGCACTAGTTAATTTCTCTATTGTTTTGTCAATTCATTGAAAATATTGTGTAATTTGAATGGCTGATTGATTCACGATATAATGAAATCGATTTTGAGGTTGGCTATAAAAGGCCAAGGTTATGGTGCATAAGGGGGATGTTTATGCACCATGCATAAGCCCAGAATTACTCACGTCCCCCCCCCCCCCCAAAATTACTCACGCGCGCCCCCCAGCCCCCCCTACAGACTCGCTATTCCCACCCCCTTTTCTGCTGATACACACACATTCTGTTTTGTTTTTTTTAGCCTACTGGGCCTGAAAGCCCAGTTCCTTTTTTGTTTGTTTGTTGGTTTTTTTTTTTACCCAGTTTACACCCCCAGATTTTATTCTTTTTCTCCCCTAGATTTGTTACAAAATCATTGATTATTTATGCAATGTTATTTTGAAAATCATTATGAATAAAATATGAATAAAATATGGTTTTAGTTATAATATTTATTTTAAATTAAATATAAATATTTTATTTGAAACCATAAGAGAGCTACTTTGGTTTTCAGATACAACACTAGTGACACCATTAAGTTATTCTTATGGTTTCGATTAAAATATTTATTTTAAATTAAATATGAATATTTTATTAGAAACCATAAGAGGGCTATTTTGGTTTCAGATACAAAACTAATGAAACCATTATGTCACACTTATGGTTTCAATTATAATATTTATTTTAAATTAAATATAAATGTTTTATTTGAAACCATAAAGGAGCTACTTTGGTTTTCAGATACAACACTAGTGACACCATTAAGTTATACTTATGGTTTCGGTTAAAATCATATTAAATTAAAATGATTTTAATTAAATAGTTTTGTAGTACAGATCTCTGAAACCATTCCACAGCACAAATAGTTTAGGAGTACACATCTTTGAAACCATTCTATAGCAGAAATGGTTTTGGGATGATTTTAGTTTAAAACTAACTACTAAAATAATTAACCATACATAATACTCTGAATTTTATCCCTAATCAATAAAATAAAATAAAATTCAATTCAATCAAAATTAAAAGCGTGATAAAAAAAAATCTGAGGGGTGCGCTAGAAATCTTAAAAAAAAAGAAAAACTGGGGGGTGCGCGCGCGTAGCAATTTGGGGGGGGGGGGGTAGCAGGTGAGGGGCGCGCGTAGCAATATGGGGTGGGGGGGGGGAGGGGGGGGGCGCATAGCAATTATGCACCATAACCCAACCCGCTATAAAAGATCAACATATTAGCATTAAATCTCACACACAGTAGAGCAGTTGAAAACATGGAACTATATTATGCTTCCCTGAAGAAGATTACAATATGAAATGGTGGACTACTTTTATAATGAGAAAGGCATTGGCTTGGTTTGTGAATTGCATGGCATATACCTAGTCTTGTGCTTGTTAAATAAACAAACCTTCTTGCCAATGCCATAGCTAGTAGTAGCATTTAGAAATGGGTTTCAACCAGCTTTTGTAAACTTCCAATCCAGGTAACATTGGAGATGGAGAAGGTTTGTTAATCTTGCATCGTCGGTGAGTACAAAAGCATAGTAATAACAAATAACTGTATAAAAATGAATTCCAGCCTACTAATTTCTGGTCTACTATTATGCATCTATCCTATACAAACTCTTAATACTGTAGAACATTTTCCATATACTCTGCTATGATTGACATGCAAGAATTTTTGTGTAAAAGATAAGAATGAAGACAAAAATGAAATTGAAAGCATATCTCGACATTTATATGGATTGTGCGAATGGTGTAACTCCATCCTCTCATAATGCAAAAATATAAGTCAAATAAGCATATACTGCCTCCTTGGAACAGTGATCTGATAATTTCATAACCCTACTTGGGGCTCCAAACAATGTGGGAGGGACTAGCATGTGAGGGGGAGGAATTCGAAAGTGAAATCATGTGAAAATAATGAGATTCAGGGAAAAAGCTATCGCAAAAGAATTTTAATCAAAGGCGGTGCTTGATTGTATAACAGGTGAACTCTATTTTCGTTCCAACAAAAGTGGCACCAAAACTCTTAATTGAACAAAATTGTTAAATTGCAACTACTGCAATCAAATCAACAAGTATCAAACAGCAGTACTTAGCCAAAACAGAAGCTAACATTAGAAAAGGGTTTAACATAGTTCTAAAAGGAATAAGCTGAACACAAACACAATTAATCTTCTTCCTCTCCTTCATTTTCAGCAATGTTGAAGTACCTCAATTCATAAACATTTCTGTCTTTGTTAGAAGCAATCACTCTGAGCCAGTCACGCACATTGTGTTTCTTCAAATACTTCTTAGTTAAGTACTTGAGATACCTGAAACAACATTGAGATGTTAAAAAATGAACATAAGCTCCTTCAATTTGCAAAACAAATCATGCACAAAGCACTGCTTCCATAAATTGAAAAATATAATGGTGTAAAACCACAACAAATTTTTAGTGGCATGGCATCTAAATAGGAACAATTACAATCAACCTAAGCCATTTCAGAAAACACAGACATCATAAAATTCAGACCGAAAAACGCCATAAAAAAATGTCAATAACATTTGAAAGTTGTTACTCATTCTAAAAATCGAATAACACAAGAATTTATATACTCCCTCCGTCCAAAACTATAAGCAAACACTGGTCAACAAAACTTGGTGCATTTGGTGTAAAATTCAGACCAGATACATTAACTTTTATCGACCCATTTCTACTTATACTTTGAGATAAGGGAGTATTTAATGATTCAAAAGTTTACATAACACATGTGTTGCAGCCGGTTCGCCACTAATTATAATTTATTCAAAGAAAAAATTGGAAAAACTATCAAATTCGCCCGAACAAAATTAGGTCAACAACATGTCTAATAAAAAGTAACAATTAGAGCAAACTCCTATCATGATGATGCTAAAACGTTACTACAATTACTAAAATCAATTCTTTTAAACCCAATTTCAAAATATCATTACCAAACACAAATAAATTATTTTAACCTAATCTTTCTTAACATCAATTTTCTCAAAAATAGATTCTACAACAATCCAAAATGCAAAATTTGCAACTAACTACCAGCACAAATCAAAATTGAATTCCTACCTAAGAAAATAAAAATCCTCCAATAACCAAATGAAACAATAAAAAAAAGAACCTTTTGGAGAAGTTGCTATCAGAAGTAACAGTGATCTTGCTTTTCTCACGTGAAACAGTAACAGCATCACCAAGAGCACCAGGTTTACCACCAACCTTAATCCTTTCTTGAAGAAACTTTTCGAGAGAGGCAATGTCCATGATTTTGTCTTCAACTGGTTTTGCACAATCAATGGTGAATGTTACGAGTCCCTTCTTCTTCCCCTTGGAACCAGCTGCATCAACACGACCCATTTTTTTTTCACACTGAAAGGGAGCACTTGCAATCGACGGCGATGGCAGAAATTAGGGTTGGATTTGGTTCCAATTTATACGCGCGTTTCATTTTGTATCCGCTTCTTGCTTTCGGCTTTTTCTTTTCTAAATTGCATTTTAGTCCCCCAAAGTTATATGATTAGGCAATTTTGACATTATAAATTTAAAAATAGTATTTTTGACCTTTTAACTTTGTCTCTAATTGTAAAAGTGAACAAGTAAGTTTCAAAATAATACATTTAGTCTCCCAAAGTTCTCAATCTGACAATTTGGCCTTTCAACTTTGAAAATTGCAATTTTACTCCTCAAGTTTAAAACATTGATTACTCACTTTTTTTATTGCTGATTAATTTAATCACTCCCTACTATGACAGTTGTTTTTTAAAAAATAATCTTAGCTTATATCATATCCGATACTTAAAAACATATGTTCACGTAAGAATTTATTGAGTCGAAATTAAAAAATCTCTTTTATGCAATTAGAGATAAAGTTCAAGGGGCGAAAGTGTTATTTTTTAACTAGGTGTGAAAATAATCTATTTGTGAAATTTAGGGTCTGTTTGATTTGCAAATTATCAAGTACTTGACAGGACAGTATAAGACAGTACAGCACAGAACAGGAGAATACAGGACAAAACAAAATTGTACTGGAGAAAAATAGAGAGATAATATTTTTTATATTCGAACATAAAATGGATATTTTCATATTTTTTATAGTTGTCCTATGGTTTAGTGGAGGACAGAAAATCTTGTTTTTATCCTGTCCCTTGCTGCCTCTTTTGTCCAGTCCCTGAAACAGTTTCTGAATCAAACGGAGTACAACAAAAGTTGTCCAGTCCAGTCCTCTGTTTTTTAGCAAATCAAACGCACGAGATCAAATGTTCAATGTAGTTTTTTTTTTTTTAATTGCTCCACTTGTTTTTAAATTATTTTATTGTATTCGGTTAATTTTTATTTTTTATACAAATTCTCTATATTTTTTTCTAAATTGGATTAATTTTTATATTTTCAGCAAGGTTAAACCGTTAGATATGATTAAAGTGATTGTTTGGTAATAGTCCTTATCTTATGAGATTATAACATTTTTTGAGATGCAATTTTCAGTAGTGTGTTAAATTCATGATTTATATAGTTTGGTAATGATACTTTGAGGTGCAATGTTTGTTGGATTTTTTTACGGAAATAAATTTCATTTAAAATAATCTTATGAATTTAGAATGGACATTAATCTAAAACATGGTGATGACTAGCAATCAAAAAATAAAAACCCAGCTAAATGAGCTAATTCGGATGACTCGCCTATCCAGTTGGTTTGAGGCACAAATTTGTCATGCTAAATGTTTGTTTTTAATGTGTGGTAGGATTCATTGGATTTAAAAGGGTTTGAAACTTCTCCAATTTTTCCTCATTTTTTTCTTATTTTTCTTAATTCAATGATTGATTCTCTCTTCTTAAATATATTTAAGACGATAGAAAATTGAAGAGAATCCAAATTCTTGGATATGAATGCTTAAGTGCCCATGTAATAAGTATGAATTCTTGTGGAATAACAAACTCCACGATGTTTTTTTACTATGATTAAGTTGCATTATTCGAGTTGGTCAATTCCATCCGACTTCGAACCGTGATCAACTTCAATGATGATGCCAAAACGCTATCATATTGGTGCATGTATTCCTTGCTTTATTGGTGGCAAAAATTGAGATAATACAGGATTGGGCTTATATGACTTTGAACCGCCAAAGGCATGTGACTTTAAGTTAATTTCATCTGTTTGATCAATCGCATGTACCATGATATGACACGTGTCCAACTTTTTTTTTTTTTTGCATTCGTTTGAAAAAACAAGTTAGAACAATCTGAAATTGATGTCACCCCTGCCGCCCTCCTTCCATCGTCGCCGCCTCACCGATGATGTCCACTGTAGTCTCGCCGACGCCAATATCTCCTCCGTCAAAACTGATAACCACTCAACAAATTCCAACCGTAGCTTGATGGTGGCGGCGGAGCTATGGTGGCTTTGTCGACGGCAAAAAAACGATGATGAACAGTGTATGTTTGCCTGATACAGAAACTTGACAGCGGTGGTCGGATTCGACGGTGGTGGTTCACTGTATTAGCTTTGACGACGACAATGGGTGCAGAAAATTGCAATTTCGTGGAGAGTCAGAGAGAAGGAGGTGGAAATACAGTGCTTCACCTTCAGAAAAAAGAAAACGCACGTGGCACAATCTAACGCATAAGATTGATCTAACAGTTGATAAGAATTGAAAGTTAGGGTGACTTTCCCGCGCTAAAGTCACTCAAGCCCGATCCAGATAATACACCAATTGAATCGTTTTAAAATGAACGAGTTTTAAAATGAATGTAGAGGTTTTCGTGATTTTGACCATTCAAGTACTTAACAACTCCCAATCATGGCACTCATATCCCATCTCGACATTCCTTTTAATCCTTTTCTTCCTGCTAAATGATCAATTTGGTTTTAAGTCCTAATATAAGTTAAGAGTTCACACCATGCTCGTGAAGATAGAGAACTTGTGTGGTTACTGGTTAACAACTATTACAAGATACAATATATAAAATCTCAATTACTAAATAAACAATTTCTATTACATCGACATAAATAACAAATCGTATATTGATTTTCTCAGCAACAATTGAGAAATATTAGTTTTCCCTTTAAAATGAACACAAATGATATTGTACTAAAGAAAATCCAATGCAATTAGCAAAAGAAATATATTCTCCCTAGCAAGTAAAAATTTCATCACAGTATTTTATTTGACGCATTGATGGACGACAAAATACATATTGCAAAATTTGCAGTCACAGTAATTCTACTATGGCAATTAGCAAGCAGTAATGTGTCAGATACGGGAGATCAACTAGAATAAAGAATTCCAGGAACTCTAACTGCTTTTAATTCAGCCTAGAATCCCTTGCAACCTGTGCAGCCTTTTCGCCACTCTTATGATCATAATATTCTACCACTGCAGCTCCGGCTAATGCTGCCAGTGTAAGAGCCTGAGCATGCAACCTGAAACAAAATAGCTCAAAAAGATTAGCAAGAAGTGTATGCTTGAAATTATGTATGGTGTCAACCAGAGCAATTTCAAAGAGAAAAAATGAAGTCTTTCACAACATATATCAAATAGAACTACAGAAGTTCACCAACCAGCATGCAGATTGCAGACAAACCCATATCATTTAGTGTTTCAAATATTATAGCAGCGTTGTCAATCGCAGATAATAGCTGTTTGTTTAAATTCCACTACGCAAGAGTGTTATAGCACCGCTAGACGCTATTTGACAACATTTTACAATTTGTTCAAATTTTGCTACGTTCAAGTGTTGCTATAACCGCTATTTAACAATATTGTATGATGCCTTGTTTTCCACTTCATTTCCATGCGCATCTAATGCTTAATGACAACTTAGCCAAACAAATGTGTTTTCAATGACAATTAATTATTAGTTTTGTGTCTTGAATTATCAGTATTTGATTGTCATTGATGAGACAAAAAAGGAGATATAAAGAGGGCACAATCATCACCAAACACTTAACCAGTATTTTCATATAACAGCAGCCAATGACCATAAGAAAAAGAAAACAGAAACCAAAAACTGTGAAAAAGAACATTAATCCCCAAGCACTTGAGCATTGTTTCAAAGCAATACAAATTTCAATCAATCCATGCCCTAGGATCAAGCGATTATCAACCTCTCCCATTGCCCTCTAATAGCTGAAGTAAAAAATATATAACAAAGCACAAATAAACCAAGGAAATGCAGGGTTTACTCATAGATGATTTAGAAAGAGTGTAACCTGATGCAAAACACAAATTTTCTATGAGTTTATCCAGTTTAGTTTGGATTCACTTTTATGAGGTAAAAGTGATTGAGAATCATAAATTTGAAATGTTTGACTTCCATGAAGAGAAAGGGATTCTAACTCCAAAATAGATTCTAACTTGAAGCTGAGATTTAGTTTCTATGATGGGTAAGCAATTCTAACCTCAAATTAATTGTTGAATTCACTTTTTATCTAAATGCATACAAACATTAATTTCTTTGCATTCAACTTTACAAAATCAATCCATTCAAAACCAATTTTCATCCCAAACCAATCGGGCAAAATTGAAAACTTATGAAACACGTCCACACTCCAAATTAGATGTGCCCTGGTGCTAGACATGCGTTGGTGTCTGACACTGACACACTGACGCATATGATTACATTGAATTATGTCATTTTCTTAAATTATTATTTGTGTTAGCGTGCCGGTGTTTGTGCTTCATAGGAAAAAACTACATGCAAAGGCATCAACGCATCAAGCAGACTGAATTAAAACTTGACAATCTAATGTAATGACTTAGAAGATGACCACATAACCTCATCATAATTCATAATAATAATAATATAAAAATCAAAAACAAAACTCAATTAATCTTGCAACAACAAAAATAATCAATTGATCAAACATGGATTACACAATTTTGATTAAAAAAAAATCAAGATAATTTGTAAGAAACAAACCTGGCGTGAATGATCTTAACACTTGTTTTCATGTTAGGTCTCGACCAATTATACGCAATTGAACCGGAAATACCACTAAGCCACAAACAACCTGATCCAAAAAAACAAAAACAAATTAAAGATTTTCCAATAACCTGAATAATTTTTTGTGTTAAAAGGAAATATGATTGAGAAACTTACCAACGGTACGGAGTTTGTGTTCGACGACCCATTTCCTGAGAGATTCCATTTGGGTTTTAGCGTCCGTCATTATAGCGAGAGAGAAAATAGAATTGAGAATGAATGAATATAAGAGGAAGAAGGTATTTAGAGTTTATATATGGTATTGGAAATTGGGTGAGAAAAGAGAAGTTGTAATTGAAAACTTGGTTGATGACGCGGCGGCGGAATAAAGAGGAACGTGACGTGATTTTTTTATTTAGAGATGTTTTTGTGGGTTGGGTTGGGTGGGTGCCCATTGTATTACGGGAAACCGCCTTTAGTGGTACCAAAAAAAGGAATCAACCAAGAAAGAAAACAAAAAATTATATATAAATTATGAGTCATGCTAACTAGTGCCCTAGTTAATGATATCAAAAAAGCAATTTTTACATTGAAAACAACAATTTTTTTACTTTTCAAATATTGACTGCACAAATTTTAAGGTAAATTTACTATTTTAAGTATCCTTAACTAATGCCCCGGGGCACTAGTTACTAGCATTTTTATTGAATTATTGGAGCCAATAACTACCAGATATGTTTATTGAGTGCTTCAAAAAAAAGATATGTTTATTGAGTTAGCGGAGCTGGTTTATGATTTAATTAACCCAATTTGGATTTTTTAAATTTTTTCTCCAATGTTTTCTTTTTAATGTGATTTTAACCATTCATTTGCTTATTTTTTCTCTCTTCTTGAGTATTTTTTTATTCTTTATAATGTAACAATCATTGGATTAAGAAAAGGAGAGAAAACGTCGAAGAGAAAATTGAAGATGATCCAAATCCTAATTAACCTAGGGGTTTTTTTTTGAAAATTATACACTATAATAATATGAATCTAGTCAATATTATAGAATAGATACATTTGTTTTTTAATGAATTTAAAAAGTCAAATGTTGTTTATATATAAGACATATAAATATGGAAATATCTTTTTATAAAAAAAATTTAAGGAGAAGAATTATAAGAATAATTCTACATTTTTTATTATATTCATTATTACTTATTTCCACAAAATAAAGATATTAAATGACATCATCCTTTACGATTTTGCCATTTGTTAATTCTTACTTTTTTTGTGAAAAAAATTCTTACTAAATAGCAATGCTCTATAAATAAATATTGTTCCCTACGGTTTTTAATATAAGAGAAATTTTATTTATTAAATTTTTAATATATTTATTCTATATTATAGACTACATATATTAAAAATTCAATAATGTAAAAAATAAATTTTCACTTATATTAAGGTCCCGTTTGGTCCGGCTTATTTTCTCCTTTTTTTCTTCTCCTTAAAAATAGTAAAGAAGAAAAAAATTGTGTTTGACTTAACTTTTATTTATTTTTTACTTCTTGACTTTATTTCTCTAATACTTTTAAGGAGAAATAGTGTCAAATATAATTTTATAGTGTCAATTTTTTTATATAGTAGTAATATTAGTAAATTTAGGGATGTAAAATTTAATATATTACAGCAAATTGCAAATGCCAAATTGTTAGATCCATAATCTCTTTTATTTAGTACTAGTATTAATAAATTAGAGGGTGTAAAATTTAATACATTACTTCCTCCGGTCTTAATTATAAGAAAATTTTTACATTTTAAATTCATTGAAAAACGAATGTATTTACTCCATGATTAAGGCTAAATACATTCGTTATCCAATGAATTAAAAAAGTATAAATTTGCTTATAATTAAGGTCTAAGGAATAAATTTACTTCAAAAAATGACTCAACTTAAGTAGTTAGGAAATATTTTATTATTATTGATTATACTATGAATTTTTTTATATTAATTTAAAGGATGCTTATTTTATTTATGCTATTTGCAATTTAAACCATGAATAAATTTTTTTTAAAAATTATATTTTTATTTATTAAAAAGGGCCACATTTTTTTTTTGCATAGGACCTCCAAAAACTCGGGACGACCTTGTGTGATATTATATTACTATTTTGTTGTTGACACATTCATATGTAAGATTTTAGTGAAAAAAATTCATATATAATATATAACTTTACACTCTAACATGCAAGTACCAGTACATTAAAACAATCAATTTCTCTCTTTTATTTTTTTTCTTCTATTTATTTGGTTTCATTTTTAAAAAAGCATACTTATATAACATTTTATACTTGTTTAAATGGCAATTATAGAATTTTAGATGATTTATATATATTTTGAAAATTTGATTTAATTTTCTTAATTTTAGGAAATAAAAGAATCAAAAAAATAATTATAACATTCATACATATTAATATTCATTAAAAATAATTATAAACTTATGTGTATTAGATCAGTGCCCCCATTACACAAAAGTTCTAGCTCTGTCACTGCTTGCACCTCAAAAATATTAGTATTATAGGGACGGCTTTTTTGAAGAAAGCACGAGACCTTGAACAACTTTCAACATTTTTCTATTATAAAAATAAAATAGTTTAATGTAAGTATTAATAAATTGGTTAAGTGAGTACGATGTCTCTTAAATAAGTGGTTAATTTTTTGTATGAGAAAAATTAGTTGAGTGTCAATAACTCATCTTGAGTCTAGACCAGTGGAAAGTCCCACAAGATTTGACCAACACATTAGAAATTAATTAGAAATTTAAAAATTACACATGTGACTTTTTTTAGATAAATAAAATAATAATTTATTGAAAACTCACACAGATAAAGTGGAGGATCTGGAGTTCAAATACCGATCATGATGTTCGAAACTAGCAATTTTAGTATTTTTATCAGTTAAGATATGATTTGTGGACATATACATGTGACATTTTATAGCAAATTTTTACCTATATTTTAATCAGTTAAGTTATTTGGTGCACAAGATATGATATGGACAAGATAAGATATGAAACAGAATAATGATAGGATATGATATAAATAAGATATCAATTACCCTATCAAGTGTTTGATGCGCACATATGATAACTATCATATCATTTTTTAAAATATACTTTATAATATATATAATTTTTAAAAAACAAAAATACCCTTGTAAACTAATTATTATTTGTTGCTAAATTATTATTTTGTAACGCTTTAAATTATATATATATATATATATATATATATATATATATATATATCAAGGTAACAAAAAAAAGTTGAATGGAAATGTTCAATTGGTGTAAATTAATTTTATATTAATCTAATATAAACTAATTATTATGTTCTATAAGCGTAGTTTAATTGATAGTTATCATGGACATTATTAGAGGAATTGAGATTTAAAGTTTCGAATATTTTACTTCTCCACACTTATAGTGTGTGTCTGTCATGACATGTGATTGTTGAATATGTTTAAACGTCCCATTTTTTAATGTATGAATATGTTCAACTGTCCCATTTTGAAGAATTATATTTAACTCTTCTTTCAAGCCAGAACTCATTGTGACAAACTCCTCATTTTTCAAGGTCACTGCCCTATCAATATCGGTCGGAGTCATGGGCAACCTATCCACCTTAGCTATATTATTTTTTTTGACAAACCTGCCCAAACCTATCCACCTTAGCTATATTAAACCTGCCCAAATCAGTAGGTTTAACAGCTAAACCGTTGTATCCCTTCGTGGTTAGCTGAAAACTGTCGTAAGACATCGTTTTTGACCCAAACATATACACCAATAAAATCCTCAAACCATCAGGATCACAGTAAAAAGCGCACGCACCAGAAGGTTAAGCTAATTTTTTCATTTTTCTCAAGAAGCACCTCGTGGAAATATCAGGTTGCCCTTTCCCTGTAATAATATTAATAATACAACGAAACTTTTTATAGAAAAATGATGCTTCATTTTCTACCAGTAGTATGAATTGTGCATTAGACTTCATATTTCTTATTCGATTCATAAATGAGGATATTCTCTTACCAGTATCCCCAACTTGGGTACAGTCTATTATGCTGCCACTTTCTTAAAAAATTCACATGTCCCGCTACTAATCCTGTAGTTGAAGCAACGACATGCAAATTTGTCCCGGTGCAGCCGAGCAAGATGAAGCATCTTCAAGGGCTGCATTTGACTGTGACTGATGGTTGAAGTAGTGGTACAGTCTATTATGCTGCCAATTTCCAATATGTCATACCAGAATTAGGGTTGAATCGTTATGGTACGATCATTACACTTAAACCACCGACTCATTTCATTCTTCACACACATGGTTGTTAAAATCGCATGTTAACACGTAAACTCGTATGAGTTTACGATTTTAGATGTGAAAAACGTCTTAACTCGCATGTGAACTCGTTTTTTGGTAAAATCGCAGGAAACACGATTTTAACCGAGTTATCTCTTTGTGAAAACGTTAAAATCGGATAAACTCGAGCGAGTTTACTTATTTTTTCGAGTTTACCTTTTCAAACTTTTTTGGCCCAATTTCAGTTTTTTTGGCCCATTAGACAACTTTCTCTACATGTTTTGAAAAAAAAACCATTATGCATTTGTTTAAAAGGTAAAATGTTCACATTTTCACTATGTTTTTCTCTCAAATAACTATTCATCTTCTACATAGTTAGATTAATACAGTGATGAAGATGATGTTGTAGCCTTGTCCGAGAATATAATTAAGTTAGAAATCTATGAATCTTCTTATTTTGAATTTGTTATTTGAATGTTTATATGATTTTGTTGGGATAATTATTGTATTTTGATGCAAATTTATGAACATGATGCTATTTATATGAAGATTTGGTATATTTTGACTTTATAATTAAGTTAATCTTTTTGTTTCAAAAAAAAATAATTAAGTTAATTTTTTGAAATATTGACATTTTTATAGTATTATATTAGTATATATGTCATATAAATAATAATATTAATATTATTTTAATTTTACATGTCAAGTTTAACTATCCAAAACGAGTTAAGGTAAAAACTCGATTTTAACAATCTTGTTCACACAAACATAATAATGACCATAATTAATGGACTCTCCTTCGTGAACAACAACACCGAAGAGTAAATAAATTAAGAATTACAGGACCCATCACATACCTTGCTTAAGTTGCTCATGAAGTCGGAAAACATCATATCCTCTTCAAATTGTAGAGACTTGGTGATCTTTACACCATCTTTATTGAATATCTACAAACCAAAGCCATCAACAACACTAAGATTTAAAAAAAACAAGGCTTAAATATTTTTTTATTGCAAATAAATTCTTGAATATACAAAATTTGTTGGTTTTGATCTCTAAAGTCAAAATTTGCATTAAACTCTGCAGTTTTCGTTGGTACATAACATATTAAATTATTATTATTTTTGTACATAATATACTAAAGGGTAAATAGGTTTTTACCCCCCTGTAATATAGGTAAGTTTTATTTTTCCCCATGTAATTTTTTTTGTTGTGATTTGCCCCTTGCAAAGTAAATTTTTTTGGTTTTCCCCCTTGGGTGCGAGAGATTTGCACTTTTTAAATCGGTTGAACAGATTAACCGATTTAAAAAACAACACTTTTTAAATCACTTGAAGACGCTTCAGCTCTCAGAAACAGTCAAATGCAGCCCTTGAAGACGCTTCATTCTTGCTCGGCTGCACCAGGACAAGTCTGCATGTCGTTGCTTCAACTACGGGATTAGTAGCGGGACATTTGATTTTCGAGGAGAAGGGCAACGTAATAGATTGTACCAAAGTTGGGAATAGTGGTAAGAAAATATCTCCATTTATCAATCGAATAAGAAATGTGGAGTCTAATGCAAATTTCATACTATTGGTAGAAAAGGCATCCTTTTTTAGGTTGATTCAAGATGAATTTCTTCAAAGGTTTCGCTGTATCCTTATTACAGGGAAACCTGATATTGCCACAAGGCGCTTCTTGAAAAAAAATTAAAAATGAGCTTAACCTTCCGGTGCATGCGCCTTTCGACTGTGATCCTGGTGGTTTGAGGATTTTATCAGTGTATATGTTTGATTCAAAAAAGATGTCTTATGACAGTTTTCATTTAACCACAGAGGGGATACAATGGTTAGGTGTTAGACCTACTGATTTGGACACTTATAATATAGGCAATGAGTATAGGTTTCCCATGACTTAGGCCGATATTAAAAGGCTAGTGGACTTCAAAAATGAGGAATTTGTCGCAATGAGTTCCCGCTGGAAAGTTGAGTTAGATACAATGGATCAAAACCGGAAGAAGGTTGATATACAATTTGGTGGTTTTAGCCATGCGGGTGATGTTTATTTGCCTTCCAAATTGGAGCAGCATGATTGGCTGGAGTGGCCTTGAAAAATGAGGAGTTTTGGTAGCAATGGTAATCTATGTGATCTAAATCCATGATTGTATTGTTTTGATAACTATTAACTAGTGGTCACTTTAATTGTTAACCTCTTCAATTATGATTTGTAGATGGGGACGACATTGAAATTGATAATGACGACGTAATGGATGATTCTTATTTTGAAGATGACGACGATGGTGATGATGATTGATTTGCTAGTATTTTCTTAACTTTGGTTCATGATGTTTTGTTTTGGCTTTTATGGTGTAAAAAATTAAAACTAGGTATGGTTGTTAGGTTATGTTGTGTTGACTTAGATGTGGATTTTTAATGTTTGTGATTGTGGACTTGTTTTAAACTTTTGTAATATGCGGATCTGTTTACTTTCTAATGTTGGATGAAAGTTAGTATATGTAATTCCATGTTTAAGAAAACAAGACTGTGATGAAATTGTAATTTTCTTATTCTTGTGAATTGTTCTCTAATACATCATGTTAGATATTTTTAAATTGTTGATGATAATAGAAGTACTATGAGACAGGTTGATGGTAATTCCCTCCAAATTATGGTGATAGATCCTTTGCTAAGCTTCTTTGTGGACATCAATTTCATCTTGGTAACTATAAATTTTAGTTTTTTTTTATATTTCTTAATGCATGCAAGTTTATTGGAATTAATGTTAAATGGTTTTGAAGTTTGAAATGGAATTATTGAGATCTACTTTTGTTTTATTAGTTTTTTTTTTACAGTTACTGTGTATGAATTTGATTCTTAATTATGTGTTTATTGGTGTCGGAGGTTATGAAATTAAAATAATCTATAGGATCCTGGTTGTTTGTTTAGTGATTTTGGATATTGATGATTGAATTTGGATATATATCTTGATTTTTGAAACTATTGAATTTGAATGGATGCTTGCAATTTTGATCCGTTACACGTGTTGTTTGATGTTGTTCCGGCTTTTTTAATTTGGGCAATTTTAGCTTTTAATGATGGAATTTTTGATATCTAGATCAGTTTTCATGATTTACAGTAGATAGGATTTGATCTTTATGCAAGCCAAAGATGGAAAATATGTGGGTCTTGTTGAATTGCTCATGCTCTAATTGCGACATTTTGACCAACTTGACGTAAAATTTGTAGAATTTCTGATTGATATACGTTGCTTCCCTTGGAATCGTGGTTAGCGGTATGGATTGACTGAGTGTATAGTTTTGGGTTATAATGTGTACTTAAAAATTTCGGAAGATTGTTTTCTTGTGCTATGTGAACAAGCTGTTTGAGAATTATAGTGAACATGAAACTTATGCAGAAGTTTGATTTATGGAGTTGATTTGATTGTTATATTATCATTGTTAGCTTAGTTTTTGATGTACACTTGTTTTGATATATTGCTGTTAGTCTTTTATATTGATTTGTGTTGAATATATCAAATATTGTTAATATCAATCCTGGATAGGGCAGCGGAGTACTCAACACCCAAAATACTATAGTGGGATAGCGCATTGTTGGGAAAATAACCGGCATAGAGAAAATAAAAGAACACAATCACAACACAAGAATATTTGTTTACCCAGTTCGGTCAAAACAACCTAGTTTGGGGGAGAGAGCAACTCTCCGTTCCACTAAATCCAAAGAGTAACTTTACACAAGATTCCTATAAGGGTTACAAGAATTAGTCTTCAAACATAACTCTACCTTCATCCCGAATCAAGAATTAGTCTTCAAAAATAACTCTACCCTCATCCCGAATCTCTTCCCGTGGCCAAGAGACTCAATGATTTAGACTACCCAAGATGTATTCAATAACCATTTGCCCAATCCTAGAATCGTACCAAGAGACAACCCTCTTGTTTCTCTTTAAAACCCTAGCCTTTGTGTTGGCGACAAATCCTAATTGAATTCCCTACATCTTGCTTGCTCTCTTGCTCTCCTGTTTTTCCATGAAATAAATCAACCTCTATTTATAGAAAAATAGAAACCTTCAAAATAGAAACAAATCTATTTAAAAACAAACCGAATCTTGCCAAAAATATAAACCTTTATTTTTTAAACATATCCAGTTTAAAAACAAATAAAATCTTCCACAAACATATTTTAAGGCAATGTTCACAAATCTCATTAATGTGGGATTTTCCAACATGAATATTTTCAACCAATCTCGACACGCATTTCTAAGTTTTTTATACAATTTATGTAACGATAAAAAAAAAACGTAGTTGTGTCTTAAAACAGTACTGAGATTGACCAGTGAGGAGGGGTAAAAAAAATGACTGAGGCAGTAGGTCGCCGGAGCCGAATAATATAATTTGCAATTACATTCGGTAGATTGTGGGTTGTCATTATAGTTTGATCTCACGTGACCTTGACCTAAATTTCCTTGCACCCCCCAACCACCGAATGCATTCCTTGGTAGACATGCAGAAAGGGAAAACACTTAATGTTGTGCAGAGTTACCAATGACATGTGATAGTAGCGTTATCAAGCCATTGTGGAGCTGAGCCGGTGGTCTCTATTCGGACTTAGCTATTTTGTATTTTCAATTAGTGGCCGATGTCACGGCGTTACACACACAAAAGGGCTGGGATGGTGGAATCATCTGAAAACCCCACTTGTTATTGTTACTCGTGAACCATCCGATCCATTGCTCCTTGGCTAATTTGCTGCCACAAGCTGGTGTTTTCCGGCCAGCTTCTTCAATTGCAGATAAGAAACGAAGAAGCAGGACAAAGAAAATACAAGAAATGAAAGAGGAAAAGAAGATGCAGGTATGCAATAGTGTAGCGGTTGGTTGCGGTAGTAACAGAAGAGGCTGCATATGTTTTATTTATGAGAAAGTCTACTATAGGCACAAACATAACACCTCAATTTTAGTCACATTCACATCAAACTAAAAAATATAAATAAAAAATGACTAAAATTATATTATTTGATGTGACTATTTTATTTTTCTTTTAATTTTTTTATTGTGTGAGTGTGTGTCTAAATTTTGTGTCCAAACATTTGTGCCTCTTTATTGAGAATAAGACATTTCAGCTTTAGGGTTTGGGTTTCACATTATGAGCCCAATGATGGGACAACCACATACTTATTTTTGGTGAATAATGGACCATACCTAGTGGAATAAAAATGTAAAATCATTCTTATCTCAGAATTGAGTAATTCTTGAGTATTTATCCATATATTATTAATTACGTATATGTATAGAAAAATTAGAATAGTGGTCATTCTCCTATGTGCTATCCCGCTATATCGTTTTTAGGGTTGGTTGCTATCTTCTTTTTTTTTGCAAAAGGTTGGTTGCTATCTGCAATTAATAACTATGGCTGTGCTTGTTTTAAGGCAATACTGCTTGCTTTCATGTTTTTACTGGAATCTATTTCAATCAAGATGGATGGCTTCAATGACATCTACTTGTTTTACATTTTTGCGCTTACTATACTTTCTTTATGTCATGTAGATTGCATCGGTTCAGCATTCAATATAAAAGGCGCAATACAATGTCCTAATTGTCGGAAGATTGAGAAAGGTCAATGGCTTTATGCTAATGGTTCCTGCTCATATCCAGAATTCAGCATGGATGACTGGACACATGATGAGGACCTATATGATCTTAGCTACTCTGAAATGGTAAAGTCCTGTTAAACATATCTTTTATTGGAATTTTATTTCGTACTTGCCAAATATCTCGGCATAAATGCCTCTTTAAAGAAGATTAAATCTTGACCATATAATCACACATTGAAGGTTAAGATTGTAGTTATTTAATGATCACATGGTTATTTAAAAAAGTCAAATGAAGATGTTTTAACCTTTACCATTCAGGGTTTGATCTAATAGCAAAGATTTACTTCTTTAACTGTCACATGAAAAAGAAACTCTTACTTGATATGTCTCATGTTGAAAAGTAATGAATAACATTTGCTGATTCTGAGTTCTAAATGATTAGGATCACATGCGTAAAGCTGGTGATGTGTGTTTTTCTCAAGTGTTCCGTGAGCGTGGAGGTAAGTGGATTAGGATGTGTTTTGCATTAAAATTTATCAGAGGAGAATTGTATGGTATAGCACCAAAGTAAGGGGATACAAAATGTAGTAGTTTGATGATAAGCTTTCCTTAGAACACAATAAACTAATAAAAAAAGAAGTTCTGAGGTGTTTATTTTGGTAGTAATTTTTTATCCTTTATTGTAATCACAAATGGTGATAATGTGATACTGATGTATAGGGGGCATGACTAATTTTGAGATACAATAAGGCTAGGAAACAATGCCATTAGTCTAGGCTTTTGAGCTGATTTATTTCTTAAAATTCTCGCCACATAATTCTTACATGGGTATAATTTGTATGCAGGCTTAACTGGGATAGTGGATTATGCCAATTATAGTGATGTGAAATATGCTGTAAGTATCATCAAATATTTATCAGGTTTAATATTTTACTTGCCTGTCCTTCTTGAGATGGATTTTTTGTGGCTGCCATTTTGACCAGCACTGTTAGTATGCTTCAATGACTTTGTGATGTCATACAGATCAGGAAACTTGATGATTCTGAATTTCGAAATGCATTTTCTCGGGCATACATACGGGTGAGTGGATATCATATTTGGTGACATTCTGGATTCTATTTATGTACTTTTGCTCTCTTTACTTTAACATATCGCTCTGGTTGGTCCAGGTGAGGGAATATGATCGGAGTTATTCTAGAAGTCCCAGTCGTGATTCAAGAAGGAGCTATTCTCGAAGCCGCAGCCCATATGTATCACGAAGTCGAAGCCGCAGTCTAAGTCGTAGCTACAGTGGCAGGAGCAGAAGGTTCACTTTGGTTGCACCGGTCAAGTATGATTTGGTATGTATTTTGGTTAATTTGAAGAATTGATCAAGTGTTAATTTATGCAGTTTGTCTCCAAAAGCAAAACACTCTCGGCGCTCATTATCCCTTTCAAGGTCAGTGTGTCCTCAGTCTTGATATGTGTGCAATTTTGTGCTATTTGATTTACAGTAACTTTTTAGGTTTTACAGTAGTTTTTATGCTTCCATATAATTGGTAAAATTTAATGTAACTAAAATATGGTCATTTAATGAGTGTCGTGTGATTATACTAGGCATGTAGCCATGTATATATCTAGCATATTTTTAGGTTGGTGGTATCATATCGTCAAAATGGAAAATATGGAACACGTTTGACATCAATGACTTTTCCTAATTAAATGCTTGATGAATTGTATAAAATTCACCGCGCAAAACTTTTTGGCTTTCCCATCTAGATTTGTTTGTATTCAACTAGTATTCATACCCGTGCATCGCACGGGGCACCACGGGAAGAATTCATTTAAATTCAATTATATAATTAAGTTATATAAGCATGTCGTAACAAACATTTAGTAGATAAATTATAATTACATATAAAACATGAAAATATGCACTTCAAAGCTACAAATCATGCTATGAGTGGTCCAGCCTTGTCATTATAGTAAATTTCCATATATAAACATATTACCAAAAACATGTCAAACACAAAAAAGCAAACTCAAAGTTAACAAAAAGGAATAGTTATAATAGTAATAATTGTGCATCATGCAAATTATGTTTCATGCATATAACCCATATAACACAGTCTAAAGAAATAATTGTGCACCATAAAAATTACAATCAAATGTCTTCTTATGAATCAGGAGGTATTCCTATGATCATAAAAGCATGAAAACATCATCCGGAGGCTATCAAAAATTAGCTGACGATATCCTGTAGAAACCTGCAAATATAAAAAAACATTAAAGGGATATTCAAATAGAGATACAAAGCTTCAACCTATACATTAGGATTGATGACATGAAAAAAATGACTATAACTAAACGGAAACATGAAAATTGTAAATAAAATAAATTAAAACAATAGGCTACAGCCTCCCGTGTTATAAAAATTGAAAAATAAAATAAAAATGACTATAACTATACTAAAACATGAAGACTGTAATTAAAAGAAACAAAATATAGAAAAGCTTGGATAAATTACAATTGCCGTTTGTCCCCATGAGCATAGCTCGGTTGGAAGGGACATTACAAAAATGACCAAAATTTTTACTATCACATAAACTACATTTATCCAAAAGCAATAAATGACTTAAATAAATGTTAACTTGAAAGTCTAACTCATATAATGAGATTGTTGCTTATTTACAAAACACATCTCTAAAAAACAAAAGAGAATCAAAATTTTATTTCACAATAGAATCTCAAATAAAGTTACCTCATTCATGATTCAATCTCCACCAGGATTTGCTGCAAGACTTCCTTTGTGCCCAAAACATTGTAACTTGTTCTTACCTAACACAAAAAATAGTACAAACTTGCAATTAAACATGATAACTAACAAAAAAAAAAAACAAATTTGTACATTGCTTACTTTTGTTTCAATGCTTTTAATTTTTTTTCTTTTGTAGAAACATGTTTCCTGGAAGAGAAAGAGTAACATTAGGATCATAATAGGAGACAGGAAGGGGAAAATTGCAGCCTAATAATTCCTCTCTTTTAGAATTACACTACAAATGAGAGACAAATGTAGATAAAATATAGAGACTGTTTCAACAAAAGATAATCAAATCATGTAGTTTGAGCACTTGAGTCATTCTAATAAGATATCAATAACATGTATTTTTGAAATACAAACTATGAATAGACTATAATGATGATAGAAAAAAAGAGGCATAATACTGTTATCCTTGTTTTTAGCAGAAGCTGTTTTTTTTTCCCCTGCTTTGGGGCTATTTGTTGTTGTAAATCATTTTAGCCTCAAGAAGTACTTCTTGTGTTGTGTGGTGGGCATATATATATAATTTGCCTCTTTTAATTTATTATTTCTTGTGCTGGGGAGGATTTGTTTTTACCTTTTCTGCAACAATGGGAGATGCACATGTTGGAAAATTACTCTAGCAATTCCAAGCCACACACAACATTGTTGACGACGACCAAACATGATGCTTCTAAAAACCTATTATAGCAACATAATTTGTCTTTAAAATCAATAGAAATCAGAAGCATAATTCAGAATTTAAACCATATTCAATATTCATAGCACTATAATAGCTATCATTCTAAATAAAATGGATTAGGTGAGGGTTGAATAGGGACACTCACAGCTATGATGTGTTAATTAGACTGTCATGCTTTGTAAGAAGGGATTCCATTCCAATTCATCTACAGATCTACATCAAAAGCATGATAATTTACTGCGACAAAAATACATCTTTGTGAATTTTCCAAAGTAATTAGTATATTTCAAAATCACATTAAATCATCAAATTGACACACATTTCAATTTCTTTCATAAATTTATAAGCAATAAATCAAGTTCTTCAGCCTATAATATGATGACCATGTTGGTCAATCCTCAAGTTACCATTGAAATTTGAATCATCATATTGACACACATTCTCAAGTTATCAAATATGGAAAATATGGAACACGTTTGACATCAATGACTTTTCATAATTAAATGCTTGATGAATTTGATGATTATTTCCCATCGCGCAAAACTTTTTGGCTTTCCCATCTAGATTTGTTTGTATTCAATTTGATGATTATTTCCATGATGGGATCCATATAATTAGATGGGAATATTTATTTTTGATTTTCACTCAGTTTTTATTCTCATGTATCTATTTGAGTTTTGGGTTCTCATTTATAGTTGGGTAAGTGAATCTTTGATTTTTGTTTGATTGCATTTTTACTCATAAATCAACTTCTGCTATTGGCTTATTGCCTACCTTCTATTTTCATATATTGTCTGCTTGCTTTGGTTATTATGCATCTGCATAATGGTATTCAGTCATATGTCTATTGGTATATTTTCAAACTACATTGGCCTGGCAGAAACCCATTTGAGCTTTAGGATTACATATCCAATCCATCTCTCCGATCTCTACCAAGGAGAGATATTGTTAATTATACAAGTAAAATTAGTTCATTTCACATGGTCTTCAAGTTGTCTGTTGGATATTTGTTTTTGGTGTAGAAGCAATTCAGTGTGGTATAAGTATTAGGTTATCAGTTTAACCCTAGGGTAGCTTGTGGTTGATTTCCTTCCTACCATAGAGGATTATGATATTCCTAAAGCCCTTCATTTTTTGTGCAAGTTGGAGGGAATATATTGTTTTTTAAAAATTCAAAAATCAATTCTCTGAATCAAATTTTTCTTATCATAAGGCCTAATGCTTAATATGTGAAAACATGGAGGGGGTGTTGATAAAGTGGTTGTCAGCTTGGCTGCTGATTATAAAATGTTCATTAGGGTTGACTCTCTTGTTTTCTAGTTGTAGCCTTTTGCGGCGACCTGGGAACTGCATGTTAGGATCTTGATGGCATGTGGTGCTCAAACGCCTGCAACTTTGTGGTATGAGGTAACGATGTTTTGTTGATGAGCACCTCTGGATCACCTTAATGTTGTGACTTGCAATAACACTAATGTTGTATTTATTAAAAACATGCTCTGCGATTGTCGTGGACTGGATGACAGTAGATGGATGAGTCGCAATCTAAAAGCTGGATCACTGTGGACATAATGCTATTGGTAACAACAATTACAAATCAGCAGGGTTACAGTTTAAAAGCTTCAAATAACCCATGCTCTAAGTCCTGGGTTGAGCTTATCCTTCTCTTTCGGTTTTCCTTTATTGTCTTGAGTTGGTTATATTTTACCTACAATTGGTTCAAGGAATCGTGTACTCTTCATAATAGAATTTTAACGCTTGTGCATGACATTGAGTTCAAAATTACTTTCCCCCTGGACTTTGCTCAAGATTGTTGTAGATGGGTATCTTCCTATTGGTTACACTAACTTCAATGTGGAATTTTGACTTGTTCACAAGTCATCAAACTTTTCATGGCTATTCTGGATACTGAATTGAGTTTTGTTTGTTTAATTATTATTTTTTTGCAGATCCCGGTCGAAATCCAGATCTCCAAGTTTGTCTTTAAGTTTCATCAAAATTGAATAGTTTGAGATTATTTAGAAAGACGAGAAATGGAGTGACAAATGCAGTTGTACTAAGTTTTTCTTTACATTTGCATGATCTTGCCCTAAGCTTCCCAGTTTTGCTGTAATGGTTTAAATGTAAATGGAAGTTTATGTTAATTGTACCAATTTTTTTTTTATTTGATTGTTTTGTGTGCATTGCAGCCTCGACATTATCAGAGTCGCAGCCCTAGCCAAAGTTCAAGGAGCCTGTAACAATCCCGGTTGGCATAAGTATGTTAATTGTCCTCAAACTTCTAATCATTGTAGTTTTGATTTTTGGAACAAAATCCTTCTCGTAGTTGATTATAAATTTCCTATCTCTATTTTAATTTGAAGTTTATTGATGTTCACGATAGATCTGATTAACAGGTGAGAACTGAATGCAGTCGATGTTTTAATATGGGAGGTCACTAATGAACATGCATTTTCCTATCTCTATTACAAACAAGTCTAGTTGTATATTTGAATCTTAAATTTGATAGGCAAGACTGAGAAACAAACCTTTAGAACGAAGTGGAATGTTGTATTATTAAATTCTATGACTGGCTATGTTACATTCTATGGCCTGGATGTTTAGTAGTGTAAACCTAACATATTGGATTGGCTAGTTATTGTCTTCTGGTGGTATTTGCGCTCATTTTTACCGAGCCTATGCATATTTTTTTTACGGCCAAAGTTAGTAATTAGTGGTTAAAGTTAGTATTTTTTCTCCTTCACCAGAATTTGAATTCGGGTTCTTTTATACCCTTAACCTTAGCTCAACAAGCTACTTACCCCACCTGGCTTATGCGTTTAAAGTAAGTAATCTAAACAAGTCAAGTGATTATATACTTCTTAAAAGAAATGTCAAGGTTTTTTATTTGAGAAATGCGATTCGTGAGCAAAACACGAACACGTGGCAAGAGATATAAAAAATCGCATAACCTCTATTTTTTTTAAACAGTGTGGTTAATTTCTCTCTCTTCTTCAAATACCATTTAATTCTCGAGTAATTCTTACTTTGTCACAACCCTAAATGAAAAATACTCGAGCACACATTTACAAATAAAAATAAATAAAAGAGAAATAAATTAGTCACATCATTTGATAATTTTTAACAATTATTTCTATTTTGTGTGTCCACCTAAATATATATTATTTGTAGTTGTGTCTAAGTCTTTCTCCATCAGAAAACTCTATTGAATATCTTTTGTTGGTAACACATAATCCAATTAGTCACTTGTCTCGTTAATGTCAGGCTCCTAAAAAGATTCATATTGGAGTCTTTCATTAATTTTATTTTTTTTGACATAAACAAACTCACATTTCATTAATCAAATATGTGTGACTAGCATACAATTTTAACGCTCTTGTTAAGCTGTGATTGTGAGCGGCATAATTTGCTTGCCTCCATGTAAAGCTTATCTTAAATTTGAATAAAATCTTGAAGTGATCTTACTTGCGCATGCTACCAAATTTGGTGGGATGTTGGAGTTATCAACAATGTCATCCATCATTAACTTACAATCTAGTTCCATTGACATTCTTGATACTTCCCTCGCACCGAACCACATTTCAAACCAATTGTCTCCACTTCAATGGCCAGGGGTGTGTCTTCGAACAACATGGTTTTTGCTCTGATGAATTGGCCTTGGTTGTTACCAATGCACATACCAACGGGTTCAACTCTTGAAAGATTACGACATCTAAGGTACATTTCATCTCTCCATATATCAGTAGCTACCATTCCACATTGCTATCATGAGCTCCGCGACGTTGCTGCTGCACTTGTTCGAATCTGCCACCACTACGAACATAAATCTCTTGCTTGTTGTATTGACATCCAGACCAGCTGCTCCATGTCGTTCTAGATTTTTTTCATTCCTTCGACCATACGATCATTGTTATATCAACGACAGTATGTTGCTGCTGCTGTTGATTGTTGTAAAAATAAGAGCATTTCAATCCAAAGCATTGTAAGTCCTTCCTTCTAAATATTCCAAAGTTCATCTTCTCACTATTTTTGCTTTTATCACAACCAAAAAATAAATGCCATTCATTTTCAAAGTTGTACTCACAGTCAGGAGACTCAAGACAGTTCTACAAACATTCAACTTCTTATCCTATCCACAAGCGTCTCGATACACTAACTTCACCGTATATATCCAACGTCAGCATGTCATAAAAAATAAAATCCAAATTCACGAAAACAAAATCAAACGAGGATCAAATTTAGAAGCTTCAAAAAAACTAGCAAAAGAGGAAAAAAAGGACTGAAGTTGTAACATTTCAATATTTACAAATGCTAACAAGAAGTGTAACTTGATATCAGAGGAGGTGAAACTAGAAGAAATCTAAATAAATAAGGATCCCCACACTTCCACTTGCTACTTGTGAAGAGAAGCTCAAAAAGGCTAGGAAGTTGAAGATTGATTATGAATATAGGCGGCAATTGCATTATACATGCAAGACCTTTATAGGAATATATAGGAATAAGAAAGCAAAACAAAATACTAAAATCAATTTGTAAGTCAAATGGTTTTTAAGTTTCAAAAAAAAGTTATTGCTTATATAAAAAAAAAATTATTTAAGATAACCACTTGATAAACCATTATTTTTAAAACCATCCTTGAAAGTATAATTATTTTGAGGTATGGTACTTCTCATGCGAAAAGTTCCATACCTTAGCTCAACTCTTGCACAACAGTTTACAAATCACTCTGGCCAATGTGGTAGAGTTAAAATTACTCGAATTCGCAATACAAAACATTTGCATGAGCGTCTTTATCAAACATAAATAGTTCACTCACAACAAATCCAACCACAATTGATCTCGTCTCATTCAATTTCAATTGATTTTATCACTTGAAAACACACGATCCAGCAAATCTTCCAAAAACCTGATTTTCCAAACAAGATACCATGTTATTTTATGCCCTCCCGAGACACATAAAATAGTCGAAGCAAATGTCGATCACACAGCCACATGGCTGCCGGAAAAATCAGTTCCAAGGCCAGCCAGATAATATAATGTACCATAACATAACAGATCCAAAAGGCCAAAGAGCCAAAGCAATATGTAACATTTCTCAAATCATACATAAGTTCTGATTTTCCACAGTTATGCAAGTTTGCTTCACAGTGAGTTTGTATTACCGATTTTGGGAAGGCATTCTATCTGATCCATGCCTGAACCGAAAGTTGCCGGACCTGTTACTGGGGTCTGACCGGTTTGCGGTTTGGTGGTATGGTCTCCAGCCTGAATCTCTATCACCTTGGCCCAACGACAATGAAGGCAAGTGGTCTCTTTCCCAAGCATGGAAGCGACTTGGTAGATGGTTTTCTTCTTGGAAATTACGTCCTGATGAACTTGATGGGATAAGGAAGAAGCCACCACTTTGATCTGGTGATGTGGCCACTGGTGCTAGTTGAGTTGAACCACTGTGACTGCTGGCTCTTCGGGCGACAGAAGAAATAGGCGTCCGCATTGTAGTTGAGTTGGGATGTTGCTGCGGTTGATAATATGCCTGAAGTGCCTGGACTCTATCACGGGCTCGAGCATTGCTACCGGGATAAGGAGGAATCATCGAGGAACCAATTGAGCTACCTGCTCTCGCGGCAGAACTGCATGTGCATTGAATATTAGTTGTAACTCAAACAATAAATTACCAAATATCAATCCCATGAGTAGATTCCTTTTTATCTATTAGTTTGCATATAACCAAAATTACTTGCAAACTAAACACTATAAGACCGAACGTCGGTATATATGTTATACCACTTTCATTTAAAACGTGTCTTTAATACTAGTGGGTGTATTTAATGTCTCGCAATTTTCTATTAGGATATATTTGGAAAAACAATAAAAAATCTGCAACAATATAGAATTTCATTTATTTTGATGTTTCTTTATCTTATAATTGGGACCAGAACAAGTATTACGGTTTGGTTCACATCAAATTACATGCAAGCAATTCACTCACCTCATGAAAGCAAATTTATTGTATTATATAAGGTAACATCAATTCTAAAGAGCTACCTGTGACCAACAAGAAAGGGAGGCATAAAAGATCCTGATCTCGGTACATCTGAACCACCCCTGACTGGCCTTTGACTAGCAGGTGACACCGAGGGCTGATCAGCAGCAACTAGACGACTGCTTGCAGTAGAGAAAGGAGGGGTATGGTGCTCCCAACTGTGATAATGAAGATCCACGGCAGGAAATGTGTAGGGGGCTGGCATGTCAGTAGGCACAGATGAGCCATTCCAATGGTTGAAGTTGGGCGCTTCTGCTACAGCTCCACCTGAATTGGAGGAGGATGGGTGTACAGGTCCAAAATAAGCAACATACGGGCAAGGATGACTAGCAGATGATACCGTCGTATGTTCAGCAAATACAGCATGTTGTCCAATTATATCAGGATCTGCATTTCATAATTTCAGTAGATTAATATATCTGGTGCAGTACAAGCGCCAACTTGGAAAAACGGAGAGGCTTATTAAAAGGAAAAAGGATATCTTACATGCAGTCGAAGAAAATTCGCCTTCCCTGGAAAAATCAGGAACATAAATATAAGTTGGAACTAAAATTTAAGAAACCTTAAAAAGGTTAAATCCTTATTCATTAACAAACACGTTGAGCAAGTTTGGTCAATTTGGTTAGAGCATTCAACACAGACAAAATATATAGCATCATTATATTCCTCCTTTAGAAAAGGAGAGGCAAGCCAACCAAAGGGTCATCCTTTTTTAACAAATCTATTTAGAGCACATTCTTAAGTTAAATTTCCAATAGCTCAACAAATCAAAGTATGATTAACAACCTGTTAAACTAAATTCAATAACCAATATGCAACAGCCCTTCATACAAGCTTGACTTCAATGATAAATAAATTGAAATATAGCCAAGAATGCAATGCAAGCTCAACTTAAAAGAATAAAATATGTACTTCGGCTAGACCATCAATTGCAGCTGGTAAAAATTACTATGACAGGTCTGTTTTTGTTAGTTACAGTAATTAGATTGTGTTAGTATGCTAGAGAGATACATAGGCCCAATAAGACATGTTGCCTATAAATAGAGAGAAGATATAAGAGAGGGGGATATCTTGTAAATTGAGTAATTTAGAGCCTTTTGGAATTGGGAGATGGGCAGACAGACCCTATAAGAGCAGACATTATTTTGTAATCAAAGACGACTCTTCCCAATTTTTCTGTAATAGTACCAGTTGGGTCTACCGGTCTATCATACTCAGTCTCATACAAAATACGTAAATTACATAATGAAAGAAGAGCTGTACTGCAAAGTGCGTTATTGCAGATATTAGGGTGGCAGCAAAACAATGAACAGAGGTCATCTAAAGTGAGTTGGTCTTTAAATTGCCAAAGCACAACATACAGTGTTTGTGCTGAGGAAGGGCCTGGCAGACCGGTCAAATGAGTTAAACTCAAGCAAGTTCACTAAAAATTTGGCAGTTTCTACCAAAAATTTAGCAATTTCATTGTGCTTATGATGATTCCCAGCAACTATGCTAGAAGTCATATTCTGAATTACACAATTGAAAATAAAGTTTGTTTTTGGAATTCAGAAACCAACTTCTCAAATTACTGATGCTACTGCCTGCAAAATCTTAATGTTCCTCAGCATTTTTATCGGTCTTCCAGACATATTTCTTTTATTTACCAAAAGACTAGTTTTAAAACTCAACCACAATTGACTTCAATTGTCAAAATTAAGTTCCATAATAAAATTAAACACGTGATTTTAGTTATCATTTCTCATTGCAACAACCACTTGTATATATGGTTAATACAAAAGTGAAGCCAAACTTGATTAGTAAAAGTCAAATTCAGTTTAAGTCAGAGACAGCACCAATACTACCAAGAATGTCTACAAATCAGCCAAAGAACAAAATAATATGTATGACAGACAAATTCAAAGAGAGATAATTTTGTATTTGTGAAAAGTTAACTATGCTTACTCAAAAGATGATGGAAGTCGTGCCAGGTTGCCAAATGGGCACCAATGAACTCCAAAGGACTGCATAAACCATTTAGGGGGAAAATGTAGTCAAAATGGGCAGAAAAAATTGCATATCAATAAAAGAGAATAATAAACAATTCCAAATAAATGATGTAATTACAACCTTGAAACTACAACCACTTATACTAGAAAAATGGATTTCGTCTACATCATATATGTACTATAAATGGCAATGGAGAAAATTAATGTATTGAAAGATATTAGGGGTGCATTGGTAGTCTTGTATTTGTATGCAGATTAACAAAAAGGTCTATGAATGAAGGCATATGATAGATGGAATTGAAACTTATATCAAGTCTAATATGATTGCAAAACAATATTGAGTCGCCAAATAAATTTCTTTTGCTCCTAGCTATATAATATTCACAAAACTTCATGTAGTCAATAGTCATACTTATGGAAAAAGGCACAACGCTGATCTCTCCCTACAAAATCATGAGACATATCAAGTAAGAGTTTCTTTTTCATATGACAGTTAAAGAAGTAAATCTTTGCTATTAGATCAAACCCTGAATGGTAAAGGTTAAAACATCTTCATTTGACCTTTTTAAATAACCATGTGATCATTAAATAACTACAATCTTAACTTTCAATGTGTGATTATATGGTCAAGATTTAATCTTCTTTAAAGAGGCATTTATGCCGAGATATTTGGCAAGTACGAAATAAAATTCCAATAAAAGATATGTTTAATAGGACTTTACCATTTCAGAGTAGCTAAGATCATATAGGTCCTCATCATGTGTCCAGTCATCCATGCTGAATTCTGGATATGAGCGGGAACCATTAGCATAAAGCCATTGACCTTTCTCAATCTTCCGACAATTAGGACATTGCATTGCTCCTTTTATATTGAATGCTGAACCGATGCAATCTACATGACATAAAGAAAGTATAGTAAGCACAAAAATGTAAAAAAAGTAGATGTCATTGGAGCCATCCATCTTGATTGAAATAGATTCCAGTAAAAACATGAAAGCAAGCAGTATTGCCTTAAAAACGAAAAAAAAAGAAAAAGATAGCAACCAACCCTAAAAACGATATAGCGGGATAGCACATAGGAGAATGACCACTATTCTAATTTTTCTATACATATCAGTAATTAATAATATATGTATAAATACTCAAGAATGACTCAATTCTGAGATAAGAATGTTTTTACATTTTTATTGCACTACGCATGGTCCATTATTCACTAAAAATAAGTATGTGGCCGGCCCATCGTTGGGCTCATAATGTGAAACTCAAACCCTAGAGCTGAAATGTCTTATTCTCAATAAAACATATGCAGCCTCTTCTGTTACTACCGCAACCAACCGCCACACTATTGCATACCTGCATCTTCTTTTCCTCTTTCATTTCTTGTATTTTCTTTTTCCTGCTTCTTCGTTTCTTCTCTGCAATCGAAGGTGCTGGCCGGAAAACACCAGTTTGTGGCAGCAAATTAGCCAAGGAGCAATGGGTCGGATGGTTCATTTGTAACAATAACAAGTGGGGTTTTCAGATGATTTCACCATCTCAGCCCCTTTGCATGTCTAACGCCGTGACATCGGCCACTAATTGAAAATACAAAACAGCCAAGTCCAAATAGAGACCACCGCCCACTCAGCTCCATAACGGCTTGATAATGCTACTATCACATGCCATCGGTAACTCTGCACAATATTAAGTGTTTTCCCTTTCTGCATGTCCACCAAGGAATGCATTAGGTGATCGGGGGGTGCAAGGAAATTTAGGTCAAGGTCACGTGAGATCATACTATAATGACAACCCTCAATGTACTAAATGTAATTGCATTGAATTTCTGCATCTTTGGAGATTCCCGGTCACGATCTCACCGAGCCGGCACAGTCATTTTTTTTTACCCCTCCTCACTTGTCAACCTCAGTACTGTTTGAGACACAACTACATTTTTTTTTTATCGTTACATAAATTGTATAAAAAACTTAGAATTGTGTTATCCCACTATTAGCTATCCTACTATAGTATTTTCGATGTTGAGTACTCCGCTCCCCTATCCAGGATAGATATTAACAATATTTGATATATTCGACACAAATCAGTATAAAAGACTAACAGCAATATATCAAAACAAGTGTGTACATCAAAAACTAAGCTAACAATGATAATATAACAATCAAATCAACTCCATAAATCAAACTTCTGCATAAGTTTCATGTTCGCTATAATTCTCAAACTGCTTGTTCACATACACATGAAAACAATCTTCCGAAATTTTTAAGTACACATTATAACCCAAAACTATACACTCAGTCAATATATACCGCTAACCACGATTCCAAGGGAAGCAACATATGTCAATAAAAAATTCTACAAATTTTACATCAAGTTGGTCAAAATGTCTCAAAGCATGAGCAATTCAACAAGACCCACATATTTTCCATCTTTGACTTGCATAAAGATCAAATCCTATCTACTGTAAATCATGAAAACTGATCTAGATATCCAAAATTCCATCATTAAAAGCTAAAATCGCCCGAATTAAAAGTTGGAACAACATCAAACAACACGTGTAACGGATCAAAATTGCAAGCATCCATTCAATTTCAATAGTTTCAAAAATCAAGATATATATCCAAATTCAATCACCAACATCCAAAATCACTAAACAAACAACCAGGATCCTATAAATTATTTTAATTTCATAACCTCCAACACCAATAAACACATAATTAAGAATCAAATTCATACACAGTAACGGTAAAAAAAACTAATGAAACAAAAAGCAGATCTCAAAAATTAATTCGAATAAATTTACATGCATTAAGAAATATAAAAAAAATAAAAATTTATAGTTACCAAGATGAAATTGATGTCCACAAAGAAGCTTAGCAAAGGATCTATCACCATTATCGGTAACAACCTCAAGACAAATTGAACAAGAAACCGACCCAAAAGACTTGTTTCCTTCATCAACAACCTTATTATTATCCTCTTCTTCATCGTTACCAAGACCCATTACAAAAACCCTAAAAATTCAGAAAAATAAAAAATTGAACAAAGAAACAACGTTGTTATTGGTGTTTGTGAATGGATTAGAACAAGAAACGATGTTGTAATATGAGATCTATGACGTTGGTTTGGTTTGTGTTTGGAAGAAGAAGAAGAAGAAGAGAGAGGAGCAAAGCAAGTTTGTCGTTGGATTGTTGTTGTTTGTTTCTGTTGTCCAAACAATTTACCGACGGTCACGATTTGTTGCTTCGACTTTCTTTGACTTTGATTGATTTGTATTTAATGGATTGCCATTTTTTGGAGTAAAATTCACTCTTTGTCGTAAGTTTTGAATATAATACACGTTTTTATTTATTTACTTAACTAATTTGTTTTTTCTAATGCCTTTTTAGATATTTTTCATTTGACCAATAATAACCACTATTATAAATTAAGAAAAAAAGATTATTGAAAAGTTGTTGTATCTGGTCTATAATATATAGGATAAATACATCATTTTTTAAATAAATTTTAAAAATAATTTTTATTTATAATAGTGATCGGAGAGCGTAATTTAAGAGTCTGTTTGATCCGCAAAAATGTAAGTACTAGACACAAAACAATACAAAATAGAATAATACATGATAAATATTTAAAGTATTGGACAAATTTTGTTTTATACGTGTTTGGTGGACAAAAAATTATTTCGGTATTGTAGACAATTTGTACGTATGATAAAAAAGTTGTCTAATGATTCAGTTATAAACAAAAAATTTAGTTTTTATCTAGTCTTTTGGCCTCAGTTTCTTCAGTTTTCAGAACAATTTTAAAATTGAACACATTGCAAGTAAAGTTGTCTTGTTAAGATATGTATTTCTTAGCAGATTAAAGATATTATAAGTTCAAGAGATTAAAGCCTTTAAAGATATAGTTAGATGATTTGAACCACTGACAGCACGTTTAGAAGAAATTAGGAATAACAAAACGGATAGGCCTTCTCGTTTAGCTCGTTTTATTTAAGTCCGTCCTAAAAAGTAGATGGGGCGAAACAACTTTGGTAGGCGAATCCAAAACTTCACACTACTCCATTTATTGGCGGACTATAGCAAGTTGTATTGGCGAACTAAAGCAAGTTGTAGGTCAATCTGCCAAACCGAAAAAATTGTGCATTTATTTTTTAAATATGATGCCATTCCAAAAACCATGTCGCTTTTATTTGGAAAAGGATCGAAACAAGAAAGATAAATATTACAACGGATCACGACTACAAAATTAGAACAAAATATAATAAAAAATTAAAAAAATAACCCAATAATGTATTAGTATTTCTTTTGTCAAATCTAGTGGTTAGAATTTCATCCTTACGGGGAATAAGTGAAATGTACATGCAGTTTGAACTTTGCTTCTTCATATATAACATGATATTCTTATCAACTAAGTTAAGCTCACATGACAATGTATTAGTATGTTATATGTAATGAATCATTTTTCTACAGCTTGATATGTTTTTTTAGTCCAACACAAAATATTTTGTTGAGCTAGTCATCATAACGTGAATCAAAATCATAAAATCATCGCTGGAAAACAATTAGAGGGGTCAACTCAAAACTTCAACTCGAAAATAGCGAGTTAAACAAGTCAGTCAGGCGGGCCAAACCAGATTTATCACCTCTAGAAAAAAAAAATTAGTTGGAAAAGTAAATTCTAACTTATGTGTCTCATAAATCACCTGATACATATTAGTCACCGTTAAACAGCGTAAAAACTTTATACCGATATTTTTCTTTGTATTAACCCTCTGATTTTCAGGGGAAATGGCACCAGTAATTCAAAGTTTGACAGCAAAGTAAATAAAATCTGATAAAAAATTATTTCCACTAAAAATCGAACTCAGATTCTCCTGAACAAAAAAATTTTATACCGATATTATGGTAAGAAAAGTAAAATAAAATATTATACTTTAATCTATTTAATTTTACACTATAAAACCATACTTATTTTGATATAAAAATAAATCAAATTCGTAAAATAAGTATTATACAATTATTAATGTTATTAAAACTCTCTTCAAAACTTAACAACCAAACATAATTTGGCTATATCATAAGAACTTGTTGTGAGTTATTATAAAATCATCAAAACGTGGAGATAGTTTTTGTAAAGAGATAAGTTAATTTTATTGCTCATTCATTTGTTAGTGTTAAATTTTATTCTCGTTTCCAAGTATTATATGATGAATGAAATAATGAGTTTATATGTGTAAAAAAGAATTCTCATAAAAAATTAAACCTCTAAAATTATATTTGTTGCAATTTTGGTTGACCAAAATTGTGATTTTTGGCCTCAAAAACAATTAATATATCATCAAAGTCTAAGTCCGAGCCAGCCGGACCAGGACGTGCATGATATTTAACAATATGTGCGGAGTTTGCATTTACAAAACTAAGTATTCCTTGAGACACACCCGAAGAAATCATATTGACCTTTATAAACACAATTAAGGAGAGTATTCCCTTTAATATAAGACTTATTGAAACTTTTTTCAATTCACACAACTCACTTGACTCAATGTATATGTGTTTATATCCTTTTTCAACTTCCCTCTCTATTAATTCACTAACGCCTTTATTCTATTCTTATCCCACTTGCAAACCCATGTCATATTATCATGTCATATCTATCTATCTAATCTAAAAGTAAGAAAAAGAATATATTCCACTAGCTAGAGAAGAATATTCCAAGCCACTTATATTTTCCTAATTTTTCAATCATAGTATGTCATTTTTACAAAATCATTAATCTTTTTCTTCTAAAGAATACTCACACATATTAAATGTTTATACTTTATACAACTTTTTTATTGTATGAATTGTATTAATATTAATAGTATTTTATGATTGGACATATACATATATTATCCATTAATCTGTTGCTGTATCCTATTGGATGGTCAAAGCATGCAAATTGCACACACCATGAGACCAGTATGGAGGCAACACGGTTCTAATAACTTCTGTTTCCAAAATAAATAAGATTTTGTGTAAAAAAATAATAATAATTTGCTTCCCAAAAAAAGAAAAAATTTCATTATCTTTTGCTTAATTTTTAAACGATAATATTTTTATTATCTCTCAAAATAAATAAATTATCTTAATTACGTTAATTTAGATAAATATTCGGAACCAAAAAAAAATATTAATATTGCATTAAATTTCACTAATCCACCAACAGATGTACATATTTGATATTTCTCTAAGAAAAAAAAAAAAAAAACAGATCTTTCATATAACAAACTAATATGGCAAAAGATTATGATGAAAATACAACATAAAAAGTATAAGATATAGGATATTCTCTAAAAATCAGGAACTAAATATTTTTGAGGAAAATCTAAATCTAAATAACAAAGAATCCTACTACCTCTTGAACTCTATTTGTTTCCTATAAATACTCACTACCACTCTTTAACCGAATCTCACTCACCTTCACTAATAAACTCTTTCTTCTTCCTATAATTTTTTTTCACTATTATTTCTCTCTCTCTCTCTCTTTTTCACATACAAAAAACATCATGCTTGTCTATCAGGATCTTCTCACAGGTAAACCTTTCATCTTTGAGTTTTTATATGAATGTTTTTGTTAAGTACATGTTTTTCTTGTTATGTTTTTATGTACATGTTTTTTTCATAGGGTTCACTTTGGTTTTTAATAATTTATTATGATTCTTTAGAGTTTATATACTAATCGTAATTAAGATTTTTTTCTAGCTTTAGATTTTAGATTATCGCCACAAGGTTTAGTTTTTTTGTCTCAAAAAACAGACAAGTTTTATGTTTGTGTTCTGTTCTGTGACACAGAACTTTCATTATTATAAAAAATATTAACAGAATTTGTTGGTCTAATTAATCTTTTGTGAAAATTAATAGTTGTTGTGTTTGGAACAGAGGATTAATTTTCTGATTTAACCATAAAGTACTACACTAGTATTATGGTTAACTACCCTTAAACATGATTAGCATAATATTTTTTTATAATATCAATAATACGTATTCAAAATAATTACACATGAACGAAACGGAAACGGACATAATATTTTATTGTGTATTTTGGTTTGACATTGCTATCTGCTAAAATTTAAGATTATTGATTTTGGTTGATGATGTATTATTCAGTATAAAAAATCTTCAAATATTTGAAATTATGAACTTGACTTTGTTGATGAATTTTTAGGTGATGAGCTTCTCTCTGATTCATTCCCCTACAAGGAAATTGAGAATGGATTGCTTTGGGAAGTTGAAGGAAAGGTAATTAGGAACAAGAATTTCTATAATTTGAAATCTTTATTTTTATTTTTTAACCATAATTTAGCCTAAACTTTATTTGTGTAATGTGATTTTTGGCAGTGGGTTGTTCAAGGAGCAGTTGAAGTAGATATTGGGGCTAACCCTTCGGCAGAAGGCGGCGAGGACGAAGGTGTTGATGATCAAGCTGTCAAAGTTGTCGACATTGTCGATACTTTCAGACTTCAGGTAATATGCTAAATCCGTCTCTAAATGTTAGAAACATCGAATTTAGTAATCAAATTTCGGTCAAATAATTAAAAAAATTCATTGTTTTTTCAGGAGCAACCAGCTTTTGATAAGAAGCAATTTGTGACTTTTATGAAGAGATATATTAAGTTGTTAACACCTAAATTAGAAGGAGAGAAGCAAGAATTGTTTAAGAAGCACATTGAAGGAGCAACTAAGTATCTTCTCCCAAAACTCAAGGACCTTCAATTGTAAGTGGACCCTTTATTATTTGGTTGATTAATTTGTTTGTGGATTAATAATGTTACTAATTGAGTAATTAATCAATGTTGCAGCTTTGTTGGAGAGAGCATGCATGATGATGGAGGCCTTGTGTTTGCTTACTACAAGGATGGTGCCACTGACCCAACTTTTATCTACTTTGCTCATGGCTTGAAGGAAATCAAGTGCTAAACACATTGAAATTTTATGTTTTTTTTAATTTCTAGTTCACAAGTGATTTTGGGTTTTGAAATACATTTAAGTTTTTATGAGTTTAGTTTGTTCTAATTAGGAGATTATTTCAAAGTTCACTTTTTTTTATATTGTTTTTGATATTATTGTGAGAGCAACATGTTACCATCATTATCATTATGAGATTTAGTATTATGGTTTAATCATTTAGTGATTTAATTTCTTATGTTTCTGAAAATCAGATGTTTTTATGCACATGTTTTATAAGTACCAAAAACAAAATAAAAATACACGTTTTATAAAGTCTAGATCAAATAAAATCTATTTAATATTTGAATTTCAACTATACTAAAGTTTTTTTCCAATGTCATTAAATTGAAAATAGTACCTTTCAAACCATTTAAAAACACTATAGAGATAAACTATATTTTCATCACTCATAGATAGGCTACTTTTACAAATTTCTCGACACCTACTTATCTACATATAGACTCTCTACACACATAGCAACGTAATTACTGCTTTCATTCATCCGATCATAATTAATAACTGAAATTGTTTGAGATTAATTTTTTATTGTGATTTAGACCGTTAAATTTTAATTTAGTGATTAATATTCATTATTGTGTATAACTTCGTCATTTCCCTCGATAGGGAATCTTAATTTCATATTTTAAGTAAATTCAGAAATGTGCCTTTTTTTATTAGGCAGAAACAAATTATACTAGTACAAAATTTAGTAAATAAAATTAAATTCGGTCTTTGTATAAACCAGACCCAACCAATCTCTTTGGAAAAACAAATTATTTGCCGATTATAACAATTATTTATTATGATAAGCGTTTATATATAAATTTACATAAATTACTTTTATAACAAAAGATAATAAAGATAAATTGTTTTTATATATACAAACTACTTTTATAAACTATATTAAAAAAATTATGAAAATAAATTAAAATAGCAATTACGTAAGTTATCTTATGTTGTTTTCGTAAAGTCTCCTAAATAACACAAATTTACGAATTAAACAATAGTTTCACAACACTTACCCTTATATTTAGCTCTAGCTCTCACATTGTTTGTAAGGCTTTGATATAAGTTTTTGTTGGGAGATAAGTGAATAATATTGCTACGTTAATAAAAGTGTCTTTGTTAGATATCAAGCCTTAAAATATTATTATGATTGATTTTATTTTTGTTGAACAGCATTATTATGATTGAAATTAAATGAGTCTGCATGATAATATTAGTCAATACGTTTGTACGAGTGTCGTACGGATGTCATATGAGTGTCGGACACCGACATGTGTCAGACACCGCGACACGTCTAATCATAGAGGTGTCGGTGCTTCATAGCCCACCACTTATCAAGCGACAATCATCTCGTTCCTGATATTTTATGGACTTTAGGTCAAATATAAAAAAAGAAACAAAATAATTTCATTTAATATAATATATTTTAATAAATAATAATAATTTTGTAAAATATCAAAAAACTCTAGTTTTACTCGAAAATTCTTAAGTGATTTCTTCCAACAGATTTTAAGATGCAAAATCATTTATATTCACATTAATATCAATGTTATTCAACATATCTTTTTCAATTGACAAAGTTGTCAAACCGTTCAATCTCTCTTGTGACATTGAGGATCTCAAGTAAATTTTAAAAAACTTATTTCCGTCGTTGCTACAGTCACATGCATTATCAATAAAACTATATAAGTGATTGATACATTCAGATAACAAGTTGTATCTTCGATAAATTTAAGAGTATCAATGACATGCATTATTTCGGTTTGCAAAGTAAATAGTAACACTCTTACTTAATTCAGAAAAAAGATCATCTACATTAACATCTAGTGAATTGTCATCAGAAAAAATTAAGTGAAATCTAACACAAGATCCTTTCAACTCATTATCATCCTTTGGAAGAGTTATATTTGAATCTTCATTTCACGAGCAATAGTGGTCGGACATGGGTTTAAGGTTGCTTATGGAGTCCACTAATTAAAATTCAAAACCTTTAAGGAAATTGGATCCTCTCCAATTTTTTCCCTCATGTTTTCTCTCCAATGGTAATCTTAGCCATTCATTCAATTTATTTCTCTCTCTTCTTAAATGTTTTTATGCTCTTTATAATTTATCAACCCTTAGATCAACAAAAGGAGAGAAAACATGAGGGAATAAATTGGAGAGGATCCAAATCCACCTTTGAGTAGAGTTGTAAAAAAAAAGTCTTAGGCTCCGTTTAAATTGATGGAATACAATTGAATGAAGCGCAATGAATCACTCCACATATTTAACTGGTTTATCACAAAGCCTTATATCACATTCACACTAATTAATAAAATCTAGCTGTCAAAAAAAAAAAAAAAGAATAGCATGGGGATAAAGTTTCTATTACTTCTTTGAAATTGATTGTATCACAGGTAACAAATCATGTAAATAGAGTAAAATAACACCCCAAAAAAGTCAAACATAGCTTAGTCTGAGATGTTTTGAACGAAGCATAGCTTGTACAAGATTCTAACTTAAGCATAATAGTTCAGGCTTGCTTTCTTCTTTGCTTGGACTTGAATTATACCTTCATTGAAGTCCTCATGGTTCACCTACATTTTGAACAAAAAAATATAATTAAATGCGCGTAAACATGCTTAAAGTAGCATTCTGGTGAAGTAATATGAAATATAATTAAATGTCTAAATGTATAATTATTGAACTCGATTAAGAATCGCTCAAACCACAACCAAGGGTCAGCTAGAAAATATACCTCGGTAGCATCACGGCGTAGAGCCAACATGCCAGCCTCAACACAGACAGCTTTCAGTTGTGCTCCGTTGAAATCATCTGTGGACCGAGCTAGTTCTTCAAAGTTGACATCAGGGTGAACATTCATTTTCCTTGAATGGATCTGAAATATCGATGTGGAAGCAGTCATCAGATTCAGATATTCTGTTCTGAAAAGAAGAAACAAAAAAACACAAAGGAGATGAAATTTGAAGATAGCACACCTGCAGAATTCTAGCTCTTGCTTCTTCAGTTGGGTGTGGAAACTCGATCTTACGGTCCAATCGACCAGAACGCATGAGAGCGGGATCAAGAATATCAGCACGGTTAGTTGCAGCTATCACCTGCAATTAACAAGAATAAAGGAAAATGGCATTTTAATCACTTACATCCTAAATGAACGAAAACAATAAATTTGGTTATAATTACTCGTATTCAATATTCTATGCTTTTTTACAGCATCACTATTCAAGTTGTAAACTTTCTCTTATCCCATCAGTAAAAAATATAACCATACAGAATGATAAATTAAAGACAAACCTTAATCCGGTCATCACTACTAAAACCATCAAGCTGATTGAGCAACTCTAACATAGTTCTTTGTACCTCCCTGTCTCCACTCACTTCACTGCAATCAGCCACAATATGAATCATGAGGTTGCTGAAATTCTATACTTTTTTTTTTTACAAACTGAAATTTTACTCTTGAATTAATAAACAGTTCCTCTATTACAAAATGAAAAAGGAAATTGGAAAGTTGATCTAAAATCCTGCATGGTGATAAGTAATACCTGTCAAAACGCTTGGTACCAATTGCATCAATTTCATCAATAAATATAATGCATGGTGACTTCTCTTTTGCAAGTTGAAATGCATCACGAACAAGTTTTGCTCCATCTCCTATGAACATCTGTAAAAAATAACAGGCAACATCATCAAATACTAATCCCAATACAAAGATGCGAATACAATTTACACAAACAACGAAGGAAGGAGCACAAACGAAGTAGAGGGAATGAGCATGACAATCTAGATGAGTTGGATATAATGACGTGTATAAAAAAGATATAATAATAATAATAGTAGTAAAAAACTAATATTAACAGCACTTGTACAATTTTAGTAGAGCAAAACTACGCTATTTTGTTCTCAAAGAATCCCACATCGTCAGTGTATAAAAAATAGCGGTGCATGGTAATTCTCAAATTAGTGGTGTAAACCATTTCTCCAGTGAAATGGTTGTGTTGTCCCTTGTACCAAATTTGGTTATCTTGGTGAACTCGTCTGATTTTGTACGATTTTAACCTTCAGTGAGTTAACACTCGATTTCAGCTAAGTTGAGTAGTTGACTCAATTAAATTTCCAAATTTGTCAAATTTCGAGTCCACCATCGAGTGGACTCAAATTTGCTATGTTAACTCATAGAATCAGGCACAATTAACTCGCAATAAACAACCTTGATTGACATGTACCAAAGTAATTATTACACAAGAAAAAAACTCAACACAAGATAATGAAAAATCAGGCACTACCGTACCACTATCCAATTGTATTAGAAATTGATGGGAGGCCAAACAAGTAAAAATTGAATAACTATCCATGCTTAGAATAATATAATGGTTTAAAGGAAAAATTAGATTTAGATGATCATACCTGGACCAGCTGAGGACCTGCCAACTTCAGAAAAGTGGCATTTGTCTGTGCAGCACAGGCACGGGCCATTAAAGTTTTTCCAGTACCTGGTGGTCCATATAAGAGCACTCCCTTGGGAGGACGAATTCCTAACTTCTGGAAGCGCTCTTTGTGTGTCATTGGCAAAACAATGGCTTCAACCAATTCTTGGATCTGTTGATAAAAACAAAGTTATTGATCAGAAGATCGGTCATTATCTTATTGACCACAAATTCATTTAAAAAACAGATGTGTTTGAATAAAAAAAATTTAAAGCTTACCTGCTTCTCTAATCCACCAATGTCATTGTAGTCCTCTGTTGGCTTTTCATCAACTTCCATAGCCTTAACTCTAGAATCATACTCGGAAGGGAGAGTATCCAAGATTAAGTAACTATCTTTGTTTACACCAACAAGATCACCAGGTTTTAGCTTGTCAGGGTCGACAAGTCCAACAACTGGAAGAAAGATTGTCTGCAGCGCAGTCAAAAGAAAACATTATTTAGGTTATGGTTGCAACAAGTTATATGAAGAAGATCTTCCCTTCAATACCTAACTATGAGTATACTATATTGTCAACTAAGGCCCACATTGTTGTCGATGGTGGTCCATGACAGTGAGCCAAAAATCCCGCAATAACAGCGGTATTGTGGCGCGCAATAGCAGATTATGGCGGAAAAACCCGCCAAATCGGCCGATATTTACCATATCAAAGAGGCCAAAATCCACCACCGATATTCGATAACACCAAAGGCCTCCAAAAACAAAAGGAAAATAAATAAATACATATACGAAACAATCTTAAAATGGTACAGAGGAACAATAGCAATCAAAATATGAATACTACATAATGAAATAGTCTATGTCACCTGCCGAGTAGAGGTTTTCAGCACAACACATTTTCCCTTCCTTTGTGAGTCAAGATCAATATTTGCACCATCCTCTTCAGCTTCATCTTCAGGATTCATTTCCAAGATCTAAACGCAAAGGTTATCATGCATAATCAGAATAGAAAAAAAACCTAAATTACCAACACTAACAACTAATTATACCGACTTTAACCGTTCAAAAAAAAAAAAAACCCGGAAAAGTAGAGATAACCATGAAAAACCCTAAATTAACCTAACACAATAGACAGATTCAATAATATCTAAACTCTATCCAATAAAAATCTAACGCAATTATCAGTAATTTACCTCAACGATGTTACCAACAAGGTAAGGCAATTGCTTATTAAGCTTAATCTTCTCCTGATTCTCTTTAATCTTCTCCTTGTACGATTCCAACTCCAGATTCGTTCTCTGCAACTCCTCCTACAATCAACAAGTAAACAATTCAACCAAATTAAAAAAGATGCAAAACCTAACAAATAAAGTTACAGAAGAGAAATTGAACCTTGAGGATACGAATCTCGTTGTCGAGAAGACGTGAAGCTCTGACGATGTCATCTGTGTTCATATTCGCCAACTGATCATCTTCAAAGTTTGCATCTTCAACCATTGCGCTCGCCATATTGATTGAAATTTGTTCAGAAAAACAAAACTTGTGCAGCACCGATGTGGAATGAACAGAGCGGTGAAGTGAACAAAGCTTTTTGTGTTTTTTATTTTTGGTCCAACTGGGATTTATAATAAAATATATGGGCTTTGAAATTTTGGGCTTGGGCTATGTGTAAATAAATTTTAATTTTATTTTATTGACTAAATTGTATATAATCTTTTTATTATATTTTTTATTTTTATTAAATTTTTATTGTATTTTTTTTACTAAACTTCTTCATATAAATTTTTTTTTGAAAAGGCAATATGAGAAGAAAAAAAAATTGGTTTGTTACGATCAGTCTTTAATTTTTTTTATGGTTTTAATTTTTTAGAAAGAGAAAGTGTGTGCAAAAAATAAGAATTATTTTGTGGATTAAAATTATAGTATAATATATTCCAAAAAAAAGAGTATAATAGAAAAAATAAGATGTAAAAATACACTTTTTAATTTGAACTTTTTATAAAAATGAACGGAGAAAGTGTTAGACAAAATAGTAGAGGATAAACTTTTAAGATATTGAGTAATTTGTTGTCTTATAGGATATTTACTAGACAAAATGTTACTATGTATTTTAGTATTTCATGAATCAAATATTAAAATCTTTGATTTTTTTAAATTCTATTAAAATAATATGATATTTTATAATTGATCAATTTTTTTTCAATAAAAACGCGGGTAACAGGTACTTAGGTACCCATATGGCATGGGTACGGGGACAAAAAATGTCACCCACGTGGGTATGGGAATGGGTAGAGTATTTTTTTAAACTGCGGATATGGGGATGGAGACTATAGTACCCCACGCATACTCTACCCATTGCAATCTCTACATATCCATTTGTTTTTTGCTGATAATTATTCATATCAGTGCACGTATCCCAAAATACAGATTTTTATGATACTTGTTGTGGATATTTTTTGTGCGTACCTATTTAGCATAGGTTAAATTGCAATATCTAATTATCTGATTCAAAGCATTCTTCAAATGCCCAACTTCTATTGGAAAAATGAAAACAAAGGATTGTTAGAAGATTGAAATGCAAGTGGGGGTTGAGTAGGGCAATTGGCTTTGAGTTAAGGGTGAAATAAATTAAAAAGTAAATATTTAGGGTGAGGTAAAAAAACTAACATCAATTACTACTTTTGGGCGTTTAAAAAATACTCCCTCCGTTTCTTTTTATAAAGAACAATTTGGAAAAAAAAATTGTTCCTTTTTATAAGAAACAATCATTAAATTTATGTTTTAATGATTGTTTCTTACAAGCTGTGAAGCAGAGTATGTAGCAGGTTCTTTAACAATCATTAAACTAATGTTGTCTTTAAAGAGATCTTCAATAATGTTTAAGTTTGAATCCTGCCAATTTGAAATTTAATTGTATCCATTACATCCTCTTTTTTTTGTGATGTTAGGGGTGGAAATGTATCAGTTCAGGTTGTCCTATATTTTGTATTCAGTATTGCTTAAGTTAACTTTGTTATCTTTTTGCTGAGATTTCAATTTATAATACCACTATACCATGTGCCACGCCTTTTTCTTTTGAAGTTGTCAATATATTCAAATTACTTTTTGATATTTTATATTGGATGACATAATTTCTGTGATTCATATATAAAGCAAATTAAAAATTCATTTTTAATTAATTAATATTATTTTCATAACCTTTTCCCATTATAAATAAACCAATGTCCTCAAATCAACATACTTTACGAACCTTATACAAGTTCACATGCTTCTGAGTCTGATGGTGACTCTGATGGTGACTCTGAGTCTGATGGTGATTCTGACTCTGACTCTGAAGGCAATTCTGAAGGTCAGAATTCTGAAGCCAATTCTGAAGGTCAGAATTCTGAAGCCAATTCTGAAGGTCAGAATTCTGAAGCCAATTCTGAAGGTCAGAATTCTGAAGCCAATTCTGAAGGTCAGAATTCTGAAGGCAATTCTGAAGGTCAGAATTCTGAAGCCAATTCTGAAGGTCAGAATTCTGAAGGCAATTCTGAAGGTCAGAATTCTGAAGCCAATTCTGAAGGTCAGAATTCTGAAGCCAATTCTGAAGGTCAGAATTCTGAAGCCAATTCTGAAGGTCAGAATTCTGAAGCCAATTCTGAAGGTCAGAATTCTGAAGAAAGAATTTCTGAAGGTCAAAATTCTGAAGAAAGAATTTCTGAAGGTGAAGCCTCTGAGTCAAAAACTTCTGAAGATGCTTCTGAACAAGTTCAGAGGCTACAGAGAATCAGAAACATCCCAAGAAGATTTGCAGGATTTGAAATGTTGCAAGACACTGAAGTAGACTCTGAGGGAGAAATTATTCAGTGTGCAATGTTAGTAGATTCTGAACCCGTGAGTACAGAAGATGCTCTTAAGCAACAAGTCTGGTTGCAGGCCATGAAAGAAGAACTTGATGCTATAAAGAGGAACAAGACTTGGAAGCTTTCAGAACTTCCAAAAGGCAAGAAAGCCATCAGCGTCAGATGGGTTTTCAAGCAGAAACTAAAGCCAGATGGATCAATTGGCAAACACAAAGCGAGGTTAGTAGCAAGAGGATTTCTGCAAAAACCTGGACTAGATTATTCTGAAGTGTTTGCACCTGTAGCAAGACACGAAACAATTAGACTGGTAATTGCAATAATCAATATTAATATAAAACCACTTTTCAATATTATAACTTTGATATTTTCCTTACATCTCAAAAAGGAGCGGCGAAGCCGCTCCACCCGTGCGTCACGCACGGGTCTCTCGACTAGTTATTAATTAAACAATTTCATTTCTACCCTTTATCTATTCCAATATTATACATTAATTACACTAATATATTTCATATGCATTAAATACACCAAGGTTAGTTTTGGAATAGATTATAAAATTTTAAATAAAGAAATAAGATTTTTTGGTTTGTGTGTTTTTTTCAAATTGTTTCTTATAAAAAGGAACGGAGGGAGTACAATAAAAGTTACATCAATTTTTCACTGAAAAAGAAAAAGAAATAATGGAAACTAGATGAATGTTGCTGTACGATATCTGATACATATATTAGTTATATATGAGCTATTGTAAAATGTTAACAAGAATCCATTGTCGTCCAGCGGTTAGGATATCTGGCTTTCACCCAGGAGACCCGGGTTCGATTCCCGGCAATGGAATTTTTTTGTAAAACGCATTACAGAAAATTAGTACTTTACTGTTTACTCAATTTTATCCTTGGTGCAACAGATTTTGATGATTTAAGCTAAAAAAATTGATTCAATTTTCATTCATCACCTCGAACAAGATATACTCTACATCAACAAAATGCATATAAAATATCAAAAAGAATTCTTAAATAATTATAAAATCTCAGAAAACAAAAAAGTTTTGAGATTTTATCATTGTGAAACATATACTTATTTTCTCTTTCTCTTAGAATATCAATCATTATAAAAAATAGGTAACAATATTAGGAGAAGTTGATTATACTAAATGAATAGCAAAGTGCTTGTGATGTGCTAGTTTGGCCACAAGAGAAATGAGACATGTTTGATGGAAGAAGCCTTCACAAGGTAGACTCAAATACAATACTGAAGTTTCTTTCTCTTCTCAACTTAATTGTGTCAACATTAAAATCTGTATCTATAATGATCATGGGTGATTTTATTTTTGCGGAGATCACATTTGTGCTTCACGGAAGAGGGCAAAGTAAGTAGACATTTGTCGCTTTAAAGTAGGTTATTAAATTTGCGCATAGATTGTTTAGAATTGTGCATGATTTTTTTCTTGCCCAAAACATCATGTTTTAAACTTTTGTGTCATATCATATCGTAGACAATTTTTTTTTTACGTAATCGTAAACAATACATGTCATCTTTTTTTTAAAAAAACTTTCATGTTGGGTAATATGGAATTATTATAATTGGTGGTTGGTGTCGAGCTAAGAACCGTCATGGTTGAAATTGGTGGACACCTTCAAATACTTTAACGCTCAAGTCAGTACGAGAACATGAAATGAGAAGTTATTAAGATAGAAGCTGCATACTTTGGTCCTCCTTGAGAAGGTGTATATATAGGTCTCAAAGAGGAAGGGGTGTTTATGAACAACGCCCAACATTGATTGGATCTACAACCATTAATCCTTTTATTGGTCGTGAAAGCGTTTTAAAATCTAAAATGGATTTGATCGTTGCGAGCCTAATAACACAGGACTTTTAAAGTGAACTTATTGAGTCTTTATGTTTTTGGACCGATGAAGTGACGAACATAAACCTCAACACAATCCAAAATATTATATTTTACATAATGCAAGCAAATAGGATACCTATGTATTAGTTAGGGTGACCAATTAATAAGAGCAATATTTTTTGGAAAATATTGTGTATAGTGAAAAATTAACATCACACGAAGCATCACAAAGGCATAATGGATAGTTTAAAATCAAACTTCTCAACACAACAACCGATTAGTCAAGACACTTTTTGACCGTCCGTTCCTTTTTCATGACAAATTTTTGAATTTGCCTATTGCGACAAATAACATCTCTTATTTTTGAATTTGCCTATTGTGACAAATAACATCTCTTATTTTCAATTATATGTTGCAAATCCTGGAAAGTAAAGTGAATTTCACAACTAATTTCAAAAGTGTGATAATACCATTTATTTATACTTTTAAACTTGATATCTAACCTAAAGGATGGATTAATTTGAGAGATCCAATTAAAGCTAGATCAAAGCTTAGAAGTTGACATCAGAAAAATTCAAATTTAAAATCTAATAAAAAATATTCAAACTTCAAATTTAAAGAAGAGGATATTCCAAAATTTCAATCTTAAACCATCAAACTAATTCAGGGGTTAATACCATTTAATATATGGTGAACAAAGGCCAATCATTAGGCAAGTACTAATTAAAAATTATTGAATCACTGGCCTATCTCATTAACAATTTAAGGGCTCTTAGCTCGGTCCCCTCCCCAACTACATGACCTATAGGCTATAGATGCTCACCTCTTAAATATTTTCTGAAAGCAACTAGTAGTAAACAGTAGAATTCAAAACAATTTGTGGGGGTCTTAATGTGTAAATAAACCAATGGTTTAACAAAGGTTTTCACTCTTACCTTTAAAATTTATGTCTTATTTGAATTGATTTATTTTTGAATTTATATGAAACAGTTTATGCAAATAAACAAACTTTTATGTATTAGTTTTTTAAGATATCTTATGAAAAAATAATTTATAAAAATACAATTTTTGTTAATGAAAATTTCTGAATTAACATAAAAATTTATTTATTTGTATAAACTATTTTCATAAACTCAAAAATAAACTAAATCAAATGAACTCTTGGTCAACATCAAAATTTAACAACTAGTTAACAACAAATATCTTAATCTTATGAAAAAGATAGCACGAGTTCAAATTTTTATTTGGTCATCAAAATAAAAATAGTGAGTAAACAAGCCAACCGATTTAAACTAAGGATTAAAGAAGTTTAAAGTTTTAACTTTTGAGTTCAAACTTGAATAAAGGAGAAAAATACTAATTTAACAACTAGATATTAATATTAACTGTTTAAAAAAATCAAAAAATAAAAATTTGTGAAATATTCTGAAAACTAGTTTAGAAAGAAAATAACAAGGAATATATCAACCCCATATATGTATAAAAGAAATAGAAAAGATGGGGAGTCAACTATAATAAAAAAAAACCTCTTCCAGCAGGCAACTTTTACTTTTTCATTACAATATCAATCAATATGCTTTTCTCTCCCACCAATAATTTTTTTTTATATGTTCCTTTTTTTGTTGTTGAAGAAGTCTGTTTTCTAATTAACCATTTATCAACATCAATCTGTGTATACTCTTTCAACTTTTTCTTATCTCTGAATTTGTGTTATGTTTTGTCCTACCTTCTGTGTTAGTGTTTATTATTGCTTCTCATACATTTGCACCGTTGTTGACTCACAACATCTATAGGACAAGAGTTTGATCACATTGATCGAAAAACTTTGGACACAAGAAGTTAGATTGAACACCTATGGTACAATTGTTCAGTTGCGACGAAAGACTATATATTTGGAGAACTGACATTGAATTAAGATCAACTCTATAAGTAGATTGAACACCACATATATATATCTCATTCAAAATCACAAGAAATAGTGAAATGTATACAAATGAAGAAAAAAACATGAGAGAATATAAGTGGAGAAAAATTATTTCCATGAATCAATCATTCATCTTCCTTAACCTTCATTATGATCATCATTTTTTTTCACCAGATTGTTTTAGCCTCAATCCGGTCACAATTGTAGAAGATCGAACCATAGTTCTTCCTACCAAATTCAACGTCAATGACCACTAAATCAACTAATGATAAATTCATGATCATCGCCTTTAAACCTTAAGGTATTATATTACGACACAATACTATCAAATCACGATCATCTCTCCTAAAACTTTTAACATATCTGGATGAACAAAGAGATCGAGAGAGTCACAATAAGCCAATGTGATTTTAACAAAAGCTACACTTCATATATACCTCACAAAATTGTTGAGGCTCGCCATATTTTTAAATTTAATTGCTCATTCAAACAAACGTCACAAAGTTGCAATTTTGCAAACAAAAATTACTCAAAAGTTGGGGGCAATAGCTGTAGCAGCAGGCGTGGACTTTTGGAAATCATTAATGGGCCAAATTTGACTATAACGTATAACCAATTCACGGACAGAGGTTTCACTTAACAGTAAAAGTAAATGGAAAAAATATTGTTCAATTTTGAGAGGTATGAAACACAGACATAGAAGTTAACATATCGGATATGACACAACCATTGGCACATCAATATCGAGAATAATTTGAGAAAATAACATAGTTCAATGTAGTTTGGGTATCAGACGTGTCCGACGCTGAAAGAGGCCTAATCAAGAAGTGTCTTCACAACCAGAGAGTTAAGAAAAATGCAAAAAAAAAAAAAAAGCTATTTTACAAAACATGTTCAAATCCAAAATAAAAGTAGCACTATATTCATCATCAACAATATTTGTCACAACATTGACCAACCAACAAAACAATAATCAATTACATTACCATAATTCATAGCTTAAACAAAAAAACAATATTAAAATTTAGCTCCTGCACCTCGTAATGGCACTGCAACCACGGCTATAAGGATTAGCCTGAGCACCCGGTCGACAATTGTAATAGGAAGCACCGCGACGAGAGCATGGTACTGTATTCCTCTGCATAGCACCATAGCTGATGTACTTAGTGGTAGCTAAAATTCGCCGGTTGATCTCAGAATCAAGCTCAAACTCTTCACCTTCTAGACATTCGGCTATGGAGCCGCCTTTACAGAGCGGCTTCGTTAAGGATGTCCATCCCATTTCAAATTTGTGGTCCCCACCAGCAACTGCGATCGGAGTGAAACTCATCGCCAATAGTGTGGTGGTGATGATGATCATGATGAAGGTTAAGGAAGATGAATTTGCCATTGGTGATGAATGATAAGTATTTCTTTTTCTTGATGTTTAATTTTCAGATGAAATGAATGAATGAATTATTATAAGGTATGGTATGATATGAATATGAAATTAAATGTGCCAGTTGTGAGCTTCAAAAAACTTTAAAAAGCCTTTATTGTTGAAAAATAGGACACTCAATTTACGTATGTGCCATTGAGATTGTTTGTTTGAGTTGGTAGCATGAAATGAAATACTGTTGTATTCAAATGGAATACACCTGGGGAACTTCAATAAAATACTAAGGAATACGCGTTGATAATAGGAGTATGAGCATTAATTTAACTATAAAAAAAAAGTTTGGTTTAAAGTAGGAATTTAGAACTTTTAAACATTCAAAGTTTGATAGGAAGTAATTTCGGTTGAAATGAGAGAATTTATCATGTGTTTTATATGGATTTCTAACTGAGATTAATTATATCTAAACAACGTGAAAATTTGGTAAATGAAAATAATAATTTAATTATGCCCTTTTCTTTTTGATTTTACCCGATCAGAAAGATTCTAGTCGGTGAAATGTCGCATCTAGACAATGGTGTGAAGAGGGGTGTATTTGTAAAGGGTGTATTTGTAAGACACTAAGACACTTTGATACTCAAGTCAATATTTACAAGAAGTGAGATGTTTAAGAGTAGATAATAAAATACCTGATCCATTTGAATTAAAGGAACTTATATGAGGGCGAATGTGACTCTAACATTGTTGACATTGGTGGCTATCGAAATAACAATATTAGTGCCATGATTGACATTAAACCTCCTCATATGACTATCACTATGTTTGTCATGTCATTAAAAATATGACACATAAGATCAAAATTGAGTAAGAGGGACTAAAACTGGTTAAAATTAAAATAGAGGGACTAAAACTGTGAAAAAAGCAAAGTAGGGGGACCAAAACTGTAATTAAGCCTAAAATTTTACATCAATTTATCTAAAATCCAATTGTTTCATATATTTAATTTATTTCAAAATCAAATTACTTTTATGAAAAATCTATTTAAGAATAGTGTTAAATTTTTTTTGTTAAGGGTATTGTGGGAATTAGAAAAAAGTATTAGTATTAATATAGAGATAATGATTAGTAAAAGATGCTTGAGTAATTAACAAGTAATCCCCTTTTCATGCATAATAGTACTCCATTAAGCATCAAATTATGCCTTACATCACGAGGAGATAAACTATTTATAATGAAAAATGGAAATGGTAGCCAAATTTGACTAAGTTTAACTTGTTAAAGGGTACCTAACAATGCCTTCCATATATTAATGGTAGACCAAAGGGATATAAAGGCAAGGGTGGAGGGAGAGCACATAAGAGACGTGTGACAAGGGTGGAGGGAGAGCACATAAGAGACGTGTGAAGCATCAAGTTATATAATTTTCTATTATTCTTCCAATTAGTTGACCTTTTTTTTATTTTTTATATATATCTAAGAAATTCTACTTTAGAAAACAAAAAAAAAACAAAAATTAAAGAGCATAACGGCCGGAACTCTATCGCACACATTAAGTACAAGATTAAGAAGTAAGAAATTGTTGGTTTAAATTCACACTCCGGCGTGTCAAATATTTTTATAGTCTTTTACCATTTAAGTTGTATTTACGCACGTCCAAGTGAGCTTAGCTCAATTGGTTGAGACATTGCATTTTATATGCAGCGGTCGGGATTCGAACCTCAAACACAAAAGCTGTATTTACGGATGGATCGTTCTGGTTTCTAATAATACTCCTAATAGGGACAACTATAGTTGTTTTTCTAAAACTTATTTCAACCAATTTTATGAAAGAAAATAAATTAGACCCACGTAATGAACATATGATAGCATCAATCTCATTCTAGATAATATATCCATGAAATAGATTCAATGACATATAAAATGTACTCAACAGAAACACAAGCAAGTAATAGTAATCTACCTCAACGATGTTACCAACAAGGTACGGTAATTGTTTACTTAAATTTTTGTTTTAAACTCGGAATTGTCTCAGTTTTTTGAACGAAAAATAGCTTGTTCGAGATTCTGGCTTAAACATAATAGTTCAAGCTTGCTTTCTTCTTTGCTTGGACTTGAATTATACCTTCATTGAAATCCTCGTGGTTCACCTGCATTTGAGACCAAAAAATATACAAATTAAGTTCGTTTTGAGCTTTGGAACCGAATTGAACCGAAGAAATGGCGATAATTATGGCAGCAGTTATATAAAGATTTGATGACTATACACTAGCATTGTAAATTTAACAAAATGAATTCACAACAGAAGACGAGAAAAGAGAAACAGCAAAAGGAAGCTATGGTTCTAATAAAATGCAAATTACTCAAATACTAACTCGATACAAAAATATTAATCCTTATTTATAGGGATGCATAGACTCAATCATAAACCAAGAACAAATCATAATAAGAATATACAATATAAAATCGAATCCTAAGAGATACTCCGAGATATTAAATATATTTTCATTCTAACAGTGAGCATGTTTCATCATTTTATCAGCTTGTATAATTAAATCTAAATGTATAATTAGCAAACCAAATTCTTAATCACTCAAACAACAATGTTTCATCATTATATGTATATACTTGACAGGATTTTGTTGTGCTTAAAAGAAATGAAGAAAATTTTCACATACAAATATCAACCCAACATCTTGTTAGATGATTAGTTGTTCCAAATATGGAAGAAAACAAACCTCCATTGCATCACGACGTAGAGCCGATATGCCAGCCTCAACAGAGACAGCCTTCAGTTGTGCTCCGTTGAAATCATCCGTGGACCGAGCTAGTTCTTCAAAGTTGACATCAGGGTGAACATTCATCTTCCTTGAATGTATCTGAAATATCAACATTGAAGCAGTCATCAAATATTCTGTTGCGAAAAAAAGAAAGAAAGGAACAAAGCAGATGGAGTTTGAATATACCATACCTGCAGAATTCGAGCTCTTGCTTCTTCATTTGGGTGTGGAAACTCAATCTTACGGTCCAATCGACCAGAACGCATGAGGGCAGGATCAAGAATATCTGCACGGTTAGTTGCTGCTATCACCTGCAATTGACAAGAAAATGGCACTTTGTTCACTTACATACTAAACGGAACGAAAAACCAATAAATTTGGTTCCAACTGCTAAAACTAGTTACTCATAAAGATATGAAAAATTAAAGACAGACCTTAATACTGTCATCACTACTAAAACCGTCGAGCTGATTGAGCAACTCTAACATTGTTCTTTGTATCTCCCTGTCCCCACTCGTTTCACTGCAATCAGCCACAATATGAATCATAAGGTTGCTGAAATTCAACATCCTACTTTTGCAAACTAAAAATCTATACATGAAACAATAAACACTCACTCTACCACAGAATGAAAAAAATATATATTGGGAAGTTAATCTAAAATCTTGCATGCTAATAGTAATAAGTAATACCTGTCAAAACGCTTTTTACCAATTGCATCAATTTCATCTATAAATATGATGCATGGGGATTTCTCTTTTGCAAGTTGAAATGCATCACGAACAAGTTTTGCTCCGGCTCCCATGAAACTCTATGAAATTTCAACGTTGTTAAATATTAATCCCAAATTTCCAATAAAAATATGTGAAATACGATTTACACAAACAACAAAGAAAGGAGTACAAATGAACTAGAGGGAACGAGTCTGAATATTGTCGAAAAGATAGTAAATATCAGAATCAGATACTAGTAACCGAGCAGGCTTGTATTCAAAATAAAGAATATAAGAAATAAATAAAATAACTGTGATCAGCAGGGTCATTGACATGTACCAAAGAAAATATTAGCCAAGAAAAGACTCTACTCAAGATAACGAAAAATTGAGCGTTATTGACTTATTGTATCACATTTTATCCATGATTAGAAATATATATAGGGATGTGAATTTTGTATCCGTCGGTGGAGATCCCCGTGGAGATTGCCCCGTTTGGAGCTCCGGAAACGGGGATTTTTCCCCGTGGGGACGGGGATGGAGGGGAAAACTCCCCCGTAGGCACTTCGGACGGGGATCGGGGAAGAAGCATCCGTCCCCGCGGATTCCCCGAATCCGTCCATTGCTTAATTATTATTATTTTTTATATATTTGAAAATTCTAGGTATCTATGTCGCTATGCATTCTAAGATATTTTGGTTATGAGTTTGTATGATTATGCATATTTTGCTATACATTATGGAATGTTTTGGCTACGAGGTTTTGTATGATTAATTGCAGTCAAATGTTGTTGCATTGTTTTTTGGTTATGAATACATTATGTGTTTTTTTTTTTTTTTTTTAAAAAAGAAAATGGGAAAATATAATGTCATACTACTGTCATAATTTTGACCCAAAAACATAAGTTTTTTGTTAATTTTGACACCGTGGGGATCTGTGGGGACGGGAATGAGGACAAATATTTCCCCGTGACGGGGAGCGGAGAAGCTACCTCCGCGCATTCCCCGCCCCGTTGACATTCCTAATATATAATTGGTAAAAAGATAAAATTGATTTAAATGATCATACCTGGACCAGCTGAGGACCTGCCAACTTCAGAAAAGTGGCATTTGTCTGTGCAGCACAGGCACGGGCCATTAAAGTTTTTCCGGTCCCTGGGGGTCCATATAAGAGAACTCCCTTGGGAGGACGGATTCCTATCTTCTGGAAGCGCTCCTTGTGAGTCAATGGCAAAACGATGGCTTCAACTAATTCTTGGATCTGTTGATAAAAAAAGTTATTGAATGAGAAGATCCAGTTATATTAATGACCGCAAATTCACAATAAAAACATAAATGCTTCAGTAAATTATGACAAAAGTTAAAGCTTACCTGCTTATCTAATCCACCAATGTCATTGTAGTCCTCTGTCGGTTTTTCATCAACTTCCATAGCCTTAACTCTAGAATCATACTCCGGCGGAAGAGTTTCCATGATTATGAAACTATATTTGTCTAGAGCAACCAGATCACCAGGTTTTAGCTGGTAGGGGTCTACAAGTCCGGCAACTGGAAGAAACATTGTCTGCAGTACAATCAAAAGAAAAACTTAATGAGTTTATGGTTGCAACATGTTATAGGAAGAGCTTTCGTTCAATCTCTAACAATTGTTGACTACGGAGTACAGCCCTTAAAACAAAATGCAGAAAATAAAACATAAACAAAACAATGTTAAAATGGTATATGAACAATGAATATTGAAATATGAAAATATCTATTTCTGCTCCAAACACTAAGAATTGGTTTATGTCACCTGTCCTGTTGATGTTTTTAGCACAACACCTAATGCCTTCCCTTGGTTGTCAAGATTGCTACTGGCACCTTCATCTTCTGGTTTCATGTCCACTATCTAAATGCATAAAGTTATCATGTCATAATTGGAAAAAATGCATAAAATTAGGAAAAGCCTATAAAAACCATCAAAATCTATTGTCATCAATTCCAGAAGATTCATTCATAATACAAAAGTATGCGCTTTCCCAATGAAACCCTGAGATAGCATAGGACAGTAGACAGATTCACTAACATAAAAGCGCTACTCAAAACGCATAGCAATTAATAGTAAAACTACCTCAACAATGGTAGCAATGATGTATGGTAATACTTTACTGAGCTTAATTTTTTCCCGATTCGCTTTTATACCATCTTCATACCATTCGAACTCCAGATTCAGATTCTTCAAGCTTTCCTACAACCACAACATAAAACAATTCAACCAAAAATCGGAAACGCAACAAAACGATGCAAACCCTAATGCGACTAAGTGAGTCGAACGCGATAAAGTTACACAAGTAGAAAAATTTAAAAGAGAAAGGGAACCTTGAGGGAGTGAATATCGTTATCGAGATCACAAGAAGCTCTGATGATTTCGTCGGTTGTCATGTTTTCAATTTGGACATCTTCGAAGTCTGCATCTTCGCCCATTGCTCTCGCCATATCGATTACAAGTAGTGTGTATACCCGTGCGCCGCACAGGTTATATATGAATTGGCAAACATACAGTGCACATCAAAGTTTGAGAGAATATTTCTATTACTTTCATGTAAAAATATCACTTTTTATTTAAATTAAAAAAACATTCACTTTGTTTACCAAAAAAAATACATTCACTTTAGTATAATATATTTTTCAAGAATTTGATGATGGACATTTTAATTGTGTGAAGAACATTTCTACCAGAATGTGAACTTTCAAAATATTATTTCAAATAAGTTGAGACACATAAATATTAACCAAGTATTAATATACTCCAACAGTTTAATAAGTACTAATGCACATTCAATAGATTTTTATGTCAACTGTAAATAAGTATTAATGCACATTCAATGTTTTCAATTCAAAATTAGATAGAAAGCCTAATCTTTGTGGTACTGTGGTGGCAATTCCAGTCGCTACTTGTTGTCTTTTGGTTCTGCTGTAGTGCTGCTGGTGTACCGGTTAATCTTTGTGCGCTAGCGTGGTTCTGTTTATACTCGGTCTGCTGCAGAACTTGGTTGGTGCAGGTTTTTCTCCTATATCTTGGCTGGCTTTTTTTGTTCTCCTGGTCTCCACCCTGAGCTAGTGGATGGAGGAGCTTTTGGTTCACTCCATGAGGCTTTATTTTTATTCAAAGTGTTCCACTTGTACGTATCTAAACCCTAAACCCTAATGAGACTGTCTCTTCAATTATTCCAACTATTTTATCCTGCATTCTTCTTTTCTTCAATATATAGAAATCGGCTCCATACTTGAACTAGAAGAAGATGATGACGATTACACAAATATATTCCATAGCATGTGCAGACACACTAAGCTTTAGGTTCGATTCGCCCCCACTAGTTTATGCAAACATAATGCAAAATGGGTATGCTGGTGAATCCCCTTCAAGATACTTTGGAATCCTTGACATGAATTGCCCACTCATATCAAGCGTATCGATCAACGATAGTTTAAAGAATAAAAATTCTTCAATTACTCTCGTGCACTAGAGAAAAAAAGAAAAAGAAATGACTTCATACAAGTATGAACTTCATGCGTTTCTTGCCCATAAAGTGTCTCTATTTACATAGAAACTCACGTCACTTGATGAAGGGAAATAACCCTTGCAAGATTTTCTGCAATGTCAATATGAAACAATATCTATGATTAACTCCTAATCACAAAAGACTAAACCAAGATATACATTGTTTCGAATTCATACCGTTATATTTAAATAACCATCGCATCATTTCAAGTATATTATGAAAAAGTTAGGTTCCTTAAAAACTTATTCTCTATTAGTGATTAATGACTGCTACTTGAATTCTAGAATGAAAATTAGAAACAGTTTAACAAAATACCAAACAGCAACAGAGAAAAGCAATCAGAGTCCAACAGTTAATCTAACTAACCCAAAGTGAGATTTGGAAATTTTAGGGTTATTTACTTAATTATGTTTAGAAGCACAAAGTGAGCAAAGTAATGAAAGAAAAGACTGACCTTAATGATGAATTCATTTTGAAGGGTTTGTAGATGACGGGTGTGGATCCTCTGCCTTTGTGGCGGGAGTTGCAGTCTAACTTTTTCTCTATCTCTCTCCCCTACAACCTCTCTCTCTCTCTCATCCTATTTTATTCTTATTTTACATTTTTTTGTAACATGAAAAAGGCCTAAAATCAGTGATCAGTGAAAGTTAGAGAATCCATATTCCCAACTATATGACTCTTGTGGGAGTTGGATTGGCTGATGCGGTTACAAATCTTACTTGTCTGATTTAAATTAACTGATGAAATTTTTGGAAAATAATTTTTTCCACGAATTGTGCAAAAACGAAAAACACGATGCCTTCATAATTCAATGCCCCACCCACCCATGATTTCCTCACAAGCAAACTGAACTTTGGCAACCACTAATAATAAGACACCTAAGCAATTCTTAGTTTTCGTTAAAGGATTTTTCGTTGGATTTAGCATGGCTCATATTTTTACTTTATTATTATTTAACTGTGCAATTTAAATCATTTGATTTTAACTCAATAATTGGGTTTTGTTATTGCATTGAACTGTGCTAAAGTTTAACAACAGTCAATTATGATCGACTCTTGTGTGATCACATGAGCCTCTCTTGTTACCGGCTAATAGAAGTGTTGGTTTTTGCAATTTGGATGCTCTTAGCCCATTTATGTTCGGTAAAAATAGTGATTAATTGATTTATACTAGATGACTGATCGTTTATAGCTGATATTATTATTTGACAAAATTAATAGTTTAATTAGTAGATAAATATAAAATGACATTCTAAATTCATAATAAAATTTATATTAATTAATATTTAAGATATTTAGACTTTAATAATTTAATGGCAAAATCACACCGCAGGTCCTTTATTTATTTTCTTAACACTTTGGTCCTTTATCTTTTATTTTTTTAACACTTTGGTCATTTATCTTTTATTTGTAATATTTTGGTCCTTTATCTTATTTATTTGTAAAACTTTAGTCCTTTATCTTTTATTTGTAACACTTTGTCCTTTTTTTTAAGATACATTTTTATTAAAATTAAATAAAACTCATAATTTTGATGAATATATTCATTATCTTCATCAATTCTTTCATATCTCCATCTTCTTTAAAGGACCAAAGTGTTACAAATAAAAGATAAATGACCAGAATGTTACAAAAAAATAAGATAAATGACCAAAGTGTTACAAATAAAAGATAAATAACCAAAATGTTATAAAAAAAATATAATATCTCATAGATTCCAAGTCCTTGATTTCAAAGTCTACAACAAGTTTCTCTTTTACTCTTGCCGTTTCAACTATATCATCTCAAGTAAGAATGATATCATCAACATAAACAATTTTCCCATCATGGGGGAACTTTGTGAACAATATGTGTGGCCAGGTTGTCCTTTAGTGTACCCTTGTTTCTTCATAGGCTGAGTGAACTTTTCAAACCAAGCTCTTAGAAATTGCTTTAAGCCATAACGAGACTTCTTCAACTTGCATACCTTTGATATGAATTTGTCTTCAAAGACAGAAGGAGAGGACTATCCATGTATACTTCTTCTAGATCACCAATGAAGAAGATATTTTTAACATTCAATTGATGTAGACGCCAATCTAGATTGGCAACAAAAGATAAAAGTATCATGATAGTGTTTAATTTTGCAACGGGGGCAAATGTCTTTGAGCAGTCTATGCCATAAGTATGAGTGAAACCCTTATCCACCAAACCAATTACATACTTTTCGATTGACTCATTTGAATTGTATTTCACAATAAACACACACTTACATCCCACAATCTTCTTATAATATGGTAATGTCATAACATTTCAAATTTTGTTCTTTTCAAGAGCTTTCATCTCCTCAAGTATAGTTTCTCTCCATTTTGGAACATCTAGAGCATTGTTGCTTGAAAACATATGCTAGTATACACAATCAAACTATAGCAAGTGATAAGAAAAAGTATCATAACCGCAAGGATTGTCTAAGGGAATTTCATTCCATTTAGCATACAAAATAGTTTTTAGTTTATGAGCAAAAAGATAACCAAATAATATCTAGGGTTTCAAAAGTAAAAAATGAAAATGAATTGTTAAAGAGTTTGAAAAATAGAAGTTGGAAACATGTCGGAACAATGATTCATTCACAAGAATCATTCACAAAGTTAATTAAAGTAAATAGAATTTTTATGTGGATTATAAGGATAATTATTTTTTTATGTTATTTGAAATTTAAAATTGAGGATTTTTTTTAAAGAAAAAATTATATTTATTTTTTATTAAAATACCACTTTTGATATTTGCATATGACATCTTAAAACTCGAGACCAGCCTTGGCGCTCATCAAAGTTTGAGAGATTTTTTTTTTATTACTTTCATGTAAAAATACCATTTAACAAAAACAAAAATCATTTTGTATAATATCTTTTGCAAGAATTTGATAATGGACTTCTCAATCGTGTGAAGAACATTTCTATCGTAATGTGAATTTTTGAATGATTAATTCAACACAAAAAAGTAGTCACAATAATTTAAAGTTCGATTATAAGATAAGTAAAGTATGACAAAAAATTATTCTCACCACAACACCAAATATTGAATTCAAGTTCTTTCAAACAATTCACCTTAGAAAAAACTCATTAACTATTTGAATTTAATGTCTTAATTACATTTGTCTTTTTTGTCCCAATTGATATTGGAAAAAAATGAAATTAATGATGAATTTATTTTGGTGGGTAGTAGTAGACATAGACATGGTGTCTTGTGTCATTAAAATATGACCCCGGCCCGTTCACTTTAATAGGAACTGGAAAGATTATTTGCTTACACTACAAGAATTCATGATTTTTTTTGGCGGATTGAATATTAATTTATTGGCCGTTTTGGCCGCCAGTAAATTTATGGCCGCTTAAGCCGCCGTAAAATAAAAAAAAACGGCCACAAAATTTAAAAAATATTATTTCTAAAACGTCTCAACCACTTACCGGCGGCCTAAGCGGCCGCAAAATTATGGGTTTTGATCCTCTCCTTCCACATTCCTCTGAGGAGAGAGAGTAGAATTAAGAGAGAGATAGAGAGCTAGGAGAGAGATGAAGAGGAATATGGAAGGAGAGGATCCAAATGCCAAACTTATCCTTTGATTTATTGGCGGCCTAAGCAGCCGCAAAATATAGAAACTGTCTTAAAAAAAATACATAGAACTGATAGAAGCTCTCATCTCTCTCCTCTCAAATTCATTTTTCGTTTCAGATCCACACCACCACCTTACTTTCCAATTTCCACCAAATCCATTGAAAATTTGATTATTTCTCCACTTTTGTTCTCATTCTTGTTCCTCTTGTTGACTGGTAAATCATTGTGAACTTGCATGGACCAGATCTGGATCTCGATCACTATTCGTGTGACTAGAGCAGATCTGTTGTTGGGTTCTACTAGTGCCATAGACACGTTGAACTAGAAGAAAAAAAAGAGTCTTTGACATTTTTGTGTCTTGACACATGAGCATCGACAGAGGAGAGAAGATTAAGTTCATAAGGAAAAAAAATGCTATCTTGTCTTTCTCTTTGAGGTGCATCATACAACAATTTATTTTGGATAGTTAATTGTGAATGATAGTAAATGTATTGCCAATGTTAACTAGAATTCATAGCAATCTTAGTTAAAAAAAAAAATCATAACAATGAAACTTCACCGTATTCAGATCTGCTCTTCTCTATGAAAGGGAGAGTAAAGTTATTTTTCGTTGGAATGGATCGAGGTGTAAACAACTACTGTCATTATTACTCCATATTAAATAAAATTATCTCACAATTTTAATATTTTGCAGCAGAAACACATATACACTTTTTGGCTGTCCAGGCAGCCGATAAATTTACCGGCCCCTGTTTTTCCGTCAGATTAAGGCCGTCAGTAAGTTAGCCACTTTTCTTATTTACCGACGGCTTTTGGCACTTAGTGAGGGCTAATAGGCAGCCAATAAATTGGCTTTTTCTTGTAGGGTGTGTTTGGTTGATAGAAGAAATTGAGAAGAGAGAAATAAGTGAGAAAGAGTATGAGAAGAGAGAAAAAGATTAGAAATAGAGTAGATTTAAGGTGTTGTTTGGTTTAAAATAAAGAGAAGAGAAATAGAAGAGAGAGAAGTGTGTTTAAATCATAAAAAGACCAAAATATCCTTGTACAAAAAATTAGTAATACAATTTTATATTGCTGTTCCTTTTCCTATCAATATTAATTTAATTTTGTCAACAAAAACAAATCAATGTTAATTTAATTTTTTATTTAATAGTTATTAAAAATTAATTACTAACACACATCCAGTTCCAGATTCTTCTTGCTTTCTCATATTTCTCTCCCACTACTTTCCCAATTATTCTTCTGACACTGCATATTTTTTTTTTCCTGATCCACTCCACACATAAGAAAGGCCCTCAAAATGGGTATGAAAATGGTTCTTTCTTGAGAGGAAAAGAGATGAATGGATTAGCGTTACCAAGGAAAAGCCAGTAATGGAATTATAGAAGTGGTGAAGGGGCTCTTGTGATGCTGGACAACAAAAACATAAGTAATGGAAAAGGAAACCACCAAGAGAGACAAGGGTATAAATGGAAAAGAATGAGTAAAAAGTAGGGATGGCAAGAACACCCAAACCCGATAGACCCACCCGAACCCAAACCCAAGTCAACGGACGAAACCCGAGTTGACTGGGTTTGGGTTCGGGTGTCACCCGAATATATGGGTGTGGGTTTGGGTAGCATCAAACCCACACCCGAAACCCGAACACCCACCCGCTTATATATTAAATTACCTAATTGCCCATAATTTTAATTGTAGTTTAATTTCTTAAAAGTCTTGAAGACTATGTTACAATATTGTTGTTGGAAAGTTGAAACTTTAATTGTAATTTTACTATTTTTCAATGTTTATGGAATGCTTATGTTTCAATTGTATACCTTAATTTTAATTTAATTGAGAGATCTTGATGGAATTTCAATGTTGTTGTATTTTTTGCTACGGGTTTGGGTTTGGGTGAGAAAACCCGAACCCAATGGGTGTGGGCGTGGGTGTTAATTTGCCACCCAAATAGACTTTGGGTTCGGGTTTGGGTGACACCCGATATTTCGGGTGTGGGTTTGGGTAGTGTAAAACCCGCACCCGTGGGCACCCATTGCCATCCCTAGTAAAAAGCAAATTGTCGCTCTTTCTTCGCATATGAGCGAAGAAAACTAAAAGCAGTGGGACCCACCGATTTCGTCTCTCTCGCCTCTCTTTCTCTCCTGAACCAAACGCGGTGGTTGAGCGTTTCTCTGCTCTTTCTCTCGTAGGAATCTCTCTCTTAGCAAACTCTCTTCATCCAATCACAGTGGTAGTGTTACAAATCAGAATAAGCAGTCCGAGAAGATCACAAGGCGTTCTGCAAGTAGCTTCCCAATCTTTGCTGCTGCCGCAACATCCCGAGTAGTTTCCAAGCTTGATCTCAAGGCTTTCTCCTGTGAGCTTGCGGACGAGGCAACAGTAGCAGTTGGAGTGTGGATAACTTGAGCACTCACATACTTATTCGTGAAATGCATCTTCAGAACATAAGGTTTGAGAAAATTTGTAATCCTGGGAGGCCTGACTGGAGGTGGGATAACCATATCTGTTTTGCCATATAACCATAGTTGAAAATAAGAATAACTCAAGAAACGAGCACCAATTTTAAAAAATTCATCAACTTTCTACCGCAGTGGAAAACTAGAATCAAATATGAAGTCAAGCATTGCAATGTATCTACAAATTACAAGTTCACTTCATGTTTTAACTACCTAGCATATGCAAATTTTAAAAGATCAATTAAATATAAACATTTCCTGTTTTCAACATTCCTGGTCTGGTTATATGATGCAAAACCACCTAAGTTTATGGACTATTTAGGACTTCTCTTTCATATTTTACATATAAAATATTGATACCAAAAAGGGCAAGCTGTAATTTGAACAGAATATTATATCACCGCATAGCATATTTAAAGAATATTCTTCCATTGTAAGATCACCGCAAAGCTTCCACTACACTCCAGAATGTGTTGGCATTGCAATACTTAACAAGATTTGCATACCTCATCCTCACTCTTCATTCCTAACAGTATGTGCATAGAGCCACTTCTTTATTCTTTGTAGGTGTCTACTTTCTCGGAATAAATTTATCAACATTTTTATGTAATTCATTTTTATCAATAATGCTATATTTTTATTTTTAGTCTTGTTATTTTCTACATTTTAATTTGTGATCATATTGTTAGTTGTTTGATATAAACTCTTTATCGTTTTCAATCTTACTTGCCTTACAAATCATAGCTTGAACCTTTAAACCTATCAACTAAGAATTCAAAAACATCTAATTCAAGTCTAAGATTGAACATTGAATTGGTTTACTACATTGTCATTAAATTCAATTCTTAATTGATGGTATGAAGAGTTTGAATAGATATATGGGAGTCTGGGTTGGATCCACCATTCCATTATAAACAAAAAAATAAAAAAATTCATAAACATTTTTTTAGCCAAAATTCAAAGAAAAGACAATAAATCAATTGATGATTTCGTTTATCAATAGGTTTAGACAAATAAATGCCAAGTGTAACAACAAAAATAAGAAGAAGAAGGGACATGTCAAAAAATAACAGATGTGAGGAAGAGTATTAAGTTTATATACACGTCATTCACATTTTGTTTCGTGAGTTTTCTGTCGCGATATTAAGCATTTCCGTTATTGAATATATAAATGTGGTAGAATTCAATTACGCTTGTTAGTCAGCTATTAAGGGATATAGTTGGTAGACGGATAATACCATGCAAATTGTTATAGTATATGCTATATGGATTGAGGTTTACAGTAATATTACACGCAGTTCTATTAATCAATCTCAATCATTAATATTTGATCAAACAGTTTAAATTAAATATTCACTTTTATATTATAATTTAATGTCAATAGTCAATTTGAAATTAGACAACTCTAATCGACCTGTATGCGCATGCTACGCTATATATTTCTATGATGAAGAACAATGTACCTTTAACCATATTACAACGATTAAACAACTAAGCAATTCATTGACCTTTTCATTGAACTCAACAAAATAGTTGAACTTAACTTGGTATTGTCTATTGACTACGAAAGTATACAATCAACTATACTCCTTGTAACCATTTTCCCTCCATCAGATAGCAATTAAATGATAACATGAAAAGGCTAAGTATAAAAATAACAACATGCATGGATAAAGCCAAAAAAATAAATAATAACAACATGGATAAAATCATAACATTTTGATCAATGTTAAACCAAGTAGCAAAGTTAAATAATTTTTAAAAATCATTATATTGTCTTAGTATGATACATATCATGAAGATCAACGACAACCACTAAACAAAAGCCGTAAACACCCATAATTCTTTTATCATATTATTCTACTAAACTTTTCATCCATCCATTCATTCAAAGCAACAAAGTAAGTAGTACTCTTCTTTTCTTTACTTTCTCATATTGATTCTTATCTACACCATTACAAAATTCTCCCATATGCCAATACAATTTATATTGTATTTTCAAAAAGCACTCCAACCAAATGATTAAAAATCACATAACACAACACGCATTAGGATTTTCATCACTAAAATAAACAAACGAATCCGACGGTTGTGATGTCGTATACGTTTCATGTTCATACGTGTACGGCCTAGCATTATTCTCCATCTCATTTCCAGAATTCACCACATGCGCGTATTGATACGGTTGCGGAGCAGCATAATACGCTGCACCGTAGCTACTACTACTAGGATACGCTGTATGATGGCTCACCGTATAAACAGGTGGACCTGCAGTAGGAGGAGGAGTGCCACCATAGTACTGTGGTGGTGGGTAAAATTGTTGGTTCATATTCATATAATGATGACGTGGCATTCCCTCATTAGCTAAATTTGAAATTCCAACTGAACCTCGATCAAAATTACTTTGACTTTGACTAAAACCTTGACCATGAAACCGGTTACCTGAACCACCGGTATTATCATCCATAACATTTTCATTACCGTTGTTGTTAATAACTTTACCTTTCCCTTTCTTTTTCTTCTTTTTCACTCCGCTGCTTTCACCACCGGTTAATGTTTCTTCATTATCATCACAAGGAAATTGAACTGCGACGCTAACTTTTTTCTCGGTTACCGGTCCAGCCGGTAACACCACTGTTTGCATTCTCACTTCTGTCTTTGGTTCATGAACATGTACTACACTGGTTTTCCCGTTATCGTTACCATTAACGTTAGCCTCGCTGGTTTTAGCGGTGTTGCCGTTAACTTCAACGTTTTTGGAAGTGGATGTGTCAGAGACAATTTTAACTTTACCTGTTTCGTTGTCGTTTTCGGTGTTTTTTTTATTTGTTTCTATTTTTTCTTCATTGTTTTCAGATTCTGTGTTGCTCTGTTGTTTCTTGTCTGGTTTTCTCTGATTGTTGTTTTTGGAATCTGTTGGTTGTTGTGGCCATAACTCAACATGTTTACCTGATTTGGTTAATTTCTTGATCAAAATATCGCTGTTAACGTTTCCTGTTACTATGACTTTTTGTTGCCTCAAATCGATGTTTATGTCATTAACACCTACAAGAAGAATAACAAGAACTCAAACAGTGACAAAATTGGAAATAAAAATGAAGAAATGAAAATGATTAATAATACTAGTAAGTACCATGTATGGATTGAAGAATTTTATGTACTTTTCTCTTGCAGCCTGCGCAGTGAATGGAGACTTTCAACACAGTTGTCTGGTGGGATACAGGAAAAAAGTAACAAATTCAGAAGAAAACAAATGAAATGAAAGTGAAAATAAGGGTTTGAAGAGAGATTTACCTTGAAGTTGAGATGCTGTGAATGTTGTTCAGGAGGTTGTGATTCTGATGCGGCCATTTGAAGTTTGAAGTTTAGAGAGAGAGAGAGAGAGGATGTTATGTTAGGAGAGGAGAGGAGAGAAGAGGAATATTAGGGGGGACGGGTTCTTTGAAATTGATGGGAAAGTTTAAAAAGCAGAGAATAAAGGCATAAAGGAATATTTTATCTTAAATAAAATAAAGGAAAGTAGAATAATAGTGTAGGCTTTCATGAAAAGAAGGACCTCGAAAAAGAGACAAAATAATCGTAGCTTAAATAAAATCAGTCATTTTAATACTACTCTTGAACTATTTGCAAAAAAAAATAGTCCTAAAATATTTGAGCAATTTACAATTTTCTATTTATATTTCTATTTTTATCCTTATAAAAAATTTATTTTTTAGAGTAATCATTATTACACTTAAAAGGTGTATAGGGAATACACAAGGATAATTTGATAAAATCATTCATTTATATCACTTTCTTAATATACGTGTTTTGATTAAATGACTCAAATAAATTGGAAAGGAAAGAGAGTACTATTCACCTTTAATTAATTACAAAAGTTATAGGAATTCAATTTAGAAGTTGACACCTTTCAGTCAATGTAGCATTGATGCGGTTTCAGCTTTTTTTTGTTCTCTTTAAAATCAATTCCCAAGGTTTTCTTATAGCTATGATTAGAAAAATTCCAATTGAACCGATCATTTATACAGAAAAAAATAAATTATGATTTGGATAAAAAATTAAATCGAACCAATTGAAAATCGAAGTAGTTTAGTTTGATTTTCGGTTTCAGTTTTCAAATCTAATGGCCAAAACGAATCAAACTAATATATATTATATATGTTAAATTATTTTTGTAATCAGCCCATATTTATCAAAAACTATAACTGACCCAATTAATTCTAAAAAAATAAAATTTGTCTCACTTAAAAACATTCACAACCGCAAATGCAAATTTAGAAACGCCGCTCTCATCTCACCTTATCTATCCTCAAACTGCTCTGATCTTATAATATTTGTAAGTTATAATATTAGCTAAATATTTATAATATTTTATAATTCGAGACTAGACTAACGAATTGAATCATAGAGTTTTGGAGTACACACTATACGGTAGAGGGTTTGCCGAATTATGACTCAATGGGGTTTTACAGCTTGTTCTAGGCATGACAAAATAACCCATACTCGCGAGTACCCACCTGCCCCGTCCCGATTTTGACGGGGAAAAATCCGAGTTGACTGTGTTTGGGTTCGGGTTTGGGTTTTCCCCGATTTTAAGAGTTGGGGCTGGGGCGGGTAATGGGGATATTGATACCCACCCCGAATCCGTCCCCGAACCCGCCCCGCTTATATCAAATTACATTTTATCATTTATAAATTAGAAATCCTTATATAATCTCTAAATTACATTCATCTTTTATTTTATTTTATATTATTACATTCATATTTTTAAGTTGAATATTAATCAATTTATTTTCTCTACTTATTTTCTATGTATAAATATTCTTGAAATAAAATCATTTTTTATTTTTAACTATTTTTTTAATAAAAAATACAACAAAGTGCAACTCAAATTCATATGGAGGTAAAACGGAATGGGGATATCCGAAACCCACGGGGATACCCGAACCCCGTTGGGTATGAGTTTGAGGTTTTACTTTTCATCCCCGTTAAGAATTGGGACGGGTTTGGGGATACCCGAACTTTATGGGTTTGGGGATGGCAAAATCCGTCCCCGACCCGCCACATTGCCATGCCTTCTATATAAGGTTACCAACTTAGGAAAAATGTACATTCACTTCGAGGAAAAAATATTTCATTCACGAGATGATGAACTAACTTGATTGTCAAAATATTTATAAATATAACTTCTGAAAAGGATCAATCGTCATTCTCTACTGCATTTCATCAACTTCGACCATTGATCGAGATCAACCTCAAATAAGAAATTTAAGAATCTTAGACGGTCGCTTACCAATGTCTCATATTTAGAAATAGAGCTAATAATTATTACCAAATAAAAGTTTTGTAAAACAATTTAGGTTACCTAAAAAAAAGAAGACAATGCATTTTAGAAAGTTAAAACTTAAAACAAATACCAGTCGCTCTCAAATTTGCTTCATAACACGGCAAGTTATGTGGTATTGACAAAAAGAGCAAAAGGTAACACTCTCTATTTGAAGTCTAATAAAAAAGGATGCAATATATTTCTTCCTTTTTGCTACTTTTATACAAATTAGTATGCAATTAACATGTCTTATACTATAGACACTTCAGATCTTGCTGTAAAACATAAAAAAGAGGGGAATTGGTGTTGTAAAGCAAGACTCAGCAACCTTCTGAGTTAAGTTATTAATTAGTAACTTTCTAAATCATCACCACTAATATCATTATCAGGATTAGCCCAATAGCTGAGCAACCCAAACAAGAATTTTATGTTTTAAAGTTTTGGACAAAAAATATCGTATTTTCAACCCATAAACTCAATATCTTAAAATTTTAAATTGAAATGTCGTATTCAACTCAAATTATGTAATTGCTCGAAACATAGTAAATGTTTTGACTACTAAGGGGAAGGAATGCATGTTTTCTAGCTGTGTTCTACTAGTTTAATTTTCAAAGAAAGATAATTACAAAAAACATATTTGTAACTATCATTATTGAATAAAGTTTGCTTTCCACCTAAAATATAAGAACAATAAACAATTCTATTTGTAACCATCATGTATGGAGTATATATTACAGAGAGGTTTAATTGCACATTTGGTCCTTTATGTTTATTTTAGGTTGTAAGTTAGTTAATTATGTTTTAAAAGTTTTAAGTTGGTCTCTTATGTTTATTTTAGGTTTTAAGTTGGTCCTTCATATTTTAAAAGTTCCAAGTTGGTCTCTCATGTTTATTTTAGGTTTCAAAGGAACCAACTTTAAACTTTTAAAAACTTGAGGGATCAACTTGAAACTTTTAAAATATGAAGGATCAACTTAAAACCTAAAATAAGCATAAGGAACCAACTTAAAACTTTTAAAACATAATGGACCAATTTAAAACCTAAAATAAATATAAAAATTAAATGTGCAATTAAGCCTTACAGAGAAGTCTCAATCTAACCCAAATTAGAGCAAATGACTCCTAGAACAATTAGGTGCAGCAAAAAAGCTAGTCCAAGATTGCAAAATTTGACATCAAATATCATATAGAGAGCATTTTACAAGAATTAGATTTCAAATCACATTTACTATATATTATCAATAGGCCTAAATTCTATTATACATATATATACTTCTGCAGTAAAAAATGATTCAACTATATATGACTACAATCAATCAAGATCAAGATGTATTTCTTGAAGAAAAAAAAAATCTAAAAGTTTTCTTTATGAAAATCAAACTTGGTGCCAGTTTTTCTTGAAAAATCCAAAGAAAGCTTTCTCAGTTCTCCAACCAATCCATGAGCTCCACAGTAAAAAACACCTAAAATTATAATATATGATATTTTTTTAAATTAGCTTAACAATATGTTAACTTATAAGTTAATTTGAACAACCAAACTTGTTAAGGGTAAAATCAATACTTACCAACTCTTTTATCAGGATGTTTAAGAGCAACATGTTTATACACACTACGCCAATTTGGTCTAGCAAAATGTGTCTTAACCCTTGTATCCGAAACTACATCCACACCATTTTTGGCATGGTGTAAGGATTGAAGCATTGTGATTAAAGCCGAGCGAGCATCGCCTTCTTCATACACACTTGTGCAATAGTTATGAAGCTCGATTATTCCATCCTTATCATTCTCTTCTACCTCATTCATAACACCTTTAAACCATTCAAACGAACCTTGCTCTCGGGTAACCCAATAGAAATAGGCTCTCTTGGTCGCAAAAGGTTTTTTCTTATTGTTCTTAATTCCGGTTTCTACCTCGCCTTCTTCTATGTCTTCTTCTTGTTGCTTAATGTTGTTTAGCACGTCTTTAAGTATGCTAATCAAAGGCGTTGCGCCGATTCCTAGCCCTACTAGAAGAAGAACTTCATAATTTTTGTAGTCTTGTGCTGGTGCTCCATAAGGTCCATCAATTCTTAGCCTTGGCATCCTACAAATTAATTATTATTTTTAAAAAAAATTAAGATTCACCATGCTAATATGATTAAAAAGGAAGTTATGTTATCAATTTAATAAAAATTTTGTTCATATGCGCAGTATAAAAAAATTACACTATCAATAAAGTAATCAGATCATTAAAAATGTTTGACTATACCTTGGCAGACTTAGTTTGCCAGGTAACATATCAGCGCGTAAAAGACCACTTTGGTCATCGTTTGCTGGTTGACATGCCTGCATAAGCCATGATGATGCAAGTAATTAATAAGAATTTATGTCATGAACAACATCAAAGAAAATGTACATCAATTTAGTAATATTAATTTACCTTAGCAAAAATACCCTTCAGCTGTGAAGTCCAATCACCCAAAGTTCGAATGTGAACACTTATATAGTCATCTCCAGGAGCTGAGGTAATAGAAAAGGGATGCCTAAAAGACAAAATAGAATATGAGAATTTTTTAACTTAAATTAAATTAATTGGTCATCCTATAATTATTTGTATGAATAGTCAATAGTAGAGTATAAAAAATTTGAACTTAAATTAATTAAGCACATACCATTCAAATGGAGAGATATCTGAACAATTAACATAAATATACTGGCCACTGGTGTACTTAAATCCTTGTGGTTTAGACACATGCAATGCTAATACATTTCCTGGGTACACTGCAACCTGGATTATTTTTTTTAATGAATAATAACATTAGAATTTCATTAAACTAATTACATAATTTCTACAACAAAAAAAAAAACTAATTACATAATTAAATTGAAGTGAGTGAAATAAAATTCTTAAAAATGTACCTTCAGTATCCTCACAGATTTGTAGCCAGATCGAAAAGCACGAAGTAGTCTTTCGCATCCGTATAGTATCATAGGAACCGCGAGATACATCCATGTCTATGTCACATTATTTTTCATAACAAAATTCAGCAAATTAAATAACAAGAAAATTTTATCTAACATCATATTCAACAAGTTTATTTTAGTAAGATCATCACCTACCGTTTTCTTATACCATTTCTTGCTAAGATAAAGGAAGTATCCATGAATGATAAAAAGGACATAGACAATGACGAAAAGGTGGTGTGAATACCAAAATGCGTTGAAACCAGTGAGTTTTTTTAGGGGTTTTGGAAGGCTAAGTCTATTCCGACGAAACCAAGGTTGAGCCAAAATGAAAGCTATAGCCATGAGCACAACCATAACCACCCCGGTCCAACCCTCGGTTCCTTTAACGAACCACCAATAATTATTGGGCCTGTCGTCGCCAAAAAATTGTTTCATGGGTTCATATTCTTCATCTGTGGCGTGTAACAACCTTGGGAAATCACAAGTCAAATGTGAAATTGCATGTAATGCAACTCCAATTGCAATGCCAAAAGCTATCACCTAAATCAATAATAAAAGGCAAAAATAAAATTGTTAGTCATAATCTCGCGCCAATATGAAACGATATCTATTCATTCAAATTATAGAGTACATACATCGATGCAATACAAAATTCAAAATCGTTAAAAACAAAACGTTTTTGTTTTCTCCATTTTAGGTGTTTAAATTTTACCTTGTGAAAGTTGATGTTGTCATCAAATGGAACCACCATTCCAAGCTTGGTCCTACTCCTAAGCCAAGTGATGGTGTTTCTACATACAGGCAACAAGATCAAAGCCATATTAAACTTGAGTGTCTCGGCGCCGCCCTTAGCCGTGGTTACACAATAGCCCATGACATGAAAAACGGCGCGATGCTTGTATTGGATGAACTTCCAAGTGAAAAGTGCAGCACAAATTGAAAGCCATAGAGCTATGATCCAAACACGCTTCCAATTATCTTCCATAAAATATTTTAGTTCTCTAAAAGCCCGTTTAATAGGATTGTGCTCTTTGGTAGGGACTAACTTCTGGCTTAACATTTGACTCAATACCCTACTATCTGTGGTTATGTGGGTTGATTGTGCTGGTGCTTGCAAAAGAAGCATTTCCAAGTTGTACAGCTGCACAGAATTATAAGGAATTTACTTTCGTCATTTTATTTATTTTCTCACGCACCCTACAAATTTATCAAAATATTCATGTTCGCTACTTAAATAGTGGATACATCCAAAAAAAATTCTACCAGAATTGTTTTTTCATATGTCTGTTACTTAAGTAGCAGACGACTTTTTTCAAAATTTCTCATTTTGAAAAAATGTCGTCCGCTGCTTAAGTAACAGACGTTATAATAGTATTGTGTTTTTTTGTGTATCCGCTATTTAAATAGCGGACAATGATATTTTAGTAAAATTGTAGAGCGCGCGAGTAAAACAATAGAGTGACAAAGGACCCATTTGAAATATCTTATTTTTTAACTTATGCAAAATAACTTATATAAATAAGTTTTTATATATTATTATATGCATGTGAATGAGTTTCATAATACAAACCTCAATATACCCAAGGTTGTTTGGGTCCAGCTCCTCCATGATAAGGGCAGCATATTCCTCAGCTCGTTCTTGTAATTTTGATAGCCTATTAGCCGAAGCACTTAAAGTGATAATCTGAAGAATAGAAAAACAAATTAAACATAATAACAATAAATAAATTGTGATTTTGGTTTTTCTTTCTATAATAATTAAAAAATAATTAAAAAAACAAAACACACTCACCTCTATTACTTCTTCTTCAGTAATTCGTCCATCAGCATTTTTGTCCACCCTGGCACAGTGGCATGAGTGAAGTGTATGAGTCAGAGGCTTAGTAGTTAAAAAGTACATTATTTATTTCTATTCTTTTATTTGACTAAAGATACACATGTATACGTAATGTTCTTCAAATCATGCTAAATCACATTTAAGTATTTTTCTACAGTCAACAACCTAACCATTATTTATATAATAATTAGTTGATTCATGCCTATGACACTCTTCTCGTTTTTGCTTGCTTTATTTTTTAACTGCTATAATAAATATACTTTGTTCAAGGGTACGCTAAAGACTGAATAAATAATTCTAACCGCAAAGAATATTCCGTTATTCAAATTCAACACAAGGGATCATTTTCTATGAATAAAAGAAAAGAAATGATGAATTGAAAACGAAAAGATAAAAAATATTACAATTCATATTTCACACACTACTAAAATTCTATATATCATGCACAACTCTAACTTTAAATGGACATCTACACAAGTAGGCAGTGAAATTGATATCCTTCGTGAATTAGTCAGACATTAAATCAAATATCGAATCTTCAAAAAATAATAATTCTAAATATCATATTTTTGGATCCTATCCTTTTGGTTGTATAAATCAACATATTCATCAAATAATCAATTAATTAATAGTATATAGTTTTAGGAAGCAATGTTTCAATTATGCAAGCAATGCTGTTTGTCTATTTGGAAAAGATTACGATATATTTTAAGCAAAAGTCCACACAATATGTAACGATTTCTTAGCACGGTTAGATAATTAAGCACTCTACTAAGACATTTAGTCCAAATATGACACATTTTCTATTTTAAAACCAATAAAACCATTAGAGCGTCTCTTTCATACTAACTAACAACTTAATTTATTTATTTTTAAAAAAAATTCACAATTTAGCTCAAAAACTGATTAATTCGATATACCGATTCTATCGGCTAATTAACTAGCAGAGAGTCCAATTAAAATTATACAAAAATCGATCTTAACTAATCCAGCACATAAAATAGCACAGAATAAAATGCCGACAACTTAATAAATTGTACTTATCCATGATGTACATGCGCATATCCTAATCATCAATAAACTTGTAAAAATGAACATATAATTATAAAGTTTTCTTACATGTCAAAAAATGTTTGAAGCCTTGAATCAAAGCTTTGATCTGAAATTTGCTCCCAAAATTCTCTCAACTCTTCCTTTGTTATGGAAGCAGCTTTTATACCTCTACGACGTGCTAATGCATCAAATAACTCATTTGCAAACTCCTTCGACTCATGCATTCCTAGTAATGATAATTAAAGTAAAATATTTTTAATGAAACAATGCTTATATAAAAATTAATTTCAAAAAGTAACGAATGATGAAAATGAAATATTAATATACCTATGCATTGGCTAAAGCGAGTCTTCGGCAATTTTCCATCAAGAGATAATTCATCAAAGCGCTTCTCAACTTGTGACCAACCTTGATCGGTTCCAACATTTTTTGACATAAACTTAAGACCTTGTAAAGCACGAGTAGCACCTGATTTTGATCTATCAACCTTATCAAAAGTTTTAAAAGACGTCATTCGCTTCAGCTCCTGAGACACTTGTCTCAATCGAGCTGAAAACGAGGACGGTCGCATCTCGAGTCGGCTTGCCAGAAAAGCCGTTTCGGAGTCTCCACCTCGAATGTTTTGAACGGAAACGGTGTCATCACGGACATCTAACGTTATCTCCACCAATTCACCACTATCGTCCATGAACCTTGCACTTTTGTTCTTGCTTCCCTTTCGTTTGTTTGATACTAAAGGTCCGCTCAACGGGCCACTGATTGGGCCACTGAAACCCACTCGTGAGCTTCGGCTTTCGGTTTCTGGCTCCGACCATGATTCATGATGATTCTCTTGAATTTCCATATTCAATTTTCGTTCTCTCAATTCTTCCTTCCCAAGCCAATTAGAACTTTCTAACAAGCAAATAAGTAGTATGTAATAATAATATAATACAAATACAATATCCTATAAATGTGTACTACTTATAAGTAAGCTAATGATGATCACATATATATACAAGATATATGTGAGTGTTTTGTGTTTATTGACAATAATTGTTACAAAACTTATGTGATGAGAAATTGGAGAGTGGATGGGATTATTATGGGAAAGTTTCTCTGTATATAAAAAATTAAATAGGTAAAATGGTTGAAAGTGGAAATGAGTTGGAAGGCTATGATATGATTATGAAATATATAAATAAGAGTCAAATAATGTGAGAGTTGAATCAATGGGCGCATTTGGATATCGTTGTTCTGGTTTTGTACACGTTAGTTGACGGAGACGAACGGTGAGTGGTTAGTTGGGATTCAAAGATTTTATTTTACTTAAACTTTATAATTAAGATATTGAGTTTAATTAAGTAGTCAATGAATTTTTCTTAAAACAAATATAATTTGATCGATTAAATACTACCACATAAGTTTTTTTCCTCTTTTTTGCATACAAAAATTCTTCCTAATAGCATTTTTCTAATTTTAGAGATTATGACTCTTTATTCTTATGTTCAAAATTTCAAACAACATATTGAAAAAGAATTTGAACATGTTTTTTAAGAAGTTGCATTATTTGGCTTTCATTATCAGTGCGGTGGAAACAAAGAGGAAACAGAAAACAAATTCCACTTTCAAGTGCGAAGGTAAACTCTCACTACAAAATATATTGTGATAGGACACAGATTTGAAAGAGATGTAGCGTGTGTTTGGTTTGGCGATGACTAAAATTGATTTTGATAAAATTGAATTTGACAGAATTGATTTTGGTTAAAAGTGATTTGAGTTAAATTGATTTATGTTTGGATACTTTAATGTAAAAGTGATTCTTATCGATTCATATTGTTTGGATAGTTTGAATCAAAATTGCTTTTGAAAGTGTAATTACCAAAATGGATTTTAATTTAAATCTATATATTTCATTTATATCATAAATAATAATTAAATAAAAACCAATTTGTTTTATTTTAGAGACTGTAACATTAAAAAAAAAAAAAAAAGGCTTAAGATAGTAAGCCCAATACACTTGTCTTCAACCTTCAGTAAAACAAAATCCGCCGCTGTTAAGAGAAACAAGGAAATGAAGGGCAGTAGAGGAAGATGGAAAAATATACATGCTACACACACTTTTAATTTTTCAAAATCGATTTTAGTCACCGCAGAAGCTCCAAATAGTAGCTTCATCCAGAATCGAGTTTGAGAAAGTAAAATTGATTCTCTACCATTTTACCAAACATCCTGTAAAACAGAGAAATCACGTTTGGACTGCAAAACGTGCGTTTACGGTGTTTGAACGCGCAACCAAACACACACGTAATCATCGCTTCTCTCTTTTTCCGGAGCACTTGTATTTCATGTCTATAAAGTCCGAATACGTGAGACGATATCAATATGTTGATATGGAAAAATTTTTAAAATTTCCGATACGATATGATCGCGATACATTGATTAAAAATTAAATTTAAAATTAAATATACAAATACACAATATATAAACATAACAAAAATTAATAAAGATAATAAATTAACATTAAAATTACTCAAACTAAGCAAACAAGTGACAATTACATATTTTAAGTTAATTAAGTACTACCTAAAAAGGACATAACTAGTATTATACATGAAAAAAATAAGGCTAAATTATAGTTTTGGTCCCTTAACTAATAAATGTTTCATTTTGGTCCCTTAACTATATTTCCGTTAGTCGAATTAGTTCCTTCCGTTAACTTTTAATCCCCAATTTATAAGGTAAACTAACATTGTAAGTGGTCTACCATAAACCTTAATAATTTTTAAAATTTTAACCGTTTGATTTTTTTTAAGAAAAAACCATTGGATTTTATGGGTCTATACTAGATCTAATAATACATCATCATCAACTAATATTTTCCTCTCCATTTCTTCATCTTCTTCCCTCATCTTCTTCATGTTCATAAACATCATCAAAGAAATCCAGAAAAACCAGATTAACTTCATAACCCAAAAGAGAAACAAAACTTCAAGATCAACATTTTTGCATTTACATGGTACAACCACCTAAATCACTGGAAAAACGCAAATAAAGGGGAATTTAAAATCAAATCCGCTTTCAGATCCGTTCAATTTTTCTTCGCTTGATATACGGTACTGTTGATTTGATTTGGTTTTAAATTTAAGTATTTTGATACCGTTATTTATTAGTGTTGATTTTATGTGTAAGCATATGACATTCTTGTTTCATTGTTAAATCTAAATCTATTTTTAATTGTTTATGTGCAGGGTGCTTGTAATCACTTGAGTGCTTGTTTGTTGAGAACTTAAACAAGTTAGATCTAAGTTTTTTATTTTTCCTCAAGTTTGGTTTTTTTTTATGACGACAATAAAGTTAGGATAGGGGAGAAGATGAAGAAAAAGAAAAAAATTAGTTGGTGATAGTGCCTTGTAAGTTTTGATAGACCTGCAAAATTTGATGGTTTCTCTTATTATAAGAAGATCAAAAGGTTATAATTAAATTTGAGGTTAAAAAGTTAACGGAATGTACCAATTTGACTAACGAAAACAAAGTTAAGGGACCAATATGAAACGTTTAATAGTTAAGGGACCAAAAATATAATTTAGCCAAAAAATAATCATTGGTACTATCACAAAAACAAATGGTTGTCAATCCATAAAGAAATCATACTCTAACATTCATTATTTAAGAAAAAACACAGATTGTATCAGTCTCATCTCCTTCATTTCTATCGTAAAAAAATATTATTTTCCCAATACTTCTCTGATACGCGTATCGAAGAAGTATCTGACACGTATCGGTAATTATTTTTTAAAAAGAATCATTTTAATTGTTCGATACTTCTTCAATACGAGTATCGAAAATATCGAACGAATATCAATATCAAACACGATACTTCGTCATTTTTAAAATATTGGAACGTCATAAATAAAGACTAAAGAGCAATTATATGTTTTGGATTAAAATAAAAGAGTCAAAGATATGCTTTATTTGACGCAATTTAAGAAAACTAAATTAAATTCATCCAAGATTTTGTTATGTATCCGGTCCAAAATTCCATATGATGGGTAAGCAAACAGGTGGAGAATTGGTAACGGTAATAACATTCCACTTTGGAATGAGAATTGGCTAGCTGATGCCTTACCTCTTGAACCTGTTAATAATAATGACCTTTTTTATGCTGATTTTCTTGTTTCTGACATTATGGAGCACAACTCAAAGGAGTGGAATAGTGATATTGTGTTGTCTTTATTTGACCAACTAACTGCGGCTAGAATTCTCGCTACCCCACTTTATTCTTCAGTCACAGATGATAAACGCATTTAGCGTGGTGAAAGTAATGGAGATTATTCTGTTAAAAGTGCTTACAGAATATGTGTGCAGGATCTCGATACCTCTCATCTGCGAGTTAATGGCGAATGGAATCTATTGTGGTCAATTAAAGCTCCTCCAAAAGTTAAAAATCTCCTTTGGCGTATCTGTCGAAATTGTGTTCCAACCCGAGTCCGGTTAAATACTAAAGGAGTGGATTGTCCATTAGTCTGTGCTTTGTGTAATGTAGAGGAAGAAGATATTAAGCATATATTTTTCAATTGTCCTAGTAGTCAAAATGTTTGGAGTATGACTGCTTTTTCTCAGGTGGTATCTAGTGCTGCTATTGGTGACCATGAGGTTAAATCCGTGATTTTCCATATTCTGCAGCAACTGTCAAAGAATGATGCAGCTTTGGAAACAGCGCAACAATCAAATTTGGAACAATGTCATTGATGCTCAGAGCTTTGTTTTTTCTCGTGCTGTTTCAATGTTGCAGATGTTGCTACTTCATCAGGTGAAACAACGCAGGTTGAAGCGCAGCGAACTTGGCGCAAACCGATGGCTGGCCGGGTAAAATGCAATATAGACGCTTCTTTCCCGGTCAATTCTAATAGAGTCGGAATTGGTGTCTGCATTAGAGATGAACATGGAGCCTTCATTTTAGCCAAGACTGAATGGTTTTCTCCCAGATGCGAAGTTCATGTAGGTGAGGCACTCGGGTTACTGTGTGCTCTTAATTGGGTGCATGAGCTCAATTTAGGACCGGTAGAGTTTGAGTTGGATTCTAAAAGAGTGGTTGATAGATTCAATTCTTCAGGTCGAGACTTGACTGAATTTGGTGTTATTATGGATCATTGTAAATTAATCTTTTCTACTTATTATAGAAATTCTAGTGTAGAGTTTGTGCGGAGACAAGCAAATGAGGTTGCCCATAACTTAGCTAAGGTGGCCACATTGTCTGCTAGTTTCCAGGTTTTGGTCGATGTACCAAATTGTATTGAACACATTTTAATTAATGAAATGCTATAAGCCATGTTTAGAAGAAAAAAAAAACAGTGAATAATAAATTAGTTACACGGTAATGGGTAAGATTATGAGAAAAAAAATATGCAAACAGACAGTATAAAATACTTTTATGTTGTTAATTAATTATAATCATATTTTTTGTTATGTTATCCTACTTGCATTTATATTGGTTGTTAGTGTAAAGTTAATTTATATTGACAGTGCATGTCTTTTAAACTCTAAAATTATAGTATATAACACAAATCAGATAAATTAGTTTATAATTGTAAATTTGTAGTGTTTAATAAAATTAACGAATAATATAATTTATAAAAAAATATGTTTAATTAATATTTGTTAAGCCTTTCGCTTTTAAGATATAAAAAGAATAATACAAAGAATTAATGTATATTGAACTGCTCCAAGGTCCAAAATATGCATATACCCATAAGGCCCAATTACTGCAAGGCCCAATCTAAAAAGCCTCAATTCAAATTGGCCACACCATCGGATGAATCGAAAATTTCTCATCCCACCCCCCACAACTCTTTTTCCCTCTTAGGTTTTCAATTTTACCCTTGATTCAAAAGTTCGGAACGCGTTTTCTGAAATTTTCCAAGTGCATATTTAGCAAAAATATCGAAAAACACAATCCAAAGTTCGTTTTCAAGGCAAAAAAAGTTCGGAAAACGCATTCCGAACTTTTTTACCAAAGGCAAAATCAAAATATTGAGGGTGAAAAAGAGGTATGAAGGGTGGGATGAGAAAGCTTCGGATGATTCCAACAAGATCATCAACAATTCATAACCCTCCTCAATATTAATCACACTTCGGCATTAATAGGGCGTCGTTCGTAACAACCTCTCCACCAATGTCCAAATGGCTCCTCGCTGATGTCTATATAAACTATATTTACATTAACTTAAAGGGATGCAATTCCTAATTTCTATTCTTAAGTGTTCTTATACTAATCTGAAACTCAAAGTGCTTGTAAGTACTCTAGAACTTCAACCTTGATAATTCGCTGCTTGATGTCATACTATTTCTTTTGATCACTCCAAATCAAAATGTATAATTAATTTCATTTAAATGTTAAAATTGAAAGATTACAATTAAATCGTTAGAAGTTGAGACATAATTCACATCTATATTTTGAAAGTCAAATACATGTTACCGACACTTGTGAATTTTTTTGAACCAAAAATACGTTAACAAATTTAAATCTTAATTCTAGCAACTAAACTGATTTTTCCCACATAAAATCGATAGTCAATAATAATGAATGATCCACCCTAAATAACTCTACTTATAGGGCATATTCTTAATTTGAAAAGATTGTGCATTTTAAAAACTGTTCATTAAATAGTAATCTACATTGCATATATGATTTTTTTTTTTTTTTAATACATTGCATATATGATTTAATATTATAAGTAGTGGATGAACCAAGAAAAAAGTTGAAAGGCCAAATATGTTGGTGAATTATAGGATTATATTTATAAAAAGTTCAAGGTGGATTGTATTTTTCCCCTCTGAATTGTTCAAATGACATCTGATTATATTATGTTTTTGTTAGTAGTTTTAGTTTTTGCTAAAGTCAAATCATCCTTGAACTCTTCAATTTTTAAATAATATTTTCGAGAAATGTTAAAAATATTATAAAATGATCTTTCACAACAATTTAGAATTTTTAACGGTGAATGAATTAAATATAATTTTTGTAAATGCCAAATGTTCAAGATAAAAATAGCAAAAAATTAAACACGTTAGCAAAACAGTTATTCAAAAATACATGCTAACTTAACATCACAAGGACTAGCAAGAAATGCCATGCATGGTTATTTTGTAGGAAGTAGGAGCTAAAAGTACAATAAAAATTAAATTTAAAATGTCTCTATTTTATAAGGCTGAAAATATATTCGATCCTACATTACAAAATACATTACAAATAAAAAATACTATATTATTTGAAAATAAAAATACATACAACATATATGTTTACTTTTATATTTTTCGTATTTTTATCTTTCTTCAACTTGTTGTTACTCACATTTTAAAAATACACAAAAATTAAACGGGACATCAAAATTTTGATGTTGTATTTTGATGCAAAGAATGAGTTTTTTACATCAAAATTTTACATGTAGCAATAAGAAAAGAATGGAAACAAAATAGCCAGGGATTTCAGTTTAATTAGGTACAGAATCCAAGGATGATGAAGTGTATATATATATATATTTTGTATAAATTTATGCCTTAATAGATTTTTTGGGCTCTGTATATTTACGAATTTTTTGTTTTAGTCCTTGTATTTTTTTTTGTTGCAAATAAGTTACTGAATGTACTATTTTTTTTTAGTCCCTAAAGTCAAAATCCGCAGAAAAATCTGAAAAAAAATCTCCATGAAAACTGCAGATTTTCCTACGAATTTTTACTTTAGGAACTAAAATCAAAAAAATTTATAAATTCAAGGACTTATACATTATATATTTTGCATAGGATTCTCTCTATTTTTTCTATTATTCACCCCTTTGCTTGTTGTCCCATATATTCTGTCAACACATAGGTAATATTCTTTACTGTTGGACCTTAATTATATATCATTTGAATCTTCACAGCATCATGGGCCCTTGTTCCTCTCATCCATTTCCTTTTCTAGTGAAGTTTTTCCATTTTTCTTCACTTAGAAATTATCACAAGGTTTGCAATATTTGATCCAAGCTGTTGTTGCAATGTTTATTTCAACTTCCTAACTTTTTTCTGCTTTCAAGTTTATGAGTTTGTTCTAAACTTCTATCTAAAGGTTTATTTAATTTTAGTGGAATGGTCCCATACCCAATTTTGTGAAGATTTTTTAAATAAAATCCACTATTGTGATTACGGCCTTCATGCCAATATTTTTTGTGTATTTATTATCACAATTATTGGTGAAATGATCATATCGTCAATACTTGACCATAATTCTAATGTGGTAAACACACCCCTTAATAATCCAATAAGCATGGCTATTTTGATCACAATTTTGAAGACAAAACAAAAAGTAGTTATGCTTTTATTGGAAAAAACCTCAAGTTGCACAAAGAAAAGAGATAAAACTTCAATTTGTAAAGAGATATATCATTCATCTTGCAAGTTAATTTACAAGGACAGGTTAGACCACTATAAAAATAAATGTGGTATCAAAATTTACCGATTTAAATAATTCACTATTTATATTCACGCACAAATTTTAATAGTCCCAAATATGAAGTGGTTTAATGAAAAAACACAAATCTAACGTAGAAAAGATATAAGATCTAAAATAAATTTATAAAGCTATACATTTTATACTTAAAAAACCAATTTTGTGAGATCGCGTTTGGCCGGATATAGAAAATCTAATACTCCCTCTGTTCCATAATATAATTCGTTTTGACCATATTATACAAATTAAGAAATGTAATTATTGTTGTATAGAAAAGAGAAATTATGAGTAAGTTTACAAAATTGTCATTCATTAATTGTATGGAAAAGATAAATGAAAGAATCGAAAGAAGAAAGAGAAATAAAAAGTTAGGGATATAATAGAAAAAATAGCATTAAATGTTTCATTTGAATTATAAAGCGACTTATATTTTTAAACAATTTTTTTCTTTAAAACGACTTATATTTTGAACGGAGGGAGTAATGCTTATAGAAAATATCGAGACAATATATTATTATAATAAAAATTATCTAATATATATAACAAAGAGGATAATCAAGAACATTTGAATGAGTTGTTAAGAAATCTCTTCTAATTTAACGAGAAGCATTGGATACAAATCCAACTCTAAAAATACAAGAGTCTTAAACTTCTTGAAAGACAAATATCTTATCTTATTATACGAAAAGAAAGAACACATTTATTTTATAACTCTCTAAAATAAATTGCATGCCCTTAGTCCGAGGGACATTTAATCTGCTTTCTTGAATGTGATAGCAACATGAATTAATTGGGAATGCGACATACAACAGATTTTGCAATTGCAAGCAGATGTCAAGACTGAAGCAATAATATTCTCTAAGGTTAGATTATTGCATGTCCATAATGTTTTTTATTTTTTTGCACACCCCAACTTAGATCACAAGCAAGTGTTACTAAGCTCGGCTGCATAATGTTTTTTAATTTGACACAAAAATCCACTTTCTTCTCCCTATATATATTAATGCTTGTGAGCTACTCAAGTGGCTATGATTCTAATCCATTTGGAAAAAAAAATCCTTCCAACCAAAATGTGAATGGACAATAATTTATTTTGTACCATTAAAGAATACAAAATTAACACACTTGAGAGTGAAAAATCAATTAAAAATAAACATGATGAAGAAGACAAAAGTACTCTCTTTGGTTTCTCATTATTAAACAATCAACATCTAGCTTTTAGCCTTACATACATGTCTTCTTCACGTGAGATGTTAAGGAAAAGTTTTCTGGTAGATTTGGCATATTTAATTAGGTGAATCTAAACATTTTTATACTATTGTCTACTAAACCTTTCACATATATCTTTTTAAATTTCATCACACAAAAGAAGAGCTAAATCAATAAACTTTTATTTGGTTTAACATTGCACATTATCAAGTCACCTTATCATTTGCATTACCATAAATATGTTAGAATTACCGTGATTAACTATAATTTTTTAAAAATTACACTCTATAATTTTTGTAAAATCACAATGAATCACTATAATTATAATATTGTTTAAACTAAAATATCTACGCATTTATTTACCTTATGATAAAAGAGACAATGAGAATTACTTTAATCTCAATCCCAAAAACAAATCCAAGGATTCCAAGCAATAAATTCATCAACTAACTAGGACATATCTATATTTTCTTCAAAAAAATCTAGGACATATTTAATTTCTCTACGGTGAGTGAAAATTTGTCCCCACCTTACGAACCATTGATGTTGATATATACAAATAAAAGAGGTTGGAGAAATCTTATAGAATCAAAGATATATGGTGTTAGGCAAGTCCAACAAAACATGACCCCACAATCCACTTTTACAATCTCTCATTAAATCATTTTTAACTACTAAAAAGTTTTATGATCCAACACCAAATATCATGTCTCAATTCTCAGATACTACTAAGTACTACTAACCTTTTGAATCATCATCATCATCAACTTAATACAAAAATGTTCCAAAATGTTTGTTGGAAGTGAATATTATCTATAAGCATGAACACAAACATCAGATACAACACAGACACCGATAGTTTGATACATCGACATTAAAATATAATTATGTGTGTCAGTTTCGAACACTAACATGTGTCTGACACTAGAACACGCGTAATCTAAAGAGTATCTATGATTTACAGGTTATTAATGATGATCACAGAAAAAGAGCGGATACTCAATCCGTCATAAAATAAGTGTATATATCAAGACATAACTTTTATCAATAATATCTTTAGTTATCTATTATTAAAAACTTATTTTAAGACGGAGGGAGTAACAAACTACTATTACATTTACTTTTCTGACAAACAAAAACATCATAAAAAAACACAAAAGACAAAAGAATTAAGTCAAAGTGTAAAGAAGGAAAAATTCTCCAAAACGGTTTTAGTATTATTTATACTACATATATGCATTAACAGTGTCTCTCATTGTAAGGTAAGAATTGATTAATGCAAGAAGAGATAAGAGTGTAGGAACAGAGAAGTAAAGAAGGCCTGGTACAACTACAACTGCCAAAGGTTCAGGGGTTCCTTGGAGTAGCATTAAAGACATAGTCTTAGATCTTCTTTTCTTCAACACACATTCACCAGCACTATCCAAAACTCAATTTTTTTGATGGAAAAAACAAAAAGGAAATAAGCTTTTATAAGAGGAAAGTTGCATTGATAACTTGGTAACTTTTAGCTGAAAAAAAACAAACATGAGTTTTTGTTCTGAGTTTCTTACAATGTTCTTCATCATTATCACATTCTTGTTGATTACTTTATCATCACAAAGTACTCACATTTTGAGTGTTGGTGCTTTAATCAATGCAGCTGGAAGTTTCCATGTTCATAGTTTACAAGAAAGAAGCTATTTCTTGAAGGAGAAAAATGAAGAAAAAAATGAAAAATTTCAAGTTGAGAAAATTTCAGGTTTGGATGAGAATGAAGTGAAACATGGTTTTATAGTTGAAAAGTTTAGATCTTTACTTGGTTTAAAGAGTTTCCACAAAAGGGTACATTCTAAATCCAATGATGATTCGAATTCTGATTCGGATCAATTTCTTACACCTTCACCTTCTCCATCACAAAACATTGAAGCTGAAGTTGTAGCTCTAGCTCCGGCATCGGCTCCGGCGCCAACACCGTCTGGATTAATCCATTTTCATCCTCATTCTCATCATCAAAAAAATCACTTTCATTGGAACAATCCAACTAAAAAGTTTCATCATGACAATGATGATGATGATGATAGAGGCAAAGCTAAAAAGATATTAGTAGCTGTTTTTGTTTCTGTTGGAATTGTATCATTGGTTAGTGTTTTTGGTTTAATCTTATTCTGCAGGAAAAAGTTCACAAATCACAAAAAGAAGAAACCAAAAAGAACAATTCCTATATGTAGCAAAACAAATGGTAATAAGGTGAGTTTAAATCAAGGATTAGATCTATTTTATCGTGATGCATTAGGTGAAGATATTGAACAAAATTGTTGCACATTGAAAAAGACTAGTGATGATGATGATGAAAATAATGATGTTAGTAGTTCTTTTACTAAGGAAATTGTGGAAATGGAACTAGTAAAAAAAAATGAACATGAAAATGATTTTGTTGATGAGAAAAAAATTTCTTCTTGTGTTGATAAAATTGATTGTGATTCATCAGAAGATGAAAGTTTTCATTCATTTGTTGATTCACAATCAAATACAAGACTTTCTAATGCTTCAATTTGTAGTCTTAGTGATCATGACACACATTCTTTGGTGTCACCTCAAAATTCATTTTCATTATTACCAAACCAACAATTTCATAGTTCTCCACAAAATTCAATTACAAACATAAGTGATTCTCACCAACCACAAAAAGACCAAGATATTGAAAATGAAAATGAAACCTTTGTTCAAATTCAATCACCTCCTACACCGCCGCCTCCGCCACCACCTACACCACCATTGAAAATGCCACTTTTTTCATTACATTCACTAACATCTTCATCAAGAGTTTCATCACATTCTCCACTTTCATTAACATCTCATACATTATCTTCACCTATAAATTCAGAATCTTCATCAAGATCAAATCAAAGTCCTGAAAAAGATTCATTTTCTCCATCTCCATCTAATCTCACAAAATCTCCTCTTAGTAACATTCCTCCACCACCATTCCCACCTCCATTTCCAAAAGGAAATAGCAATAATAACAATGGCAAAACACCACCTCCTCCACCATATCAATTCCCTCAATCACCACTTGGTAAAGATGGTACACCATTGGCTAAACTCAAACCACTTCATTGGGACAAAGTAAGAGCTGCACCAAATCGTACAATGGTTTGGGACAAACTAAGATCAAGCTCATTTGAGTAAGTTCAACTTCATAACTGCATTTTTTTTTTTTGGTTTTCACCATCAATCCGGCCAACTGGACCGCCTAATCTGATTTATGGGTCAATTCTGACATCAAATGATTTCAGCCCCTTCCAATCATAACTGCATGTTTAAATTTGCGGTAACTTTGACAAAATCACGATGACACCACTAGATTTAACTTTTGTTAAAAGTTAGCATAGTTTATGGTGATTTTGTCAAATTTACCGTGAATGCAGACATATTAACTAACTATTTGTCTTAATTCTTTATCTTTTTTTTAACTATTTAAGTATGTGATGAATTTTAATCAGGTTGGATGAGGAAATGATTGAGTCACTTTTTGGGTATAATTTACAAAGTTCAATTAATAATGATGAAAGTAAGAGTAAAACACCATCTCCAGGGAAGCATGTACTCGATCCAAAAAGGTTGCAGAACATAACAATACTATCAAAAGCTTTGAATGCGACAGCTGAACAAGTATGTGATGCACTAATGCAAGGTAAAAAAATAAAAAGTACTCCTTATTTATGAACACTTGTCACACATGAAATTCAAGTCTTGTCCATGTGGTGGTAGAATTATTTTTTAACATGTTCCAAACTTCAAAGTGTAATTGTCATAAATATGCTGCAAATAAAATAATTAGTCCCATACTCATAAATTATTGTTAGAATAAACCATTAATTTGATATTTAAACGGTGACCTGCATCTAGAGGTCTTTAAGTTTTACGTTTGTAACAAATATATATTGATTTTACTCAAAATAATAATGATAAATTGGAACATTGACTTTGGTTTATAGCACTATTGAAGCATGTGCTTTGTGCACCATATTTTGAGGACAATTTAAGGTGAAATTAACAATTTCAAAGATGTTATTAAATTGTTTTGAAAAGCAGGGAAGGGATTGTCTTTGCCACAATTAGAGGCACTGGTGAAAATGGTACCTACAAAGGAAGAAGAGTCTAAGCTCTTCAATTATAAAGGAAACATCAATGAATTGGGGTCCGCAGAAAGGTTTGTGAGAGCAGTGCTTAGTGTACCATTTGCTTTTCAAAGAGTAGAAACCATGCTTTACAAAGAGACTTTTGATGATGAAGTTGTTCACCTAAGGAACTCTTTTTCAATGCTTGAGGTAACCATATATCCAAATTTTAATTATGATTTGACATTATAATGTTGTCCTATTGCTAACAAAAATTTGGTTGTTGGAGTTAACAAAAATTTTAAATGATTACCGATCATTGAAAATCATCGATGACATTAGTCTATGTAACACAAACACTTCAAATTGAAGGCATATTCGGTGTTAGATATGTGTCGGTATTAAATATTGATATGACACAATCACTTCTATATTTTAAATTGTTGTTGGTGTCCACTTTATGTCAGATTTCGTGTCTGTATCGGTGTTTTATAGAACTTTTGACCCTATATGGACAGGCATTACTATATTTTCAAATGTTAAGGCTAGAAATTACTAATTTAGTGAAACTTAACTAGCAATATACTATGATGAAGTGCCGACATAAACACCAGACGTTGGTGTTGTGGTGTTGATACTGACACATTGATACTATAATAATTTTAAAAGATATGTGAAATATTTAAGATATGTGAAATATTTAAATGTAACCACTTGTTTCAGACATTTGACACGCCTTCAATCTGAAGTGTTAGTATTTAGTGCTACTTAACTTAAACATTCTCACGGAAACATTGTGTTAATGTCCTATGTACCAGGAGGCGTGCAAAGAGCTAAGATCAAGCAGGCTCTTCTTGAAACTACTAGAAGCAGTACTCAAAACAGGAAACCGAATGAACGTTGGAACAATACGAGGAGGTGCAAGAGCATTCAAACTCGATGCTCTACTCAAGCTAGCAGATGTAAAAGGAACAGATGGAAAAACAACCTTACTCCATTTTGTTGTTCAAGAGATTGTTCGTTCGGAAGGAATCAGAGTTTCAGATAGCATAATGGGAAAAATAAGCCAAAAAAGTAACAAAAACAGAACAGAAGAAGAAAAAGAAGAAGATTACAGAAAAATGGGACTAGAATTAGTTTCTGGTCTAAGTACTGAATTGTACAATGTTAAAAAGACAGCAACAATTGACTTGGATGTTCTTGCTAGTTCAGTTTCAAATCTATATGATGGAATGATTATGCTGAAACAATTAGTCGAAAACGAGTTGCGCGAAGATGAAATGAGTCGTAATTTTGTGATGAGTATGAAGATATTCTTGCAATATGTTGATGGAAATTTGAAAGAGTTGAGAAGTGAAGAAGATAGAGTGATAGCACGTGTTAAAGAAATAACAGAATATTTTCATGGTGATGTTAGTAAAGAAGATAATCCATTAAGGATATTTGTGATTGTGAGAGATTTTATGGGAATGTTGGATCATGTTTGTAAAGAGCTTAGAAAGTCTAAAGGTTCACGTACTCCAAATCCTCTTGCTCCTTTCAGATAGATTAGATTTTTAGAATTTACACTTTCATCTTTACACTTTCATGTGTGTGTGTGTTCATAGGAATTAATTCAAATTTTCAAACAACTTGAGTGTAACTTTATTTTATAGTGCTATTATTACCTATTGGAATTGAAATGCTTTTTACATTTCACATAAATTGTTATTATTCCAATGTGTTTCTTCTTTTTCCATACAATTTGTATTGTATATGGAGATAAGAAACAAGGGTGCCTCTGTGAACAGAATTCGAGCCAAGTCAACCTCAGCAAGCAAGGAAGCTTTGTTGATGCCACGAGTGGCGATTTTAAGGTTGGAGAAGGAGAAGCGGTGAAGGTGATTAACTCAGCATAGAGAAAGGAACTTGTAGAAATTGAACGTGTCGGAGAAGTCTCTTGAATTTGAGTTGAATTCGAACATGCATGTGTCCATTAGAAAAAGATCGAGGGTGAGAGAAGAGAAGGATCAATATTCAAGGACACCAAGGACGGCGTGTTTGATGGTGGCAATGGACTGGCTGCAATGAAGCCGGCAATGCAGTGCAGACAAAGAGTACAATGCACTTTGCAGAAAAATGGCCCCGCACCATGCATGACATTGTGACCCTAGAAGCCTATTTAGTTTAATCACAACTCCAAATCCAAAGTCATTCCAATCATTTTACTCACCTAATCAAATTGATGATGGATCCAAGTTTAATAAAATTGAATTTACAACTTTATGAAATAACATGATTGAGATAAATAAATAAATTCACGTATAAAATCTCATATTGCCAATAAAGGTTAATCAAGTTAATAGATAATCAGCTTTTGTCCTATAAAAACGTGAGTTCAACTTTCCCTAAATCATAAAATTTTTATTGAGAAATAATCGGTAAGTGAGAGCAGAACCTCTCCATTGCACTTTGTGTCCAGTTAAATCACAGTCGTTGATTATGTATTACTTTGTGTGATTAACCTAATTAAAAGACAATTGAATAATCAAAATGTACACTGAACACTTTCCAATTAACAATGCACTTAAGAAGATCCGATCTCTCCGTAAATACCTCTATGAACCCACTATCCGACTCTCCCGGTCCAACTCAACTTTAACCTACAAATAAAAGCACTATTTTCTAATTAAAAATACTAAGAATATAACTGATTTGGCGGGATTATGATTTGAGAATCAAAACAATCGAAGAATTCACAATTTCACATCAGGTACGCATTACTCTCTCATCTCTCACAATTCTCTGTTATTCTTTTTCTATAAACCCTACAATCTTAGGTTAAACACAATGAAACCTTCGTAAAATTGAACACTCATTGTGAAATTTCAGATTTTTTTCCCCAAATCAAAAGAGGGATTTTTTTTTTCTTCTTATACCTAATTTCACATTCTGGACAAATTTTTCAATGGATTCCAACAACAAATCCTCCGATCAAGTAATTTCAGAAATGGTTGAAATGGGTTTTGAGCATTCCAAAATTCTAGAAGCAATTAAAGTAGTGGGTCTATCGATTCCAAGCATTGTGGATCATATTTTCAATAGTAGTAGTAGTAGTAGCAGTAATCGCGAACCATCCACTACCCACATCTCAAAATCACTTCCAAGTAATGGGAAAGCTATAAAAAAACGAACTTTTTCATCTTCACTTCAAGTTCCAAAATCGAGAACAATCAACCATTATTTCCAATCTACTAGTAAAGTTAATGAGAAAAACAAAAATGTTGTTGTTGATGTTGATGATGATGTGGAAGAGCATATGGAGTCTTTACCTCGAATGGGGATTGATCTCGATCTCGATATTGCGTCTGATTGGGAGCAGAGGGCTAACATTCTATTGCAAAAGCATTTTGGTTATTCTTCGTTGAAAAGTTTTCAGAAGGAAGCTCTTTCTAATTGGATTGCTCGTAGAGATTGTCTTGTCCTGGCTGCTACTGGATCTGGTTTTGTTCTATATCTTTACAGAAATATTATTGGAACAACAATTTGAGTCAACGAAATTCAATAACTTTATAAGCGGTTAACATAGTTCGCATGTGTTTAATGCAGGTCAGTGAGTTGTTAATGGGATATCAAGATTTGATAACTCATTAACCGTCAACCAAAGCTTAATTAACCAGAAAATTGAACATTACTAAGCATGATTTCAGGTGTTCCAACTATATGTAAACTCGGACACTTGGAAATCAAGGTTAATGATGTTTAAATTTGTGGTTTATTGCAATACCTAATGTATCTATTAGTCACTCATTGGACTGTGTTAACCATGTGCGTGAAACTGCATTAACCATTTAAAATATTTTCGAATTTTGTTCTCTCAAATTGTTGTTCAAATATAATTTCTGCTATCTTTGTTTGTTCATATTTGATGTGTTCTGTTTAGCTGTTGTGCATCTATTCATAGTGCTACTTTTTGGCAGGGAAATCTCTATGCTTTCAGATTCCTGCATTGTTAACTGGGAAAGTGGTGGTTGTGATTTCGCCTTTAATAAGCCTAATGCATGATCAATGCTTAAAGCTAACAAAACATGGAATCAGTTCTTGTTTTCTTGGCTCTGGGCAACCTGATAATACTGTTGAAATGAAAGCAATGACAGGCATGTATAGTATAGTGTATGTTTGCCCAGAGACAGTTCTAAGGTATGGTTAATGCCTTAGGAGTCTTGAACCTTAGTCTGTGTCATAGAAGTCTTTGTTTTTTGACATTTTGCTGTTCTTATGTTTGGTAACTGCAATTCAATCCAATGTAGATTGATTGAACCTCTGCAAAAGCTTGCAGAAAGCCATGGTATTGCTTTGTTCGCAATTGATGAGGTACATTGTGTTTCTAAATGGGGCCATGATTTTCGTCCAGCTTACAGGTCTGTTACTTTTATCCCTTCTATTTATTCATTGTTTATGTATCAATTAGTGTGCATACAACATCTTAAATTATCATAGCTTGTGGTTTGTGTGTATATCAAAGAAACTAAGAATTTTCGGTTGATTTTTTCAAGTATTAAACATATCACTTTTATCCTTTGTTTTTTGCATAGTTCCCGATTTCTTAAGTGTATTTATTCTACTGTTGCAACTTGTAAGTATGGTATGTTTCTAAATGTCTGCTCTTGTTTCAGCCGACTGTCTGCATTGAGGGAAAACTTCACTACTGGCAAGCTAAAATCCTTGAAATTTGATATACCTGTAATGGCATTGACAGCTACAGCTACAAAGCGAGTTCGGGAAGACATTTTAAAATCACTGCGTATGTCAAAAGATACAAGTGTCGTTCTCACATCATTTTTTCGACCTAATTTACGCTTCATGGTGAGTTGCTGATGACAAATCATATACTTATATTTCTTGTTACTCCATAACACTTCGAATTAACTGTGCTCCATTCAGGTAAAGCATAGTAGAACATCATGGGATTCTTATGAGAGAGATTTTCATGAAATTATTAAAGTATATGGTGAAAATAAAAAAGCTTCCACCTCAGATGAGGCAGATGATGTTTCCATTTGCTCTGATGCTTCTGATACAGACAGTGTTTCTTCTGATAATGTGGACGACAACCAAGATGACTATGATGAAAGAGATATCAGTGCCCTGCACTCAGGAAACACCGGCAATCATAAAAAAAGAAGAAAAATGACAATTGAGTTCCTGGAAAATGATGTTGATGTCTTTCAAAGTGCGGATGACTTGGATGGTACTGATCTTCTTCTATCTCTCAGTTCATTACAAATAATTGGTCATATTTAGTTCAGAAACCGAAAGCAGTTTCAGTGCTAGTAGTAACATGTAAGATTCCTAATTTTATGTGTTGGTACTTTTTAGTTACCTGCGGTGAATTTTGTGTACAACCTCCTCCGAAGCAATTTGAGTTATCTGAGACAGTTGATCCACCTGCAAAACCAGAAAAAAGACTCAAAATGCTTAAGGAACCTTTGGAACGAGGACCGACAATTATATATGTACCCACCAGAAACGATACCGAGATAATTGCAACGTATCTATGCAGGTCTGGTGTGAAAGCTGCTGCATACAATGCCGGGGTATGCATTATAATTATATTCAAGCTTGTTTAATTAGATGGTTGTTTTTATTTGAAGATCATGTCTTGACAAAAGAATCTTCAATTGTAAGACACCATAAGAAGTACTAGAAAGAACAATCTGGCTTGATCTACTGTAGATTTCATTGAACCAAGCTCGACAGTTACTTTTGTATTATGATATATAAGAAAGGTTTCCTGCCACTATTTTATTTATAGCATTGTGAGGTTTCAAACCAATTTATGAGTTCAATTTCTGTCTCCAGCTGCCCAAGTTGCACTTAAGAAGGACTCATAAAGAGTTTCATGAAAATACCTTAGAGGTATGGATCTGATATTTCTTAATATAAATTGGCGTGGTCAGTTATAAGTTTTGCTATGTCACCATTTAATACTAAAATTGATATGCTGGATTCAGAAATTTCGGTTACACGTTCCGTGCTTGTGTTTTATCATCTTCAGGTTGTTGTTGCAACTATAGCATTTGGAATGGGTATTGACAAATCTAACGTTAGAAGAATCATCCACTATGGTTGGCCGCAGGTCTTTTTTCAAATACATTTTTCCGTACATTATCAATTATAGTTGAAGTTTTTATCTCTATATGCATTCCACGTTTCATAGTTTTGCTTCCTGAGTTGTTAGTTTTTGTTTTTTTCCTTTTGGAGATACCTCAAATAAATGTATATGTACTTTTATTAGAGTTTGGAAGCCTACTATCAAGAAGCTGGACGGGCTGGCCGAGATGGGAAGTTAGCAGATTGCAGTACGTTTAACTATATTGGAGTATACTTCGTGATACCGTTTTCCTTTCTTCTCTTCATTCTCTTTTGAATTTTGAACTCATGTTGCTCCTTTAATAATAAGTAGGTGGGTTATTGTTTTATTCTTTTGCTTTACTTATATCTTGTATCTGTCCCTATTTTTCAACCAGTTCTATATGCAAACCTAGCAAGCAAGCCGTCACTTTTTCCGAGTCGTAGAAGTGAAGAAATGACTAAACGAGCATATATCATGTTGTCTGATTGTTTCAGGTTTGTTATGATTAATATATCTTCTTCATCTTATTTTCTGATTTTATGTTAATGCGGAATATTATTGTCTATTTGCAGATATGGAATGAATACTTCATGTTGTCGAGCAAAAACACTTGTAGAATACTTCGGAGAGGATTTCAGCCATCAGAAATGCCTCTTGTACGTGAAGTTTAGTTTCAATACCTTGCTGTTTTATTATGTTAGAAGTCCCACATTTAGTAGATAAAACTGTTCAATGTGGTACTTAAGTCATGGTGCTTAAGTGTTAACTCAATGTGGGAATCCTGACATTTTAACAGTTTAAGTGTCAGTTGAAGTGAAAATTTATTCTAAAATAGGACACACTTGACATACTTTGTGTATTTTAATTTCAACAAGTAGCCCGTTTCGAATTACCTTGTTTATTGTATTAGCTTTTCTGTTTTCTTTTGCAACCAAAGGATTGTCTTATGGCTGTATTTACTTGTAGTGTGATAAGTTTTGAGCCATTTATTAATTCATGTTAGCCTTTACACAGTCAATTTCATGATGAACTTCCTTTCATGCAGATGTGATGTATGCACTAATGGACCACCTCAAATACAGAATCTAAAAAAGGAGGCCTGTATGTTGCTGCAAACTATAGGGGCCCATAATGTATGTCTAATATTTCATATTTATATTTTATATTATACCAACTACACTTGCATATTTATCTTATTTGTGACTTTATACTCAAATATTGACCCTTGGACTTTCACAGCATACTTTCAAACATTTGTACCTCATCCTACTCTGTGTGTTTTCTGTTTCTATTTATCTAGGTATAGTTTCAAAATGATAAATTGGTTAAACAAATGTTTTGTTTCACGGAGTTCTGGATATAAATTTTTTGCTTTTAAGAGCTAAAGTTTTGTCGAATGAAATTGTCATGGTCCGTTGATTGCATTTTCTGTATTGCTCAAGAGGAAAGAAACTGATGTGTCCTTGGATGCTAACTTTCCAGGCACGTAGATATTCCATGGATTCATCATACAATGATGATATTCATTTTGATTACAAGGATAGAAGACTAGGAGAGAGGCCAAGTCTTACGACGTTAGTTAGAAGTATAAAGGAACAGGTAAACCTACATACAATTATCAGCTTGCACTGAGTCGTTGTTATAGCGGATGCTCTATGTTGCAACTAATTCATGTAACAGATTTTAATTGCTTCCATATGATGCCCATATGCAGTTTCTACAGTTTTTAACCACTGATATATTGTGGTGGAGAGGCCTTAGTCGAATTTTGGAAGCTAAAGGATATATCAGGGAAGGAGATGATAAGGTATACTTGCTTTAATAAAATACTATTTGTCCTTGTATATTAATATTAAAGTAGCCTTTTCATTATTTTAATTCTTGGAAGTGTTGGATTTGTTGTCGCTGAAAATTAAGAAATTATATAAACATTTGTGCAGTGATTCTACAAGGAGGTAATTTAACATAATGATCTTTATCTGCACATATTCAGCCATTTCCATGCGAGTTGGTAATTCAACTGCAATTTGACCTCAAGTTTTCCACTGTACAATTGCAGACCAATGTCCAGATAAAATACCCCGAGCTAACAGAACTAGGTTTGGAATTTGTGAAGCCTATGAATGAAGAAACTTTCTATGTTTACCCTGAGGCAGACATGTTGCTTGAAACAAAAATTGACAAACCATTTTCCTCATTCTCAGAATGGGGAAAAGGTTGGGCTGATCCCGAGATCCGTCGTCAGCGCCTAGAAAGAATGCAACACGGTAGAAGTCCAACGAAGCGAAAGAGCCCCAGAAAGCAAAAAAAGAGGAGAGGTAAAAAAGCAAAACCTGATTTGAGGACTTCTCGAGGTAGACTAACAGCAAAACTCATAAAACATAAGTGACATGCAACATTTTTCTATTCTTTTTATTTATTTGTGTTCCCACCTTGGTTTCAAACTGTTCAAAACACCCTTGTGCGTTGTCTTTGAAGCGACAAGTTATGTTTTTATTCTGTGAATATGTAATTCACATTGAATAACTTATCACAATACCAAAAATAACAAGAAAAACATAAATTTATGTATACATTTTATGCTGTTAATTTTGTTATCGCATTTTCATTGAAAATAAATGAAACTGTTAACCTTTAACAAGGCAAAATACTGTCACGAATGCTTGTTTGTTATGCAAAATCGGTGATAGCAGATCAAAGTTGGCAGAAACAGAAAGTGAGCACCTAGATATGTATTTTGCCACAAGAAAAAAGGACAGATAATTAATTCAAGTTGAAGAAATGTAGTAACCCTAAACTGAAGCAAAGTATAAAGGTCTCCATTGTGTTACTCATATATGTCTCCATGAAGCATAAACATAATTTGTCATGGACATTGGCAATATTGTTTTCGCCATAATAGGCTTCTCTGCATCGTTCATATTTTGTGTGCCAAACCTCAAGAGATGGCATAGGAAACAAGTGACTTTGGAAAAACTAAAAATCATTAGAGAGGCTTTGGAAGAAGCAGAAGAAAGAGTAGTGAGATTCCAAGAAAGACATGATAGAATACTGAATCACATAAGCGCGTCTTACTTGACCAATACCGAGGTTGTTGAGGCATTAGCGGGTGCGCGACAAAACATGAACCAAGCGTTGGATTTTGCTGTTCAATTAAGGTCAATTCAGTTTAAAACCATTAGCTCTTTCCCAGATTCAATCCATATGGCTAATGGTACAACAAATGCACAGAGCATCAGCAGAGGCTCCACAAGAGGTGCTTGAATTGCTATTGAATTTTCAATGTTTGATTTAGATCATTGGGATTGTAATGTTCATTAGATTTTCTTGTTTATTGTTTTTTAACATTTTCATGACATAACACATAAAGAATAAAGATACGTATCCATTAAGCTACTACTGCAGACATATTTCCAAAATTTTCGGTCTATTTATATTATTTTGTGATTGTTTGAGATGAATTATAAAATAATTTATTTTAATTTTATCCACCAATTAGTATTTAGTATGTAAAAGATGCTAAAAGTGTCGTCAAAGGTGAGTGTTTGATGGAGACAAATTCTATGGTTTTGTTTGCAAGATGATTTTTGAAGGGGAGAGGAGGATTTACACTTCTTTTTGAAATTAAGAACATTATAAAATATTTTTAAATGATCTCAATGTGATTAAAGTATTATATAATCATTTATTTTAAACTTGTCAAGAAGTTTTTTGATGATTCAAAAGCTAATTTTTTTAAAAAGAATAATGCAGTTTGAATACTTATCTTAAATAAGTATTCAAATAAATAATTGTATGTTTTTAAATAAATACTAGTAGGCTTTAAAAATAGTCTTCTCTAATTGCGAACTCTCAAGTTTGAATTCAAGTAAATCAACATTTTAGACTCATTGATAAACAAACCCTACTTTTTTTAGAGAGAGAAGCTCCAACTTCTCCCTAACTTTTCTGTCTTGTTTACTTGCTGTAGAGAGGTGGTTTTGATCGTTATTTGACTCGAAACCATCTTAGTGTGATGTTCTTTCAATTTCCCGTATTGGTGCAGTTTTATTGAGTTTTTGTTTTATTGCGGTGTTCGTTTTGTTTAGGTTAACAGAGCAACTTTAATCATCTACATATTCAACCAAAGACTAGTTCATCAATGATGCTTCATTGAATATGGTAATCCAATGTTACATTATTTGTAGCCACGATTAACGTGGGAAATATTAGCTTGAGTTTGAACATGAACAGTGAGTCTCAAGTTTGATGGTGGTGGTGGTGGTGGTTGGACAAAAGTTGGGATGGGTTAAATGCCATCCGATCAATGATCTGAGTAAAAACTCACTGCAAGTAAAAACCTATGACATTAATGGCTTTGCATATTTACAATTTTACAGAGTCAATCTGGACCCGATAATTTTAATCACACCACCAAGCTCAAATATATGCACGACAACGCAAGTGATTGGATGATATTAATGACTCTGCATATAAATAGAAATTCAAATAGTATTCACAGCAAGTGTCAACAGAGATATATACAGAAGAGATCGTTTATTTGGTACAAAATTTTTTATCAATGAAACACGCGAAAGCTGATTTAGTGGAGTACACCCAATGTTGTGGTGAATTTTAAACGGCAAAGATAGTATTCACGTACTTCGCTAACTTCCATCTCGTACCAATAAGTATTTCTCTATACAGAATGATGCACTCATACTAGAATGTCTCTTCTGGCTTTAGAAAATTGTAATATTCAAGTTGTGTCATCTCCCCACCGGTTGCAGAATCAAACTGACATCGATAGAAGCTGCATTAACAATTCAAATAAACAATTGCATCAGATGTTATAATTCACAGGAAAAAATAGCAAGTCATATAGACTACGATGATAAATCGGCAATGGTAAAATTTAACCATCTAAATTAACAATTGCAACCAGATGCTTTATACCCCCTCTTCCCACAGTCCCTAATGGTTGGTCTAGAAAACCAATATAAAATGAGTCTATAAGTGTCTAAATTTATTGTTTATTGATCAGGGACGGCAGTAAGGTTTTAAATTTAGTATTTTTTAATAAATTGAATTACAAAATATAATTGTACATTGAAATTACAAATACAATCATGCTACAAGTAGTTTGGTGCTGATATTGATGAAGCATTTTTAAAACCCAAAATGAAAAACAAACATGATTCATTATATTTACAATGACAATAGCAAGTAATCTGACTTCTCTGTTAAGATAAGACTACCATTGGCACAAACCGTAATGATGCCATCGGCCTCTATCAATTTTAGAATGTAATGTACAGGTAAAGAAGTAAATTTTAAGAGTTCAGTTTTCAAATCATATTTTCACCATGCCAGTCACCTAGTCCTATCTGAATGTTTCTAATATCTCTATGCAACACATGAAGGGGAAAAAGAAGAAAAAAGAAAGAAAGAAATGACAGACTAAAAGATGCACATTACTGAAATACCTGCCGTCCATGCCGAGTATTACAATTGTATTTTTCTGATGACCAAAGGCAACATTATATTGTAAACCTTCTTGCAAGCGAAATTGAGCCACGGACCACTCTGAGCTAAAATACTTCGGCAACACACCTACAAAACAGGCAGAATCAATATAATTGCTAGCAACAAATTGTTCAATCAAAAATCTTAATTTCAGACCAAACAAAACTCTGTACTATAACAGCAACAAAAGTTTTTCTGGTTGGTCTATAAACATAATTTCCATACACTATAACTGATGAATGAAGAACTCAGTGTACAAAATACAAATACACAAACCTCTAATAAATGAAAGAGGCAAAGCCGCTGTTGGGCTAGTAGGACTAGAGTCAGATGTAGTATGTGATCTGTCGTGCCCCAACAATCCCGAATCAACCTTCAGGTTGAAAACATGAACGGTTCCCTTGTCACTAGAAACAGCCAACCACTGAGCAGTAGCAGAAAAGGCAAGGCTATATATCTCAGCTCGGTCGGCACCTCTCCGTACCTGAAATCATTATTCCCAATCAAACTTCCAAAACAATTGAACCCATCACACACACAAACCCTAACCAACATTTCAAAACAATACGCACCAAATGAACCTCAACCTAAATTTCTAGCAAGTAGCAGTATTTCAAATCCTAGCAACAGAATGGACAAACAAATTCTAAAAAATAAACCAAACACCTACATAAACAAGGCAAAACAAAAAACTAATAATCATATTTCTATATGTAATATTTAGGGTAAGTTTGCATTGACTTATTTGAGCTTATCTACCGACATAATTTTTATTAGACTCTTTGAAGGAACTTATGAAAACAACTTACGACAATTTTCATAAGTTTTTTTCAGCTTATTTTCATAAGCTTTCCAATATGATTTATGGAAATAGCTCATAGGATATATAAAAACAACCTATCTTTATTTTATCTTTTTCTATAGAGATAGCTTATATAAACTTATAAATAAGTGCTTATCAAACAAGTTGTTTATCCAAACAGGCCCATAGTATAGCAGAAGAATATTAAAATGCAAAAAAGTCAAATCAACCTCTTGGAGCAAAGAACCATCCAAAGTATTGAAAATCCTAACAAGAGTCCCTTTCGAGCTCGCAGTAGCGAGCAAACGTCCATCTTGGGTTATAGCAAAACAAGCAATTCTAGAATCATGTGCCATGATGAACTTAGTTCTCTTGGAAGCATAATGTTCAACCCTAACCTGACCCTTCTGCAATCCTGGGCATGCCAACACCATAGTTCCCGAAACATGTGAAACCTCACAAAGACCCTTAGGGTTAGCAATAGTTTCAATTTGATGAAGAACTTTAAGATCAGCAAAATTATACACAAAAATCTTATGCCCCAAAACAACCACAATTCGATCTCTTCGAAGACGAACGCCTTTTACCTCCGATCGAAACGATAATTCACCGATACACCGTGACTGATGATCATCCCAAATCATCACCTTATTAACAGGATACCTAGGGTCTGATCCACCACCAACGAAAGCAAGAATATTGCATCGAAATAGCATATGAACCAAACCGATTCCACCACCAGGACCAAAATCACGGCGGAAAATTTCACGGAAAGGATCGCAATTGTAGATTCGGAAGCCTTGATCGGTGCCGGCGGCGAAACAACCGGAGTCTTGGTTGAAAGAGAGATGGAGAACGGTGGAGGTGGAATTTGGGGGTGGATTAGGGGAAGATGGAATTGGGGTTGAAGAAGGTGGGTCTTCGGAATCGAGAGGCATTAGGGTTTGAGAAGTGTGAGACATTTAGGCTTGAGAATTGAAGGTTAGGGTTAGGGTTTGAAAGAAGAATTGAATTGGGAAATTGGGGGAAGAAGAGAGAATAGAATAGAATGAATGAATCTATTTTTCTTTCCCAAGGTTGGTTGGGTTGGATTGGGTTGCTTTTACTTCTTCTTCAAGGGACATACATGTCATCTTATGTTTATTTGTATTTGTACAAACTACAAAGAAACATAGTTGACAACTTCTTTGGCTATATTTTGTCAACAAGCATAAAATAAAATAAATAAATTGGATAAAATATTATTCTTTTTAAATCTTATCTAACAAATTTTAGAAGGAAAAGAAAACTAAAAATCAATTTAGGTATCATGAATTTGTTTTATTCGATTAGATAAGATTGCATGGCCTTTTGGATACAATTTTTAAAAGATCAAATTTAAGTATTTTTTTAATAGAATGTCATTTACTACTATTATGAAAAGAAAATTATTTGGACGGATATCGAGATCATAATATGTACTTTGTTAAATTTTGATCTTACAACTCAACTAAAAGCTTCATTGCCAACCAAGTTCAAACCCAGCTCAACTCAACTCGACCATCCTTGGTTTGCCAAGCATCATTTACAAAGGAATATAGTGATGCAAACTCATTGTGTGTCTCACCTCCATGTGACCTGCGCAAATGAGTGACGTGAGGCGTGAACTACCACGTGCGTTAAGTCCACGCTCCTGTATAGACGAGTTGCTTAAAGATCTGATTATTATAGTTTATCATGGGGTAGAACTAGTGACCGAGTTGTGGTATATTTCTGAATGTACTTTACCTAGTAGTAACAACTATTTGTTCATATATTATATATTGGATTTTTACAATGCATTATTTTAACTATGTGGAATTTCAACAAAATTGTGATGAGAGCCGGATTGATCTCAACAACGATGATGAAGAGGTATGTACCAAGAGGCCTAAGTGGCCAATGTAATTCATATGTTAATAATTAAATAAATAAACTACAGACGGATGAAGTCTTCAACAAACAGAGTAGATAGAGTACATGTTGATGTGACAGATAAGTTGTTCATGTTGAAGATTTAGGGGAGAAGATAGAGCACTTCAATAGCAAATTCAATAGAGTGACAAGAAAATATGAGATGATAATAAGTAAGATGGTAAAATGAGTAAGGAAATCAAGTTTGTATTTATAGAGTTGATTCTCAAAAAAAAAAAGAGTTATGATAAAATTATTCCTTCTTGTATTGTCGCGTGGTTATAGGGGCCTTGTAGGAATTGCTAAGTTTAATTATTAACAAAGTGTGTATGTTTGTTAAAAAAAAAAAAAGTGTGAATGGGGTAGAACTAGTGACACAGCTACATTTGTGGATGTACTTTGCCTAGTAGTAATAATTATTTGTTCATATATTAGTCATTGGATTTTTATGATGCATTATTCTAACTATGTAGAATTTCAACAAATTTGTGATGAAAGTCAAGTTGGTCTCAACAACGCTCATGAAAAAATACGTACGAAGAGGCCTAGGTGACCAATGTAATTTATATGTTAATAATTAAATAAATAAACTATAGGAGGAGGAAGTCTTCAACAAGCAGAGTAGATAGAGTACATGTTGATGTGACAGATAAGTTGTTTTTGTTAAAAAGAGTGAAACGAAAATATAAGATGGTAATAAGTGAAATGATAAAAATGAGTAAGGAAATCAAGTTTGTATTTATAGAGTTAATTCTAAAAAAAAGAGTCGTGGTAAAATTAAGATGATGGAGAAAAAGAGACAGCGAAAGTACAATTAATTTGAGAGGACAGTAAATTCGAGAGGAGAGTAGATGTGACAAGAATATTAAGAATATTATAATTAAAGCCACTAAAAATAAATGACTAATTGTTACCTAAAATTTAATTAATGCACTAAAGATATACTTTTGCCAAAAAAAAAAAGTTCGTGAATTATTAAGATATAAATAACATTTAGTACAAATAATAATAAATAAATAACAAATATGGATTATTTAAAAGATGCACATTACAATAAATATTTGCTTATTTTTAGTAAAAATCAAATTGTTTTTCATGGTTAAAAATGAATAAATAGTGTTTGAAATTCGAACTATGATCCTTATATATATATATATATATATATATATATATATATATATATATATAATATGATGTCTTTATTAATTGAGCCGAAACTTTCAAATGTTTTTAGTTATTGTAAAAAAGTATTGATCTTAAAATTGAAGGTCTAATTAATATGCTCCCATTATAAAGCTTATTTAGACTGTTAAAAGGTTGAGGAAATGGAACAAGAAAATGATTGAGGAAAACTGATTGTAGCATAAACATCAATCAATGGCACAACACAAGAAAACAACAATTATGTCTGTCTGATATGTAAAGAAATTACTTGGTTAAAAACAACACTCCTATTTTGTAAGAAAATGTGACAATTAGCTGTGAAAAAGGTTGTTATGCAGGATCCTTAATGTGTTGTGTTTCACTGGCACTGATGTCTTCACTAGTCTTAGCAACTTCAGAGATATTACGCGAAGAATGTTCCAATTCCCTGAGGAAATACCTCACACCTGCAATGCCAAATAAGGATTGATTTGCTACAGCAAATTTATATGCTGCTCGAGCACCGTCCTTGTTCCTGAAACCAACTTGACAAGCTAACAATTTTGAAAAGGCACGGATACTTGATTTATGTATATTCCCAAAACGAACAAACTTTGCCGCGTCAACTGTACTAAAACGAAAAAAACTTGACTTCGTCAGCTGTAGTTAGAAATTCCTCATGAGGTCCTGATAGTATTACATTTCCATCATGTTAACACCAATAGTATTGCATTGCCTTCAACATTCATTTTTATTGGTCTCTTGTCGTGTCTCTCTATCGTTGTTCATATAAGTCGACATAACATAAGTTGAAGATTTATTTATATGACTGGTTTTCTTCTATTAGCACTTAAGATTTATTTGATTATATGGTATCTAACGATTAGAAACATGTCAATTAGGCGCAAGTAATACTATAACAGTTAGACAAGAGCATTCAGCTAGATATCCATCAGACACTAATTAACACCCATGCATAAAGTGAATGGACAAATTGCATAAACTTACAGCATAATTACAAATCTACAATCAGTCCACAATCCTCATAAAAAAAACCCTCATAAATTGCATAAACTTCGAGTCAAACAAAAAAAATACCTCATTAAATGCAGCTTAGAGTGGACTAAGCTAGCATCACCTAGTTACAAGATATTGTTAATCATCATTAGAAGACAATTTCAGCTTCTTCCATCTGTAAGCAGCTTCCAAAATCTTGAGATTGGATGTTTGAGTTTCCTCAGGGGATAGATAGTCAACAAATTCCTCAATTCTATAAGAACCATCTTCAGTACTAACTTGTCGTCTCTTCTTGAGCCTTTTGGGAAGCTTAGAGTGGACTAAGCTAACATCACCTAGCTCCCCAAATAAAGCCTCCAAGCTGAGCCATTTCTCCAATAACATTGCCCTTTCTTCTTTTAAATCCGGAGCTGATGATCTGAAGTAGTTTAGAGCTTCCTCAAAGACCCTTCTAATGCGCCGAATGCATTGCTTCTTTTGTTCTTCTTCTGATAAGTCTAAACTTTCCTTATCAATTGTTGCTGCTTCAAACTCTGCATAACTTATCCATACCTTCAAGTGCTTGGTTCGATCAAGAAGCCTTCCATAAAGCACTCTTGCTTTCTCGAATTCACACTCAGTGGCTTCAAAGTCGATATATGCCTTCCACAACAACTCAGGCCAGTCCAATGTCGGCTGGACAATTGCAATCTCAAATATTGCTCTAGCACGCTCGGTTTCACCTAACAATCTCTCCAACTCCGCGTACTCGTTCCATGCATAGCAATTCTCTGGTGACCACTCCAGATATTTTTCATACAGTCTTCTACATCGGTCTATATTACCAAGCTGCAATTCTATCTCTATATACTTCTTAAATATCTTATATTTATGAGTCTTTCCAATAGCATTTCCTAAAATTTGACGAGCACCTTTGAGATTCGACTGACGTATTTCAAAATAGGCTGCTAGAAGCCATATCTTTGAAAATGTAAACTTATGGTGAGGTATCAAGTTGAGACACTCCTTGTACACGTCTCTTGTTCGCTCCATATCTCGTGCATCAAGCTCTTCATAGAGCGCATAATTAATCCACAAATAAATGTAGCGTTGCCAGTATCGCTTCTCCTCAGTTGGAGGTACATTAACTATAGCTCTCTTGTAAATCTCCCTTGTTCTTTCCTTGTTCCCTACACTTTCTTCCAACCTCGTGTAATCGAACCACGAATCATAATTTAAACGATTTTTCTTCACTTCATCTTCATACACAATCCTTCTTCTCACAACAATAGCATCCTCAATCCCTTTCTTGTCACCACACTGTTTTTGAAATGCCACAAACCTCATATACAAATCTTCATCCCTTCCCTTCTTCGCACGCTTCTGGACGCGGTTTGGAACGGTGATTCTCTGGTTTTGAAGATGGACCTCAGCCTCTTGAAATTCTCTAGCCTCGCGAATAATCTGCTCGGCTGTGATTTGAATGGGAGCAGGGGTTTTATTCTTCACCCTCGTTGGTCGAGGAAGCTTCACATCTGTTTCCTTTCGAGTGAGATAACACAGGGTCCGGTTCGCGACTTTGGATGAAGACATTGCAAGTGAACAATTATGTGTACTGGAATTTAGCAGTGTGCAAGTGCAACACACACAAAAAGGTGAAAACGATTTCAAGAAGTTTCAATAAGCAAAAAAATTGAACAAGTGTGATTGATATCTTATGAGGTTAATGCGGCCTGCGGCCTTTAATAGGGATACAGACTTGACTTGTTACGCACGGTTCCAAAAATTTAGGAACTGTCTCATCGTAGCATATCTGTTTTAATTAGATTGCAATCTTTAAATTGCAAAATCTTTTTTATTGACAAAATCTATAAATTGTTAAGATTTTTAAATTGCAAAATCTTTGTTTAAATTGCAAAATCTTTTTTTTAAATTTCAAAGTCTATAAATTGTTTAAGATTTTTCTCAATTTTCATTAAAAAAAAAATCTCAACGAATTTTTCGACTTTTGATCAAAATTTTAAGCAAAATTAATTTTTAATTAAAAAATTTTCCAAATTCAAAGTTTAATAAATATATACTTGAAATTGATAAAAAGAAATAATAGATACTTGAAATATAATTTTAAATTTTAAAAATTTGATCTTCAATACAAAACAAATTTCTTTATTTTTTTTATCATATACTTGAAATATAATTTTGAATTGACTTATTTTTAAGCTTATAAAAATATAACTTATGTAAATAAATAAGTTTTTATGTCAATTCATAAGTTTTCACTAACAAAAATTGTGCTTTCATATGCTATTTTTTTTCAAACTACCTTGACAAATTTGTAATAATACATAAAAACTTATTTATTTGCACAAATTATTTTTATAACAACAAATAAAAAAAATAAAATTGTGTTTGTACATTTTACAAGTTATCCTCATATTAAAAAAATATAATCTTTTCTCCCAAATAGTATTGCATAAGATAAACTCATAAATGAATTTAGAGTTAAACAGTGTTTATACCGGTAATGTTAGCAAATTTCGCTTTCTTTTAATATTATTTTGTGTTATTTCACTAAGTCATCTAATGTGAAGATTCCGTTTTTTTAAGTCTCTCGTTGAATATGTTAGCATGTTTAGTAAGGGGTTAACCATAATTCGCTAACAAGAGATTAAAATGACGGAATATATGTATGTATATATATATATATATATATATATATATATATATATATATATTAGAGATGCTATTTGTTAAGAAAGATTCAAAAGAATAAATGCAAGAATTAACATATGGCAAAATCTTAAAAGATGATGTCATTTAATCTGTTTCTTTTGTGAAAATCATGGAGGGCAATGAATATAAATAAGGGTGAATATTTATTCTTACAATTCTTCTGTTTATACTCCCTCCAACTTTAATTATAAGTAAAAATCACTTTTTAAATATATTCAATAACTAATGTATTTAGTATACATTGTATGAAGGTTGAAAAACACAAGAAGGGGGGGTTGAATTGTGTTAAGATTTTTGCTAAGTTAAAACGATTTGCAGCGGATAAAAGCAAACGCACACAATATAAGAGGATAAAGAGAGAGAGAGACACACACAAGTTTTATACTGGTTCCTCCCACTAACAGGAGTAGTCCAGTCCTCTTGTCCTTCACAAGATATTTCACTATAATCACTTAGATTACAGATGCTCAAGCACTAAGCAAGAGACTTCAAATGCTCAAGCACAAAGCAAGAGACTTTCAATGCTCAAGCACAAAGCAAGAGATTTTTCACAAGTTTAATGATAATAAAGTTATGAATGAGACACTTGATATACTATCAGAGGTGTTTACAAAATACAACACAGTTACAAGACTTCCTAGAAATGTTTCACAAAATTTCTAAGTGTTTGAATAGCTTCAGAATTTTGACAGAGTTTTTGCAAGTTCAGAAGCGTAAGTCTTGTTATAATTCTTCACAAATCTTCTTCCTTTTATAGATGAGAAAATGAACGTTGAAGATTATAGCCGTTTGAAGAATTCTTGAGACGCTCTATTGTATTGATCAGAGTGCTAATAGCTGTTTTGATTTGCAGTGCTTAGGAGCTTTGACGTTTACTACAAAATGAGAGATTCCTTTTGACTTTAGATATCTGAACCTTAGCTTAAGCTAAATAAGGAAATACTCGTTCTTGAAGCCTGACTTGAAAGGGATCTTTCCATGGTCAACTCTTTTTCTTCTCGATTCCCTCGCTGAGACCAAGACAGACACAGTCTTCAAGAAAAATTGTTCTGATGTAGCTTCATAAATATTTTGCTTAAGAAATAAGTGAAGCTCAGAATTACTTGCTTCAGAATTTTTGGGAGCTCAGATTTTACGCGCTCAGAAGTAATTCCTTCAGAATTCCAATGTGCTTATAAACGTAAATTTTAACTTTTAATCCTGCACACTAGAGTAAATTATTAGTACTACCAATTTAACTTTAAATACATTGTTATCATCAAAATCAAATTAGGAGATACAAAACCAATTTTGTTCCAACATTGTAGACTAGATACATCGATTATTAAATGTATCTAAAAAGTGTTTTTTGCTTATAATTAAGACCGGAGGAAGTATATCTTACCAAAAAGTTTTTTCCATTTTTATATTACATTATCTCCGTCCCATTTTATAAGAACTACTTTGACTAAATGCACTAATTATATGTCTTGTTTTGACCGTATTTTTCTAAAAGTATATAAATGTAAATATTATCATATAATATCTTCTTTGATTTATTTCGACAAGTATTTTCAAAATATTAAATTTCTATAATTTTTACTAATAGACAATTAAAAATATTCGTAATCAAAATTATGCATTGACATACATGCAATGGTCAATAAATTCTTATATTTTAAGACGGAGATAGTAGTAAAGTTAGAATCACGAATAAACCGAAATCCAGTAACTAAACACTATTTATCGCTGGAATCTATCTAATGAGTCCTAAATCCACACTCTCCTATAATCTAGGGAACAAATACTTATAGATAAACTCATGAATCAATCAAATGAGTCTAAAATGATCAAATGCATCATCATCACATATGACATACGATAATAAGATAATTATTAATACCAAATACCAAATTTTGAATAACAAATAGTAACAAATTAGACCTAGAAAAAAGCTGTGAAATTTGTTTTAAAAAACAAAATAACGAAATTATTGTAATAAGAAATTTGTTTTCAAAAACTTAACAATCTTTTGATTTAAAAAGGTTATAATAAGCTAACTTTTTCATTCATTTCATTCATCTTCATCAAGCTTTCTGTTGTAGCTTCTTCTCATTCTCTCTATTCTTCATCTTCTTCGCGAATTACATCCTTTGTTTTTGTTTTGCAATAGAAAAAAATGGTGAGCGCTTCCATAGCTCGTAACGTTGTTGGCATTATAGGTAATTTCTTTTTCTCTTTGATTTCAACTGCAAATTTTCTTTTCGAGTTTTGATTCACATTGCATTGATTAATGTGTGTTTCATTTGAGTTAATTTAGTTGATTTGAACTTTTTTTCTGCTAATTATAGTTCATGCATGAAGAATAATTTCAGCTTTTTCTCTTATTCAATTTGTGCATGAAGAATAATTTGAAAATTTTCTGTTAATCAATTCATTATGCATGGAAAATAATTTGAACTTTTCTTTTATCTTTTTCTGATCGATGTTCTATTTTATTTGAATGCAGGGAACGTTATCTCCTTTGGATTGTTCTTCTCACCGGCGTAATTCAATTCTCCATCTCTATTTAGTTATTCTATTTTGTGAATGTGTGAATATGAATGTGTTTCATTGATTTTTCAATATACACAGTAATATGAATCATATGCATGATAGTGTAGTAGATTTTTTGTTTTTGTTTAATAAATAAATTTAGTGTATTTAATTTGTATACACAGGCTGTGTACTTTTTTTACATGTGCATTTAATCAAATCACATGCATGTGGAAAAACAATTTTACACCTTCAATCCGTAGAGATTAAACTCAAATTTAATTATTGATCGTTGATGAAGTGTTTTAAACCTTTTATTTTAGCATTAGATATTTCAATTTTTAAAATGATAATGTATAAACTATAGATTGATTTGATATACAATTTTTTTTTGTGCATGGTAAATTAATTAAGACTTATTACTCACTCATTTGAATGAATTGCAGTCCAACTTTCTACAAAATTATAAAGAAGAAAGATGTGGAGGAGTTCAAGGTTGATCCATACATAGCTACTCTTTTGAATTGTGCATTTTGGGTATTCTATGGAATGCCTTTTGTGCACCCAAACAGCATCTTGGTTGTTACCATCAACGGTGTTGGCCTTGTTTTCGAGTTCGTCTATCTTACCATCTTTTATGTCTATGCCAAAAAAGAAGGAAGGGTACGTTTTATAACTTTGCGAAGTAAAAATCAAATCTCGTTGAAAATTTTATGTAATTTTTTAATTTTTAATTTTTTAAATTAATTAATCAATGAAGTGTTAGTTCACTGTTATTTAATATTGTAATCTTTGGAAATAGAGTTCATATTCTCTCGAAATCGGAAGTAAAATGATTACATGTCACTTTGGTTAATATTAATTAATTTTTTTACTATCTAATTAATTTGTAATCCTCCTTCAAAATAAAATATTTAATTTGTAATCCTATCCAAATAATTGAATGTTAAGAGCTATGCAACCATTTCAATTATGATCCTCATCACTACTCTTTTTTACCTAATTTCAGAAGAAGATGCTACTTTATCTTTTTATTGAGGCAATTTTATTTGCTGCCATTGTTCTTACAACAATGTTGGCACTACATGGCACTACCAAAAGGTCATTTTTGGTTGGTATTCTATGTGATATCTTCAATATAATGATGTATATTTCTCCTCTTACTATCATGGTAAGTATATATCAAGCTTTATTATATTTGATTGAATATTTTCATTAAACTCAATTTGATATTTTGTTACATATTAATGAATGAATGAATAGGCAAAGGTTATAAAAACAAAGAGTGTGAAATACATGCCATTTTGGCTCTCTTTGGCCAACTTCCTCAATGGTTGCTGTTGGACAACATATGCTCTAATCCATCCCTTTGACATTTATGTCCTGGTAATTATATATATACTCCTATATTTAATTGAATGATTTTTAATTAATCCATTGTTAATATACATATGTATTAATTGTTGCAGGTTAGCAATGGTATTGGAGCAATCTCTGGGTTTGTTCAGCTCTTACTATATGCTTATTACTGGTGCAGGGGAGAAAATAATAATGACATTGATGTTATTCATGTTTCAAAGCCAGTTGTGGCTGCAGTTTAATTTATCTGATTATGGCACTTGTATATTTTTTTCTTTTCCAACTCCATCGAATTTGTAGAAAATTCATGATTCCATTTGATATATATATATATATATATATATATATATATATATATATATATATATATATATATATATATATATATATATATATATATATATATATATACAGTTTATATTTCAATCAGCCGGTTAACAATATAGATATGAAATAGGTAGTGATAAATCGCCTAGAGTTTCAATAATATCATAATAGCATACTACTTATGAAAATAAATGTTATAATCAAACCTAAAATTACTAAATTAGAAATATAAAAGGTCTAATGGTATAACTAAACCCAAACTAATATCCAATATTTTCACTCAAATTCACGATGATTAAAATAATGAGGAACAAATATGCATGTGCTATTGAATCATTATCAATTAGGTCACCATTTAAGCCGTAAGAAATATAAGGACCATGAGTTTTTATTTCTTTAGAGTTTGATAACTATTATTTATTTATTTTTATAGTTTTTTGATTTCCGGTGGACCATTTATTCGAACTATCCATGTACATAAAAAAAATTGTTTATAAAATAAATGCATTTAGCCTTCGCAGGGTACTTTAAATTTAATGTTAGTAACATTTTTATCGCTGGAGATTTTATTAGATTATATTGTTACCTTTTTAAAAGGACAATAGTGTCTTTTAACTTTGTAATATATTAATTACATTGTTTTAGTATGTAAGAATTTTCTATTAAACCGATAATACTTTTATATGATTCAACTTATGCGAAGTCAGACATTGCCACTAAAGTTGAAATTAAAGATCCTTGAATTCATTTGGTTTAATTTATATACAACCTATTGAATATTCTCTTCTTGGAGAAGACGAATATACTTTTTATATGATTCAGCCGATGCGAAGTTAGACATTACAACTAAAGTTGTGGATCTTCCCATTGGTGTGAAGTCAAACATTGCAGCAATCTTATTATTTAGAATTTAGAATACTCCTATCAACAATTTTATGTGCAATGTCTGATTTTGCATTAGCGGAAACATCATGAGCTGCTCAATTTATGAAGATAGTGTAAACAACTTAAGAAATAAAAATTGTCTCAGTAAAAAACGTTTTAAGTTCTATAATCTAAAACAAAAAGCTCAAGTTGTATACATGTTCGAGCTCTAGAACTCAAACATTTTACAACTTGAGCATAATATTTTTAGAAATTCAAGAGGCACGAGAGACTCATGGATGGTTGGCCTAGGCAAAGACTAACCCATTAAATTTTGAGAATTTTTTTTTTCGCCTCCACTAGTACTCTTACGCTCTTCAAATTTTTCAAAATACTCTGCTTGCACTTTAAGTAGTGAACTACAATTTTTATTTTTTTTGTGTTTACACACTTTCTACTTAACATATGAGAAGGACTGGGGTACGAAAAGCAATTCCCTTAAATTTTTTGTTTTTTATTGGCCCAAATGAAATGAAGGAAAGGGAACACTGACCTAAGTTAACAAACAAGTACTAAGCGTTTAACAGCTCCGTCTTCTTCTCTGTTCGGCGATAGCTCTGAACGCCACACTCAAAACGACGCCGCATTAAGATTTCGCCTATAAACCCTAAACCTCTTCGCAACCTATCATTTCTAAACACCAAAACCAGTAATGGTGACCGAAACAAACGAAAACGCACCAAAAGAAACCATACGCGAATTCATACAAGAAGAAACTGAAGACCAAAATTTCGAAGAGTTAGGGTTAGACGCACGTCTCGTTCGTGCTTTACTGAAGAAAGGAATCGAGAAACCTACACCAATTCAACATGTAGCGATTCCATTGATTCTTGAAGGTAAAGATGTTGTTGCTCGTGCTAAGACTGGTTCTGGAAAAACACTTGCGTATCTTCTTCCATTGCTTCAGAAATTGTTTACTAGTAATGCTGATAGGAAGAAGTTAGCTCCTAATGTGTTTATTCTTGTTCCTTCTCGTGAACTTTGTCAACAGGTGCATTCAATTTGTATTCTCATTCTCAACATTTTTTCTTCTTTTGTTACGATAATGGTTCAATTGTATATGCAATTTTATATATTTTTTGTTTTAATGTTTGATTTCAGATATATGTGGAAGTGAAGTCATTACTTGAGTTATGCAGAGTTCAGCTGAAAGTTGTGCAGTTGAATAGCAATATGCTTGCTACTGACTTGGTTGGTTATGCTATCTATGATTATTTGTTTTTGTTGTTCTAAATGTTTCTAGGAGTAGGTTTAGGGGCGGAGCTATGATTTTAACCACGGGAGGGTCCATGATGAACGCACCATTTTGGATTAGAATTTGGCGAATGGATACAATAATGTTGAAGACCATATGGAGTACAAAGTAAAAATAGATATAAAATATAGAATGAGACAAATTTACTAGGAGAAGATTATAGTTATTAGTTAATATGGTTACTTGTTAGTCCTTAAAAATCTTAAACGTAGATCAAATTAGTCCATAGACTGAATGTATCTAAAAATATTCTAAAAATGGACTCGCGTGAAAATCATAAAGACCTAATTGGTATTTTGCATATCTTAGTGATCAAACAAGTCTGTATTTTTTATGATGGATCAATTTGAGTATTTACTCTATCACACTAATAAAAAACAAACATGAGAGAAAAATGAACTACACTTTTCAACTTTGTGCGACAATTAATTGCTAGTTCCCTCGTTTTCCTTAAGAGTGCAGAGTTTTTTAGTAACCTCACATGTCGTATATTGGTTTGTTACTTTGTTGAGTTACGTGGCTCAGAGAACTAACTTCAGCTTCATCGTCTTTCCCTCTATAGTTCATTGTAGTATATTAGTTAGTAAAACAAGAATAGAGTGGTATGTGAAACCTGCGTAATTTTTTGATTTAGAGGTGTAAAAATTTAATATTTAGAAGTGAAAAATATTTAATTGAAAGGTGGAAGGGGCTAGGGTGTCAGTAGATATACAAGTGACTCCACTCTTGAGTAGGTTCATATATGCATGTGATGATTCATGTAGAAACTATGTATTTTATTTGCTTTAGAATATGGTTTGATGTAAGGGTCTAAAATTTGGGTTTGCAGCAAGCAGCTCTGGTTGGACCTCCTGATGTTTTGATCTCCACTCCTGCTTGCGTAGCCAAGTGTTTGTCCAACTCCATACTTGATGTGGCATCCATTAATGGTTCCCTTGAAACTCTAGTTCTTGATGAGGTGAAATTAGATTCAAACTATTTTGTGTTTAGTATCTTTGTTTATATTCTTAGCATTTGTATGGTATGGGTGATGAGGAATGTTAATTTTTTTTTTCACTAATAGTTTTTCAACTTGATATCCAAATTATTGTTGGTCTTAATTATTTTTATTGCTTTTCAAATTTTAAAACTGTTGCTTATTTTTAATTTTGGCCTAACTATACTTTTGATATCTCCAGTTTGAACTAAATGCTATTTTGATGACCCAAGTTTTTTCTGAATCAGTCAAGTCCCTATATTATTATATAGTGAAGCAAATTTGATCTTGTTGTCAATTTTCTTATTCACGCAACCTATGATTTTTTATTTTCTATCCAAAATATTTGAGTTTATTATGGATTTTAGATCACAATAAGGCCAAAAGTTTTGAACTTAAGAATGTAATGAAGATTTGATAAAAAAGAAATGATTTTTGGAATTTTTTTTTATTGAAATTTGATATTTTGGTTAATAAGTTTTGGACATTTCAAGTAGACTTTGAACAACTGTTCATTGTTCCAATTGTTTTATATCCTGTGACATGATCGATATCCAAAATAATATTTTCAGGCAGATCTTCTATTATCATATGGGTATGAAAATGACATTAAAGCTTTAACACCTCACATACCTAGAAGTTGCCAATGTCTTCTTATGTCCGCAACATCAAGGTGCGTCATTTACTTGAGTTTAACCCTCCTATCATTTATAATGTGGATGCTATATCTCTCATTTCTTCATTTTTTTAATTTTTATCTTTACTTGTTCTATCCCATAATTTCTTTATAGTTTTTATTTTTTATAAAAATCATTTCTTTATAGTTGATATTATAAAACAGAAACAGGCATAATGATCTTCCTTGAATTTTTGAAGATTGTATTATATACTTAATATCGAAGAAGTGTTTATCTCTGTACAACTGTTCTGGCTTAGTGTTTTGCTGTGCATGAATGACCATCGATCATTATGTTAAATCTTCCATAGAATCACATCCATTCACAATTTGTTTCTAATATAATGTTTTCTTCTGCAGTGCCGATGTTGACAAACTAAAAAAGTTGATTTTACACAATCCCTATATTTTGACTTTGCCTGAAGTGGGAAACCGTAAAGATGAGGTCATCCCTAAAAATGTTCAGCAGTTCTGGGTAAGAAAAGACATTCTATAAACTTTTCTACATGTCTTCTTGATATTCTGATGTTAATTTCGGTCAAATTAAATCTTCATTGTATACACAAAAATATTGTATCATTTCTTTCTTTGGAGAAGGGAGACCTTCCTTTCTATATTTGGGATTTGTCTTGTAACAGACCAAGAGGAAAAGAACCATAGGTTTTGGCAAGGAAAGGTTTAATTAAGATGGAAAAGAGCTTTACAATTATATTATTATTTTCCAATACACTTCTTTCATTTACGCTTTTTGATTTCTGATTCAGCATTTTTTCCTGTTGAGCTGATAAGCTTTTAACAACTTTTTTTAATATTTAATATTTGTTTATCAGATTTCTTGTCCCGCCAATGATAAGTTGCTCTACATCCTTGCTATGTTGAAGTTGGAGTTAGTCCAAAAAAAAGTTCTGATATTCACCAATAACATAGATACGAGTTTCAGATTGAAACTATTCTTAGAAAAGGTATGTGCTAGATATAAAATCATTGATAAGTTTTCACCTAACAAGTTTATACACTCGTGACGTGATAATTGGTCAATGGCATGATATTATAAATTATATGACCAAGTGGTCAAGAATTTAATCCTGGTCATGCCCATTCTTCCTAATAAAAGTTGAGTTTTAGCACATAGTATAGTGGTCCTATGACTTTGTTCACACTTAAAGCTCAAGTAATAGTTCTTATGTGAGAGGGCTTGTTAGATATAAAATCATTCATGAACCTATATTTAACAGCTTGAGATTTCGGTGTAGATGATTCTCAAAAGCATGTGCAACTTTTTGTATGCATCAATTAAATTTAATCTATCTGATCTTACATGTTATCATATTACATGTCCTACATTGATGTTAGCGTATTTGCATTGATCGTCAAACTGCATCAGTTTAATGGGTAATAACCAATAAGCCCATTTTCTGTAATCTGATTTTTTTGTTGCCTTAACTATGGCTGCTCAAAATGTTGTGGAGTTTTGATCAATTCAGGAAAATCATGTTTATTAGTTACAATTATTTCCTTAACAATGCTCACCAATCTAATATCTATAGTTTTGCACCTGTGGTTATTTTGTTTTCATCACTTCTTCCTGTCTCATTTTTTATTTTCTCCACCCTTCTAGTTTGGCATCAAGTCGGCTGTTTTAAATGCTGAATTGCCTCAGAACTCCCGTCTCCATATTCTTGAGGTATGTAATTTTATCCACTTCCATCTTTCTTTTGGTATGATAGCTGCTAAGGTTTTTCGACTTAACCCAGTGCTCTAGTGTGTTCCTATTAGTGAAGCATTAAGAGAAGTTATGGTTAATTTGGTTTTGAAAAACATTTTCTGTTTTTCATTTTTACTTTTAATTACCAAAATGTCGTTATGTTTTCTATTTTCAAAGTTTTTTGTAGAATACTCTTTTTTTTTTTTTGTTTCCATAAAAACACGTGAACAGAAATAATTGAAAATTAGGTAGCATTTTTGTAAATTAAAACCGAAAAATATAAAATGTTTCATCAAACCAAATCCTTATATTTTCTTAAAAATGGATTTATAATTATTCATTTATTCACATTATTTATATATCTATGTTTTTCATTTTATTACATGATTTTGATGAGCTTATTTTCATCAGGAATTCAATGCCGGCCTATTTGATTATCTAATTGCAACAGATATCAGCCAGTCAACGGATAAGGTTGAAGCACCTAAGGAAAATATTGTTGGATCACAAAAGTCTAGAAAGTACAAGAAGCTAAAATTAGATTCTGAATTCGGAGTAGTAAGGGGAATTGATTTTAAAAATGTATACACGGTATGCATTTCATCTCTCATATCCCTTTCTGACATATTTTTTGTCTGTTGTGTATGTTTGAAATTATCGATCTGCATATGTCATTATAGAAAGAGACTAAGTTGCATGCTATGGTAGATTTCATCTTCAGGTTTATATCTTTGTTTCATTGGGAGATTGCCTCGCTCACTGAAATAATTTACTTAATGCCTGTCTCTTGCTGATTTACAGGTTATAAACTTTGAAATGCCTCGCAGTGTGGCCGGATATGTACACCGAATTGGACGTACTGGAAGAGCATATAGTTCCGGTGCTTCTATCTCCTTGGTAAGTTTGCTAGACAAACAAAGCTCCTCTTTTCCACTGAGTAAATTTTACGAAGTATTGGCTTTAGATTTTTTACTCTCGAGTCTGTGTTGTTCTTTTGGGTAATACTATTGAGATCCAAGCCACATAATCCAGGCCATTTAAATATTCATTGTTTCTTCATAGGTTTCTTCGGATGAGATGGAGACCTTCGAAGAAGTACAATCTTTTGTTGGGGACAATGAAAACAACGGCTCAAACACAATTGCCGAGTTTCCCTTGCTCACCAAGAATGCAGTTGAATCTCTACGGTATAGGGCTGAGGTGAGTTATCGCCATTCGTTCGCCATACTCAGCGAAAATATCAGTCTTTCATAGATGCATTAACCTATGAGGTTTTGTTTTAATGAATCAGTATGTCTTTTCTTCATTATACACATCTGATTATGAATCCTTTAGTTTAAAAAACCAGAAATAGGGTGCGTTTGTTTAAGCTTTAAAAAAAATGATTTTTTTTAAAAAAAAATCCAGAGATTTTTTTGTAGAGATTTTGAAAAAATATCTAAAGCTATTTTGTCTTTGTTTACAATCATAAAAATCTATTTTTTTTAAAAAAGAAGTTCATACACTTAGATTCCTTAGTTTAAAAAAAATAGATTCTTGAAAAGCTATTAGAAATAGATTTTCATTTTGGGGCTAAAAATGATTTTTATAAGAAAATGATTTTTAAAAAAATCTATAACAAACACTATCAACATTACAAAATGGATTTTTTTAAGAAAAAAATAGATTTTTTCTTAAAAAAATCCCAAACAAACGCACCCATAATATGATCTTATCCCGTTCCAATCTAATGCTCACGAGATAAGCCATAGATAGTATTATGTAATTTTCTGTCTCAGTTACACTTGCCAATATTGAGATTTACTAGCATCGTGCACGTCCTTGCAGTTGTTTTTATTTTAAATTTTAAATGAAAATATATAGAGGATATTGTGGTACTCTCTCTGTGCTTTTGCAATGCACACTTAAGTATATTGGAGTAACCAGCTGCTTTTGTAATCTGTATTAATGATTGGCATTGCCTTGTAGGATGTTGCAAAAAGTGTAACTAAAATTGCTGTCCGAGAATCACGAGCCCAGGATTTGAGGAATGAAATTTTGAACTCTGAAAAGTGAGTCCCCCAGTTTCGAATTTGTTATGATCGAGATTTATAACTCTGGTCTTAAATCTTATTCCTTTTCTAATCCATTCCTGCACACCTTTGTTTTTCTGTTTTAGGCTGAAGGCCCACTTCGAAACTAATCCAAAAGACCTAGGTAATGTTATTGGTTGATTTTATAGTTACCATGTATTTATTTTTGGATTTGTTATGTTTGAAGACGTTAAATCTTTGAGGTTCTATTTGAGCAGATCTATTGAAACATGACAAAGTTTTGAGCAAGAATGCCCCTCCTCCACACCTTCGGGATGTCCCGGATTACCTAATAGACAAAACAACAAAAGAGGCAAGAGACATGGTTAAGCTTACAAGAGATGCAATGGGTAATAATAATCGCCGACGGGGATCAAAGAGAAAATCAAGAAAAGGCAGTGACCCTCTGATGGCCATCTCTACTGGGGTATGATCCTCTATGAAACTTAATTGCTGGCTTGGACCTTTGTTCCGATGAAAATGACCTTTGAATAGAGCCATTATTTGATTTTATATATTACATGATGTTTAAAAATGTTATCTGAATAGAGTCATTATGTCGTACTATGTATTCTGTTTCTGTATATAATAACTGACGGGTTCCAATTTTCTTCAGGTATCTAAAAGACCACACAAAGGTTTTAAAAAGGACGGTGGAAGCAATGGCAAAAGCAGTGATAGACAAAAACACAAAAAGACAAAGGCATTTTGATAGGTTTGCCTTTTTCTACAGAGCTTATAACAGGCTACACAATTTTGTTGTAATGTTATTTTCGAGTATTGTACATCAAAATAGTGAAGTCCATATATGGCCATATGACCTTAAGTGTTTATCGATTATTAAGATTATTTTGAGCTTGCTGTGTTGAAGTTGTGCTTCCGCAAGATACTTATCCTATTTAGAGTCTGTTTGACTGGATTCGTTAGAAGTTGTGATATGGTGAAAATTCTAATAGGATGCTTGTCATGTCACACAAGCGTCTGCAACATTCTAACAATATTCGACCTCTGTAAAAATCACGTTCATCCTATAACCATGTTAAAGTGTTCCAATGACTTCCATCAATATATCAAGATTGCCCTTTGGAATCAAAGTTCCATGTCCAATGGATCATCATCCTACATTTGGGGTCTACATGGCCCGGATTGAGATGGATTTAGCCAAAATCAAGATGAGAACTCATCCCACCCCCCAAAAACTCTTTTTCACCACGAAAAGTTTGGCAGATGTATACCGATCTTTTTTTTAGTACGTGTTTACTGAATTTTTTTTGCCGAATTTGGTACGTGTTTACCGAATTTTTTTTGCCTTCATGGGGTTGAAAAAGATACATGGGGGTGGGAAAAGCAATCATCCAAAATCAAAACTTTAATCATGTATGGTATTCCGGGTTGAGTTGAGTAAAATAATCACTCATTTTAGTATTAGGCCGGGTTGGATAAATCCACTTATTTTTTGGTTGGGTGGATTGGTGTATGGATGTCAACGGGGCAGGGATTGAGTGGATGGTACTTTACCGCTCCTTGTCCCATTCCCCGCTTTGGGGACATTTCTTCCTCCATCCTCATCCTCACGGATTTCCACAGTATCAACAGATCTCCACGGACATAAAAAATTAACAAAATTGTTATACATTTCAATCAAAAGCAAGACATTAATATCTTGTTTTTTCTTCCTTTTTTCCTAAAAAAATTACATATTTTGTATCTTTCATTTTTTAAATAAAAGTACATTTAGCATCAATAACAAAAACTGCAAAAGCATATTCTAATATTTCTTTTTGTCAAAAAAATTAAGTATCCAATTGAATTTGTAGCCACCATACATATAATCATAACCTTTATAATGTATTAATTATTATTTTTTACTTAAAAAACATATAAAGTTATATAATTATATATTGTATATATAATTTAAATAATATGGTCGGGGTCGGGGAATCCGCGGTGGCGGAGGGACCTTCTCTGTTCCCCGCCCCAAATTATCCACGGGGAAATTTCTCCCACCATCCCCGTTCTCATGGAGAAAAAAATCCGCGACTTCGGATCACCGTACAGATAATCCCCATGGATAATCCGTTATCGGATACAAATTGACATCCCTTATTGTGTAGGTTATTCAAATTTTAATTTTTTTTAAAAATATATTTGAACAACATTTTTTTTAATATTGAATAACGAATAATAATTTTTTTAAAAAAGCTGACTCAACTTTTGTCAAAAAAAATATAATAAATAAAGATGACTCAACTTTTTTATTTTTTTAAAAAATTGTGTAACATAGTTTAACAGACTACATTTTTAGCATCATAAAATGATAATATCATCATCATATTGTTTTTCATAAATATAATCTACTTTCACTATTTTTCAAATAATAATATTTTTTAGTACTTTCACCGTTTTTCAAATAATGATGTTTTTTTTAGCACCACTACTTTTAAATGACAAAAAGAAGTGGTAGAGTGTAAACTCAAAAGTCAGATAATGCGTTAAATTTGTGATGTACGTGAGAGTAATGTGTTTGCCGTTTGAAATAAACACACAACTTATTTTGAAAATGAGTATTGAACTTGTGGCTTTTCTCCTTTAATGATGGAAAAAAAATCTTTGATATTAATATGAAAATTATTATAAATAATCACATTTTTTGAGTCTGGGTTCGATTTTTCCCGAAATTCAAATTTTTAAAATTCATAACCACCCAATATCCCTTCCCAACCCATTTTTTTGAGTTAGATTTGGTAGGTTTAACTGGGTCAATTGAATTTGTCCAACCCATATACACCACTAACCTTCATAATATGACACGGTGATAAGTAGCAAAAAATAAAAGAAAGTATTTTAATATTGTTGCAGTAAAGATATGTACTATCCTCAACAACTACGCATGATGATATCGGTGTATATTTCTCCTGAAGACATTACTTGCACTTTCTTTCGTATTCGTCATGGTGCTCTATACAACTAATTTTTTTCATCTTTTACATTAGCAAACATTTCATTTTGAATTACTACTTTGCTAATTGGTAAACCAACCTCAAATTGAATAAAAATAGTTTGTGCCGAGAAGGACCTTGGCAAGATAGATGGTGTTGATATACACAAGTTTCTAAGATTGGCAACATACTTCTTATGATGGATCAAGATTATGATGGATCACACATCAAAGACTTGGTGATTAATTTAGTATACAAGATGTGGCCATCACTAGTTCGAACTACAAAATCTCAATTTATCTCTCAATTCACTACTCCAATAGTCAAGGCAATTGGTTCTAATTTTGATACAATTAAACTTACAACATTCAAACTTTCGAAGATTGGAGACAAGATGAAAATAATGATTTGTTAGATTTGAAAACTAGATATTACAAGAGATTGGGTAACGGTACTGATTATGAGACCAACTTTATTAGCTATGTTAACTTTTTTTCACCATGGAATTATGGAAATACAACTTCGATGATGCTGGGGAGTGGAATTGTGGAAATGCAAGAGGGGAATCGCCGAGGTTCCTATTTTTTTGTTTCTGTTAAAGTACCTGATAGCTTGTTTGTTCAATCCTTTGCGTCCAATATCTTCTCTTGCATTTTAGCTAATAATGATCTAGTTTAAAGTCATGGTGAAATTGTACTAACTAATATACAAATTAGTGTTTTTCATTGAGCAATTAACAACAAAATCTTATTTTAAATCATAAACTTTATAGATTTTACGTTTTAAAGTACAACTTTCGTGTTACATTAGAGCTAAAATCATTTCGAGTAAAATTGGAAGTCAAAACGAGTTTACACGATTAATTTTATAAAATCAGTAACTTAATGTACCAAAAAAAAATAAAAAATAGTAACTTATTTTTTTTAGGCAACTCAAAAGTTCTACTTTATCATATTAGTAATAAATACAATATAATATTTAGAGAGACATTTAATTTTTTATAATGGTATATGTCAATAATTATTGGAGTAACACTTACTTACATTTGTGATTAATTTTTATAATACTTCACCATCATGTTCATTTTTATAAAGAAAAATAATTCAGGTTGAATAATTGATTATCTGGTCTATATTATAGATCAAGTACATCAATTATTCAATGATCCTAAAAAGAGAATTTTGATTGTAAAAAGGGAGGAAGAACAGAGAGAGCACATTAAGAGTTAGACATATAATAATATAATAATTTTTAGTACTTGTATGTTTCAAACAATATCACCTATTTTTATGCACATGTGCGAAAAAAAAATATAAAAAAAAAAAGATGAAAACAAGTGAGAAAAAAAATAAATAAGTAATTATATTTTAATAAAATAATATAATATATTGTAAAATTTTATGTGGTTATTTAAATATAATAAGTTTTTTTTTTTATAGACATACGAAATTGCATCTGACCTATCAATTTCCACATTTCTGCCAGTTGAGATAAAATTTGTGGACATTAATTTAAATATATTTGTGGACATTTAAAATCAAACAATAAGGATTATATATACAATCACTTTGTATTTTAATAATATATAATATTCAATCTCACATGACATGCATGATTCTAAGAGTCGTATTTAATAAGTGAAGAAAAAAATTAGAGAAATATTATTTCCTTAGAAAATATATTGATGGGTAATAGTTGTTGTGTTATTTGTTATTGAAATGTATGACTATATTGCCTAAAGACAATGAGAGAAAATCAAATAAGTGTAAATTATCTAATATTTATAATTATTAATTAATGAAATATTAATTTTATTAAATTAATATTCATAACACTTAAATTTCTAAATTAAAAATAAAATTATTAATTTCATATTACATTTAAAATTAAATAAATAAAAATTTATATATTATATAAATTTATTTTAATATAAGGTAAACTCTATGAATTTAAAAATTTAATTTACATTTTGATTTCACTTAACTAAGCAAAGCAATCCAACATAAAATAACTAGCAACAAAGCAATCCAAAATAAAATAACTAGCAAAATAACATTTACTTTTTTTCTTCTAATAATGCTAAGTGCACAAAGAGTACACCATGACAATACTATTATTATTTTTACAGAAACATCCAAATGATAAACTAAATAAAGGACTATCAAATTAACCAAGAGTTGGAACCTTCTCCATCTCTATTTATTATAATATGTACTTTTCGTGTCCTCGAGTTTCTTTCTTCACCCTTTGAAATGACCATAGTATTAATTTACTATCTAAATAGCAAGCATTTTTCGTACTCTAATTAGCGAATGTTAATATTTTATATTCAAACTGAACGTCGGCACCCCAAGAACAAAAAAAAAATCATGAAAAACTGAGTTCGCATCCTAAAATATTAATTACACACTCGCATCCTAATTACCAAAGGGATAAATCGGATATGTCAAAGGTGCATGTGAGTCTCGGAGATGAAAAAAAGCTCTCATATTTTATTATGTTAACATATGATTTTTGAATTTGTCAAAAAAATATTAAATATGATTGCATACCTTTAATCATTGCTTTAGACTGATTTTTAAAGATGTTCTATATATAAGACCAATTGTTCATGCAATTTCTAATCCCCATTTTGGTTAATAAGATGTAAATAAATTTCTAGTTTTTTTTTTTTTTTACAGAAAATTCTTACTGCTATTTAATAATGACTAATTTATACTGCAAAACTTATGAGATACATAAGGTGAATTTTTTTCTTCCAACTGAATGTTTTTCATTCACAAGAGTCAATTATCGAACCCTGAATTACTTACTTAAAAGACCAAATCTCTTATTACACAGACAAATCCAACATTGTTAAATAAATATTTAATATTATTAATAGAAAAATATACATGTAAAATCAAATTTTTAAATGCATATAATATTTTTTTACATACATATAAATTAAACCTCTCAAAATATTTATTAGTCCCATAAAATAAAGACTTAAATAATAATTATGATCGGTGCTCTCTAATTCTTTATTTTCATAAAATATTTGATTCAAAATAGTTTAGTTATTAAGTCAACACATTTTAAACGTGAAGAAATAAAAAATTTTGATTTTAAACTTAAACTCCCGCATATAAATATTTTATCCATTACCAACAACCGAGTTGTATTTATGAAATAAAATACATAAAATCAATAAGATTTATAAAAATTTCATAGATTTTTAACAACCACATCTAACTTATAAATTAATAATCCTGTCTAATTTGTACCAAAAAAAAAAAAAATCCTGTCTAAAAAAACTCAACTAGTAATACAATTAGGTAAATACTTTTTTTATCCCATAATTCTGTCAATTATTTTTAACGCATAATTGTGTCTTTTTTTTAAAAAAATAACAATAATTGTTTTAATCACTACTATTTACTAATTTAGTATTGCCAATACAAATTTAATATTTTAATGACAAAAATTAATTTTTTTTTTCTTTTAAAAATTTGCTCTTAAAATAATAAAACAATTTTTTTTACCGATCTAGCTCTGTTTAAAAAAAAAACCCCACTAACTATACGGTCTTAATACTGCAGGCGCAAGAATGGTGATCCCTTCTCTTACAGTAAGCTTTATTATCATCACACCCAACAACTTTCTGCATTTCATCTCTAAAACGACGTCGCTTCTTCATCTTATAAATTTCCCCAATCTTCAAACCCTAACAACAACAATTAACAACAACTACTTAACTACGTTCATTCACTCAAACTCATCACAACAACACAAATTCCAATTTTCTCACTACTTCGCGTTAGGGTTTCACTCTCTCTCTTTCGTGCTTCATTCATGGTGATAACAGTTAGGGTTTACTTCAATCACTAAATTCACTCAATTCACACCACGCACGAGTTCAATTTCTTTATTCTCAATTCAATTTCGAAGTTCTTTGTTCAGTGCGTGAGAAAGAGAATGGATCACGCAAGATCGAACAACATCGATGAGAATGTTGGAATTCCAGACGATTTACGTTGCAAGAGATCAGACGGTAAACAATGGAGATGTACAGCTTTATCTATGCCTGATAAAACTGTTTGTGAGAAGCATTACATTCAAGCTAAGAAAAGAGCTGCTAATTCCGCCATGAGAGCTAATCTTAAGAAATCTAAACCTGATTTTGATGTTTTTTTGGAAAGTAAGAGTGATGATTTGGATGCTTCACTTTCTAATACTATTATTAACAATAATCGTTCTTCTTCTTCTTCTGGGAAGAAGTTGTTTGATAAGGTTTCTAAGAATCAGTTTCGGTATACTCCGGAGGGACTTATCGGTTCATCTGCCGGTGGTGGTAATACTTCGAAGCTTAGTGGTGGTGGTGATGGTGATGATTTTCATGATGGTGTTGATGATGAGGATGCTGTTATGTTGGAGGAGAATTGGGTTTCCAATGATGAGCTGGTTGGTTCTGGTGATGATGATTCAGCTGGGAAAATGATGTGCACGAGTCTTGATAAGAATGCTGCTACTGTAAGTTTTGTATTGTTGGTTTTGTTTTGCTTGGCTTGGCTAGCTAGTTTGTAATGGGAATGGAAGGTTTTGTTTTGTTATGTTGTTGAATTGAAAGGTTGGTTTTTGTAATTGCTTTGTAGGAATATTCTGATGGAGCATCAGATTCTTCTCAAGAGAATGGCGGGCAGACTTGTCATCAGTGCAGGAAGAGTGTTAGAGATAGAGTTACTTGGTGCCTTAAGTGTGATAGAAGAGGATATTGTGATAGCTGTATATCAACATGGTGAGCATGGAAGTTTAGTTAATATATTTTCTTTCAGTTGATTTTGTTTGCTCCCTTTGCTTTTGATGGTGACTGGGTGTTTTGGTTTACTTCTTTGCAGTTATTCTGACATTTCGTTGGATGAAATTCAGAAGACATGTCCTGCATGCCGTGGTATATGCAATTGTAAAATTTGTTTACGTAGTGATAATTCAATAAAGGTATTTTAATTTTTAAGAGTTACTAGCATACTGTTTGATTATGCACACCTCAATGTTTTGCATATGCTCTGTGTTTCTTTTCCAGTCAGTAAAATTTCTGGTTTTTCTTATATTTAGGTTAGGATACGTGAGATACCTGTATTGGATAAGTTACAGTATCTTCACGTGCTGCTCTCGTCAGTGCTTCCTGTGGTAAAGCAGATCCACCACGATCAATGTTTTGAAGTTGAACTGGAAAAGAAGTTGCGTGGTAAGATGCATTTTAAAGTTTTCTTGGGTTCGTTTGCAACCTTGAACTGCTATTAGTATTTGACTGTATTTCGCTTTTTTTTATCGAGTGTACTAGTATCTGACAATGTGGAAATGATGATTTCTTTCTCAGGTGCTGAAATAGATCTTCCGAGGACAAAATTGAATGCAGATGAGCAGATGTGCTGGTACATCTACGGCACTTTTATTGGGAAGATGTTCCTTATTCGTTTGTAGTATATGGCTAATTATTTATGTTGATTTGTCTTCCTGCAGCAATTTGTGTAGGATACCTATCACTGATTATCATCGACGCTGTCCAAGTTGTTCATATGATTTGTGCCTTATTTGTTGTCGTGATCTTAGGGAAGCTACTGTACATCAGAGTAAAGAACCTCAAACAGTGCATGCAAAAACTACTGAGCGAAACCTATTAAGCAAGTTTCCTCATTGGAGATCAAATGGGGATGGAAGTGTTCCATGCCCCCCTAAGGAGTATGGTGGTTGTGGTTATTCATCATTAAATTTAAGTCGGATTTTCAAGATGAATTGGGTAGCAAAATTGGGAAAAAATGTAGAGGAAATGGTTAGTGGATGCAGAATGAGTGATGTTGATGGTCCACCAGAAACCGGATTGAATGCTCTCAGACTTTGCCAATATTCTCAAAGAGAGGCTAGCAATGATAACTATCTTTATTGCCCAACATCTGAAGATCTCAAAACTGATGGGATTGGCATGTTTAGAATGCACTGGAAAACTGGTGAGCCCATTATTGTTAAGCAAGTATTTGATAGGTCATCCATGTCAAGCTGGGACCCATTGGTCATATGGAGAGGGATTCTAGAGACAACAGACGCGAATATGAAAGAAGATAACAAATTGGTTAAGGCCATAGATTGCTCAGATGGATCTGAGGTACACATATATGTAGATCTCCTTTTTTGGCAGTTGAAACTGTTGATTTTCTATTGCTCTGTCTACTAGTTAATCATTTTTTAAATTTACTCTACTTTATGGCTGAAATTATTCTATTTGTATCGACAGATTGATATCGAGCTTGGTCAGTTCATGAAAGGATATTCCGAGGGGCGTATTCTTGAAAATGGATGGCCACAAATATTGAAACTCAAGGATTGGCCTTCACCTAGTGCATCTGAAGAATTTCTTTTGTATCAAAGACCTGACTTTATCAGCAAACTGCCTTTACTTCAGTATATTCACTCCAAGTGGGGCCTTCTTAATGTTGCAGCTAAGTTGCCTCATTACTCATTGCAGAATGATGTAGGACCCAAGATCTATATATCCTATGGGATTAGTGATGAACTTGGCAGAGATGATTTTGTGACAAAACTCCACTTCAATATGCGTGACATGGTATATTTCTCTATCCTCATTGACCCAAGATATGCAAAATGGTCATTTTATTTTATGTCTTGAACTTTTGAATTTAAGTGACCACATTATTTTACAAGCTACAACTTCGTTATAATTTTGGTTTAAATTTCAAGTGTCTTAATTTGTATTAATTTGATATTTCATTGTTAATTTATGCTTAGTTATGTATTTATTGTTGTCTAAATTTTCTGATTAATATATGGTTGTTGCTTATATTTGTATTTAAACATATGCAGTTTTAAAAAAAAAACATATGCAGTTTTCATTTTAAGTTTTTAGTGACAATTTATACTGTGCCTGTGCCATTTAAATTAAATGCCCAAAAATTTGGATTGTTTACCCAAACTCTGTTAAGTATGAATTTATATTTTTATCTATCTGTTTCTTTTACCTGCTACATTTTCTAAAGTGAAATGTTGGAGTTTTGATTTATCTGAAGAAAGAAAAGGAAAGTAGTAGGCTATATGGGACTTAACAAATGACAAATGTACTGTTTTTTTGGACACTAAATTTACTGATTTTCAACAGGTGTACCTTTTGGTCCATACAAGTGAAGTGAAGCTGAAGGACAGGCAGAGAACTAAAGTTGAAATGCTGGAGAAAACTTATAAGGAATCTGAGGTGAAAGAATCTCATGGGGATCCAAATATATGTTCAAGAGGGATTTCGCCCGATTCTTCTCTATGTACAAAAATTAATGGACTGGATTTGGAATCAGACCAGAAGGATTCAACTATGGATCAAGGGTTTGAAGTTTATTCTAGTGCCGGAGGGAATACGGTCAATTGTGAAATTCCATCAAGACAAAACGGGGATGTCTCTGAGATAACACATCCTGGAGTTCTTTGGGATGTTTTTCGTCGACAGGATGTTCCAAAGGTGACTGAATATTTGAAAATGCATTGGAAGGAATTTGGGAAGTCAGATGATATAGTAAGTGAATTTGTAAATCTTACAAAATAAATTGTGATATTTCTTGCCAATTATTTGGTTAGTTTACTTGTTTTAATATTTTATTGATGATGATAATTGCACTCCTCTGCATTCAAGGTTACATGGCCTCTCTATGATGGAGCTATTTTTCTTGACAGACACCATAAAAGAAAGTTGAAGGAAGAATTTGGTAAGATATTAATTTATTTTTATGAATTGTCAAAGAGGTGGATAGAGAAGTGGTAGGCTAGGTCAACACAGGTGAAGCTGCGCAGTGCCTTCCTTACACTTGCTAGCTTGCCACACAGAACCTTTGCACGGGGCAGCAGACCAGCAGTGACATTTTCCCCTTCCCTCTCCCTTACTCCTCATCTCCCATCAAAATGCTCAAACTCTTACTTTAAGCCTTTCTATTTTGAATTGAGTGCAATGTGAGGGGTATTAATATTATTGCTTGGCTTCAACCTTTTATATTGCCTCTCATAGAAAAACCTTATGCCTCCCTTCATTAACCATTCAACATGGGCCAGGCAGCAGTTTCCCATTTCATCCTCACTTTCCATTCTTCCATACCTCACCTTTCATCTCATGCTTTGTTAATTTTCTGCTCATAACTTTTGATTTATTATTATTTTTTTCTTCTTGAAACTGCTCTCCCTGTTTTTATTATGCTCTTCAATGTTTGGTCAGTAAAATAATGGAAAAATACATTTGCTGGCAAAAATAAATTGTATGAGGTCTAATTGAGGTATCTTAGAACAATTTGCACATGTGTATTGTTTGTCACGAAAAGCTTGGTACCAATGCGACCAATTGTGGGGTAGACTAGATTTTGGAAAATAATAATTTTTTTTTATTATCTTCCTTTCTAATGTGATTACTGTCTTCCTATGTAGGAGTGGAGCCTTGGTCATTTGAACAGAATTTGGGGGAAGCTATATTTGTTCCTGCTGGTTGCCCTTTTCAAGCAAGAAATGTTCAGGTGAGTTCATTTTCCTCGTGATTTCACTTTATATAATTTAATTGATGGCCTTCAACTTCATAGATTTATATTCGTTACTTGAACCACTTCCAGAGGATGAAATTTTCATCTGATTAGTGTCTGTCATTATTAATATTTTCTCTTCAGTTATTACGAAATATTTCTAAAAGCATTATTAATTCTCTTGTATAGTTGTATTGAACTTGTCATAGTATTGTGATCATCTCTATATTTTGAAAATTTCAGTCCACCGTTCAGTTGGGTCTTGATTTCTTATCTCCTGAAAGCCTGGGGGAGGCTGTAAGATTGGCAGAGGAAGTTCGTCGTTTACCTAATGAACATGAAGCAAAGCTTCAAGTTTTGGAGGTTAGCAAAGATGAGAGTTACAATTGTCAAGTTCTCTTTTTGTTGTTCACCACTTGCCTATGATTTTTCTCTCCTCTAAATAATGCTTGTCAATTATATTTTATTGACACTTAGATCTGACCTCTGAACTTACTATTTGGCATTTATGCAGGTTGGGAAAATATCTCTTTATGCCGCAAGTTCAGCAATCAAAGAAGTTCAGAAACTTGTACTTGACCCAAAGTATGTAAATTTCATATTTGACTTGTTATATTCCTTGCAAGTTCTTAAAAGTCTTTTTCAACAAGGGTTTTGGAATCCGTCCGTTGCCCTGTTATATTCCTTGCAAGTTCAACCATAGACAGACATGTTATGTTTGTTTCCTTATTGTTTGATTCTGTGAAAACATTTGTCCCATATCTCCTGCTCCTTACGTCTATTCACAATATGTTGTTTTTCCAGACTTGGCGGAGAGATTGGATATGGAGACCCTAATTTGACTGCAAAGGTTTCTGAGAACTACGAGAAGATGTCTAAGCGGAGGCAGATCACTTGTGCTTGAACATCCACATTTAGCGTAGTCTACAAACAGTAATGCGGTTATGTACATTAATTGTATTTGAGCAGTATTTTACAGGTTGGTATGTTTCGGTGTAGTAGATCAGAATACGTAGATGATTGTTGAATGTGTATAATAGTTATCGACAATAGAGATAGAAAGTCATGCTGTAATGGGAGATTTCAGATATGTATTTTATTTCAAAGAGTGGAATACAAACATGTAATTTAGTAATATATATATGATTATGAAGTCACATTTATTTCTATTTGTGTTGACCTTTTAGTTGAATTCAAAAATGTTTGGGGTTCAGAATTGGCAATAGCCAGGCACCTTTCATAGATCACAAACAACTTAAACTGCATTAAACTTTAGGAACCTCTTTAGCCAAGCAAATCAAAACCTTGGCTTCGCAAACCAAATAAAGAAGTTACAAGCTTGATGTAAAATATTTAATTTCTACTGATGGCCTCAGTATAGAGAAACTACTAGTATTTTCTAAACAAGTTTAATTTGAAAGGACACCAATTCCTTGACTTGGGAATCGGTGTCCAATTTGAAACACTTAAGTTGTGAGATTGAACGACTCAGCAATTGCATAGAAATCTGATTTCAATCTTGGCCAGGCTGATTCAGGCGCTTGAGCATTTAATGTATAGAGCCTACCATCACGAGCACAGCAGACACAAACATTGTGTCGCCGAAAAGAGGGGCTCTCAACTCTGAATTCCAGCTCGTAGTATTTGGCATTTCTAATCGGATCCTCTCTCAAACGTGATTTTACCAATGTTCCCTTCAAATCTGGGCGCTGTCCCGATCCTGTTATGGTCCGAATAACAGCTTCCCCCACCTCCTCCGGGCTTCCAAATGCTTCAATCCTTGAAAAAGAAAGTTAAACAAACATACTTTCAGTAATCCCTATGTTAAAAGTTTTCATTAAGCACATATAATAAAAGTAAAATGACATTGACATTGCAATTAACAAGCGTTAAGGAATAATATAGTGATGGATGGATACTTACGAGAAGTCTTTAGCAACAGGAGAAACAATAACACTAACATTGAGTTCACCATTAGAACCCGGGGGACCAAATGCGACAACTGGTTCTGTAACATTAGAACGTGGCCTTGAATTCAGTGGAGGAGGATCCAATGATAATTCCATTTCTCTTTTTTTAGCAGCTCGATACAACAGTGTTTGATCTCCAACCCAATTCACCGGGTATATAAATTCTGATCATATCATTCAATATATAATTAATTACTAGTAATAATTATAGTACTACGCGTAAATTCCATGGTACACATCTTACTTGACACGCGTCAATACACCGCTGAGTAGATAATTCTGATAGGTTCAATCTATTAGAATTATCCACCTTAAATAAGATGTGTGTTAGAATGTTACAAAACGATTAAAATTACCGAATGCTTCTCTTGTGTCAATGTAACGAGTGTAGCCACCAATGGGATAAAGCACATCTAGCTTCAACTTACGACCATTCTGTGGTGACAAACCAAGAAAAAAACTTGTGATGCCACCAAAATTTGCACCTAAAGCTACAAGTGAAGCTGACCCTATACCCAAAAGAAGCCTCCTCTCAAATTTCTTGGCCAATTCCTCCGCAGGAGACCATAATTCTGCCTCTTTCACTTTCAGTTTTTCTTTACTATCATTTGAACATCTTGTTATGCCATTTCTGTTCCATGTTCCAAACCTTGCTTGAAGTCGTAGTTGCACTGCCATCTTTCAATTCTTTATGTCATATAAATAATAACTAGTACTTTTGCCACAATTATATTTGTTGGATTTTTTACGTAATGTATAAATCTTCTACATTTAACTAACCTCTTCATTCGAAAAAAATAAATAAATTGGTATGCAATTATAAGAAAATAAATAATAACGCGGTAGATTCTGATTGGTTGGGATATCATAGCACTTATCTAGTTTTTGTGGCTCTCAATTCTTCGGGTTCTCAACAGCCATTTATATACTCTACATTTTTTTTTTATAAAACACATGTACTCCATCCGTAACTGCAGAAATTAATCCCTCAAATTTTATATATTCAAAAGAACGTTAATATTTTTCTAAAAATTTTAGCGTTGTTCCATGCACTCGAGATTAAACTCAAAACCTTGATTCGAATGATTAAGTTAAAAGAAAATTATATCATTTTGTCAACGCTCTTAAGAACCTTGCACTATATTTATTTTTGTGTCATGTAATCTAATGACTAAAATTTTACTTTATAAAGGTGAAATATTGTGAGAATATTATGGTTCAAACCTCAGTCCCTACATATTACTTGTAATATTCCTACCAACCGAGTTATATCACGGCGACGGGGACACCTGCACTGCATTTTAATTTGTGCATTTAATTTATTTGGCAATATATGTATGTTTTATACGTAATAGTAGTAAATGTAATGAATGAAAATGAAAATTCAAGCGGGTATATAATATATTGAATAGGGAATTCTCAATAAATGATTTGGCATTGTAACATCTGAACACAAATTTATGGAACGAAAAGAGTCTACACTCTACACATTACACTTACACTGGCTAGCTTGTCATGAATGCAAAATGGACCAATTAATATCAATGATTTGATGTGTCATGGTCTAAAGAAGAGAGGTGTGGGGTAGTAAAATAATAAATAGACAAGAAAAGCAACCCACTAATTTTTGAAAAAAAATAATAATTTATTTCTTGGTTCAATCCTTATTCAAATGTTGCTTGTTGCTGAAAAAGATTCAAATCCTCCATTCTTGGTTGACCAATTTCTCCAAACTTCATCAGCTGCTGCAGCAGCACTTTCTGCTTGTTGCTGTTGTGTACCCCCTCCTCCATAGAAATTACCATGTGCACCTCCTCCTCCTATCCCTAACAAATCCAATGTCATTACATCTCCACCACTTCCCTTACTTCCACCAATGTTCATAACAACATTATTATTACTTGATGCACCCCCTCCTCCTATTATTCCTACTCCTACTCCTCCAACAGTACTATTAATGCTGCTTTGAGTTTGATTATTTTGTTCTATAATCTTGGATAAAGCCTTACTTTGATCCAATATAGCATTAAACATATCAACTCCATTCATTGATCCATTAACACTTCCTCCATTAATTATCCCATTTGCATTGAAACTATTACTATTATACTGAGCCTGTTGCTGCTGCTGCTGCTGCTGCTGCTGCATGTAGTGATTCATGAAACCATGACCTTGTTGTTGCGCCATGCCGAACAACGGCGGGGCCATCATATTCGAAGCAACGGTTTTTTCCGGCATACTCATACCGGCATTATTATTACTCACAGTTGCACCCATTTGAGCAGCTTTTTGAAGCAATGCAGTAGCTGACATGTGAGGTGAAGTAGCAGCAGATAAATGAAGTGAACCATTTTCTTCCAAGATATTATTGAGTGAATTATTTGAACTAAGTTGAAGTGAAGGAGATGAAGTTGATGATGAAAGACTTCTAGTGAATATGTTATTGTTGAATGGTTTTGCAGGAATTGACATGAGATCATGAGGTGATGATGATATTGATAATGAATGATGCTTTTGATCTGAATGATTGTTGTTGAATATTTCTGATGAAGTTCCAAGTATTTGTGGAGGGTTTATTGGTAATAATGAAGAAACAAGATTTGGGATTTGTTGATTTTGCATGTTTGATAATTGTATTGATCCTTCATTTGCTTTGTTGTTTTCTTCAGCTAATGCATCACAGAAAGCTCTGTGGGTTATGAAACTGTCTCTTCTGCAGATAATTAAATAATAAAATAAGATTAATACACAATTAAATATTAATATATAGTTGCTTATGAAGACCGTGCATGTGTATTATTATTATGAAATAATTAAAAAGACTATTGTTTTCTATACATCTTATATAGTACGTAGGAATCTTTGACTGAGCCAAATATATTTTATACTAATATATATGGAGTGACTTATACTTGCACTCAAGTAACACTTTCTTTACTAGCGACTAGCGTTACGTTGTTCTTGGTGGAATTATACTTATCCGGATTTGGTGCTGTAAAAAATGCACGCAGTTATACGTTATATTTGATATTGACCATTGATTTTATATCAAATGGTTTATTTTATATATATATATATATATATAGATTGATTTAATCTTGGCCGTTAATTTGATTGGATGGTTGACGGTGTTACAACAAAAAATCTGTCCCCGTCTTGTATATGAGATCCAACTAAAGATTATTGGTTAGATTTTTTAATGAAAATTAGTCGGCTAGATATTTTACACCAATAACATTATTAAAAAAAGAAACGATATCTATATGCATTTTAATATAAATGAGTACATGCTGATTGATTATTTTTTGTCAAGCAGTAGCTATAATTTCACTTTTTGAAGTGAATAATTGAAAGTATTAGAGTTCAAACTTTAATCACTGTATATTAATATATAATGTCTCTATCAATTAAATTATATTCACGAAAACTACATGCTAACAATTTTATTATTGTTAATGATTATATTAAGGAGTACCCTAACCTTAATATTAATATATACATTTTTTTAAATAGTAGTTAGTTTTGTTTGAGACAATGAAAATGTTGGTTGAAAAAATTGAACTTTCAACCTCGGGTATATAACTTCTTTTTTGGTGTTTCAAGTATCCAACCCAAACCGATTAGTTACTAGTATATGTTAGTGTATAGAGTAAAAAATTAATAACCGCTGAAACATAAACAATAAAAAAGTAAAAAAAAAAAAATGAATAATCAGATGAAAAAAAGCTTATAGGGTGTGGTCAAAGGCCACTATATCTTAATCTAAGCTGCCAAAACGGCACGCACACACTTTATTATCAAAAAGACATCTATTGCATGAAAGTTTAATTGGTGCAAGAAACTATGAAAGAAAGAAAGAAACACTATTCAAAAGTCAAATTAATCAACAAGCTTATTATATTCACATTTCATACACATACCTTGAAAATATGGTTCCACAATCACATTTGTATTCCCTTGTACCACAGATTTTGGAATGAGCTTTCCAATCAGATTGAACAGCATATTTCTTAGAACACTTATCACATTTCCACTTCTTCTCACCGTGCTTTCTACAAAAGTGCTTTTTAATACCAGTAAGATCACCAAGTGCTCTTGCAGGATTATGATGAACACATGATGGTTCAGGACAAACATAAACTCTTTTTATAATTTCATTACTTGTTCTTTGTTTCAATTTCCATGGTAAATTATGTCCTCTTCGGTGCAATTGAAGGTTTTGGTCTCTTTGAAAACCTTTGTTACATATTTCACATACAAATCTGTTTGTAGCCATTAATGTTGTTGGTGATAGTGCTATCACTTCAGCACTTGGATCTGCATATAATTAAAAACACATTAATTAATTAGCTAATTAAATTAATTAATTAAACTATATATATGTATATGGTGTGTGTGAAACAAAGAAAAAAATAAAAAAAGAAAAGGAGAAAATATAAGTCAATAAAAGTCAACAGTAAACAACAATGATTGTGAACCACAGCAAGACAATAATTGAGTTTCTGTTCTTCATTTTTCTTCTTACACACACCAATAATTCATTATTTATTTTAGCTATATTTATTATATTCTGACTTAATTTAAAACATATCCCCTTATAGATCTTTGTCTTCTATATCAGATCAAGACTTATCCTATAATTTCATGGAGTCTACAAATGTCTTAAGCAAATGCATTCCAATAAATTAATTAAGCATACAAATATTAAAAAAATAAAATAAATTTTGAGCATATTTTAGTAGCAAATTATGCATCACTATTTTTTGACTTAATCAATTATAAGGTTGAAGAAAAATATATACTATATACTTAGTTGTTCTGATTCTAACAAATGAAACTATAGAATAATTTTTGTTATATGATATGTTCTAGGAATTGGCATGTGCTGCAGGCCATGAATAACAAGTTAATTTTATATATTGGGTTGCTCTAATTTTTATTTAATTATGATATTTAAATAAAAAATCTTGTAAAACTAATTAATAATCAGAACTTGTTACTTAAAATTAAAACCAAGAATGAATATGCAAAATAAAAAGAGTCAACAGATAATTACCTGGATTTCCTGGTAGGTTCCTTTTTCTCTTAAGAGGTGGTTGTAAATTAGTGTTGGAACCATTGCTGTTATTATTATTTGTTGTAGCTGTAGTTGAAGTATGAGAATGTGGACTATGAAATTGACCAAGTATTTCATTTTGTTGTAGCTGTTTAACACCATCTTCTCTGTTATTCTCAGTAGAGAAGCTCTCACTATCACAGCTTGTGATGTTTGACATAGCCAAATATTAAGTAGAAGAACAAAAAGTATGGAAAATGTTCCCTGTTTGTTACTTTGTTTCACTACTAGTAATCTTGGTGTTGTTGGAATAACAAGAAAGAAAGACAAAAAAAAGGAAGCAGAGGTTACTAATTATAAGTTGAAACAGAAAAGATGGGATTTGTGGAAGTAGAGGAAGACAAAAAACCAGGAAACTCTCCTCCTTTTATGGTGTGGAGAGATGAGGGTGCTTGTTGGCATAAGAATACAAGAAACAGGCTTTGGATTTGCATTGTAATTTAATTATATATTGTACTCTTGCAGGCACTGTTTTTAGTATCTGTTATATTATCAAAATGCCCCTCACCTTTTTTTTTGTGTGTTGAAGAGAAAAAGTCTTGAAAGGAGTTTATAATTGATAAAAGAATAATCATCATCTTACAAGTCAGTTAAGCTATATGTTATTGATCACTAATTAGTCATTCGAGTTACATTTTAGATGTATAGCCCTAAACTTGAACCATGCTTTCATTTTTGCCGCTCTTCATCCGATAGTTGATAGTAAAAGAAACAATTTAGAGAGAGAGAAATCATGAATGGACGATTAAGATGATAGCAAAACAGACAACAAGAGAGAATGAGTCGGAGAGGATCTATATCCTCTAAATTTGAGGCGGTATGTTAAGAGCATTGGCGGAACCACACTATAACGAGATAGTTCGTGTGAATCCCTTGAACTTTAAAAAAATGCACATATATCCTTATATATTTTGCATTTTAAACTCTGTTATTATTATTTTTGTTTGCACCACGAACTTTTATCCATTTTCAAATTGTCTCATGATTTATATTGAGAGTTCATATAATTGGTAGTAGGGGAATTCTAATTTACTCTTTCATAATTTGAGGGCATTTACCTTTCAATCAATGAAAACAAATTATTTGCATGTGGTTCCTACAAGTTTGTTACAATTAGTTAAGGGGACCACATACAAATCTACTTATGTGGTTTGTTCTCATTGGATGAAGGGTAAATACTCTCAAATTATGAAGGGGTAAATGAGTTGATTATTTAACAATTTCAAAATATAAAATTGCTAGAACACAAATGTAAAATATATAAGTTTTTAAGTACAATATATTATTATAAGTATTAATTAAAAACTAAAAATTTGAATCTTCTCCGGAGTCTTAATAATGTTGATGATTGAAAAATAAAACCAACAAAAATTATAAATAAGTGACTGAAAATAAATTGTACTTTATTACTTTTATTTTGTTTTATTGAAATAGTTAGTTGAATTAACTCTTAATAAAAATATTTGCTTATTGACAAAGAAAATTGTTTAAAAATATTTCTACTAATGAGATTTGAGGAAGGGTATAATTGGAACCTTACTAGTGGTGAGTTTAATTTTTATTTAAAAGTATAATTTATGATAGTTTATTTGACGTAGCTAGAGGACGAGGGATTCAAGTTGGAAAATTTGTCCGTTTGTGAGGATATTTTAAACAGAGTAGCATTATTCCTAAATCGCCCTTATACTCCCATCAAAATAACAAAGCTGCCACTACGAAGAAGCTGAATCAGCCGCCTAGAGTGTGTAATTACTGGTTTAACCTTACCCTGTCACGGGTGGACTCTGATCGAATCATTCTCGAAAATGACCCCACAATAATACAAAAATTCTCCTGTTCACGTGTGTTTCGGGTAATTTCCAATGGGTAATTAGGATATTAAAAAAATATATATTATACTATTAATTGCCCTTTTGTAATGCTAATAATAGCTTCCAATACCATACCACTACTTACTCCCTAGCAGTGGCGTGTGGTACTATTGGTAATTGACTAGTGTCCTACCTACCAATTCATTTTATGCATGAGAAGCAAGCACCAATCAATCCATTTTCTAAGAATATATCTTCTCTTTTAAATGTGTTTTTTCATTCATTGCATTATCATTGTGAATGCATCAATGAAATATGTCATTTGAATATCTTCAACTTTTGATACAAGGAAATAGTCGAATCATTCGTCAAATCAAACTTTAATATCACTATTAGGTCGTAAAAGATTCGAGGATTATCACATTGAACTTTGAACTATCACATAAATAAATGTTTTTTTTGCAATACTACATAAATAGGTTTGGCACCACATTTCAACTAAAAATTTATAAAACTTATAACATGTTCAACATCCAATTTTTCATCCAATATATAAAACTTATCTCATACTTGAAATATCAACAAATTTTTCCTTTTTGTCTTGCAATATTATAATGATGGTCTCTCATACTATATTAGTTAAATGGTTATTTTTGACAATAATATTTATTAATTAATAAAATGATAGTCTCTCAATTTAGAGAGGAAGAGAGATTTTTTTTGTTTTTGTTTTCACCACCAGTTGAATCTGGTTCGGGGATCAGTTCTGACATCAAATGGTTCCAGTCCCCATTCCGACCGCAGTTACAGGGGATCGAACCGTGATTTTCTCAACCAAGTTCAGCGTCAATCATCACTAAACCAACTAACGATTGGTAGAGAAAGAGATATATTAAAAAAGGGATAAATATAATATAATAAATTTTTAGAAAATAATAATATAATAAATACTAAAATAAGAGAATATTCGATTTTAGTCAATAAAATAAAATGAATGTTCAATTCGTATATTATCATATATCTTTAATACAAAAAAAAAGGTCGGATTTCACGACGGTAGATAGTGACTTATTTCTTTGATAATATTAATAATAATTATAAAGTAAAATTAGAAATTCCTCAATTCTCAACTGTTGAACTTTATTTTTAATTAACACAACAGAACTTGGAGTGGGAGATTTCAATATGAAGTATCAAGAAACATAGGTGATAGGTTACTATTTGATCATATATTTTGGTCATTGATTTTTATATCTATGTTTTGTTTAACCCACCTGTTTTTAGGAGAAGAGATTTTAGTAATCTGAAGTTTGATCTTAAGATTAATAAAGTTTAGTTAAGAAATTGTTTTATTTTAAAATTAAATTCAAATTTTCTTGAACAATTTGTGTTTCAGTAAAATAATTATTATCCACTTAAGCATTAATAATTTTGTTTTATACCTCTGATTTTTCTGGTACACGGTTGTGATTATTCAATTAGTATTATTATACAGTTTAATGTGTTACACGGTTGTGTCAAAGATTACAATGGAGCATATGGGATTCAAAAAACTCTAATATTATATAGTGATTTTATTTTTATTTTGTAAAGATATAGTGACTTTTAGTCAAAAGCATATGTTTTGGTTTGATCTTTCCTTTTTGGTTGGCAATTTTGTTCGATTATTTAGTCTACAATAAAATTAAAAACTGAGTATTGTCATTGTCATCTCAAAAAAGTAGAAGGATGAAGAAATTTCGTTTTTATGTAATGTACGTGTGTATATATTTATTTATCATTTTCTTTTTAGTTAGAAAATAAAAGATAGTGGAATATTATTTTCATTTTCGTAAATAATATAAATTTATCTTTTGGTTCTCACTAAAAAAATTTGTCTATAAATGTAGTAATTAAAAAATACTAATTGAAATTTTTAGAAGATATCAAATGTAAAAAACAAAAAAAAAAGGTCAAATTTAATAATACATATTAATATAAGGGGTGTCCGAAATTCGAACTCGACCTCCTACATTTTGTTTTAAGAGATAAAAAAGATATATATATATATATATATATATATATATATATATATATATATATAACAATCATAAATTAGTTAACTACTCAATTCTCAAAGATGTGAAAGGGCTCGACCACTATTATGTATGATAGTTCGAAACTAGATCAATATTTATTGTCTTTAACCACCGATAAAAATGTAGTTTAGCTTTGTCCAATAATTGGGGTAATGACGATACTAAGTTGCTAAAAAGTGTCTGATTTCTTTCGTTCCATATGTCACAAATGCATAACAGTCAAATGAGTTGGACAAAAAAACCCTGTGTTCAAAGACTACCTGAAGAATAATCAAATTGGAGGAAGTGGTCGGATAAATCCATACTCGAATTGTACAGGATATCCAAAATTTTAACTCAAACTTCTACATTTAAAATATAATATTTTTATCAATTTAATTAAACTCGCGTGAGTTATAATAATATCAATTTTATTTGTTGAGTTAAAAGTTATGAAATTTCGTTTGTAATAATTTCTTCTTGACAATAATACAGTTTAGGAAAGAAAAATTGTGTCGTATTGATGGGACTTTGGAACCGCAGGTAAAGGTATGGTATGGTATATGTTATCACCTTATTTGGTATAGTACATGATGAGCAATATTGAATCACTTATTGGCTCCAGCTTTTGTATCTATCTTCTTTTCTCTTTATGAAAATGACAATTTTGAGGTTATTTAAAAAATTAAACTCAATTTCAATCAACAAATTATTAATTTATAACTTTCTAATAACGAAAGAAAGTGACCATTCCATTTTAATGTGCTGTCATATGGCCACCGTCCCTTACGTTCTTTTCTTCTCTGCGTGCCCCGCGACTACAAACTCATCATCATTATATTTGAAAAAATAATATGTCGTTTTAGTTTTTTATTTATTTACTTCTTCATATAAGAGGAGTCACAATAATTCATAATAGTCTGGTTAATAATTATTTACACCAAGAATTGAATTTGGATTTTGTTGAATAATTCGTCACAAGAAGGGAATCAGGAAAAAATGAAGGTGGACCACTAAAATAAACAATAATATTGAAATTAAACTCAAAATACGCACCAAGTTGATTACTAAAAAATTAAATTTCGTACTTTAAAATAACTTGCATAAAGTGACTTAAAATCATCAATAATAATATTTGAACTAATACTTGCACTTCTCTTTCAATATAAATAGTTATGCTATATGATAGAAATCAACCTTTCATTTTATTTAGCAACTTAGTCCCGGAGGATGACTGTGCTCTACCACAACCCTCTAGTACTGTGTTTTTTTTTTTTTAAGAATGTCAAATAACCGATTATTTCAAAAGTTTAAGTTGTTAGGATAGAGTCACATTAATGATTTTATATTATTTCTAACACGCCCCTCATGCAAGAGTCCACTTGAACTTGAAGCATAAATAATGCATAAGTCTCACCTACCTTAATCATAGAAACTCTCATACCATGTTAAATAACTGATTATTCCAAAAGTTTAAGCTGTAAGGATAGAGTCACATCAATGGTTTTATATTATTTTTAACAAGGAAAACACATTAGTCACTTAAGTCTAATATCTTAATTTTTGTTTTAAATATTATCGAATAAGAAACAATTGTCTAATAAATACAACTTCTATAGTAAAAATGTTGCAGAGAGACGTTGTGTTTTTTATACATACATTAAATAGATATTTAAAAGTTAATATATATATATATATATATATATATATATATATATATATATATATATATATATATATATATATATAATAAAAAGGTTAGTGAAATATGATTGTCTTATGATCATATTTTTCCTATATTTGTGATGCTTTCCATTTACATGGAGGACTTATACACGTATTTCCCATACAAATATGCATGGACATTCATCTTTAAAATACACACATATTTCACCCAATTTATATGTTCTTTTCTTGAGTTGTCACTGACTTGAACGTTATAATGCTAACGTTTTTGCATGTATCTTTTTCCTTAGTACTTGAAGCTCAAATCACAACCATCAGATTCACCGAAAGAACATTCTATTTTGAACGTACGAGTCACAACAACTTTTTGTCTTTAGATAAGGATTTGATCATCATATTTCAACAATTGTCACAAAAATGAATTTTCTTAAGTTGTAATTGCTTTAGATAAAGGATTTGGTCATCATATCCAAGTGATATCTCACACTAATGTTCTTTGATCAATTTCAAGACCCTTTTCCTTTGCAGATTAAGCAAGAGTGGAACAACTTAAGTTGTAGAGTTCAAAATTTCAACTCGCATCACTTTAAAAAATGTTAAATGAATTGACCTAACTCACTTTTTTCACCCCGGGTGAAACTATATATATGTGCTTAAAGCATTACTCCATATTATAATAGGCATCTTAACTTGATATCTTAACTTCTTATTAAACATTGCGTAAAAAATAATCTTCCAATTAAATATTGTCTCAACAACCATGATTACACCTTTTTGATCATACTACTAGTATAATATATAATTTATGCATGTGCACATATACACATATGCTCACTATTTTGCAATATTCTAGTTCCCCACAATTCGAATTTTACAATATATGGGCTCATGTCTATTTTGGTGATTTATTGTTGCATTTTTGGAGTAAGAGTTAGTTGATAATTTTCTAACAAGGTGAAAGATTGTTTCCACCTTTTCTTTCATTGAAATACAAGTTGACAAAATGAAGCCATTAAGTATTCAAGACAGTTGTCCCATAAATTATTTTTTAGCGAGTGAATGATTGTTTAAATCTCTACGGCTATCAACTTAGGTGACCTTGTTATAATCAATCGTTAATTCGGCCTCTAAATGAGTTAACTGACGATTTAGAGATTAATTTGCAAAAATAAATATTGCTAAATGGCTAACTATTTGCTAATGTTAGCTACTAATTAAATGATCAATTTGACATTTTTATAAATCGTCATTATAAAAGCTTTCTTGAATAATAGGTCCATTATGTGTAAAATGATTCACAGCATTGAGGTGGAGGACACCATCAAAAGCCAACTTTTTATTAGTAATAGACCACACATTATATGAAAAAGCGCATGAAATTAAAAGAAGATATAAAAACGATAAATCAGAGGTGGTTAAAATATTGAGTTATGTAAAACTAGTTCTTCCATTCTATTTAGATATTCGTCGTACAAAAATCAAACATTAATTTGTTTAAGATGTCAAAGTTTCTTTTTACTTGAATGACTATATTTTGGTGCATGCACAATGTCGCTAGCTTCTTTAGAATATGATGAAGTAACAACTTCTATATATAGGTTTTGTTGTGTAATAATTTTGAATATCTCTTATACCCATTTAATAAACTTTGTTAAAAAAAAAACACTAAGGTAAACCTACTATACTTTAAATGATAAATTATTGTTTAGTTGATCCCTCACTTATAAAAAAAATGGTTAACCCACGACAAAAGTCATCTAAAAAAGATTTGATTTATTTCTATAAAATGAAAATAGAGAACTTTTGATTTTGATATACCATATATGGATGATTTGCTGTAATTAGTCTTGAGCCATAGCATGACTCATTAGGTCCCACTACTTTTTGATAAACTTACAACATTAGGTCCCATTGATTAAGATTGTAAACTTTTTAATGTCGTCCACTAGCAACAATAATATTACTTATATAGGCATGTTGTAGCCAATGTTATTGTCGTTTGCATAAACCACACATTTTATACAATATACTAAAAAATAAACCATTGTTAGATTCACTGTATTGAGTGACAAATTAATAATAATAATAATAATTATTATAAGGTAAAATAAAATACAATAAAGAAATAGGAAAAAAAGGAAACAAGTAACGGCATTTTTGTAGTTTCGTTGCTTGTATAGTTTGTCATCATTTCCAAATCATGGACTTTGTTATCATCGATGATTATTGCATATATGATCGAAGCAGACATAGAATAAAACAATCAATCTATATGCATACAAAAAATGATACAAATTCTAAGAATAATCAAACGAAACTTCCGATTTACATATTCATATAATGATACAAAGAAAGGACATTCTTTGTGTAAAGAATAAACAATCGGATTATTTGTTTTTTTCTCCACTTTCTTTCTTTTTTCTTGTTGCCTTGAGAGGAGATTCAGTGTTTTATTCACTTGTATTTACTAGTAACTACTAACTAGTAATATTTTAAAAAAATAATTCCACTTATTTTATTTGCTTGGAATAAGATTTTCTCAACAAACAAAGGGAATTAATTAGGGTTATTAGTGTATAAGAGAGGTGATCATGATAAATTAAAGTTTGAATCCTGAACGAAAGATTTTTTTTTTTGAGTATCATTTATGTGCAACTACAAAGACTAAATCAACATGATTGTGGAACTCAAAAGAGCGGTAAACTCTCTCAAACAGTTTTAACACTACTGCATATATCTAAAACAGGAATCGAATCTAAAATTTTAGTTAAGTTAGAAAAGACTTGCATCTAAGCATTTTTAGGTAAAGATGTGTTCATATTAATATTTCACAACATCTCAAACATAATTAACTTCGGTGCGAAAATTTTATAGGAAATTAAAGAAGATTTTGTCCACAAAATATATACATGCATATTAAAATATGAGTTTAATGACTATGTTCTAGGTAAAAATAGACTTGAAACACCGAAGATGTAACTCTTTTAACCTTTAACTAAAATCAGTTCAGTTATCCACCTCATTTCAGCGTAAAAGTAGCTTACATGTGCAAATATTTTATTCTCTTAAAATATATTATAGAAAAATTTAGTATCACTATAATTTTTTTTAGATATTTAGCAAAAAAAAAAAATTACACTTCTTTTTAATTTTATTACTAATATTAACTATTTTTTTTTTTCACTAAAAGCATAATTTATAAATAAATAAAAAGAAGCAGATCAACAATGTTGACAACTTTTATAAACCCTATATATAAGAAAAACCCTCAAAAGAGATATATATTTTTTAATAGAATTTAAAATTAAGTTAATTCAGATTTAGATTTGCGGCAAACTTTAAACAACATTCTCTTTAGCATTGAGATAATTGATCATCTCAAAGTCGGAGAAAATCATATCATATATAGAGCAAAGAGTAAATTTTAGTAGAGGTGTTTTTTAAGGTCAATGTTAAATTCATTAATTATTTAATATATTTTAAAATATATTTTTTATATTAAAAATTAAAGGAAATATTTAATGGTGCATTCAAATATTTTGAAGTTAAAAAATTACTTTATGATACAATTTTTTATATTTTACATGTTAACCAAGTGTTTGAAGACACTTGTTGTTAGCATATAGGTTAAAAAAAAAAGAGACTTATTGTTCAGTTATATTCTTCACGTACATCGAGGGTGCTGTGCTGGGGATAAATAATGGGCTTATCTTGTGTCCAGTGTAAGGTCCGTAACTCTGTAAAGGCAAGATGAAAGATACTAATCAATCATTTTAACCAAAAGTTTTCAATTTCATGCATCATTTTAATAAGGCAAATTCTATGGTACATTCACCAAAATGAATGTTTCAAAAAAGTCATAATCTAGTGTGGCAAAGGCACAAAATTTTCTATGTGCAAATCTCAAATCTAATGGCTAGAAACCAATCAGCCCATTAGCACAAAATTAGTAGCAAAAATCTGGTAGCTAATCCGTAGCAATTAAGTTTAGTGCAATGAATAATATGATAGTAAAAATATACGGGAATGAATTCCTAAGAAGTCCGTGTGGAAGATTAATTTATCCAAAAATCAGCTTTAAACCAAACATAGCTGATCTTGCTCTATATAAAGTCCAAATTAGATGGTTTAAGAGACTACACTATTGGTTTAGAAACTCAGGAGACCTCTATCTAGCTAAAGAATATAAGAAACTAGCTGAAACTCTTCAAAAAAGACTTCAGAATATTGCAAGATGACCGAAGAGAGTCTAACAAGTAAATTACAGAAAGTTTTAGATAACTTCTCTGATCTACAAGATAGGATAGAAAAACAAACATCCTATTTAGAAACTTTACAGTATGAAGAAGAAAGATATAAACCATATGAAACATGGAAATTTCATAATGGAATAAACTTTGTTTGTTATGAAGAAGATGAAACTCATAAATTTCCTCACCTTTTTCATACAGCAAATCCACAGCTAAATAATATATCTTGTATGATAGCATACATGATAAAACTCTTAGAAGACAAAAACCTTCAATTTTCTCACGAGGGGGAAGAGAAAGGAAAGGAATTAGAAATAGAAAATATTCCTAAGCTTCTAGAAAACCTCGAAGAAACTTCTGTTTCTACACAATTAAAAATTAAACCACCATCTAAATTCTTTTAGGAATGGACGATACAGAAGAAGCCCTTAATAGTCAATTAGAAAATTTGGAAAAACTCATGGTCTCTTTAGATATATCAGGAAAAAGTCAAGTAGTTGACGAAGAACCAAAAGAGAAAAACCAAATCATTTACGATTTTAGCTCTGAAGAAGAAGTAGAGGAAGAAAATGAAAATCCTTACTTCGTAAAATTCGAACCAGCAGAAACATCTGGTACGAAAAGAACTGCAGAATTCGAAAGAGAATTTACCAAACAAAAATTCCAAAAGGTACCCCATTATTATGTACCTACACAAAACCCATTTCAAGGGCAAGGAATTTTAGACATAGACTGTAGTTTTGATACAGCCAAGGATCTAAGAGATTGGTACAATACAAATAGTGTATTAGTCCAGTTAAATGAAGACCTTAAAAATTTAGGACCAATTGAAATTTTCAATTTCCTACAATATAAAACTAGAGGAAATGCTTACAAATACATTTCAACCTTACCACCAGAAGTTATGGGAACGATACCCCTAACAGGAGCTTTAGTAGTAGACTGGATTCATATGTTACTCGTAACAGAATTTAAAGGATGGAAGGACTCCATTCAATCTAAGATAGCATTTTCCGACCAAAATCTTTGGAAAATAACTAACTTAAAAATCTGCAATATGTGCTATATAGATAATTTCATTTGTGAATTTCAGAACTATTATTACAACATAGATAATAGTACTAGAATTTCCAGAAACTTGATAGAACTATTCTATGACAAGTTACCAGAAAGAGTATCGGCTCAAGTTAAAACATTCTTTACTTCAGCATTAGCAGAAGGAAAAGTAGATGATACCCTAGGAGGAAGAATAACCACCCTAAAAATTTGGCTCCAAGAAATGTGTAGTCAAAAAATAGCTAAAAGAGAAGCTCAAGTATCCCTTTGTTGTAATAAACTACAAGACAAAGTAGGAAATTACGGTTGCAACTCTAGGAAGAAACCTAGAAAAAGAAGGTTACAAAAGCCCTATAAGAAAAAGAAATTTAAGAAGGTTCCTTTTAGAAAATTCAAAAAGGGAAACAAAAAATTCTTTAGGAAAAAACAACCTTACCCTAGGAAAAAGATATGCCCACAAGGTAAAAAATCATGTACATGTTGGTTATGTCATGAAGAAGGCCACTATGCAAATGAGTGCCCTAAAAAGGAAAATTCTAAGAAAAATGTCCTACATGCAATATATGCAATGGGATATGAACCTATAGAATCAGATATAGAATCCAATGAAGACATTTATGAATACTGTACAGAGACAGATTCAGATGTCGAAGAAGATACTTGGTAAAGGAAATCCAAGTGCTACATTTATCAAAATAGTGCTAAAAAATAGAAACCTTTTAGCCTATATAGACACAGGTGCAACTCTTTGTTTTGGGAAAAAATCCATCTCTAGAAATTGGGAAAGATTAACCAAGCCAAAAGAAATAATAGTTGCAGATAAATCAAAACATCAGATATGGTTTAACCTTAGAGATGTGTCTATAGAAATTGAAGGATATAAATTTTTTATTCCAACAATCTACCTCCATGATTCAGGATTAGATCTAATCATAGGAAATAACTTTTTAAAGTTATATGAACCCTTTACTCAAAGAAAGGATACTATATCACTTCAATGGAAGGATTTGGGAAATCCAAAAAATAGAAAAATAGTAACCACCAAAATAGTTACTAGAAATGAAATCTTAAACCTTATTAAGGGAAACCTTAAGGAATTAAGAGCTATATGGGAAGGAAGAAGTTTCCATATTAGTATAGAAGAAAGATTAGACGAAGTCTGTTCAGATAACCCTCTAGACAGCCTTAAAAACACTAATCATGAACTCATAGTCATTAAGTTAAAAAATCCTAATGACGAGATAAATGTTCCAAATAGAATTCCATATTCTATTAGAGATGTTGAAGAATTTAAACAAGAATGTAAAGATTTACTTGATAAAGACCTTATTAGACCTTCATCAAGTCCACACTCTGCACCAGCTTTTTATGTCGAAAACCATAACGAAATAAAAAGAGGAAAGAGAAGAATGGTAATTAATTATAAGAAACTTAATTTGGCAACAGTCGGAGATTCTTATAAATTACCTAGAAAAGATTTTATTTTAGAAAAAATAAAAGGATGTAATTGGTTTTCTTCCTTGGATGCAAAGTCTGGTTATTATCAACTAAGACTAGCAGAAGAAACAAAACCATTAACAACTTTTTCATGTCCACCTCAAAAACATTATGAATGGAATGTTTTGCCTTTTGGACTAAAACAAGCACCGTCAATATATCAAAGATTTATGGACAAATCTCTCGCAGGTTTGGATCATATATGTTTGGCATATATAGATGATATACTCATTTTTACAAAAGGAGATGAAAAGCAACATCTTCGAGATTTAGAAAGTGTTCTTTTAAGAATTAAAGAAAAGGGTATTATAATTTCGAAAAAGAAATCAAAGATTTTACAAAAAGAAATAGAATACCTTGGTTTAATTTTAAAAGAAAATGGGGAACTAAGTCTAGCACCTCATACCCAAGAAAAAATACAAGCTTTTCCAAATGAGCTTTCTGACAGAAAACAAATCCAAAGATTTCTTGGATGTTTAAATTATATTGCTAATGAAGGATTTTTAAAAGATTTAGCAAAAGAAAGAAAGCATTTGCAAAAGAAAATTTCAGAAAAAATTCCATGGTCTTGGACTAAAGTTGATTCTGATAATGTTAAAACTATTAAAGAAAAAATAAAAATTTTACCCGAACTCTACAATCCAACAATAAAAGATTTTTTAATTGTAGAAACGGACGCATCACAAACAACCTGGGCAGGTTGTATGAGAGCCTTACCTAATGGTAAAGCAAAACTTTCTCTGAATGAGAAAGGATATAGAATTGAAGAATCAGAACTTCAATCAAAACAATCTGAAACTTCGAAAGAAGAAACAGATACCAAAAAAGGCATTGATTACAGTGCTTCTAAAATCCTGATAAAGGATACTGAAAATTTACAGTTATGTAAATATGTTTCTGGTACATTTACAGATACAGAATCTAGATACCATATTCAGGAACTAGAAACTCTGGCATGTGTAAAAATATTAGAAAAATGGAAGATTGACTTATTACCGTCAAGATTCCTTCTTCGCACAGACTCTAAATATCTTACAGGATTTTGGAGATATAAAATTAAAGCTGACCATAAACAAGGCAGATTAATAAGATGGCAGATGAAATTACAACAATTCGAGCCATATGTTCAATATATAAAATCTGAGCAAAACAGTTTTGCAGATACATTGACAAGAGAATGGAGCAAGCCATAAAGCTACTTCAGAACAACATCAAGCAAAAGGACGAGCAACTTGTCGCCCTAGAAATCAAAAGAGCAAAAATCTCTGCCGAGAGGGGGGAGATGATTACAACACTCAAGGGTTTACAAAAAATGACAACAGAAGACCCAAATGAAATTCTAAAGAACGAAGAAAATTGGGACTTACTAGGACAACCTTCTGGAAAATATGACTACTATGTAAAATATACAACCCCAGAAAGTTCAAAAATCCCTATCGAAACAATAGTACCCAGTGGTTGGGATATAGAACGAAAAGCAGAATCTTCAGAAACAACCTCAGATAGCAAGAAGTCTTGGGCTGACCAGGTCGAGGAAGAAGATGAAGCCAGAAAAAATGGTTTATCAACAACCATTCAAACAAGCGATCCCGTAGACAATGAAATGGGAAGGTTTGAAGCTTATGTCATTTTTGATGGACCAATGAAAGGGATCTATAGAAAATGGGCAATAGCAAAGCAGCACATCTTAGGCAAGAATGTGCGTCACAAAGGATACAAAACCATGAAGGAAGCTGAGCAGGCACTTTACGGAGCCTACAAGGAAGTTACAACAGCAAAAAACCTTCAGAAATCCCCAACGATGGAGTCAAAAAGGAAGCTGTCGATTGACAAAATTCGCCAGCTCGAAAATCAAAAGAATTTCCAGGTAACTGACCCAACTTACATGGAATTCAGTCTTAGATGGAAATGGTTAAACCATTATGTGGAAGAATTCACCACTGAATGCTTCTACCCGGCTAACAAATTCAGCTGTCCCAAAACAGTTACATTACCAGGAATAGATAGTACTACATGTCTATCTTTCTTTCAAAATGGTTTAATCCACACCATATATTTGGAAGAACAACCAAAGAAAACTTTTGGAGAACTCAAGTTTCTTCCAAGGAATCTACAAAATTTGGCAGAAAAATTCAATAATTTATATGCCAAAGGAAAAGAAATCTTCCTAGAGGTCGATTCAACATATCCTTGGTATGATGAAAATACCTTGGAGCTGGTCACAAAACCAATATACTTAATCAAGATTGGGATATCCAACAAAGAATATCCGGTCATGAATAAAGAAAGCACAGAATGGCATCCAGCTATGTACGTCAATCAAATGAAGAACTTTCGTCGGAAAATTTCAAGATTGTCATCCCAGACAAACTACAGAACAATCTACGAAGACTCATCAATGATCGTGTATAGTGATTCCAGAAAACCAGCAAAAGAAAAAGATATCAAGGCAATCAAAGAACTTGAAGAAAGAATTGACCAACTGAAGGATGATTATGAAAAATTACCAAGGGTAATTCAAGAAGAATGCTGTAGATATTTTTTACAGTATTACAAAAATCATAACTGTAAAAACTGTCAAAAATCGTCGGCACAAGAAGACAAGGAGACTAACAGCACGAATCAACTGGCCACAATGTAGGACAAAATTGTGCAGTGGTACCTTATCACATCTGAGTCAGATGGGGACCACTTAGTGCTAAATAATGTAAAATACTATTTGTCGTATTTCTTAGTGCGTTTTTCTTTTTTAAGTGCGCATCACTTTTTCTGAGTGCATGTCACTGTTGTGTGAGTGCGTGTCACTTTTCTGAGTGCATGTACAATGTCATGGAAAGGGACGTTTACCTAATGTGAGCCCTTCTCCACTATAAATAAGAGCTCTAAGCTCAGTTGTAAAATACAGTTGAAAGAAATACGAAACTATTAACTAGTTTTTGAAGAATTATTTTCTTCTGTCCTTAGAATTATTTCTAAGAAGTAGCTCTTGAGGTAATACTCTGGAGGAGCTAGATCCTTGAGGTAATACTCTGGAGGGATCAACCATATAACACAATATAATCAAACAGATTATATCCCAAAACAACACAGACATCTTCGGATCGAAAGGTTCAACAAAACCAAAAACAAAGAAAATCATATCAGGTATGATTCTTATCACAACACTTGTTTATTATGTTATGCTGTTTACATAACAGATGGAAAGTTCGAATTTTAGAACTCAAAGATTATTTTCAAATTTTTTTGAAATTGAGTACACAGAACCTAGTTCTGATCACACATACTTAGAATTAGTCTTAATGGAAGACTATGATAAAAAGGTAACTTATTTACTGAAAAGAATCTCTGAACCAAATTTGGTTAAGATAATTTTAGATAAATTCAAATTTAATCATTACCAAGAAAAGATTTTTCTCAAAAAAATTCAAGAAACTATCGAAGGAGACTTCGAAGAACATGAATTAAAATGTTTAGTTCGTGAGTTAAACAATTTTACTAAAAATTCCAAATACATAGAATGTTTTCAAGGACAATTCTATGGAGACTTTGCAAGCGTGCATTATAGACTAAAAAACTCTCGAATTTATAGTCTAATAAAAACTTTAAATATTCTGCCCGATAATATTAGTGAAAATTCAGAAGAATTTTGAAAATTATGTCTGAAATCTCACTTTTTGAAGAAACATCTAGTTATTTTGCTGATGTTATACAAGATCACAAAATAGAAGAAGCAGACTTATCTCTAACTGCTGAAGAAAACTTTAAAAGAAAGTCTATAAAATTCAAAGAACGTCTTTTGAGAAAAAATATCTTGAAATTTGGAATAATGATAGGAGAAGAAGCAATTCCAATTGATTCTACTTCTGGAAATATTTTTATATCTACTATAGATAGAACACAAATTCAAAAAAGAATTTCAAGTCTTTCTGAAAAAGAAAGAAATAAAATTGGTTATATTCACATATCAACCATTCAAGTTTTAATCAAAAGTACTTTCATGAAAGGTATTGATACACCGTTAAATATAATTCTAAGAGACTCTAGAATTACAAATGATAGACAATCTATAATTGCACAAGGTAGATGCAATTTAAAATATGGAAAAATAAAGTTTGATATAAACTTACAAATAGGATTATCCCTAAAGGATAAGGATCTGGACAGATCCATAATCTTTAATTACAAATTAGAAGATTCAAAATTTATGAAAAAAGGAAATCATCCTTTTACAATATGCTATAGAATTAATTATGCCTTAAGTAATTCACATCATAGCATAGAGTTTACAGGAAAAGATATAATTCATATTGATGAATTATTCACCCCTATAGTGACATTAGAGTCACCTATATTTAAAACTTTGGCAAGAAAGAGTTGTTCATTAATAGAAGATGACAAAAATCTGTTTGAAGAAACAAACGAAAAACCATTAATCAGAAGCCAAAGCCTTAGGGTAACACCCCCAAAAAGAGATTTTGAAATCTCAGAACTAAAAGAATTAAATAAGCTACAAAGCTCAGTAGCAGAGTTGTCCTTACAACTCGAAAAATTAGATAAAAGAATCTAATTAAACTTCCGCAACCTGTTACAATTGTTATCTACGATAACAATGAACTTAGCTGAAGAAAGAAAAAATCTAAAAGTCTATAGAAAAAGAATTCAAAAATTAAATTTTGAAAATAGATGTTTAAAAAACCTGCTATATATGGATAGACCTCATGTTAATCCAATAATAAAAGCAAGACTTATAGAAAGAAAAGATCTATTGTCTAATTACAGACTTTTAGTACAATATACGAAGAATGAACTCCGTCGTTTATCTTACAGCTAACCAGCCAAAAACGCGCGAAACTCTCCGCCCAAAACTCTGGTATCAGAGCAAAATCTCGATCTTAGGATAGAGAAATCTCACACCCTTAGATTTCTGAAGATACTCAGAAACACAATTATGGAACTGCACCATATAATTATGATTTGGTGGGACCAAATAAAGACTGTACTCCTATTGGTCTATTCAAACAACTTTTTCAATATTATCAAAATATTGACTACACCTTAGAAGCTCCCTTTTAATAACCTTATGAACTTGCACATGCATACCACATGTAGGACATTAATTCATCAGGTTTTATCAATTGGGTCCAGTTAGACAATACTAACTATTTTAAACAAAAATACTTAGGTTTTTTCATTTTTTTTTCACCGCAGAAGCAAGTACGTTTTTATACATGAAGATTTATAAGAATCAACAATAATTAATGTATAAAAATATACTTGATTCTGCGATAAGAATCAATATTAAATGTATTTACGCAAGCTCCTGAACCTACGTCTTAAATCAATTTTTCTCACTAGGTTCATGTACGTTTTTATACATTATTATTGATTATCATATGGGACCATCAAGGACATTGTTTTATTTCAAATGCTTTGATCCTTATTGTCATGTGCAACTCTGCCTATATGTCTTTGTTAGAACTGCTAAAAGTAACATTTTCTACCAAAGCAAAACCTTTTCCTTTTCACATATTTGATAATAATTCTCTTTTCTTGTCTTTTGGTATATATGATATGGGGGTGGGGAAGAGATATATGATGGTGAACCTTTCTTTTTTCTTTTGCAAAATATATAACTAAAACTTAAAATGGTAAGGTGAGATCCCAATAGAGATTGCAAACATATGTAAGTTCTTTTTGTTATAGTTTGGTAAATAATGATAAAAAGAAACCCCATTGAGATTGCAATGATTGTTATATATAGCTTTCAAACCTTTTACACTTTTTTCTTTTATCCATATTTTTTCAAAAAAAATCTTTACTGTCCTCCATTGATAATTCAATGATAAAAGTGGTAAAAAAATATGAATGATTATTATGTAAATAAAGGGGATATACTTTTGAAACAGAACATTGGATTATATTGTCTCCTCAATAGTACATGATTTGGGACACTCAATTGGCTTTAAAAGGTCTACACATTTTATTCCATTAATCGAGAGTTGATTACTTATTATCCTTTTCACGATAATTAATTAAACTCTTTCTCTTGCATCTTGATGTATTTAAATATACTAGTACTTTCATCTCTAATACTACTAGTGATTTTAAGGTAAATTCTAATATGGACCACTTCATCAAGTGATTCATGGTGGACCAATCACAAATAACATTATAACGAATACGAATTTTACAAAATTCACCGTTGGATTGAAAGTTTATATCATATAAATCATCTATAGAAAAATTTAGAAAAATTAAAAATTATCAAATGATTAACGGTTGTTAAATAACATAAATCTTGATGGGTCTCAATAACATATCAAATGATTTTAAAAAAATTTAAAATTTAAGATAACATATCAATGGGTGCAATCGGGTTGTAGTTAATATTTTGTTATTGTTCGACTAAGATTAGATTATTTAAATTTTAAGATAATTTTATATTTTTATTTAATATTATATTTTGATGTTAAAATTTAGAGTATCTAATCTCAATCAAATCATTAAAGATCATTCATTGTACGATGTCTTTAATTACCTATATTTAATGTGCAATGTTTTAGATGTGGACTTCTTTTTAAGACTTTGTTTTACCTTTGTCATATTTTTGTGTGTGATGCTAACAAACATCCTTAGAACAATTGTTAAGGATTTTCTTTTTTTGACACGGTTAAGGAATTAAAAATGAAAATATTGTGTTCAAAAGAGCACTCTTTAAACTATGAATTCACTATACACTTTTCAATACAATATAACTCCTTATGTCTCAAAATAAGTGTCACATACAAGATTCATTTTTAAATTCATTTAATGGATTAATTAATTCCAATAAAAATGTCAATGAAGGTTCATTTAGTTACTAAGCAGTTGATTGATACTCCCTCTATTCCTTTTTATAAGAAACATTTTGAAAAAATTACACATATCAAGGAAACACATTGTAAATAGTTCTTTTCATTTAATACTCTTAAAAATTTAAACTTATTCCATCTATACTCCTCTTTAATTACTCTAAATTCAATTAACTTACTTATTTTTAATATTCTCTTTCATAATAAATAAGGGTATAAGTGAAATTCAACATTTAAAATATTTGAAAATTAGTCAAAGTTTCTTATAAAAAGAAATAAAAAAAATTTCACTTTTGTTTCTTATAAAAAGGAATGGAGGGAGTATCTTATAAATGTTTGAGTTCAATTTCCACCGTACCTGTGTAAAAACTTAAAGTAGTTCAATTAATAGAGGAACAAGATTCGAATTTGGGTTTTTCATTTATTCACATTTATAATGTTAGTCAGACTAGGCTACCGAAAAAAAAAACCAACTCTCACATAATAAAAAATTCTTTCAAAAAAGTGTTTCAACAAAAAAAACAAAAGTTTTAGTGAGATGTACATGGGGCCGAATGAAATTGCGTCATGGAGTCCATGACGGTGATGCGCCTATTCTTCATCGCTTCACTTCACACTTTCAAATTGTTGAGAAATAAAAAGAAAGAAAGATGGAAGCATAGAGAAATTATCCTAATTTTAAGCGGTGTTATTTGAACATCAAAATATTGACAAAACATCTGACATCATATATATATTTATCTCTATCTCTAGCCTATCATTTATCTTATATACTTTATACATTTTAAAAATACAGTCAAAACACATTTGAAAATCATTTTTTATTGTACAAACATTATTTCTCCCAATTATTTGCCTATATATGTTGATGAAATTTCCTGGAAAGGTTTTTGAGCTTGTTGTTTCTAAGATTCTATTTAGCTTGATCCAGAATATTGTACGTCCGTTGCACGAATATGCCTTGGCCCATAAGCTATGGATCTGACTCATCTCTACTGTAAAAAGAAGGGACAAGCTACACAAATCATTCCTCATGTCCTACTTATTTAGTTAATTTGTGAGCACATGGGATTTTATTTTTACTTCACATTTGACATATATATGTTGTTTTACTTTTTTTATTGGATTTCATTTGAGGTGCTTTGGCCTTTGGATAGAAGAAAAAAGGTTGTGAAATTTCTAGCATGTATCATTTAAGAAACTTTTCATACTATTAATCAATAAGAATTCTAAATAAAACTTTATAAATTTACAAGGATTATTTTTTTTGTGACCAAAGGTTTTTTATTACAAGGAAAAAATAAATATAAGGCAGTAGTGGTTGAACATTATTATATTTATTTATTTTCTTAAATTGGCCAAAAGATATATGATTTTTTTTTTACTTTAAAAAATAGATATTTTAAAGGGCAAATAAGAAATTTTGGAGTTCGGAACAAACATGAGGTAAAGAGAAAAATTCCTTTTCCTTTGCTTTATGATCCGAAAATTGCTATCTAGATCCCCTACTTGCTCACAGGCTCCCTTAAAATTCCAAAATACCTCTGAGGTAGTGGTCAAAAAATTCATCATCTACTTAACAAAATTCGTCGTTGACACAATATTTCGTCAAGTAGACAACGAAATATAGGGATAAAGATATTGACACAAGACGTCAGGTAGACAACAAACACTACAAGAAATATTATTTTTAGCAACAACTTTTTTCGTTAAAAGTTGTTACAAGTCGCTGGCAAAACAACCAAAGGTAATTTTGCCAGCGACTTGTAACAAAAAAAGCTGTTGTGAAAAATCATATTTCTTGTAGTGAAACCTATAATATTGGCACAAGATTTCGTCAGATAGACAACGAAACTGTGGTTCAGTAGTTTCGAGACGAAAGTAGTGGTTCTTGCGCAGGAACCAGGTTTAGCCAATGTTTAGACGTATTTTCTTCGCGTACTCAACAAAATTGATTATCAGGGACATTGTCGTCACTTTCAGGAGCTTGAGAGTAAACATGGGGGAACTAGATAGCAATTTTCTTATGATCCATAGACTTTCCAATTTATTTGGGCCACAGATCCATAATCTTGTTTCATTTTCTTTGGGCTGCAACCCAATAAAACCCTCAAAAGATTTGTTTTATACCCTCCATACCCAATCCTTCCACCACCGCAACGTCTGAAGAAAAAAAAAAATTTAACCTGTTTCAATTTTAACTATTTTCATTTGCATGTTTTCCAGAATTATTGTAAGAAATTTAAATCTAATATTTTTTAGAACCTATGTCAAGTGTATGTGTGTGTTGGGATTTTTTGAGTTTATCTCAGGATGACTAAAATATGCAAATGTTGTTCAACCTCGCTAAAATGCAACATTTTAATTAGGGCACATATTAGCATAACTCTTTAGGTTTACTTTTAGGACCTCAATTACCATGTCAACAGCTTCGTCTGATCATCTCTACTCATTGCGCCATAGTTAAGCAACTTGGCATCAACAAGTATACTAGAAACATTATTAGTATACTGATATTAGTTTGCAAGTGTATTTTGTTATTATTAATTAGAATATGACTATCTACTCTTTTTTAAAAATTGCATTTTTTATTAAAAAAAATATTAATTTTACTAAATTTATTTTATCTATAATAGGTCTCTAAGTCTAATATTCCTGGGGTAGGTTGATCATAGTCTACGCACATAATTCCAATTGGGAAATAAGTAATCCGTCACAAAGTTAGTGAGGGAAATATATGTTATCCGTCACAAATATAGCTACGAAAGGAATCCCTCATTAAAGGGATTCCGTCACTAAATCCATAACTATAAGTGACAAAAATTTTAAATTCCATGTGATCATTTTACCCCACCATTAATTAGCGACGAATATAATAGTCTAGTGACGCAAAGTATCCATCGCAATTTGTGAGAGATTCTAAATTCTCTTACTAAAGTTTTGCGACGCGTGATATTGATACAATTTTATGTTCGTAACTAATGTCGTTTGTGACGGAAATTCACTCATTTAGTGACCAATTTATGCCCTCGTAAATTTTAATTTTCTAGTAGTGTGTGAAGAACTCGTTTGTAAAAAACAAAGAAAGGGAAGAACTCCAACTGTTCCTTTAAAATTTGAGCTGAAGCATAATGATAGGGAGGTTTTGTCGTATTTGATATTAAATTAATTTAAAACTTAGAATTCAAACAGCAACAAGCCGATTATAAAGTGTGTTCGGGTGTCGTATATGTTGGAAGCGATAGATTCTACTTTATGTTGGAATCGATAGAATTTGTTCGGGTGTCATTTTAGATTTCGATGAATCAGGGGGATTGGAGGCCATCTGATTGTTTTGTCTTTCCCGTGCTCTTTTTAAGGGAGTATTCTCTTATCCCGGTGGTACCTTAATTTGAAATGTTTTAGTTTGTTGTGGTGTGTATTCCTGTACTTTCCTTTGTTTTTATAGCCACAAATTTAGGAATTCTCTTGTTTGATTGTGATGGAATGTATATACCTCTAGTTTTAAGAAAAAAACAGATTAAGGTAAAAATGAATTTTCAAGGGCTATAAGAACAACATGGAGGCCTAAATTTGTGACTATTTGTTTGCGGAGGTCCAACTTCTTTACCATCTATATCAATACTTGTTGATGTTTGATAGAGAAAATTTGTGAATATTTGTTTGCGGAGGCCTAAAAGAAGTGTTTGATAGAGAAAATTTTTGAGCTTGACTTGAGAAGTGAAGGTGCAGGGTTACCTATGGAAGATGTGGCAATTAGGAAGCACCTATTTAGTGACCTGTGGGCCCTCTTAAAGAGCATTGACGCCTCTGTATTCCAACGTTCTCGGGCTAGATGGATGAAGGATGGGGATGCTAATATGCGTTACTTTCACTCTTGTATAAATGCCCGTAGGAGAAGTAATAACATTCATGCTCTCCGGACGAATCAAGGTTGGGTTGAAGGCCCGGTTGGTGTTCGACAGGCTGCTGTAGAGTTTTTCAAAAATCACTTTGGAAATGAGTTGTGGGCTCGGCCAACTTTAGCAGGGGTGGTGTTTCCACGCCTTTCGAAGGATAGTAATACTTGCTTGGCTGCAATTTTTTCAGGGGAGGAATTGGATGAGGTTGTTAGAGCAAGTGACGGTTCAAAGTGTCCGGGCCCGGACGGTTTTAATTTCGCATTTGTTAAGGAGTTCTGGTGGATGTTAAAAAATGATTTTAGGATCCTCTTTGACCAATTCCATGCAAATGAGTGTATCCCGCAATGCCTCCTATCGTACTTCATCACACTTGTTCCCAAGGTTAAATCCCCCCAATGCCTGGGTGATTTTCATCCGATATCCCTCCTCGGGAGTATTTACAAACTTATAGCTAAGGTGTTGGCTGCCCGTCTCGCTCTTGTTATCGGGCCTCTGATTTCTAGTTCACAAACAGCCTTCCTGAAAGGGCGACAGCTGGTTGATGGTGTTGTCGTGGTTAACGAAGTTTTGGATTATGCTAAGAAATTGGGAAAGGAGTGTTTGATTCTGAAAGTCGATTTCGAGAAAGCGTACGACTCAGTTGACTGGGGGTTCCTAGATTTCATGCTGCAGAAGTTTGGTTTCTGTGATAAATGGAGAGCGTGGATGCGTGCGTGTGTGTGCGGGGGAAGCATGTCGGTATTGGTAAACGGTTGTCCGACAAGTGAAATTAACATTAAGCGTGGGCTTAAGCAAGGTGATCCCTTGGCCCCATTAATTTTCCTCTTGGTGGCGGAAGGGCTTGGATTGATGATGAGAAAGGCTGCTGAGGTTAATCGTTTTCGTCCTCTGCTGGTGGGCAGTGAAGGTGTCCCGGTTTCTATTCTCCAATATGCCGACGACACAATATGTATAGGGGAGGCAACCGTTGAGAATCTCTGGACTCTTAAAGCAGTTTTAAGAGGGTTCGAAATGGTGTCGGGTCTCAAGGTTAACTTCTCGAAAAGCTGTCTTGTCGGAGTAAATATGTCTGGTGATTTTCTCCAAATGGCAACTGACTTCCTCAACTGTAGTAGAGGTTCTATTCCCTTTAAATACTTGGGACTCCCTGTGGGTGCCAATCCTAGGAAGCTTGATACTTGGGAACCTATGCTGACCGTTATTAGAGGCCGTCTTGGGTCGTGGGGGAACAAATATGTGTCTTTAGGGGGGCCGTATTGTAATGTTAAATGCAGTCCTAAACGCTATCCCAATTTTCTTCTTATCTTACATGAAGATGCCAACCAAGGTGTGGAAAGAAGTTGTTAAGATCCAACGACATTTTCTTTGGGGAGGACTTGCGAAGAAAAATAAAATATGTTGGGTCAAGTGGAGTTATCTGTGTAAGCCAAAAAAGGAAGCAGGGCTGGGTATTAGAGACCTCAGGCTGGTTAACCTTAGCCTCCTGGCAAAGTGGAGATGGAAGCTCTTGAATCCCGAAGCAGAGGTGTGGAAAGATTTGATTGTGGCGAAATATGGGATGGGTGTTGTGGGAAAATTGAACCTCTGTGATGTTCAGTTACCGCGCTCAACATCTTATTGGTGGCGTGATATTTGCTCCCTAGATAAGGGGACAAGATGGTTTGAAGAGGCGGTGGAAAGGAAAGTTGGGAATGGTAACTTGACAGGACTATGGACTGATATGTGGATTGGTAACCAAACTCTTCAACAAAGATTCCCTAGGATTTTTGGTATTTCAAACCAACAGCAAAATATGATCGCTACCACGGGTAATTGGGTTGGAAGTGAGTGGAGGTGGGAACTATCTTGGCGTCGGAATTTGTTTGTTTGGGAAATCCATATTTATGAGGAATTAATGGATTTACTCCACCAGTTTACGCCATCAGGTCATGAGGATAAATGGGTGTGGCGTGATCATAGGGAAGACGGTTTCTCAGTTAAGGTTTGCTATCAATTGTTGTACCAAAAACTTAGGGACCCTGCTGTCTTGAATCCCTCTGATGAGTACGTTTTTTCCAACCTGTGGAAGTGCGGGGCTCCGTCAAAGGTCAGTGCTTTTGTGTGGCAATTGTTGTTGGGGCGTATTCCAACAAAAGAGAATCTGCATAGGCGGCGGATTTTACAGCAACAGCATACTAATTGTGTCTTCTGTAACGCGGCCATGGAATCGACAAACCATTTATTTCTTCACTGCGATGGCGCTTCTAGGGTGTGGTATGCGATTATGAATTGGCTTGGCTTGGTGATTATTGTCCCCTCGAACCTGGGATCCTCTTTCTGTTTTCTGGTTGGTTATGGCAGGAATAAAAGAGAGAAAAAGTGTCTCAATCTCATTTGGAACTCCTTTGTTTGGTCTGTTTGGAAATACCGTAATGATTATGTTTTTAACAACAAGGTGATTGTTATTGAAGATGTCATAGATCATGTTAAATTCCAAGCTTGGAATTGGTTTATAGGAAAGGTGGCGACATTCCCGTGTTTATTATATGAGTGGAATTGGAGTCCGTTCGATTGCTTTAATAGGTAGCTGGCTGGAGGTGTTGGTTTGGGGTTTGCTTTTTGTGTTCGGTTGCCTCCCTGCTGCCTGGGTTCTTAATTTCTGTTTTTGCTGCTATTTGCTTTGTGTAGTAGGCCTTGCCTGTTTGTGTTTTTCCTTATTTTCTTGGAGCTTTTTTCCTGCTCTTTATCTGTACTATTTCCACTTTATGTGGCTTCTTGATCCCCTTCTAAACACTCCTTGTGTTTAGTTGTGGTGACTTAATAAATTTTGATGCAGTTCAAAAAAAAAAATAATACTTGTTGATGTTTATGACGTAACTTTTTTTTTTTATAAAAAAATATAGGGTGAGGAGATGATGTCCCAATCCAAAGCAGAGAGTGTTTATAAGTAACTTTAATTTTAGAAAAGAATAAAAAGAGTATGACTAATATTTTTATATTTATAATGTTGAGAATTTAAGCATAAAGTTAGAGTTGAGTACAAAACAAAGAATTTAGACACAACGAATTCGAATTTATAGAAGAAGAATGCTATTGCACAAAAAGATTGTCAAAGTCTATTTAATTTTAAGCATAAAGAGCTAGGATAAAACATTATTATGGTATTTGTAAAGACTTCTTTTCAGGTACATTTAGGTCTGGTCTGTCCCAAAATATGAAAACACACGAATGTGCTCCACTTATTTAATTATTTTTCAGTGTAAAACAATGTGCTCCACTTATGTAGATAGTACAAATAATTGGATTATATTTTATTTTTATTCTCCATTTGTTATATAATATGGAATTATGGATATATAAGTGGAATGGTAGTAGGGTCCAATCTGCCTTAACAAAGATCCCTTTGGCTCAATGAGGTCTTACTCTTGCTTGGGTCTCAACAAAATTTTGGGATACTATCTTCAACTAAGATTAGTATAATAGCATGTATTTTGTATCATAAGTTGATCGATGTAGTTTGAATATGTCTGTACGGGTTTATATAAAGTTATTTTTTTTTAAAAGTAAATTTGTGCATACGGAGTGTGATATAAGATTTATCTATAATAGTTGTACCATTTTTTAATTCTTATAAGAAGTGATATTTATTAAGTACTATCATTGAAGTAAAACGATACTTATTGATAAGAGGTGCTCAAATAAGCACACACTTTTTCTCTTCGTGAGATCCACACTCTTTTTTTGGTAATTTGTGAGATCCACACTTTTAATATTAAAAAATTGAAATATAGTTGTATAGAGTTATTGATAGATGATATAAATTATAAATGGGTCTCGTTTAGTAAGTTTTTTTAGGTACTGAATTGTAGAGATGAAGTGTTTATTAGATATTATTATTAAAAAATTATAAATGAATGATGTATATACATAAGACACACTTAAATATTCAAAATTGAGTTTATCCATTATAGATGCTCTAATTGTATTGTAGTTCCTGAAACACGTGTTATAGTAGTGACATCGTTAATTGATTGATTTTATTTTGAAGAGACCAATGCAAAAATGTGTGTTCTCGGGAAATATATCGATTTTGGTCAATGGTAGCCCAATTATGAAAATTAAAATTTAAAGAGGGCTAAAAATGGGGACGACTCAAACCCACACCCACCAATACCATGTAGCACTACAAAAAATCTGGAAAGCGGCGGCGGTTATAACCGCCGCTAAATGCACCGCCGCAAAACATTTAGCGGCGGTTATAACTGCCGCTAAATGCTTAGCGACGATTATAACCGCCGCCGCTTTCCAATTTTTTTGTAGTGTAGGAGGCAAGTACTTCTACCACTAGACTGCAACATTCATTCAATCTACAAACGCAAAGTATAATATATATAAAAAATAAAATCATAAACAAAAAATATGTATTTCTACCTATATAGAAAATGAAAATTATGAAACTTGGGGCGGGCCATGGTGCTACCCAGCCCATGAGTAGCTCCGCCCCTGGATGGTTTCAAGCTCAAATGCAATATATACGGGCGATACTTTATGTATAGGTGATATTTCTATCGAAAATCTCTTGATTTTGAAGGCTATTTGGAGAGGCTTTAAGACAGTATATATGGGGTGTTGGTCAACTTTTGAAAAAAAGAGTTACAATGCATCCCCCGTTGTTATGCAGATGATAAGCTTGTACGTTTTTGGAAAAATATGATTCCTTACAAGTAGATCATAGGTGTTTTTTAACGTGGAAACTAATACTAGATGCCTAAATCAGATTTATCGAAGATTTACTCTTGAGATAACAAATACATTAGTTTGGATAGTCGAATGGTGTTGATCAACACAATATTGAATTCTATTCCAATTTTATACCTATCTTTATACCTTTCTTTTTGGAAGATGTTTGTTCAAGTGTGGAAGAAAGGAGAATGGATTCTCTCAAGAGTAATTTTCACTTGAGAGAATAAAGTGTGATATCATACCATTCAAATTTATTATATTTATGTTTCTCTCTCATATTGAATGGTATAAGATCACACTTTATTCTCTCAAGTAAAAATTATACTTGAGAGAATTCATTCTCGGAAGAAAGTAGTTCAAATTCAGAGGCCATTATTATAAAAGGAATGATATATAGGGAGAAAAAAGATTAGTTGGGTAAAGTGAAAAGTGGTATGTTAGTCTAGGAGTATATATAATAATGTTGGTTTAGGGTTAGAAATGCGAAAGCGGTCAACTTTAGTATGTTGGCTAATGAAGATGGAGATAAGCCATTGTGAAAAGGAAATTATTATCGGTAAATACGATGATCGGATTTTAAATAGGATGGAATGGGGTGTTGAAACTGTTGGGACAATGTGATAATTTTGGGAGAAATTAGAGAGAATAGAACGAGAGAATTGAGACGAGAATTAGGAAAAAGAGTTAATTGCATTCATCCACATGGGGCAAAGGTATTTATATACAAATGGGGGCTTGCTTCACTGCCAAACGTTCGTATATTAACTACCTAAGACAAATCAAAAAAACTATAACAAACTAACTAACTATTACTAGCTTCAGAAACTTTCTCAACTTCTGAAGCTCTGCTCAGCTTCTGAAGCACCAGAACTTCTGAAGCTCTGCTCAGCTTCTGAAGCACAAGAACTTCTGAAGCTCTGCTCAGCTTCTGAAGCACCAGAACTTCTGAAGCTCTGCTCAGCTTCTGAAGCTCTGCTCATCTTCTGAAGCTTCTCCAACTTCTGAAGCTCTGTTTTCTTGAAAACATGACTTATTAATTCAACACACCTCCTAAGGCATGTTTTCCAAAGCATTCATTCCTATAAGCTTCTTCAGAGTGTCAAACCTTGCCTTAGCCATAGGTTTGGTTAGAATATCTGCAAGTTGGATCTCAGTATTGCAATATTCCACCTCAAGCTTATCTTTGTTCACTTGATCTCTCAAAAAATGAAACCTCCTCTCAATGTGCTTACTTCTTCCATGACTAACTGGGTTGTTAGCCAAATCAATTGCTGACTTGTTGTCAATAAGTAGCTTCATCCTTGTTGTCTCTACTGCCTTCAATTCAGTGAGCAACATCTCAATCCAATTTGCTTGACAAGCTGCAAATGAAGCTGCCACATACTCAGCTTCACATGATGACAGTGCCACTATCCCTTGCTTCTTAGAACACCAAGAGATTGGTGCATTACCTATCATGAACAGGTATCCTGCAGTACTCTTCCTGTCATCTTGATCTCCTCCCCAATCTGAATCTGAGTAACCATAAGCCATTAGCTTCTTGCTACTGTTCCTTTGGTTTGGAATTAAAATGCCATGATCAATGGTTCCTTTCACATATCTAAGGACCCTCTTTGCAGTAGTCAAGTGATTCATCCTTGGTTGATCCATAAATCTGCTCAGCAGACCAATACTATGACATAAATCAATTCTAGTATTGCACAAGTACCTCAATGATCCTATGATCTGTCTGTACAGTGTTGAATCAACCAACTCATCCTCAGTATTCTTGCTCAGCTTCACACCTGTTTCCATAGGAGTAATTGCAGGGTTGCAATTGCTCATGTGAAACCTCTTCAATATGTCAATGACATATTTCTTCTGATGCAAGAAATAGCCTCTATCTGTTTTCACAAATTCCATGCCAAGGAAATATGATAGCTCTCCCAGATCAGTCATCTCAAACTCCTTCATTATGTCTGCTTTTAATCTCTCTAGCACGGCTTTGTTTGATCCTGTGATCAACAAATCATCAACATACAGACACAGTATTATAATCTCATCATGACTTGAGCCTTTCACATATACTCCATGTTCTGATGTGCATCTAGTGAAACTCAAATTCAGCAGGAAGCTATCAATTCTCTTGTTCCAAGCTCTTGGAGCTTGTTTCAAACCATAGAGAGCTTTGTTCAACTTGTACATTTTCTGTTCTTGACCCTTAATCTCAAATCCTGGTGGCTGCTTCACATATACCTCTTCCTCTAATGGTCCATTCAAAAAGGCAGATTTCACATCAAGCTGGTGCATAGCCCATCCTTTGTAGGTAGCTACTGCAACAACTAGCCTAATTGTCTCTAGCCTTGCCACAGGTGCAAACACTTCATTAAAGTCAAGTCCAGGCTTCTGAAGAAAACCCTTAGCTACTAACCTTGCTTTGTACTTAGCAATTTCACCACTTGGTTTCATCTTCAGCTTGAAAACTCATTTCACATCAATAGGTCTCTTGTTTACAGCTTTGTTCATCAATGTCCAGGTGTTATTCTTCTCAATTGACTTCAGCTCCTCTTTCATAGCATTCAACCAATTTGAATCTTTCAAAGCTTCACTTAGAGTCACTGGTTCCAACTCTGCAATCATTGCTTCATTGACCAGTTCTCCATCTTCAGTGATTGCTTGATCAGGAAACACATCATACTCATTCAACCTTATTGACTGTACCCTTTCTCTGGTTGATCTTCTCAACTGTTGATTAGGTGCAGCATTAGGTTGATCATCTTCAACTTCTATCTCCTCTTGATTTGTTTCTTCAAGCATGAGTCTTCTGTTGAGCATTGAGCCTTCAGCACTTGTGCCTTCAGCACTTGTGCCTTCAGTCCAATCCCAACCCTTTGATTCATCAAACCTGATATCTCTGCTAATCACAACTTTGTTATCTCTAGGTGAGTACAATTTGTAAGCACCAGTGGGATGATAACCTAACAATATCATTGTCTGACTTCTATCATCAAGTTTTCTTCTAACTTGATCAGGAACATGTTTGAAGCAAAGTGAGCCAAATATTCTAAAATGACTAACACTTGGTTTCAAACCTGTCCAAGCTTCATGAGGAGTCTTGTCTTGTAACCTCTTTGTAGGACTTCTATTGATGATGTAAACTGCTGTAGAGACTGCTTCACCCCAAAACTTATGAGGCATATGCTTAGCTTTAAGCATACTTCTGGCCATGTTCATGATGCTTCTATTTTTCCTCTCAGCTACACCATTGTGTTGAGGGGTGTAGGGTGCAGTGACTTCATGCTCTATACCTTCATCTTCACAGAATTTTGCAAATTCATGTGAAGTGTATTCACCACCTCCATCAGTTCTCAATTTCTTAACACTAAATCCACTTTGATTTTCAACTAGTGTCTTAAATTTCTTGAACTTGGTAAATACATCACTTTTCTTTTCGATAAGGTAGAGCCAAACATGCCTAGTACAATCATCTATGAATGTCAGAAAATAGTTGTTGCCTCCAATGGATTTCACCTCAAATGGACCACACACATCTGAGTACACCATTCCTAGCTTCTGAGTTGATTTCATAGGTAATTCATTCTTGAATGAATTTCTGGCCTGCTTTGCTGCACAGCACTCTTCACACATTTCACTTGGTGCTCTGATCTGAGGCAAGCCATGAACCATCTTCTTGGAATTCAACATGCTTAAACTTTTGAAGTTTAAGTGTCCAAACCTGTGGTGCCATATCCAATTCTCTTCTGTACTAGTGACTGAGGCTAAGCACTTGAAATCAATCACATTGATTTCAACCTTAAAGGTTCTATTGCTTGACAATGGAGCTCTTAGGATTAACCTACTTTTAGCATCATGAATCTTCAATTCTTTATTAGCCATTGTCACTGTATAATCCTTTTCAAGTAATTGACCAAGACTAATCAAATTACTTGTTATAGAAGGAACATACAATACCTCATTAATGAAGGATTCCTGACCATCTTTTCTCTGCACAAGAATTGTCCCCATACCTTTACTAGTGATCTGGCTGCTATTAGCAAACTTGATATTCCGTCTCACTGAATAATCAAGCTTCAAGAACCACTTCTTGTTGCCAGTCATGTGATTGCTACAACCAGTGTCAAGATACCACAAGTTGGATTTATCAGCTTCAGTGTTTGTAATTGCCATGAGCAGGGAATCATCAGAGTCACTACCATTTCCCTTTGCCAATTGAGCTTCATCCTTGTCACTTCTCTCAACTTTCTTAGAGTGACACTCTCTAGCATAATGGCCAAGCTTCTGACAATTATAACACTTCACATCCTTCTTATTAATCTTTTTCTTTGAACCTTTCTTGTTACCTTTGCTAGACTCTGAATCTTTAAGGTTCTTGCCATCATTCTCTGAATCTTCTTTCTTTTTCTTGTTTTTCCCTTTGGAACCTTTCTGAAACTTTGCCTGCAAAGCTTGATCAATAGCTTTATTTGAGCTCCTCTGCTTGACTCTCAGTTCATGTGCCTCCAATGAAGCTTGGAGCTCCTCTATCTTCATAGTGGCCAAATCCTTTGATTCTTCTATTGCTACTACTATGTGATCAAATTTCTCAGTCAAGGTTCTCAAAACCTTCTCAATCTTGGACCTCTCTGACAGAGCTTCACCATTTGACTTCATCAAATTAGTGATACTCAACATTCTTGAAAGATACTCAGCTATCGTTTCTTGATCATTCATCACCAACATTTCATATTGTCTCCTCAGAGCTTGCAGCTTGATACCCTTCAGTTTTTCATCACCTCCATAAATCTTTTTCAATGTATCCCAAGCACCTTTAGAAGACTCTTCCTCAATGATCTTCTCAAAGATATTAGGATCCACACACTGATGTATGATGAACAGACCTTTTGCATCCTTTTTCTTCAACTCGCGATGCAAGGCTCTTGCTGCTTCATCAGCATTTGCAGCCAAGTCTGGTACTCCATCATTAACAGTTTCAAGAACATCTTGAAACCTGAAAATGACCTTCATCTGCGCACACCAACGATCATAGTTTTCACCTTTGAAAACTGGAAGATTTGCATGAAATTGTGATGAGGTTGTGCCATTGTTCGCCATTGTTTCTTGATCAAAGAATCAATGCAAAACGTGAATCACAACCAGGCTCTGATACCAATTTGTTGGGACAATGTGATAATTTTGGGAGAAATTAGAGAGAATAGAACGAGAGAATTGAGACGAGAATTAGGAAAAAGAGTTAATTGCATTCATCCACATGGGGCAAAGGTATTTATATACAAATGGGGGCTTGCTTCACTGCCAAGCGTTCGTATATTAACTACCTAAGACAAATCAAAAAAACTATAACAAACTAACTAACTATTACTAGCTTCAGAAACTTTCTCAACTTCTGAAGCTCTGCTCAGCTTCTGAAGCACAAGAACTTCTGAAGCTCTGCTCAGCTTCTGAAGCACCAGAACTTCTGAAGCTCTGCTCAGCTTCTGAAGCACCAGAACTTCTGAAGCTCTGCTCAGCTTCTGAAGCTCTGCTCATCTTCTGAAGCTTCTCCAACTTCTGAAGCTCTGTTTTCTCGAAAACATGACTTATTAATTCAACAGAAACCATCCATTCATAACATTATTTTTCCCTTTAACATGGGCTCTTTTGGCCGATGCTAAAAGCTATTTTTTAGTAGTGATATGAATAACATGAAAGAATAAATTAGAGAGGATATAAATCCATCCAACAACAAAGATTCAAAGAAAATAACATTTTTTTTAGATTTTGAATATTTAGAATTTGTCAAAGTTTCTTAAGAACACCAACAATTTGTTGATATTTTTCTTTTATTATCTTAGTCTAATCAAATTTTAGTGGATAGCTAAGTAATCAAACGTTCATTCTTTTTAGTCTAATTGACCTTTTAGTTTCTATCTATAAAAATCATGATAGTTAAGCAATCCAAATTCAGTATTTTTAGCTAATTAATTGACAGTTTAGCTTTTATATATCCTTAAAAGAAATGGATTGTACATGCATTTCATTCTTTCTAACTTTACTGTCATTTTATATTCTATGCAATAAAAAAAACAAATGGTTAAAGATAAAAAAAGTTTGTATATCCGGTATATTTCCATCAATATGATATATAATGTTGGGTTTTATTTTTTGATTTTCAAGTTTGAAATTTTGATGCATTTCAGATTGCAGGGAGATATATATTAGAGTTTAGAGATGTATTAAATAAAGGAAAATACTAACTAGTGCCCCGGGCACTAGTTAAGAGAGCAAATATGGTAAAGTTTTCTTGGAATTTGTGCGGTCAATCTTTTAAAAATATAAATAGTGTTATTTTCTATGCATAATTTTCTTCTTTTGGTATCCTTAACTAGTGCCCCAGGGCACTAGTTAGCATGACCCTTAAATAATAGTAAAGAAGCATTTTGTTAATATAATAATGTAAACAAAATACTAGTAGTAATAATTAAATCCACTAATTAACATAGATGAAATTCAAGTAGTACTCTACTCACTGAAACCAACCATAACACACCCCAAACAAAAGAAACCTCAACCCCTAGAAGTATCTTAGAATACAATTCATTGGACCTGGATTTCTTGCGATAAAAAGTTAATACAATTTCATGCTATAATGAATCGTAACCATTGATTTGAGATCAGATGATTTAGATTTAAAATACAGTTTAATAAAGCAAAATAATTTCAGTTGTCGATCAAAGATCAGACGATTATGATCAGTTTTAGTACCCTACTATAGGAAATTTTATCCCCAATCCATTGGGTATGTGATCCACTCATAAAAAAGACGTAAAGGTCGAGATTTTTTTTACCAAGAGCCACTGCTTCGGAAAACTTTTTATCAAATCCAAAACCTCCAAAATCGACATTGAATGAGAACTAAAAATCTCAACATTTCCAGCCTTCCAAATCATCCACATATAAAATCAAATGCAAACAAACAATAACTCTTTGATCCATCTAGTTTTCACTACTTTCATATATTGTCTTTCATTTATGAGATCTATCAAGAATGACGGTATTTTCGTAAAAAAAATTACAATACTTTTTTTCACAAAAGAATGACAATAGTTTTAAAAGAGCTAAAAGTACACTATTTAGATGTGATGTGACATTTGTATCGTGTTTCACAAAACATTACATGATTCACTTACACATGTAGTAAAATCAGACAATCTATTTAAAGCAAGTATGTCCACAAGATGAAAAAAACAAGAAACAAGGGTTTCATTCATCAGAAAACAAGTAAAAAAATGATGTAATAATATTAGTAGCTAGAAAAATGAACGGCGGTGGTGAAGCAGACAAAACATTGCCAATAGCAAATATTGGTAGAATAATGAAACAAAATCTTCCTCTGAATGCAAAGATCTCAAAAGAAAGTAAACAACTGATGCAAGAATGTGCGACAGAGTTCATAAGTTTTGTGACAGGTGAAGCATCTGACAAGTGTCATAAGGAGAATCGAAAGACTGTTAATGGAGATGATATTTGTTGGGCTCTGTGTTCATTAGGGTTTGATAACTATGCTGAAGCCATTGGAAGGTATTTGTATAAATACAGACAAGCTGAACTTGTTAAATTGAATCAGAACAAACTTGAGACAGCAAAAGACAAAGTTTGAACAAGATTAGGGTTTCATTCCTCTTCTGAAGATGATGGTATGTATTTGCTAATTAAGAAGAACATTTCTAGTTTTTTGTTTGATGTTGTGAGGTAATTAATTATAATGAATTTGCAAATTATAAGGGACTTAATTCCATTTCTACTATATTGTATCATCACTGCATTTTTATTTTTTTTGGTTTTTTGTTTTTGTATTGAGCTTCTTATGGTATAAACTATAAAGAATGAAGTAATTGGGTAATTAATTAGTACTATCATACAGCTGTCAACAGACAAGTAGAGTACATGATTAATATAAATAATAAATAGATCTATGATGTTTAATTTGAAGTTGAACATCAAGATTCAAGACATATAGTTGTGCTACTACAAAGGCAATTTTTGCAAGGTATGTTTACTTACATCCAAATGAAATCTTGATTTATTCCCACAAGATTTTTCTGAAGATTATTGTAATTAATTAGCACAATTGATCAGTAATTTGATTAGTTGATTAATAATTTTAGTAATTAGGGATAGCAAGTAAATATTGTTTTGTTTAGTTTCTAGATCAATCCAGCTTATTAATATTGTTAATTATGCAAATTGCGTCTTGTGTGGTCTCTCTCAAGAGTCATCACGTCATCTTTTTGTAACTTGCGGTTTCTAGCTTCAAGTTTGGTATGAGGTTTTCAACTATTTTGAATAGAAGATGATTATGCCGCTTGACTTTGCTATAGGTTTATTCTCATTTTTGCTCTTCGTTTGACATTTTTTGACATTCACTTCATGTTTTTCATTTTTACACTATTGATCAACTTAAAGATAGAAAAAATCTACTTAGATTTTAGATTTACATATATAGTTTTTAGTTTTAAAAATATTTCATGAACATCTGCTTTTTCAGATTTACATTTTCTATTGTTACAGTTAGACACTATAACACATTTAGATTGTTTAATTCTTTTTTAAAACGGTAAAACAAATTTTATCAAAAAATATTTTCAAAGAAAGGTCAAGAGATATTCTACTCACTCATAGGATAAGTACATTTAGTACTCGATCCAAACAAACAAACCAAAACAGAGCGAAGCAAATTAGAACATGCTAAGACAATCCTAAAGAAGCCACAGGGTGAGTTCGTTTTCTTGGACAACAACCAACCATTTCCAAGAGATGTATTTGATCATATCCGGAGCTTCGCCCACACCCAAAGATTTATCAGAGAAGATCAAATCATTCCTAATTCGTTCAATTTTAAATCAACGGATGAGATCGTTTACTATATGAAACTGAGTTTGAAATATAAACCGTGTCTAAAATTATAGTTAACTCAGTTGAGTAATTGTTAATTCAAAAACATTTATAACGAATGGTTAATTCAATGACGTTGAAAATTGCGATTAATTCATGTAAGTTAAATCAACCACAATTTAACTAAAATATTGAACTCGAGTAATTAATTAATCTTCTCTAGGAGGAATCATTCGGAACTCGAGTTCGATTCCTTGTGGGAACAATTCTTATTGGCCAAACTTTGTTTACATTTGTGGCCAAACTTTGAATTATTGGAGTCTTATTACCCTAAAATCCAGAGAATTAATAAAAATTATAAAAAAATCAACCACAATGTTTGCTAAGAAATGAATTATTTCATATACTAATTAACCTCATTTTGAAACGTGATTAACGTACAAAAGGTAGATAAGTAGATGTCCACACTCCACATATCATTATTGAGTAGTTCAGCAGTTCTTGAAGTGTCCTTAAAAACATTGATACGTTCAATTATCCCAACTTAACTAATAATTACACACCATGCTGATGATATGATATAGTCCTTGTCCTTGCCTCAGTGATATGATGAGAGGGTTTTGGTCTGCAGATAATTAAGCATAGTTTGTAACCAAAATTCAAGTATATATATTATTGAAAAGTTGTATTAATAAACTGTAATACATGTACTAGAATTTTGGTTTTCCAACCCTAGAAACCGGGGACCACTATCTCGTTTTCTTTAATTTGCATAATTAACCGTGAAAATCCAATCAAATATCAAGCATGCTTGCATATTATCAATTTCAAATGTAGTATGTATTAGGACATTAAAAATCATTCTATAAGTTTGAACTTCTGTCAGAAATATTAGGGTTTCAACATAGATTATCCTCCACTGAGGTAAATTCCACAAGCTATAGATTCAGAATTTGGGACCACTTCTCAACTATACTATCAACTTAATGCCTTATATGTACTCTTTATGTCCTCCCTGACAAGCTATACACACACCCACACATGCATACACTTGGTAATTAAAGATATGAAGGTTTAGAGCAAATCTTTAGAAGAGACATGTAGTTATAATTAAAAACCTCAAAACCAAAATAATTTTATAGGATTGTTGTTAAACTTGAAAGTTAGTCGAGGTATATCTACCGATAGATTTCAAGTATAATTTCTTATACTGAAAAGGGGAATTATGTTGAAAATGAAAGATAAAGGCAAAAAAAGACGATAAAAATAAGTAAAATGGATTAATTGATTGGGTGTATCCTTGAAAAATATACAAGTCAACATCGAAACTGTTGGGGATAAAAACTCAATGACAAATAACACAGAAGAAAGAAAAATGATGAAGAAAAATGAAACTAAGGAAAAGAAAGAATGTAAAAATCTTATTCACAAAAGTTGTTATTTACATGTGAAGTTACACCCGTATTTATACACAACTATCTAACGGATAACTTCAAACTAACTACCAAAACAGAAAAACATAACTGAACAGATGTTCAGAAAACAGAGCTTCAAAAATAAAACAGAGCTTCAGAACGAACCGAGCTTCAGAAGCTGCGAAGCTCCAGAAGCTGCCTAGCTTCAGAACCTGAGACACTTCAGAACTTGAGAGCTTCAGAAGCTAGGAGCCTTCAGAAGCTGCAACCATGTTTCAAAGCTTGACTTACAAAACCAATACTCCTCCTTAAGACAAGCTATCGAAACATACAATCCATATCTCCCTCCCGAGCTTGAGGAACTGATCTCTCTTCACAGCCTTAGTCATTATATCAGCTTGTTGATTCTCAGTGGGGCAATACTCCAGAATCAACTTCCCCTTATTAACTTGGTCTCTGAGAAAATGAAACCGAGTTTCAATGTGTTTGCTCTTGCCATGACTAATAGGATTCTTAGCCAAATTGATTGCTGATTTATTATCAAGCTTCAGCACCACTGTGTTGTCTTCAACAATCCCTATCTCACTGAGAAGTGATTGCAACCAATTAGTTTGACAAGCTGCTAGAGAACCTGCTACATACTCTGCTTCACAGCTTGAGAGGGCTATGACTGACTGTTTCTTGGAGCACCAAGACACAGGTGCATTTTGAAATTTAAACAAGTAACCACTGGTGTTCTTCCTTTCTATCTTATCACCACACCAGTCGGCATCAGAAAATTCACTGAACTCTAGTTTTCCCTTACCCTTAGAGTATGGAAACAGCACACCATAGTGGATTGTACCATTGATGTATCTAAGTATCCTCTTTGCTGCTAACAGGTGACACTTCAATGGTTTGCTCATAAACCTGCTAACATAACCTACTGCATAGCTTATGTCAGGCCTGGTTTGACACAAGTATCTCAATGAACCAACTAGCTGCCTGAACATAGTTGGATCAACATTGTCACCACCTACCTCTTCATCAAACTTGACCTTAGTATCTGCAGGTGTAACTGATGAGTTGCAGTCAAGCATCTCAAACTTCTTCAGAATCTCAGTAGCATACTTGGATTGATGTAATATCATTCCCTTTGGAGTTTCCAAGAGCTCCATCCCTAGAAAGTAGGTCAGCTCCCCTAGGTCAGTCATCTCAAATTCACACTTCATCTGTGATTTGAACTTCTCTATTTCTGTAGGTGAGCTACCTGTCACCAACAGGTCATCAACATACAAGCATATGATCAACATATGCTTGCCATCACTGCCTTTTACATAAACACCATACTCTACACTGCATTTCTTGAAACCTTGTGTGACAAGGAACTGATCAATTCTCTTGTTCCAAGCTCTTGGAGCTTGCTTCAGACCATACAAGGCTTTGTTCAGCTTCAGCACTTTGTCTTCATTGCCCTTCAGTTCAAACCCTGGAGGCTGCTTCACATACACATCTTCCTCTAGGGGTCCATTCAGAAATGCTGACTTCACATCTAAATGAAATAGGGGCCATCTGTTACTGCAAGCTAAGGCCATTACTAACCTTATTGTCTCATGTCTTGCCACTGGTGAAAATACCTCATCATAGTCCAACCCTTGCTTCTGTAAAAACCCTTTAGCTACAAGCCTTGCCTTGTATTTTATCACTTTGCCTTCAGGATTTTGTTTGACTTTGTATACCCATTTCACATCAATTGCTCTCTTGTCTGAGGGCAATTCACACAAGTCCCATGTTATGTTCTTCTCAATTGACTTCAACTCATCAATCAGTGCCTCCATCCATACCTTATTCTTCAATGCAGCTTTGGTATCTATAGGCTCAGTGTCTGCAAGCATTGCATAATGCACAATTTCTCCTTCATTGTCTACTGCATTATCAGGAACAATCTCACAGTCAGCTAGCCTTCTAGGCAACTGAACATTCCTCTGAGGTTTTAGTGGTACAACTTTGTCATCATCACTAGAGGTATGCATATCTTCATCACTGTTGGCACCATGGTTGTGATTTTGATTCGCAAATGTGACTGTGTTGTTAGTGTTGCTTGATCCAACATCTAAGTCCACTACACAAGCTTTCTTAGATGTGATCTTATGTTTCCAATCCCAACTTTCATCCTCTAACACTTTCACATCTCTGCTAATCTCTACCTTATCTAAAGTAGGATTATAGAGCCTATAAGCACCAGTCCTGTGATATCCAACAAATATCATAGGTATACTTTTGTCCTCTAGTTTCTTCCTCTTACATCAGGCACATGTTTGTAGCACAAGCTATCAAACACCTTCAAGTGACTCACACTTGGCTTACTCTTAGACCATACCTCTTCAGGTACCTTATCCTTCAGTTTCTTAGTTGGACTTCTGTTTAGTATGTAGACAGCTGTGGCTACAGCTTCACCCCAGAACCTTGATGGAAGGTTCTTCTGCTTTACCATACTTCTGGCCATATCTAGAATGCTTCTATTCCTCCTCTCAGCAAGATCATTGTGTTGAGGAGTGTATGGTGCAGTGACCTCATGGATTATGCCCTGATCCTTACAGAATTTCTCAAATTCTTTAGAGGTATACTCACCTCCACCATCTGTTCTCAGAATCTTCAAAGACTTGTCACTTTGCTTTTCAACCAGTGTCTTAAACCTCTGAAACACTTCAAAAGCTTCACTCTTGGCCTTGATATGATACAACCATATCATCCTTGAGTATTCATCAACAAATGTCATGAAGTACTTGTTTCCACCAATTGATAGAACATCAAATGGTCCACATATGTCATAATGCACAACATTCAGCACATCACTAGATCTCATAGGCAAGTGACTTTTGAATGAAGATTTATGATGCTTTCCTAACAAACAAGTAGTACATGTGTCTACTGGAGTTATGACACTAGGTAAACCTAACACCATGCACTTTGAATTAAGCATTGACAAGCTCTTAAAATTCAAATGCCCATACCTCTTGTGCCATAGATCACTCTCTCTATCCTCTGTGGTTGCAGACAAACATGTAGCTTCAATGGCTTTGATCTGAGTCTTGTAGATTCTGTTCTTACTTTGTGCTGTCTTAAAAACTAATCTCTTCTTAGAATCAAATAGTTGTAGGGTCTCATCCTCTATAACTATCTTGAAACCCTTTGAAATCAATTGTCCCACACTCATGAGATTGCACTTCATCCCAGGAACATAGAGTACATTTTTAATCACAGCATTCTTTCCATTAGACCTCTGAATCACAACATTTCCCATGTCTTCTGCCTTAATGGAATCACTATTAGCCAATCTGATTTTGGTGTTGAGACCCTCATCAAAGTCAGTTAAGATGCTCCTATTGCCAGTCATGTGATTAGAACATCATGAGTCAAAGTACCACACCATGGAATCTGATGCTTCATCAGCAATTGTCACCATGAAACTTGTTTCATCATCTGAACTTGAGTCATCATGTGCTACCTTTGCCTCTTCTTCATTCTCTTGGCCCTTCTTTTTCTTTGGATTTTTGCACTCATTTGCATAGTGGCCATACTTATCACAGTTATAGCATTGAATCTTGCTCTTTTCAACCTTCTTCTTTGACTTAGCCTTCTGTTTCCCTCCTCCTCCATCAGAGGATTCAGGTCCTGTCTCACCATCATCTTTGCTCTTCTTGGAATCTTTCTTTCCCTGCCATTTCTTCTTGTCTTTCTGGTATTTCTTGAACTTTGTGAAAAGAGCTTGCTCATCCTCCCTGACATGGCTTCTCTCACCATGCTTCAGCTCATGAGCTTTAAGAGTGCTCTGCAGATCCTCAATCTTGATCTCACTCGGGTCTTTTGTCTCTTCTATTGTCACTACAATGTGACCAAACTTAGGAGTTAAAGTTCTCAATACATTTTCAACCGTTTCTTGCTCATCAAGATTACTACCACAATTCTTCATCTGATTGGTGAGAGTCACTAATCTTGTGAAGTAATCTGAAACTGACTCATCATTCTTCATCTGCAACAGCTCGTACTGTCTCTTCAAGGTTTGCAACTTCACCTTCTTGACCTTTGAATCTCCACCATAACATTTCTGCAAAATGTCCCAAGTATCCTTGGAGGTTGTAGAATCTGCAATTTTCTCAAACACCTTCGCATCAACGCATTGATGAATGAGAAATAGAGTCTTACTATCTTTTTTATGTGCTTCTCTGAATGTTGCTCTCTGTTGATCTGTTGGATTCGCTGGTAATGGGTTAATGATTGTATTCACTTGTTCATCCACTTCTTGAACAATGAATATCACCTTCATCTGTTTCACCCATGTATCCCAATTCTTTCCATCAAAAATGGGCAAATTCGCGTGGAAATTGTTTTTCCCAGCCATGGTTGATTCACCTCAACCTTTGATTCTCCTCTTGAAGAAGATTTGAATCAAAATCCCTTGGATCGTGCTTGCTCTGGATACCACTTTGTTGGGGATAAAAACCCAATGACAAAGAACACAGAAGAAAGAAAAATGATGAAGAAAAATGAAACTTAGGAAAAGAATGAATGTAAAAATCTTATTCACAAAAGTTGTTATTTACATGTGAAGTTACACCCGTATTTATACACAACTATCTAACGGATAACTTCAAACTAACTACCAAAACAGAAAAACATAACTGAACAGAGGTTCAGAAAACAGAGCTTCAGAAATAAAACAAAGCTTCAGAACGAATCGAGCTTCAGAAGCTGCTGAGTTCCAGAAGCTGTTTAGCTTCAGAACCTGAGACACTTCAAAAGCTTGAGAGCTTCAGAAACTAGGAGTCTTCAAAAGCTGCAACCATGTTTCAAAGCTTGGCTTACAAAACCAATAGAAACGACAGACAAAATTTAGCACTGCTCGGCTAAATATGTAAGTGGTATGAGTTTTTTCCTGCCATTAGAGAATATGTGGCGTCCCAAATGTTCGAATCGCTCTTCTTTATGTGCTATCTAGATCTCCTCCGAAAGTGGCTCCATGCCAATAGCAAATTAAACTTGGTTAATAGTTATTACATTAAAATAAAATAAAATTTTATTGGTGGTGCCTCTGTTTTTTTGTGCTGATTGTTTTTGCTCTTTAGGGGTGTTTTTTCGTATCTGCTGTGTGGGGTGTTGTGTTTGTTGGTCCTAGGCGTGTTAGTTTGCTGGGAGGTTGTTTGTGCAGCCCAGTTTTTTGGTTGTTTTTCTTTTCTGCTGCTTTGTAGTGTGTGTTGTTACTTGGGAGCTAGTTTCCCCCTTTGTATTTTTCCTGCCCTTGTCTCCTTAAGCTTGACTTGGTGGCTTTCAATAAAATTTATAGCTATTCAAAAAAAAAAAAAAAAATTATAATAGTATTTAAATGATTGTATATTACATTAATAAGTTTAAATTATTATTTAGATATAAATTTAATTACTCCCTCCGTTCCTTTTTGTTTTATATTTTAGAAAAAAAAATTGTTTCAAATTGTTTGATGTTTTGATAATTTAAAGTTATATTTTGTCTATTATACCCTCCTTCCTAATTTTTTTTTTTTTGACTAAATTTTATATAATCTTTTTATTGTATCTTTATTTTTTACTAAACTTCTTCATATAATCTTTTTATTGTTTTTGTTTTGTTCTCTTTTTTTTTTCTTGCATGTTTGTTGAAAATCTTGTTACACAACATTAAGAAACTCAAAGTGACTACAACTTGAAAATACGAGAATTTTTAGAACACATGAACTTTTGAAATACTCTACTTTAAAAATAAAAATGTGACTACAACTCAATCACAATAAGTATTATTTCATGCTTAAATAATCTTTGACTTCTCGTATTAAAATTGGTTCACACTTCATTTGAATGGGTAGTTGTCCTATTCTTTGTAGTCTTTGTTTTTCATTAAATAAGTTTTCCTTTCTATTCTTCCGATGAAGTATATCTTGTCAAAAAACTGATTTTTTTTTGTTGAAAAAGCAAAAATAAAAAAATTGGTTTGTTACGATCCGCCTTTAATTAATTTTTTTGTGGTTTTAATTTTTTGGAAAGATAAAGTGTGTGCAAAAAAATATGAATTTCTTTTTGATTAAAATTAGAGTATAATATATTCCAAAAAAAAGGGTATAATAGGAAAATAAAGTGCAAAATTACACTTTCTTAATTTGGCCTTTTTTTCACAAACATCAAACAAAAAGGAACGGAGGGAGTATTAAATAAGAATGTCATGGCGTCTAGAGTGCAGAGGCTGGGGTTCAAATTCCAGTCATGGCGTTTAAACTTGCAATTTCAGTATTCTAATCCTTATATATAGTTTTTCTAAATTACCCCTTCATAATTTGTGGATATTTATCCATCAATCAATGAGAACAAATCATTTGCATGCAAGTGAAATAAAAGTTGTTACAAGTTAGTTGTGTGCACCACAAGCAAACATCGGTGTAACATTTGCGTAATATTACACCGTGCAGTAACGATTTAACCAATTCAAATTTTACATAATTCACTCTTGAATTGAAAGATTATATCATATAGATCATCTATGTTAAATTTTATAAAAATATAAAATCACTTGATATGTTACACTATCGGAGTACGTACTAATTAGGTATTGTTAATTGTGGGTGCATACTAGCAACCACACAATAAAAAAAATATATGATAATTAATAATGATGTAGAGTTATTAGTAAAATATAGAATTATTTGTGAAATTTATTTTTAAAAAAATTAAGAGGCGTTGGATTCGAGAGATTAAGTGTTCATTAAATAATATTATTAAAGAAATTATGAACGAACAATGTGTATAGACTATACCTTGTTAAAGTAGGAAAAAAATGAAACCAAAATAGTTAGCTTGGTTAATTAGCTCCTCTTATAACGAATAGTTCGAAAGAACTAAGTTTGATTTATAATAAAAACAAATTTTAATAAAATTTTATTTACTTCGCAACGAAATTCTAAATCAAGTGAGTTTCCCTTTAAAACAAGTTAATGTAAAAATGAAGAAATACTAGGATATGGTGATTTTCACATTTGAAGTGAAACAAGCAGTGTTCCCACTAGCTCCTCCAACCATGAAATTGCGGTATCGAGATTCATACCTACCTATCTGCATAGCATTCATTCCTTCCGAGGAAACCTCTTTTTCAGGATTTAGGCAAAGAGCAGTGATTACAGAAATAAAGAACAACATTATTATTTATTAAACAAGATTAAGATTTCATGATCCAGATTCACCACAGAATCTTAATTACAATGTTTGACAATTATGGAACACAGTAACAGAGCACAACAGAGAGATCTACAAGTGAAAATTAAGACCATATATATTTAGGCTTAAATATCATTTATGTCCATGTAACTTTGTGAATTTTTTGTTTTAATTTCGGTATCTTTTTTTGTTGCAAATAAGTCCCTGTATGTTCGCGATTTTTTTATTTTAGTCCATCCGTAGAAAAATTTATAGTTTTCGTGCAGATTTTTCATCGGATTTTCCTGCGGATTTTGACTTTAGGACTAAAATCAAAAATTCGCGAACATACAGAAACTTATTTGTAACAAAAAAAAGATACAGGGACTAAAACAAAAAATTCACGAACATACAAAGACCAAAAGATCATTTAAGCCATATATTTATTGGTAAACAGGAAAACAACTTTACCAACGATCTTGCATTGATTATTCATTACCAAATACAACAGGGATGGCACCACCATCAAGGGCTAATAGAATCTTGCCATTCTCACGAATAACACCAACAGTCCCACACTCAAGCAAACAAGTGGCACATAACTCCCTAGGACACCATTGGATGTTATAGATACCATTAGTCTGTGTCTGCACAATCCTAAAAAAGTTACCAAATGATTTGATTGTACCATCGTCGTTACCGATGACAATGAGCCTCCTTCCACTCGTGGCGTCCCTCTCACCCAATCTCCAGTCTGTTGACTGTCCACAATTTGTGGAAGCTATGAATTGGATTCTCAAGTCTCTGTTAAGTCTCACATTGCCTTCATAATGGACAAAAGGTATGAATACAACGGTCAAACCATATATATGTCGTAAGTCGGGGTTCTCTAGACCGACATTTAAAGGACATGATCCATTTCTGGAGACTAAAGTGATCCTTCCAGTGCCTGAGATAGGAGGCCTGATGAAGTATTCGTCACCTTCCTCAACGACTTCGCCATTTGTGTCTATGACAAACTGATTAGCTATTGATGTTGAGATCATCATAAAGAGGCACACATTAGCAAGGATGAATATCGTGCTGGATCTTGTTGTTGTCATTATAGTTGTTAATGAATTATGGATTATTTGAAGGGTTTAGTGATTTTATGTTTTAGCTATTCGTTGAAAGGTATGGTATTTATAGGATTGATCATGTTACCATGCATGCAATGTGTTGAATGATTGATGAATACTAAACAAAAGACATGAATTTTCTATTTGCTAACTTGTTATGTAGCTCCTACTAGGATGGATGAATATATTAAAGGTTACTTAGTTTTGATCACACAGTTTGATAGGGTGGAAATGGTAGCTTTTTGCCTAGTTTGAATCGTTTAGACCAAAATCCACCAGCATGCTAAATCACCTTTGTCTTTGTCTGTTTCAAAAAGAAAATTCGTCATTTGTCTGTTTCATTTGTTCATTATGTCTGTAAATTAATAAATAATTATACAAATAAACAAAATGTTGCACTTGTTGCATAGGAATTGTATCCTTAAAAGTGTGATAATATCGTGCAGTCGGCACAACTCAAATTCTTACTGTTAAGAGTCTCACGTTGGTTGTGAGATGGTCTGAATATGTTTATAATGTAGAAGCAATTTTCACCTTACAAGTCGGTTTTGTATGATTGACTTAGACCCAGCTTCCAATTCGAAGACTTAAAGATGGTAATGGTGAGTGTCCCGATCGACAGCAGAAACATGATAGCACGTGGTCTGACGGATCTTTAGAAGTTAGACCTAACTCAACCTTACAAAACCGACTTGTAAGATGAAGATTGCCTCTACTTATAAACTCACGTTTAGATCATCTCACATCCAATGTGAAACTCTTAAGACATATCGTATGGTTTCAAATCCGATTTCTTAATTTTAAGTGTGTTTGGTCACCAAAATTAGTATAAGCCACTATGATTTTGCAATAGCTTCTTTTCCAAAATCATGTGACTGTGACTCACCATGATTTCAACAAATTTACGTTGATAATTACTACTATCAAAGATGCACTAAACCTGATAAGGTTAACTAAACAAATCTAATTATGTTGACAAAGCCTCAGCCAAAGTGGGAGAGACTTCAATGAATCTGCTCCAGTTTTGTGTCAACAACATGCACAACTCCTTCATACCAGTCCCCAGCCTGTAGAGCTTGGAAAATCTAACTAGATGAATTGTTGGACATTTCATGAAGAGATGACTTTCATTTTCTGTTGTCATCTTATTTTGTTCAATTTCTTTCCCATGACTGGACCTTACTCCACAAACTAGCTAGAAATTTATAACTAAGGTTGAAAATGAAGTTCATGATGAATCATGTAGGGTTATGTGTGTACAGAGAGAGAGGTTACTAAATTTAGAACTTTGATACTAAAAAGAAAGGAATAAAGAGAGCGAAAATTGCAATAAGTTTTAAAAAAGATATGGAACATCCACTTATAAGACAGAAAATAAATTAAATGGTGAACACTATGATGCCTAAGAAATATGTTAGGTACGAGTAGCCAATTAATTTAGTTGGTGGAATAGAAATAACTACATTCGTGCTGAAGAACAAAAGAGGGCTCTCTTTCGAAAGCGCGAATTTCTGCTTATTAGGGTGACCACCAACTAGAAGTCCTTTCTTTTTGCTTTTCTATTAACTTAATATGTTAGGACTTGACAACTTATTTTTTCTTTTAACGCATGTATATATTTTTTGTCATCTTCCTCTTTTGATTTGTTGAGCACCTTCACACGGCCACACCAGAAATCACAATCTCCATCGCGGATATGAATTGTCCATGATGGCTAGAAAATAGGAGAGAAGGTGGTGGTCTAAAAATTTCTAAACTCTCTTGTCTAAAACTTTACGAGTTTTAAAGATGATCAAATAAAGAGCACAAAATCGATGTGTTGATTCTTGCATGGGGTGGCCGGAGGCTGCTGGAAGTTAGGAGAGAATGTGGTTGGTAATGGTGGTTTGTGTTTTGAGAGGAATGAGATACAATGTATTGAACAAACTCATGACAAATTTTGATTGATCCACCTCACTTCAGTTAAGTACGTGTATCGAACAAAATTAACAAGGTATCGAAGAATGTACATAAATTAAATACATTAACAACATCTTCACCTTGGTAAAGATATAAAATAATGCAACATGATCAATTAAAGCTTTATTTGACAGAGTACATATGATATAACCTTCCTGTTCTTTCATGATATTGTCGTGAAAATGAACGAAAGGACCATATTTATTGGTAAACAAGAAAACAACATGAGTGTGTAAACACACTATACATTATACACACATGAACTACTTCACCGTCGATCCTGATTAGCTTTTCTGGAACACAACAGGGATGCCACTAGTACCATCAAGGGCCAACAGAGTCTTTCCATTCTCATGAATGATACCAACAGCCCCACATTAAAGCATACATTCGGGGCATACCTCTCTAGGACACCATTCGATGATATAGATACTACCAGCAACATCGGTCTGCACAATCCTAAAGAAGTTACAAAATGATCCAACTGTACCATCATCTCTTCCAGTAATAATGAGCCTCCTTCCACTCGTAGCATCCCTCTCACCCAATCTCCAATTTGTTGACAGTCCACAATTTGTGGAAGCTATGAATTGGATTCTCAAGTCTGTGTTAAGCCTCACATTGCCTTCATAATGAGACAGAATTTGATTCACATAAGTAAAAAATTGGTGTCTCTATTTATAGAGAAACTTATGTCAGTTGATGACGGGACGCAACCCTTGAAAGGTTTTCAATAATTCAAATTTGAAACAATACAATATTCACTCTTGTTCACAAAAGTTCCAAGACTAAACCCACAGACCCATTATTTCAACCTAACCATTGCAACCTTTCAAGTATATTTTGAAAATTCTCCCACAGTATATGTCGTAAGTTAGGGTTCTCCGGACCAACATGTAAAGGACATGATCCATTTCTGGAGACTAAAGTGAACCTGCCTCTATTCCCTGAGATTGGAGGCCTGATGAAGTATTCATCACCTTCCTCAACAGGTTCGCCATTTTGGTATTTGACAAACAGAGCTATTGATGTTGAGATCATCATAAAGAGGCATATATTAGCAAGGATGAAAATCATGACCGATCTTGTTGTTGTCATGGGTTTTAATGAATCATGGATTATTTGAAGGCAAAGGTATTTATAGGATTGATCATGTTACCATACATTCATTGTATTGAATGATTGATGAATAAAATTGTAAGCATTGTAATAAAGATTACTTAGTTTTGATCGCAAGATTTTGATAGGGTGGAAATGGTGGCTCCTAGTTTGAATCGTTGAGACCAAAATCCACCAAAACACTTTTGTCTATTTCAAAAAGAAAATTGGTCACTTTGTCTATTTCATTTGTTCATTCTGTCTGTAAATTAATAAATAATTATACAAAAAAAAAACAAAAATGTTGCACTTGTTGCATAGGAATTGTATCCTTAAAAGTATGATAATATCGTGCAGTCAAAGTAGAAGTAAAGCTAAAGCACAGCTCGTTATTCTAACAATTGGTAAATGGCCAGTGTCCGACGGTAGAAACATAATAGCACGTGGTCTAATGGATCTTTAGAAATTGGACCTAACTCAATCTTACAAGACAGATTGCCTCTACTTATAAACTCATGCTTAGGTCATCTAACATCCAATGTGAAACTCTCAACACATATTGTCTGATTCCAAATCCGATTTCCTAATTTTAAGTGTGTTTGGTCACCGAAATTAGTGTAAGCCACCGTGATTTGCTATGATTTCAAGGAATTTACGTGATAATTACTATCAAAGATGCACTATATCTGATAAGGTTAACTAAGCAAATCTAATTATGTTGACAAATCCTCAGCCAAAGTGGGAGAGACTTCAATGAATCTGCTCCAGTTTTGTGGCCGCAACATGCACAACTCCTGCATGGTGCATATCAGTCCCCAGCCTGTAGAGCCTGGAAAATCTAACTAGATGAATTGTTGGACATTTCATGAAGAGATGACTTTCATTTTCTGTTATCCTCTTATTTTGTTCAATTTCTTCCCCATGAATTACCTTACTCCACAAACTAGCTAGAAATTTATAACTAAGTGCATGTGCAACATAAACATTACGTTACTAACAGAAAGTTGAAAATGAAGTTCATGATGAATCATCTAGGTTTATGTGTACAGAGAGAAAGGTTACTTGATTTAGAACTTTGATTTAAAAGAATGGAATAAAGAGAGCAAAATGAAGTGCATGCATGTATATATTGTTCATCATCTTCCTCTTTTGATTTGTTGAGCACCTTCACGCGGCCACACCAGAAATCACAATCTCCGTTGTGGATATGAGTTATCAAATCACATTTTTGTTGGCTAGAAAATAGGAGAGAAGGTGGCTCTCTAAAATTCTCTAAACTCTCTTGTTTAAAAATTGACGAGTTTTAAATATGATCAAATAAAGCACACAAAATCGATGTGTTGATTCTTGTATGGGGTGGCCGGAAGCTGCTGGAAGTTAAGAGAGAATGTGGTTGGTAATGGTGGTTTTGTGTTTTGAGAGGAATGAGATACAATGTATTGAACAAACTCATGACTAATTTTGATTGATCCACCTCACTTCAGTTAAGTACGTGTATCGAACAAAATTAACAAGGTATCGAAGAACATACATAAATTAAATACATAACAATACCTTCACCTTAGTAAAGATATAAAATAATGCAACATGATCAATTAAAGCTTTATTTTTTGACATAATACATATAACCTTCTCATTCTTTCATGATTTTATCGTGAAAATGAACGATTGGACCACATTTATTGGTAAACAAGAAAACAGCAAGAGTGTGTAAACACACTATACACATATGAACTACTTCACCGTCGATCTTAATTAGCTTTTCTGGAACACAACAGGGATAACACTAGTACCATCAAGGGCCAACAGAGTCTTGCCATTCTCATGAGTGATACCAACAACCCCACATTCAAGCATACATTCGGGGCATACCTCTCTAGGACACCATTCGATGATATAGATACCAGTAACTTCGGTCTGCACAATCCTAAAGAAGTTACCAAATGATCTAACTGTACCATTGTCTATTCCAGTGATAATGAGCCTCCTTCCAGTCGTAGCGTCCCTCTCACCCAATCTCCAGTCTGTTGACTGTCCACAAAGTGTGGAAGCAATGAATTGGATTCTCAAGTCTCTGTTAAGCCTCAAGTCATCTTCATCATGATGGGAAACAAAAGGTATGAACACAACAGTCAAACCTTGTGGTAATTCAGGGTTGTCAAGACCAACATTCAAAGGACATGATCCATTTCTTGCGATCAAAGAGAAACTTCCTCCGTTGCCGCTGATAGCAGGCCTGATGAAGTATTCATCTCCTTCTTCAACGGATTCTCCGTTTGTGTCTATGATAAACTGAGCTATTGATGTTGAGATCATCATAAAGAGACACACATTCGCAAGGATGAATATCGCGAGGGATCTTGTTGTTGTCATGGTTGTTGATGAATTATGGAGTATTGGAAGGCTTTATTGGTTTTGTGTTTTGCTATTCGTTGCGAGGCAAGGTATATATAGGATTGATCATGTTACCATGCATGCATGCAATGTGTAGAATGATTGATGAATATTAAATTTTACTTAGTTTTGATCGCATGAAATGGTGAATTTTCTCCTAGTTTGAATCGTTGCATACAAAGACCAAAATCCACCAGCATGCTAAAACACTTTTGTCTGTTTCATATTTTGTTGGTTATTTTGTCTGTTTCATTTGTTCATTCTGACTGTAAATTAATAAACAATTACAAGAAAAATGTTGCATTTCTTGCATAGGCATTGTGTAGTATGATAATACTATCATGCAGGCATTTAATTTAAAGTAGAACTTAAGCTAAGGCACAGCTCATCTCATTTCAAACAGAAATCCGATTTCCTAATTATAAATCTGCAATAAGGTTAACAACGTTAGATTTTATATTGAGGAGTCAATTCAAGTTGTTGGAGTAGTGTTTTTCATATTTGTAGGGACTGTACAGTCCAGGTTTTAAGGTTGATATTTGTTCCGACCTCAAGTTCGCGGCACCACATTGCCTTGATAAAAGTAAATAAAAGAAAGGTTTAAATCGAAATGTTGATTGAATTAAAGAACTTGAAATATTAATTTGCAGAAAGTTAAAGAAATTAAAGACATGGAAGACATACTTAAGTTCTATGAAGCTTAAAATTCATTTTCAGTTTAGGAATAAGCTTCATAAATTAAGTATCTGGCCCTTGTTCTGTTAGAGAACTTTTTTATTTTACTTTTACAACAAATCTTATCTCATTAGCTTGAAAGAAAATTATTACAGTAAGACGAGTAAACTTGTTCAGGAAGTGAACAAATCCGGTCTCTGTTACCAACCGTTTTGGCTACACCAACTACAGCATGTGCTACAATATTTTTCCCCTTCTAATAATTCTAGAATTTTCTAAACAATTGAGCAAGTCAATGCAATCTATTTCAGCTATCTTAATCATTCCATGAAGACTATTCACCACATGTTCAGCATTACATTCAATTATCAGAGTGGGAGTGACTTCAATCTGCATCAGTTGTGGCAGCACATACCTTGGCATCTATGGGGCTCTGCTAACTAGTGCTCTGTTCCATTGTTTTGTATCGGCATCTATGGGGCTCACATACCTTGGCATTTTGAACCTGCTTCCTATCTCCTATTACCATCTCGCTGCTATAACTGTTATTTATAGATGAAGTAAACTAAGTAACTGCCCTTTTGTAACATGCCATGTTCGTAACAGTTACTTTTGGTAAACTAGCTTCAGTTCAGCATTAACATGCTACGAGCGACACACATTTAGTTTGCTGTCAACGGCCCTGACTTGTCGAATTTGTATAGCTTGTCAATGTTCTTCACCTTTTGAGCATCTTTGTGCTGTCTACGATCAAATGGTTTTGATGAAGTGGGACTTTATCTTGACTTTTGTGCTCAAAGTCTTTGCCATCACTTGTTTAAGTTGATGGTTGACTAACCCCGTAAAATTCTCCAGTATCAACATGCAATCTTAGATTTGATTTAGTCCTAAAATCTTAGGATTATTATATATAAATGTAGGATTATCATATAAGTTATGACATCAAGTAGATGAAATAGACAAAACATGACTCCTAATAAGGTATCGGTGATCTGCAGCTGCCACACTCAAGCTTGGTTTTGACAATGTAAACAAGAGCAGTGAATAAATCACTAAAAATAAAGAGGGAGACTACAAAAAAAATATGAAGATTTGATGATCAAGATTCATGTGATTCTGTTCCGACTCAGCCACAGCATGACAAATAAAGCACATAACTCACTCCACTGATCATCTCTGCACCTGCTCTTTGAGTTGGTAACAATTGTGATGTCTTTCAAAAACTCAACAATAATAGGCAAATTCAAAAAAACAACCCAATGGATAACTTATGCGCAAGAGATTGAAGATATCGATTACAAACTCCAGTAATCAATCAAAACCGAATCAAGGACAAATGTCTAGAGTTTTGTTCTGCAAATAAAATAAGCTTGACCTGAATTCACTATGGTTGAAAAATTGTTTCATCAATAACTGTTTCAGTCATAGATATCTCTTTCCATTAGACATTTATACATGATAATCGCAATTTTTTCAAAAAATAAAAAATCTTGTTTAGTTGTGGAGACTGGAGCCTTTAAAAAATATAAACAGCGATCGGCTTTGCAAGAGCCACACTGCCACTGACATCTATGATAAATTAAGCAAAATCATCTCTTGTCCAAAACATACAAGATCAAGTTATTTGATCAATATGATCAATAACAGCTTCCACAAATCCCCAACCATCATCAACATCAGGGCCCACCCAATAACCAGATATAACTACTTTAGTGAAATAATTTACATTCCATTTATAAGAGTATGTGTCATGTAGAAATCTTGCCAATGACATGAAGTAATGCTGACAGCTTCCTCTTCCTTCGATGAATAAAACGTGTTTATTTGAGCCGCAAGATCCTATAATATTTTGAGCTGCAATTATAATTTATATTGTCATATTGAAAAAGGCTAAGGAGTAAGGACAACCATGGTGTAAGTATTCAAAAATCAAAACACCCCCACAAAATCTACCATCCAAAATTTTCCTGTGTCTGAATCTTGAAGTTGAAACTAGCACAAACATATGTATCTGTATGTATTGTTGCCAACAATACCAAACATGATAAAATCATTAAGTTTTCATTTCTACTTTACAATTTCTCAAATTAACACAGAATCTCACCATGCTTGACATACATAAACAAAATTCATAATGGAAGAGGGTAACATGCTGGGTTACGATGAGGGGGCAGTCAGGGGATCATCCACATTGGACCTAAGAACAACGATACAAGTGAGTTAAACACCACACTTTTTATTTTAGATTAGCGGTTTTCCAAAATTTGAAAGCGGAAACCCCTTTCGTTATCTTTATTGTGTATAAATACTTTAGCCGGATGAGAGGAAACCCTCGTGTCCGATTTTCAAAGGGGGAGATCCATCTTATTGGATCCTATCCAAATTTTTCGTATGCTAGGTCCGTAGTTAAAAAAACAACTTTCTTATGATTATGAGGTTCATTCGAATATGAAATCCAATCCTGGAAATATAGTATCCCATCCTTTTTTGCTACTCAAGGTTTCGATACATTTCAAAATCGGGAAATTTCTAGTGGAGCAGGTACCCAAAAATGTGTGACTTCTCACCTCACACATGCCACAACATAACAGAGTACAACAAATATGTAGAAGAGAAAATTAACACCGGCATAAACAAAAGGCTTCAACTTTTTTCACAAGATTTAACTTTTCTTTTTTGTTATCCTCTTATGTTATTCACTTTCTTCCCCAATATGACCTCACTCCATAAATTAGAAATTTATAACATCTACAAAAAGTCCTTTTGTTGAGCATCAAAAAGCATGTTCCAAAATTAAAGTCATTTTAAGCATTTCATAAAAATTAGTACGAAATACTGTAACTTTCGCTATTTTTTATTAATTAAGTCTCAGCTCAACTGACAAAATTTGCCCGAATTGTTAGGTCGGACGTCGCGACCCAAGTTCGAACCCGGGATCTCACAATTACGTGAGTTTTAATTCAGTGGATTACCACTTCATCTTAGACAAAAGAAAAACATTTTTAAAAATACAAAATAAAAAAACCCTTTTTTAATCTATAACAAACTCTAAATCAATTAGAAGAAACTAACATTACCAACTAAAAACTGATAACACAGTATGCAAATATTTTATATTTAGGAAGAGGTTGAAAAGAAAACCTGAAGTAATTGTTGATTTCCATGAAAGCTTACAGAGAGCATAATCTAATTCATGAACTTTCTGTGGAAAGTAAGGAAAAGTTATATACATAAATGCGCAACACAACACAATCATAATAGTATAAACGAAAAGTTGAAAGTGAAATTGGGAAATTCATAATGCTACCTTGTTTACGCATGAAGGAACGGTGAAAGTTGTGGAGAGTATGCACGCCATTTTTGGAATGTACACGAATCTGCACAATGCGGGAAAATGAAGTTGCAATAGCCAAAGCTTTTTCGCCCAAAGTGTGAAGGACCCGATGCAGGGCCCAATATTCATCGGGTTGACCCGTATTGTCTATTGTATTCTCTGAGGCTGTGTGTTTGGTAAGTTCAATAAATTAGCTTATTGAAATAGTTTATAAGTTTGTTTGAAAAAAATATCTTGTTTGATAATGAGTTTTTTTAATTAACTAGTATTTTTTAAGATGTTATTAAAAGTAGCGTTTGAGCTTTAAATTAATTTTTAAAAATTTCAATTTTACACTAAATGAATCCCTAAAATACCAAAAATTTGGGCCAAACTCAAATAAGTGTCCAGACTAGCCGGATCTTGTCTCTGTTTATATAACTGATGATTGTTATCTTATGGTTTATAAGTGATGTCTGATGGTTTATGGTTGATGAGTTAATTGATGTCACATGTAAAAAATCCAATGTGTCAGCGCCACGTGAATTTCCATAGTCAACTAATAATTGACCTATCATCAAGGACGAAAACCAAAACATAAAATTAATCACGACGAAAAAGATTGATTTTTTTATTACAAAAAAAACTAAAATTCACTATAAAAATAAAAATCGAAAATATATTTAACCCTATTTGAAAAGGTCATGTTTATGATGCATAAATGAGATATAGAGTAAACATGCAATTTAGTCCCCGAACTATCACTCTTTCATCAACTTAGTCCCTAAACTATTAAAAGTAATTAAAAAGTCACTAAACTATTTTCCATTCATCAATTTAGTCTCCACCGTTAAGTGGTCGTTAGTGGTCTCTAAACTATTAAAATACTTCAATTTAGTCCCCGAGCTATCTTAAAAAACAACAAAAAATAGTCTCTAAACTATCATAAAAAATTACAAAATCATCCTTTAAAACTTATTTAGTAAAAGATCAAATAAATTTTCATCCCCAACAACAACTAGTATCCCATTAAAATCACAAACATGAATCTCTCTAGTCCATTGAACTTTTAAACCTCGTCATCCCAATCATTCTAGTAATGGTACATTTAACATAAAACTCATTCTTTTGATCAATACGTTGATCTTGCTTAACCACAAATTAAAACCATAATCCATTCATTCATTACATAAGCCAACTAAACCGTAATACATCAAATTCATTACATAAAAGTCAACTAAACCATAATCCATCAAAAGAACTAAATAGAAGGTTCAAACAAAAGACCAAACAAAAGCACTAAGTAGGAGGTCCTTCATAGCAAAAAAACAAATATCATTAGCAAGTATCAAACAAAAGCACTAAGTAGAAGGTCCTTCATTGCAAAAAACCAAATATCATTACCAAGTATAAAAAAAAAATATTAAAAAAAAAAAAAAAAAAAAAACACACTAAGTAGAAGGTCTTTCATTGCAAAAAAACTAAATATCATTAGCAAGTATCAAACAAAAGCACTAAGTAAAAGGTCCTTCATTGTGTGTTCCTCGGCTTAATCTTGGAGTCGGCATGAATCTCATTGACATTGTCTCATTTGCGTTGTATGCTTTAATGATATTTAGTTTTTTTTTTTGCAATGAAGGATCTTTTACTTAGTGCTTTTGTTTGATACTTGCTAATGATATTTTTTTTTTTTTGCAATGAAGGACCTTCTACTTAGTGTTTTTGTTTGATATTTACTAATGATATTTGGTTTTTTGCAATGAAGGATCTTCTACTTAGTGTTTTGTTTGGTCTTTTGTTTGAACCTTCTATTTAGTTCTTTTGATGGATTATGGTTTAGTTGACTTTTATGTAATGAATTTGATGAATTACGGTTTAGTTGGCTTATGTAATGAATGAATGGATTATGGTTTAATTTATGGTTAAGCAAGATCAACGTATTGATCAAAAGAATGAGTTTTATGTTAAACGTACCATTGCTAGAATGATTGGGATGACGAGGTTTAAAAGTTCAATAGACTAGAGAGACTCAGATTTGTGATTTTACTGGAATACTAGTTGTTGTTGGGGATGCAAATTTATTTGATCTTTTACTACATAAGTTTTAAAGGATGATTTTGTAGTTTTTTTATGATAGTTTAGAAACTATTTTTTGTTGTTTTTTAAGATATTTTTGGGACTAAATTGAAGTATTTTAATAGTTTAGGGACCACTAACGAACACTTAACGGTAGGGACTAAATTGATGAATGGAAAATAGTTTATGGACTTTTTAGTTACTTTTAATAGTTTAAGGACTAAGTTGGTGAGAGAGTGATAGTTCAAGGACTAAATTGCATGTTTACTCAATGAGATAAGTTCAAAAGTATGCACAAAATTATTTATCATTAATTAAATATTATCATTGAATTAAATGTCATTTGATCAAATGTCATTTAATCCAATGATAAAACTTACCGATCCAAATAGTAAAAATAAATTTGTGCATAACGAAAAATTTGTCCCACTTTTGCATGTAAAACAAAGCTTTGTTGAAAAAGAACAATGTCTATTTGATAATTTCAAGATGCAAAATGACTATTTTTTTTGTTTCTTCTTTCTTAATAATCGAAATGACTATATTTTGTAACACAGAAGAGAGACTATAATGAAGGGAATCTGTAAATTTACTTTTGTCGCCTTTGTAATACATAATATCATATTACAATATTGAAGTCCAAAATTTGAACAAATATTTTCTCTCCTTCAAATTCTCACTTTTTTGGAGGTGAGCTACAATTGGCTCAAGATACATTTCCTCTCCAAAACAACTAAAACACAAAATCTTCAACACGTCGTCCTTCAATGTTTAAATAGACACCCAAAAAAATCTCACATCCAAAATTCAAAATACTAGCATCTCAATGAAACTGAATATAAAACTAGAGAAGAAACTAAGCATTTTGTGCTTCGTTTGAGCTCTTTCTGGACTTGTGCTTTGATTTCTTCTCCCTCTTCTTTCCCCTAGAAGGCAATCGAAAAAAATTATTCAAAACAAAATTATTATTATATAATAACAAGAAAATCTCTCAAACAATTTTTGGGCCCCTAGTGACGTGTGTGTGCGCGCACATGTGTGTGGGGCGTGAAGTGAAGGACCAGCAGGCAATTCTACATAAAAGGGTAAAGGAATTACTCGTCATGAGAGCTCTGACCCCAACAAGACTTCAGTTTCCGGTTGATATGCTTCAATTCCTTCTCTGAAGGACTTCTATATTTTCTAACCTGCATGCATAGTCAAGGCCACATTGGTACATGTAAACAGAAGAACAAAAAACCACAATGCCAAGCTAATGTAAAAATGGAAATTTGGAATTACGCATCGATAGTTCAGTTTAGCAACAAATGGGATGAGAAACAATTACCCAAGAATCAATTGCATCCAATGATTCAAGAAGCTCGGACATTGTGTGCGTAGAATTCTGACGGGAAAAAGTTCTGCTCAGAAAGCTGTAATTAATTGCCAGTGTAGGAGTTAATGTCTCAGTAAATACATTATTTGGGTCAAACACCAGGGAGGTCATTTTGTTATAATTATGAAACAAGTAACAGCTAACGGAAATGGGTTTTAGAAAGCTGGAGGTGATTATCATAAAGAAACAAGTGAAACAAGTACCTATCAAAGTCAAGAACTTTATGGAGAGCATTTGAGGTACGCAGTGCAGCCAAGGCCAACTGCATCAGGAAGATACAGACTATTATTGTCACACAAAATACTAAATGCGACAATGGAGTTACAAAATTTACAGACTATTCTGAGAATACCTGCCCAGGAGGAAATAAGAGTGGTGCATCTGTAAGCATCATTTTATCAACTTCCAGTCTTGCTGTATTTTGCAAAGCCTATACAGCAGGAAAAAAATTATCATGAGAGAAGGGAATACTAGAGGAAAGAAGCATTACAGTACATTACATTAATGCTTATGTACATGTATACATATAGGAAGGTATTGGGTAGGAGCATGAGAAGTGAAATGTAAATCTTGATCATTCATGTAGGATTGAATGAGTATTGGCTCCAGCACCTCTCATTTGATATGTCCTGTGTGTATGTGTGTGGTCGCGTGCGCACAAAGGAAGACACATGAATGAAGGAAATGAGATCATCTACACTAATGCTCCAGTGCCCTTTATGTTCAAGAGGGTATTGGCATATTCTGCCACGTATTGCATTTAATTGAAATATAAATAGTTTCATTATATTTTAAGTAGACAAGACACGTGGATGAAGAAAATGAGATCATCTACACGCTAGAAAGAAACTGCATGATGTGCAGTTCTCAATGCAACAGTTTTGATGGCAATTACTTAGAGCTCTCCAAAAATTTAAAATGATCGATCTTTGACAAGTAATAAGTAATGACCGTTAATTGTTTGAAAAAAAACAGGAATGGTATAGGAGAACCTCCTATGACCACAAATGTCCTAATGACCGCTAATTGTTCAGATAAAAAGGGGGAATGGTCCTGGAGAACCTCCTATAAATAAAATCCTAAGCCAAAACAAATTCATTCATCAATGACCACAACAATGTGCTCAGCCTGATCATTATGCTGGACAAAAAGACTATAGTACCTTGAGCATTTGCAGCTCGTCCTCACCGGCATTGCAAAATTCCTGTCAATGACATAGTCACAATTTCCAGTTCAACGTAAAATAATTAATAAAAATGCAATGTTAATGGCAGACAAGCCATGGAATTATTAACCGGAAAAAAGAATTACAGAAAGCAGGAGATTTATTTTGAAATGCAAAAAAATGTAGACATTTAAAAAAAATTCCACAAAGCCAACTAGACAAACCTCCATATAATCTGTAAAACCGTCAACTGAGCGATATGGAGCATAAACAATAAGATCAAATTCCAGACTCTGCATAACCAGGGTTTCTTGTCATAATATGAATTAAAAATTAAAATTAAAAAACTAGAACAATTTGATATTTGAGGCCTATCCATGCCTGATATACTATCATCTCATTATTGAGAATCATTTGATGATCCTGTGAAATCCCCTTACCAAGCTCCTCAGCCGATACATGATTTTCTTCTATCTTACAAGCAGCATATATGCATGTCAACCTGTACATAGATTTTCTTCTTTCTTAAATAAATATTTTTTTGAATAAATAAATAAAACTTTAACAAATAATAAATAGATCATACAAATCCAATGCCAACTTTGATGAAGTAAATTGAATGTGAAAATTTCTCATACCATTCATAAGAGATTTACAAGTATGTGCATACAAGAGGTGCAAACACAATCCCATAACTTTGGGATAAAATCAAAACAGAATAAGCTAGGGAATCTAGGATCCTAACAAATAAATACAAAATATATTTACAATCAACAACGGCCGGCCACAAACCCAATCAAACAAATCATATCATGAAAAATCAGTAATCAGTTCAAAGGGATAAAAAGATTAGTGAAATGAGAAAACTGATAACCAATCCATCTCTCAGCAGTGCATCAGGTGCTATACCCTAACCAATTTCAACATTTTCAAACAATTAATAAACTACGAATGAGTTCACCATAATGACCAATGAGTCTGAATTCCTACTTAATATTGCAAAAAAAAAAGTGCAGTACATCACTAGTCAGGACTAAGCAAATCTTACATTATATTTTTTGGTTGATGTTCCATCACTGACCATTGCAGATAGAACCTTTTAAAAAATATGAGAGCTGTTGCCTGTGTATGATAAACTATTTCAAAAGGTTGATCTCAAAAAAAAACGGTGCTGCCATAATTATTTTATCAACACGGACAGCTTCACAATTTATTTACAATACCCATAAAAGAGTTTGCATACCTGGATCTTATGAGGGAAGTGGAAATTGTTGCACACTTCTTGTAGCTTGTTTTCATAAAATACCTTTATACATTGCTCCTCTTCAATACTAAGAGGTTTTATCCGAGAATGTTTTTCGCCTGACATGAAATACAACTTTTGTGAGCAGTAGAAAATAGAAGTTGACAAAAATAATGGGAAAAAAATAATCTTCAAAGCAATTAAAAACTTAAAAGACAAAATGTTTTATATACGAAAGAAGGGTAAAGAACATAATCAAATTTCAGAAATAACTTCACCACTATTGTTTGCAGTCGTCTGGGATTCCGGATATGACAAAGACCCGTCAGCATCTACTTCCATTAGAGTTGCTCCACACTTCAAAAGAAATTAATTGTAATATGCAAACCGATAGTAAGTTATCAAATGATATCATATTATCATGAAATATTTTTTCTGTACGGAATAAGAGAAGAAAATAAGCTCCAGATAAGGTCACAACATCCAAGAAAATATCCGGCAACAAATAAGTAAACGGTTATCAACCAAAATGCTCTCAAATTGAAATTCTCATCAGTTTATGAAGATATGTACAAGGAAAGTCTGTGTACCTGCTCTAGGGTTTGTTTGGCTCTCTGATTAGCATCTGTATATTTCTCGACCTAAAACGAAAATAGATACATCAGAAGAAAAATTAATGAATTGTGAACATAATATTTGTGAACATAATATAGGAGAAAATTGAATTTCTCATGTACGCCAATTGAATTAAAAATGGTAGATTTAAACTAGAAATAAATCAAAATTCTCCATCCAACATACTGTCTAACTAAAGCAATTGTACGGATCCATGCAGAAAAATTAGATCAGCCTTTGAAAGGTGTTGTTAATTGTGATTTCAAATGAATGGCAAAGATAGAAAAGAAACAAGTACCAGTTTTTGAGGAGAGAAGATCCACTTGGATCGGTGGGTAGAAGTCTGAAAATCAGCCATTGCCAAACGGAAATCCTAAAGTAGCTGCTTTTACCCACAAATTAAATGTGATTCTCAAAGCTGAGAGCAAGTGAGGTCAGTATACAACTCTGTGTTTGAACGCAGGCCGTGCTAATGCTGAAAAAAGAAAATTTTAGTTAGTGCAGATCTTAGCAAACACAATAGGAACAACAATGAAAGGAGCTGTAATACAGATTTATGATTATCATAGACTTATGAACCCAATCAATTCCTATGACCAACCCCTGGCAATTCACTCTGCTTTGCCCTGCCAAAGGGCGAACCCATCCAACTCACAATTGACATTGGGCTGGGCACGCCGTATATTGGCTGGTCGAAGGGTTGACCCACTAAACAATAATAAATTAGACAAACCAAAATAGAAAATAAACTTTAAAAAATAGGAAGAATTTAGGTCATGTTTACTTCGTGAAAACATTTTCTATTTTCATTTTAACTTGCTAATTAGAAGATGTGAGACTCCTGAAATAAACAATTGTGATATGGAGAGAGAGAGAGAGAGAGAGAGAGAGAGAGAGAGAGAGAACGAAATGCTAGTAACGGATGCCGCGTTTTGGAAATAATGAAAGTATTTCCAAAAATTCACACAATTGGAATCACAATGTTTACAAGCAAAATTAATAGAAATTTTAATAAATAAAAAATGTTTTAACAAAGTAAACGGAGTCTAAGATTTTGCAAAACGCTTTTTACAAAAAAGCTTTTATAAGATATAGGAGGGTTGCTATATATCGCGACAAACTTTCCCGCGAAGGACTCGCGATTTACAAGTAACCAATTAAAATTTCTGTTGGTCGAAAAACATGCATAGGAAAGTACTGCCAACTAGTTTTAATATTTTGCCAAGTACTTTCGTGATCCCATATCTTGCTATATATCATTTTCCAATATATATACACCGTAAAAACCATGAATATGGAGTTCAGTAAAGAATGCTGTATATTCAAACTGGAAAGAATTTAGCATATTTTAAAGTGGCTCTTGCTATATATTCAAAATAATGCTCCATATTCAAAATTGAGTTAAGAATACTCAAAGCATATGTATCCTAGAACAGATTCAATAATTCTTCAAAAGATCATTTCAATTTGAATCCAAATTAGCAGCAATTTAAGTTTTTGATGCATACAAACTCGAAAGGGTAAATATTGAAATAAATAGTCCATACAAGAAGACGTGCATATATGTATATATTGAAATAAATAGGAATGAATACAAGATCTTGATTCACACAAAAACACAGATTCTAATCCAAATCAATCTTATGAGATAGACTTTGCAAGAGTACAAATAGTCTCAAATACATGGAAGCATTATACACATTTGAACCATCTTAAAACATCATATACAATTAACAATATACATAAGACATTTCAATCCAATATTCACCCACAACTCTCCTAATAAACATAAAAAAATAAGTGCAGATTCTTTTTAGCTTCATAGAAATCTGAAAACGACCGAATAAGCCATATAGATTAAAGCATCAGTACAACAAATGCAGAACCCTTTTCTTAATCAGGAGTGAACAAATTGAGGTAAAACAGCATAATATGCTTAATAGAGATATTTTACTAAATACTCAGTAAAACAACTGCATCAACCCCATAATTGAAGAAGGGGCCAAGACTCAAGAGAGGGTGAAAATAGGGATTTGAATCAAACTAAAGGAAACATTTTGAAGTAAACCTATGAAGAATCAACACATAACTAACCAAAAACACTAACAATTAAAATTCAAAAGCAAACACAAGAAGATTCAAATTTCAAAGATAAGAAGATACTAACTGGTTTTCAGTGGGGCTGCAACTGAGAAGAAGACCGGCGTGTGGGCACTGAGAAAAAGCGTAATGAAATACAATAGAAATCAAATCAAATAGAAAACAACTGAAGTGGCTTCATTAAGATATCGTCAATTTTATTTTTGGCGCAGCGCAATGGATACAGATATTCAGTGGCAGCGGCGGAGCAGAGAGGGCGGAGACCGGCGTTGCGTAGAAGGATGAGAGGAGAAGCGGCGGAGCGAATTTGCTGGCCGAGGGGGAGAAGCCACGTCACATAGAGAGGTTGGGTTTTATGGTGTGAGGATGTGTGTAAATTTTAACATGTATGAGGATATTATTGTCAAAAGACACGTGTGAGTGAGCATATTGTTTTTCACCAGTTTCGGGTTCAGTGAAAGTGGTTTCAGTTCCCTCCCGATCACAGTTGCGGGAGATCGAACCGTAATCCTCCCTATCAAGTTCAGCGTCAATCATCGCTGAACCAATTAATGATTGGTCCATGTGTGAGCATATTATTGTCAATAAATAAACTTATGTGTCTGTGCGAGAATATTTTAGCCTTTTTGTCAATCGGGATTGATTGATTGATAATCTTATATCCTGTATTTTGGTCATGCATTGGAGTTAAAAAATTTAAAGAGAGTTTATCATTCATTACATTTAGTTTCACATAACTTGAGGTATTGATTTTTGTAGTTGCATGTGAAAGATTTTTAATTTACACCAAAAAATATCTTGTACATAGAAAGCTCCTCTCTTACTAAGAATGACATGGATATCCAAATATATCCATAATATTAATAGTTATTGTTGGATGAAAATAGCATGTTTCCGTCTCAGGATTTGATGTAGGTGACTTTTGAGCGGAAAAGGCACTATGCATTTGGCTCAATATCAGCCATTAGATGCATCTCACGCTCCAAATCACGCCACGTGTCAAAGTCTTTTAAAAACTTAAAACATTAGATTTCAAATATCAAATTGCAACCCGTCTTCTTTCAATACGTCATCGTTCTACGCGTGTACTGTTTATTCATCGTCATTTTGCATATTGATGAGAATTGTTTCTTTTTAAATGTATTTATGTAAATTATTATATATTTATTTTAATGGATATGAATTGCAATTTGCAACTGTAGCAGATCTTTTTCATATTTACTTTTTTGTATTTTCAACTTTATAAAAGATCGAACAGTCTGAAACCTTTTAAGATATGTTGAAACACCAATTTAAAATAAAATTTCATTGGTAAAATTAATCTAATAGTATAGTTTGTATACATAACCTAAATAATTAAATGAAAATAAATTTAAAATAAAATTTCATTATTAAAAGTAATCTAATAGTTGCATACAAAACCTAAATAAAAATAAAAATTCATTGGTAAAGTAAGTCTAATAATAATAAATAAAAGATATATATGGTGCTCGAGTCGTTAATTATTCTATCTCTCTTCAATCTTAATACTAGTTGATGTTGTAGAAGTGTCCTTTATCAGATTGTAGTTTTTAGTTTTGGAGGATAAATATGTTTATGGTCTACAAAAATTTTGTGCATGCAATTTTAGTCCCTATTATTTTTCAAAATTTTAAAATTGTTTAATTGCCCTTAAAATTTTTGAATAATTTTTAAAGAAATGTCTAGAATACTATAAATAAATTATTTGCAAAACTATAGAATTATTAAAATGAATTAAATATAATTTTTTTAAATTTCAAAAGATAAATATTAAATTAACGAACATCTCAACATATAAATCAAATTTCTTTTTGAGGAGATTTTTATAATATTCTAAACATATCTACAAAATAGTACCAATTACCAAAACATGCAACTTTTTATAGAAATCAGAAACATTTTTAACCCTTTTTTTTTTGTTACATTCTCATGTAACAAAAAATAAAGATATAGTTGATTAATAAATTTGAATTCTAAATATCTAACATTAATTAATTGATTCCTTTAAAAAAACATTATTGATTGATATAAATTTATCTCAAATATATTTGTAATTAATAATTATTTTATTCTTACTTTTTACTCATTTAATTATTATTACTGAGATATATTTCTCATTTTATCACACATAGCACACCCATTAATCGTACTTCACACTATTAGTCTTCGAATAGGTTAATGCTTGTTTTGGTTAAGTGTCTACCTAATTAATCAAGAATGACAATCGGTTTATTTTCAAAAATAATTATTCTTTAAGAAAATTCATCCTGGAACAAGAAAATGTCATGAATTAAACAGGAAATTTTGAATTAGTTATATACATAGGCCATATTTGGATTAACTTATTTCTGAACTTATTCAAACAACTTATGCAATTTTTATATATTATTATATATTTGTCAAGGTAGTTTATGATAAAATATCTTATAAAAATATAATTTTCACTAGTTTGAATTTATAAAATAGCATAAAACTTAATTTATATTGCATAAGCTGTTTGTATAAGCTCAAAAATAAACTAATCCAAACAGAGCCATATTCTATAATAAAAAATTACTTAAAGAGACAAATATGCTAATGTGACGTGAGTGACCCAAAGACATGTTAAGAAAGAAAAAAAATAATGTATTATTTTTTTGTTGGTACAAAAGAGAGCAACATGCCACAGAGGAGAAAAAAAGTTCAAGACTAAACGAACATTCCTTAGCATGCCTCAAAAATATCATAAAAGAGAAGACTCTTAAACTCGCTAGAAAGAGTCTCCAAAACAAAAATAAAAAATACAAAAATAAAAAATACATAGCAATATAGCATGGCTAAAGTTTACATGCCAATCAACACCTAGGTAGATAACCTTTATGTGCCAGTTCCTATTCAGCAGCACTTATACTACGAACCAAAGACAGGGGTAGTCCTATTGATCATGCCATTGTTTTTCAGCAAGCTTTTGGGTTTTTAATAAATTAAATACTTATTTCTTTCATAAAAAATACAAATTATGAAAGAGGGACGAACTCCTATGCGATATGAACTAAATAGTTCAGCATCCTCCTATATACAGCTAAATAGCCTAGAGAGAGAAAAGATAAAATCTAAGTAGGGATGAGAGCTAAAATCTGGGTTTTAATTCTTCCCATGCACATTTGAATTTCTCTGTAAATAGGAAGGTTTCGAGGATCGCTCGGTTGCAGGCTGGTAACGGCAGAATCTAATATCCGAGCCACATCTGCTGGAGGGTATTGCCGTTCAGTACAACTCTGCAAGTTAAACAATAAAAAGTTAAATACTGGAAAGCAGTGTGTATTCAATAATGCATAGCAATATGTGGTGCATTTTCAAGAAGGGGGGAATACGACAAAAACGTGATGATAAACATTTCATTTTCATTATTATCAAGGTGCCACCAGTACACCATTCGAAAATAGATGCACATCCCGGAAGGCGTGCTGTTCAAAACTCTTTAAAATAGGAACACATTAATTTTACAACTAGATGGGGGTATTGTGAAATGGACCGCTTTTGACGTCCTAATTACCTGTATCATGGTTAATGTAGCAACACATGAAGTGATGAGCTCCGACGGTATTTCAATATCAACTTGTTCAGAATCTTTATGCAGTTTTGGACCAGATGCATCATTAAGTAAAGGCTCTGATGCTCTGCAAATCGACTGATTATGATGATAAAAACTGCCATTCACTTGATCTTGTGACCTTACCACAGGAAACCTGTACTTGGAGGACAACTGCTGATAATCAATAGAATCCAATGCCTTCCCAATCTTCGTAATAGCATCTTTACCTTCCTTTGTAGCTTGACACCATGCCTAAATTATAGCATCAAAAAGTGTAAAGTTCTTTAGCTTGAACCGATAATTAAATGATGTTCAAGGTGTAATGTGTCCCGCTACATCCTAGAGCTTTATGTCTATTGGGATCATTCTAAGATTTGCAGCTAAACAATCAAACATCAGTGCTTGTAATTAAATACCGAATCATGAACAATGCTAATAATTTGCTAGAATGGAGAGGAAACAAGATGTGAAACAACTATTTATGTATAGTTCATAATGACTGCAAAAGCAGAGGGGGCATAAGATCCCCAGACCATATACCTGAAATGCAGCATCCAGCATTGCATGTGCCCGAAGCCTGGATCCTTTAATGATTTCAATGACATTTGACCTAGACTCTTGTGACATAGAACTATCCAACACAGTAGGAAGGTCATCATGAACTTCGAAGTTTGATCTGGGCTTCATCCATGGTGGAAGAGAGTTGTCTGTGTAGGTATTACGCTGCCTCAATTGAAGCATGGTATCAGAAACCTGAAAAATATAACCAATCAAATGTTGCTTCAAGGCTAATTCAGTATGTTGTAATGACATATAAATAATTGAAGGAAGCCACATGCCTGTCCACTGGCTTCCTTTAGCTCTACAAGTACCGTGGCATAATGCTTCTTGAAACCTTCGGAATCTTTTAAACATTCTATGCCATTTTGGTTTTCCAATATGCCACTATTTGCATTACGGAGCTCTACTAACAGCGTCTCCTGTGAGAGCGGCCCAAAAAAATAAGAACAAGAACTTCTATAACCAAGGAAAATTTACATATAAAGATAGATTAATCCAGTTAAGACTTGTAAATCGCCTAGATGAACTGGGTAAATGAAAAGTCAAAGTAAAGCATTTTCCGAAAGAACTGCACAAAAAAAGTATTAATTTAGGAACATAAAATGTATGGGGAAAACCTTTTTATCAAGAGCACGCTTTAGTTCAGAAAGTGCATGTATATCAGCTTCTTTAGCTTGATGTTGCATCACTTTACACGGTTGAGCACAAGCAGCTAGTGCACAGAGGTTATCAATATTGGCCTGGGAAGTGACATGGTTGGCATCACCCTATAAGATTTTAATGAAATTATGTAATTAAAATTATTTGCAGAACACATGATATTTCTATATTACCTAAATCAACACTGTCATGGCAGTAAAAATTAGGATTAATAAACCATGTGAAAAGGATGGAAGATTCAACAGAACTGGTACTGGACAGTCTGTACCTTTAAGGTGTTCCTTTAGTCTTTGTTTGGGAGTCAAGAGGAAAAGGAAGGAGAGGGCTTTTTGATTGATCAAGAATATTATTTCTGTTATTTTTTTAATGTTGTCGATGTTTTATTAGATATTTTCTTAAAGAATAATTGTAATAGTTTGTCTCTTGTTCATCTAGTGCAGTGTGAAGGGAAATCTTTCGCCCTCTGTAGCACCGACACTTCTTATTGAAAGTGTGCCCGGTGTCCGACACATGTCAGCGGTGTTCGAGACGACATAACGCCAACACGCGTGATTACATTCAAATAAGTCATTTTCTTAAATTTTTATCAGTGGGTGCTTCATCTATTGCGCCTTATTTAGAATAGTATTATTGGAGAGGATGAGAAGAGAATAGTTATGACTGATATTTTCTTTGATTGGAGAGTATTGTAAAGAGATGATAAGGATTTGAAAATTTATTCAAAACCCTCCAAACTCTCCAAAGTTATCCCCATATTCCTCCATATTGTAGGGTTTGGGTGTCCCAATGCAGAAAAATATTACTCTCCCTTCCCCTTCCTCCTCCTTTATCCTCAAAGTCACCTTATTCTTTCCCTCCAAACTCCCAAACAAAGTCTTAGGCAGTCAGGTAACACCATTAGGCAATTAAATACATCCAGTTAATCACAGCAGTGCAAAACAACGGGACTGTAACTAGAGGTTTGTCCATTAGGCAAAAGCAAAGGAACAAAACTTAAAGTTAGGCATTGAAAGTAGTAACTATAGTATAGAAATTATTTTAAAGTAAAAGCACAAGCACCAACAACATAACTCTGAGGCACATTATTAATGCATATAGATACTTGTTAGCAATCTAACCTTCTGTTGCTTTACTAAAGCACTAAAAGAGGAGCGTACCTTCGCAGGTGATGAATGCATTTCACATCCCCCAAAACTTGAATTTCCATTAATCTGTGGTTCTGTAGTCATAAAAGAGGCTTTTCTGGCACCAATCTGCCTCCTCAAAGCTTCTGGCATATTATCGAATGGATTCAAAGGCATGCAATCAATGTCCTGAACAATAAATCCCACTCATCAAAAACAAGAAAATTTGGAAACTGTTTCAGATTTTAAAAATATCATGCTAATTTTCTTCAATTAAAAGAAAATATATAAAGCTTTAGATTATTTTACTATGTGCCACATAAAGGTCATTTATCAAGGAAAATGCAGTAAATGGGACAAAACAAATGAACTTAATGAGAGGAAAGGAAGCCTTGACACACTGCTAAGGGATTCTTATGAGTAACCAAGAGGTCACAGCTTAGAGTGTTGGAATTAGCCTCTGGCAAATGCATGGTAATGCCAGCTTCTGTAAACCTATAGTGAGACAGACCTTTCTCTAGACTGTAGACACCATGCATAGAAGAATAGCACAAGGCACCACTTCGTATTGGTTACTATTATTACAAGTTACAACATTGCAGCAAGCAGCATGTAAAGATTGTTAATATATACTAATGAAGCTGATTTTGATCACATATTTTAGACTACCTCTTACAGAATTACTAAAAAATATTTAAAAATGCCATATAATGTATCATAATACCATGATGAATTCAACTCCTAACTCAGGACGGTCAAACTGAATCCTACACTTGTCATGGTCAACTGTAAGCACACTACCATCATGAATCTCTCTTGTTTTGGGGTGAATGGCAATTACTCGTTGTCCAACATATAATGGTCTCGCCAAATCTGTCGGAAGTCCATCTCTTATACCAGCCCGCAGCTCAGAATAATGTTTCCTCACTGAGTCTCGATACTGTTCAAGCTTTTGTCTTTCCTCATGTAAAAAGTGTTCAGAGAACCTCCGTGGTTTGCCAAGAGAACTGCAGAAACAAGTATAACACTGCAATGTCAAGTAGGTCCTTTACAATTACATATTTTAGAATTCACAAGGTTTAGCAGAAAATTATAGTAACAACAGTTGAATTTCAAACCTTTTTATGACACTCCACTCAACACGAGTTAGCCTTGGGATATTCCCTAGTCCAACATGGTTTAAGTACTCTACAAATTCTCTTTTGGCAAACCATGGATAATCAATTGCACTATAAAACCATTCAAAAGTAAACCATCTGCGAACCAAATGAGATGACAAGCAACTAGAAAGCTTTTCCTGCGGGTTACAAAGGAAATTATAACATTTTAACAAAATAAGAAACCTTAAATCCCCTCGATGCTTTAGAATGCAGAGTCAATTTAAATTATGAAAAAGCTTGGACCTTTTGGGTAGAGTACTTATTAGGTTGACTTTTCAATACATTCTCAGAAGACTTCTCTTTCTGCATGGATGGTCTCTGAAAAATCATCTTGCGTCTACTTCTTCGTTTGGTTGGCGAACTAACTTCACTCAAAAGTGGAATTTCAGCAGTTGATGAAACTGCTAAACCCTTCTGATCAACACGTAGGAACACCTCTGGTGATTTGACCATCTTTGATTGTTTCGGTGATGCAAAAACCTGATCAGCGTGTTTTCCTTTAATCATCGGTTTGTTCTCATCATCTACAGTCTACGGAAAATGTGCAACAACTTTGATAAGTATGCTATAACTACACTCCAAGCATCATCTAAAATGAGAAGATAAAGATATTTGGACATATACTGTAGTAACTGTATAATGCAGTTGAATAAGGTGATTTTAATTGCTTGAGTGACTAACCCTAAGCCTTGTGCATTTATATCCATAAATTACAAACAGAATCCTAATTGTGTTTGAACTCTTGATTTAGCATAACCAGTACAAGACTTCTTCAGAAAAAACATAACCAGTACATGATCAAAGAATAGAGAGAAGAGAGACAAGGAAGCTAATGTAGTTCAACCAATGACAACGGACAAACTATATATCTATATCAACAAGTAAAACAATAGAATATTTCCAAATGGTTAATGATAACTGCTTAACGATCAAGGCTCAATCCCAATGCACAGGCAAACACTCCTCGTGAGCAAGATTTACAGTATTTTAAGAACAAATTACTGATTTCAAAAAATGTAGATGATGATTATGGCGTTGCATATATAAGTATGGACTCTCAGCATCCATCACATAATCTCCTTGAAAATTCATACCATGAGAGATCTTCCTACCCGAAAGCTACTGTTGAAAAACAATACATCTAAACCAAGTTTCAACTGGAAAAATAAAAAATAAATAATAATAATAATAATAATAATAATAATAATAATAATAATAATAATAATAATAATAATAATAATAATAATAATAATAATAATAATAATAATAATAATAATAATAATAATAATAATAATAATAATAATAATAATAATAATAATAATAATAATAATAATAATAATAATAATAATAATAATAATAATAATAATAATAATAATAATAATAATAATAATAATAATAATAATAATAATAATAATAATAATAATAATAATAATAATAATAATAATAATAATAATAATAATAATAATAATAATAATAATAATAATAATAATAATAATAATAATAATAATAATAATAATAATAATAATAATAATAATAATAATAATAATAATAATAATAATAATAATAATAATAATAATAATAATAATAATAATAATAATAATAATAATAATAATAATAATAATAATAATAATAATAATAATAATAATAATAATAATAATAATAATAATAATAATAATAATAATAATAATAATAATAATAATAATAATAATAATAATAATAATAATAATAATAATAATAATAATAATAATAATAATAATAATAATAATAATAATAATAATAATAATAATAATAATAATAATAATAATAATAATAATAATAATAATAATAATAATAATAATAATAATAATAATAATAATAATAATAATAATAATAATAATAATAATAATAATAATAATAATAATAATAATAATAATAATAATAATAATAATAATAATAATAATAATAATAATAATAATAATAATAATAATAATAATAATAATAATAATAATAATAATAATAATAATAATAATAATAATAATAATAATAATAATAATAATAATAATAATAATAATAATAATAATAATAATAATAATAATAATAATAATAATAATAATAATAATAATAATAATAATAATAATAATAATAATAATAATAATAATAATAATAATAATAATAATAATAATAATAATAATAATAATAATAATAATAATAATAATAATAATAATAATAATAATAATAATAATAATAATAATAATAATAATAATAATAATAATAATAATAATAATAATAATAATAATAATAATAATAATAATAATAATAATAATAATAATAATAATAATAATAATAATAATAATAATAATAATAATAATAATAATAATAATAATAATAATAATAATAATAATAATAATAATAATAATAATAATAATAATAATAATAATAATAATAATAATAATAATAATAATAATAATAATAATAATAATAATAATAATAATAATAATAATAATAATAATAATAATAATAATAATAATAATAATAATAATAATAATAAAGGTAAATTGGATTGTTGCAAATGATAGTGACGCAATTCAAATGGTGCCTATGGGTCACAATGGGTATATGGTGGATAGGAAGAAAATATGCTATAACAATGTCTGAAAAAACTTTTTTGAAGACATGCGCCGAACCGTAAGACAAAGTAAAGAAACAAGGATACGCATGTGAATGCATTTCAAAATGCAAAACGTGGCTAGAGATCTGGATGAATCCACAAGGAGAAAGATTCCAAAAAGAAATGGAGCATGTGGGAGTAAGCTTCATCTGTTCAGGCTGAAACTACGAGTGTGTGTGTGTGTGTGTGGATTGGCTCCAATTGATTTTGAACTCTGGTGGTGGAGATTTCAGTTGTAAAATACATTGGAAAATTTTCCATAAGTGGCAGTGGTGGCGAGAAAGCTGTTTAAAATACGTCGGAAAATGCACAATACAGGAAATCATAGGAGGGGGTGGAGAGAGGAAGGGAAGGGTGATACATAGAATAATCAAGATCGAAAAAATGTCTCACATTTGTGCATGGCTGATAAAAAAGAATGGAGTTTCAAGTTTTAGTAGAGTTCCAAACTTTGGAGAACAGCCGAATACTGCAGACAGGTTTTGGAAGATGGTACTGCTATCTGCTCTAATATCATGTTGAAGTATAGGGTTTTAGATAATGAATGAGAAAAGAAAAAAAGACTTTGAAGAGGAGTGCTAGCAACACTCTGTTTTGTTTGTTAAAATTCACATGGGCTCCACCAAATTATGTGGGTCTCATGTAAATTTGATGGAACCTACATGAATTATAACCAATAAAAGAGTGTGTTAAAAAGTGTGTTAGAGAGTGTGTTGCTACCATTTTTCTTTGTTATTAATTACAAAAGACTAAAAACAAACTCATTCATACTAATATGAGATTACTGATTCTAATCAAATAGGGAAACAAATCATGATAAATAATAACTAAGAGAAAATGCTTGTTTTAAGCAAAAGAAATATTGATTTTGAGAAATAATACGCCAACCAAACACAAAGTACAACGTGCAGGATAAAACAATTTAGGAATAAACTATACTTACTTTTATGGACTTCTGCTTTCTTTTCCATGTTCTATCAGCAAATGGAATCTGGTCTTTTGATTCAGAGAGAGCATTGGTATCATTTGATATATCCTTTCCGAGTTTAGATTTTTTGGACATTGAAGTGTCAGCTCCAGGGACCGCGCGAAGTTTAACTTTATTTCTCTTATGACTTGTTGATGTTGCTTCAGGTAAAGCAGACTTATCATCTTTATCAACATTCATTCTGTCTCCCTTCAACTGGATAGATGATTCTAGATGGGCAAGGAAGAGTTGAATAATCAATTAAACTGTGTGTGTATGTGTGTCTCACCTACAGTTACACTATGTTGAGAATGTTTAGAAGTGATGAACAGTTATCGCCTTACAAGCTGGTTTTGTAAGCTTGTATTAGGCCCAACCTAAATTCTAAGATGGTATGAAAGCCTATCCAAAATCCTTTGTACCACTCCCTATTGGGCCACTCAACTCACACTCCAGATGTCTAGTCCTGAGCACGAGGGGTATGTTGAGAAGTCTCGTATTGGATCAGATAGGTATCAAGATGTGTATATAGGTGGTGGACGGCATTCACCTTACACAACGGTTTTGTAGGGATGTGTTAGGCTCAACCCAAATTCTAATATACTATATATTATATATACCAATGACTTTATTCTTACCAGATTCTCCTTTAGATGACGGCATCATTAGAGATAGATCGGCTAAAGTTTGCAAAGCACTCAAGGCCTGGATTTCATCTGGTTGATAAAGTAATAAAATATTATCAATCAAGAGTGATGTGAAAGTTAATGCAAAATTGTTTCTTATTTCAAAAGTCCAACCATTAACTTTGTCTAGGTTAAGGAACTATACGTTAAATAAACAATTTGCATAGACATCTATCTCTAGTGACAGAATTACCTCCACAGAAGAGTTTTTTGCTTCTTTTCCGCTGACTTGGAGACGACTGCTCGAGCTTTTCATTAGTAACCCCCATATTCTTTTCCTTCAAAGAACTAAAAGTAAGTCCTTCTTCAGTGCCACTGCATGCTTCTCCTCCATCATCAAGTTGGTAATTTCCAACATTTTCCGCTCTCTCTTTCTTTCTGTAAAATTTCCCTCCCTTCAGAAGAACTCTAGCATTACTCATTCCTTCCATGTCCATCAACGAGCTAGTATCTCTAACATATTCTCCATTTTCAGCTCCCCTGCTTTCTAGACTGCCTTCCAAAAATTCTTCATCCACAACATCGCGGAACTTGGCACGAGCCGTCTCTGACATTTGGTGCTAGTTGACAAAATTACAAAAAAAATAATATCACTCACAAAACTACAATATATCAAACATATGCAAGTCATTCACAAAAAAATTACATGAGATAGTATTTGAATGTTGACACTTATTTACACATTCAGAACACACACTCATTTTGAAGTAATAATATAGCCAACAAATACTATACAATTGCAGGACAGTTAAATACCATTTTTTCCAAGCTCTGAGCAGGGGAGGACTTGTGCTCTGCTCTCCTATGTGGTGTTTGAGAAATAAGGGGAGAGCTTCCTCTTTGTCCAGCCCTGGATAATGCCAAAGCTACATGTGCAACTTCTTCGTCATTAGCATCACAAGTGGACTTCAAGCTTCTTTTATTAGGCGAAACATAATTCTCCCTTTCATCTTTCTTGTAAGAGTGGTAAACTGGGACTCGGGGTGTCCTTTTCCCAACAGCACGAGGCTGGATACCTGATTAATTGAATAGCTATAAGTATTGCAATGCAGTGGAAAATATCTTACACAGTATGAAAAATATGTTATCAGGAATATGGGCACAACTAACAATTCCGAGTAAGAAAATTGCTACTCATATTTCAATATTTAGGTTTAATGATATTTAAATAGGTAATTATTTTATCTGCACGTTTTATGCTATTTAAAACTCAATGGAAGGGAGGGGAAGTTTAAGAAAGGTATAATTTTATCACTGCTACTACTCAATTTCAAAATTTTAACTACAGCCTACAGGGAGTTTAGACAGACAGGAAAGCAAATCTGGACAAAGGCAGCTGATATATGATGAAGATCACTACGAAATACCAGACAACATTCAGAAAATAATACATAATCTGAAATTTAGGTAGAAAAAGTATTATTAGAGAACTTAGTTTGAGGGAATTTGAGAATTTCAAAAATTTGTGAGTAAAATGATACTGAATCTAATCTTGAAAAGTTTGCAGTACAAACAGCTTTATAAACACTGGCTGAAGGTTATCATAGCTATGTGTTAATCTGTTTACACTATCAAGTTCTCTTACAACTTATAACAGTTGCCACTAACTCTGTAACTGACTGTCATTAGAATATTCTTGACCATAAGCTTTACTAACAGCTTTCAACTAAACATTGTTTTCACATTACATGACTGCAGTAAACTGAGTACTAACTGTACACAAATAATAAGCAAACCAAAAAATCAATTCCCTGATGAGGACAAAACGGAGTAGTAAGACAATGACATGTATTTTACCATCAATGCGTCTTTTCTTCAGTAGAGAGAGGCAACCATCACCAGAAGTTAGAGACGGAGACTGGACAGGATCCTTTGAGACACTATGCTGTACTTTTTCACGCTTTCGTTTCACGGGTTTTCGAGATCCTGGTGCATCATTGCTCTCCCTTTCACTGTCACTCTCTTCCTGCCAATTTCAAGGCCATAAATTAAACTCAAATACATACTCAAAACCAGTTTAACATATCATGAGGGGAAAGTAGAAAAGTAAATCTAAATTCAGAACAACTCAACTTCCCCAAAAACACACGTCTCAACAAACATAAAGATAGATGTAAATCCGAATGTAAGCATGAACTACATCATTTTATAACATCAGGATAGTTGCTGAAGAAATAGAAGTGGAAATATTATACTGAAGAACTGAGGTCAGACCATCAGGGTAAAAAAAGAAAATAAGTGTTAAATTTAGTTTACAGCCGAATATGTTAACCCTTCTTTCTGAGAATATTTTTCATTTCTAAAAGATATTTCCACACCAAAAGCTGGTTAGAAATTTTGTTAAGGAAAAAGAGAAGACCTACAACACAAGGAAAAAATAATAACATTGACCTTACCAGGACATTATAATGATCTGTCATCATTGCAATGAGACCTACAACAGAAGCCGTGCCCTCTGGTAGAGATAGGTATGCCTGTAAATCACAATGTGTGGTTTCAATGGCACTTAAAGCAAGAGATCTACACAATATTAATAATTCAGTTCATGATGGCTTGATATCTAATAATGTCTCATTTTAAGCAATAACAATAAGAAGGAAAGAGGGGAAGAACAACAAAAGCAGAAGCTTCCATACGTAGAAATTGAACATCAAGTAATCAATTTGTAATAGTGGCATCTTAAGTTTTCTTACCCATTTCACTTGCAAAAATAAATGCACCCATAGAACATACCTAATTTCTTAAACTAAAAGAACAATACATACAACAAGGCCCGTGAGATAGGACTACAGAATAAGTTACTGTAGTATTGATTTACCCGATTCATATTGTAAAGAGCTTCAACCATATCAATGGATCTGTTACGTACAGCAGCAGCAACCTGGGAATTCAAATAAATCAATATGATAGGAGAATAATAACAAGAGCTGAAATTCAATTTAGAAATGATAATGATAAGAAGATGAAAGAAAAAAACCAAAATGTCCTCAAGTTTTGAAATGAACAAGCAGGATAGAGAGAAACCAACACCCAAAAAAAAAAGCACACCTTCTTCCAATCTTTCCCATACTTTCGGTATGCCTCGTAGAATCGCTGTAGCTCCTCCCTGCTCCACTGAGATCCCAATTTATCAGACAATTTCTTCTTCTGTGCATCAAACAGGATTCAAAATTTGAGGTTTAAACAAGAGACAAAATCTTGTTCATGTTCAGTGCATACTAAGGAAAAATAAAAAAGAAATTGGATTGAAATCCATTTATATTGACCAATTAGAAATGCCTGCCAGGATCTATAATTTTGTTTAAATGGCATTAAATATTATGTATGATGCATGGATACTCCAAATTGGTGATTTGTTTACATTGTATTCATAGCGACATAGCCAATATAAATATGGGTATGATGCACTTGCTTTTGAATTTGTGGCATATCGTTTGTTTGGTGAAAGTCCCAAGTCCGCCACCTATGAAATTATGTTATTCAAAAAAACAAAACAGGAAGGCAATTCAAGTCCGTTTTCACCTATGTCCTCTCTCAGTACATAAATGACTCTTGTAATTGGGTTTTCTTCAAGGTTTATCATACAAAGTAGAAAAATTTAATAAATAAATGTACCTTATATAATACATGTTGACATATTAATTTCTTAATTTAAAATTTTTAAAAAAAATAAAATGAATCTGTGTATTGTGATGTAACAGGTGCCAAATTCTTGTGCCGATGCAACATAGTTTACAAGATAATAAAACTTATCGAGTGAACTACGCTAATACTGACATCAATATTATTCTTTTAAGTAAAAAACCCACACACTACCACCAGTTCACCACAACTCTTTTAGTAACTATTATGGCAATATGATACCATGCAGAATGCAGCACTGTATTTTATTTACAGTGCCCTATTGCTTTATGTTTCAAAAAGAAAAAAGCTATCAAATCAAGATATACCCGGTGTTTGTTTTTATTTGAGCTAACTCCATCTTTCTCAGGAGAAACGTCGTTTGCGAACCGCTTATTCACACTTCTAGATTTCCTTGTCGGTGCCATAGATCCTTTATGTATCTGAAACAAAAGAAATAGTCACAACCAGCAATATAAGCTTGGTTAAAACTCAGACAGTAAGCTAATCAATATTTCATAATAGGCAAATAACGCATAGATTTATCTTAAAGAATATTTAATTAGCACGAAAGCTAAGGTCAGTGTCAATTCCGTCAGCATCCTTTTTCTCTCACTTACGAAACCTAATCATTATAATTATTTGCATCAACGTTTCGTAGCATTTGGCATTTGACTTGAATGGAATGAAACCAATTGTCCTATTAATTCTCTTCAAAAAGGGGAACTAAAACGCACCATCATTTTAACCTTATATCTCATTCTACTCAGTTTTTAAAATGCACCATATATGGTATAAAAATAGAACACACATTACATTCTGTCTTGTTTAACACACACACCCGATAGATCTCACATAAATAAAAACAACTAGAAGTCAAAAATTCAAATGCATCAACACAATTCACAAACGGTACTCATAATATCAACAGAAAGAGGTAGATAAAATAAATCCAACGCAAACACATAAGTAACGGTTAAAAATTATAACCCCCATCCATTCGGAAATCTTTAAAAAAAAAAAAATCATAGAACTTTTGCGATTCACCTCGATCACTTCCAAACAAAAACGATAAACAGCAATTTGATTCACTGCGAGATAAATAAAAATTAAAAATCAGCAACGAAGCTGAACTTCTCAGTTCTCACAACCGCATCAGATTCAACAATTTTCTTCGATTTCAAAACAATCAAACTCATCAACAAAAAAAAAAAAAAAAAAAAACGTAAAATTAACCCTCACTATCCTCAAAATTAATTTGAAAAAAAAAAATAATAAATCGAAAAATTATAAGAAACGCGAAATCAAGTACAGTATGAGAAACAAAATTACAGCAACACTCAACTACAATCAGCATCAAACAGCTTAATTCGAAAACAAAAACAACATTATAAAGAAAATCAGAAAGATAAAACGCGAATAAGACAAATTCATTCAATCTAATTAATTAACAAAATATATAACGTAAATTTTGCAATGAATTTCGAAAATCGAACCCTAGTTTACAGATCCGAGAGTGAAACTGATTCTGTGACTCTTACCGACGTTAGGTTAACTCCGATTCCGGTGAAGCACGATAAGAGAGGAAAGAGAAGAAAGAGGCAGGGTTTAGAGAGAGAGAAGAGAGAGAAAGTTAGAGGAATAGGGAAGAGAAAAAAGAAGCGTTGCCGCGAAACTTGAATATAAAGGTGTTTCTAACCAATCAGATTTTTTGGATATTTACGTCATTGTGCATAAAAGACGGTATACGATAGAAGAGGGAGAATACGGATGTGTATTGTTGTATTGATCATTGGACACGTGTATGATTCGGCGATATCGACGGTTGTTGATTTTGTTTGTGTTGGATGTATTTGAACTCTCGGTTGTATGGGATTATATTTGAAATTTTAAAAAGGAATCTTTTAAATATTACCCCTGGATTTTCCGTATTGTTGATATCGCCTAGGAAAAATTTGTAATTTTACAACTTCAAATTTGCGTTATTTGTTTTATTTGAAATTATTTTCTGTTGTGTTATTATTTGAATTGAATTTTTAGAAATTCTAATCACATGTATTGTAACATAGGGTTGAACACTGACCCGCAACTGAATTCGAAATCGACATAACCATTAATATATGGAAGGATTTGATCGGAAGTATGTTAAATCTCGAATCAACAATTGTAAAAAATCGAGCATGAACAGTTGTATACGGGTGGATTGGAGTCTTTACAAATTTATCTCTTTGTAATTGAAATCGACCGAATAATCACTAAGATGCATTTTTTCTTTGATTTCAAGCACTTATTTACTCTCTTTTTTTCTTTTTTTTTTGACAATATTATTTACTCTCTTAATATCTTATATTATTTGCTTTCTTGTTTTTATTCAACATTGATAAAAGAGAGAAATATTATATTTTACATGTTTAAACTAGTAATATATTGATAAATGAGATAAGTAAGATACTCTAATATTTTAGATTTATTTTAATTTTTACTTCTCGTCTACTTAATCTATTATTATTATTATTGGATCTACAAATTTTATTTTTTTTGCATTAAAAAGGGGCTAAAGCCCAGGAATAATTACAAGCAAATAGAGCGGGGAGTAGTAACTCCCGAAGAATCAAAGGAACACAACTGGTCTATCCCACTAGGTGGAACATCATACAAGGTTACACCATCTAGCTGACAACCTATCGATGCCAGAGCATCAGCAACTCTGTTCGCCTCTCTATACACATGTCGTATTTTAACATTCCATACTTCATGAATCAAGCTACGAATTATGCGCACCAAGCTTCTCCCGCCACTGTTGCCAATATTTGCTCCCTCTAACGCCTTCACCACCACCAAAGAATCAAGCTGAAGTTCTATATTAGTGTAACCACTTCGACGCGCAAGGCATAATCCATCATAAGCCCCCCATAACTCAGCAATAAAAGCAGAGGTTATACCAATACTTCTAGCAAAGCCTCGAATCCAAGCCCCGCTATGGTCTCGCAAAACACCTCCACACCCAGCTACACCATGCTTCACAGCCCCATCGGTATTAATACTAATCCAGTCCATCAGCGGAGCTTCCCATCTAACATTGATAGTAACACGCGGCTTAGCTATTATCTCTACGGTGTTCACCTTTGCTCTTTCATAATTCTCTACGTATTGAAGGATATGACTTGCTGTATGTCTTGGTCTTGCAAATTCTCCATCAAAGTTCTCTTTATTCCTCCATAACCAGAGATGAAAGCATGCAACAGCCCAGACTACCCGCCATTCAGCGCCTCCTTCTAGCTTATCTTCCATAATTATGTTCTGCTGAAACCAATCATTGAAATGACAAGTAAAGAATACCATTCTCCCTTGCATGGGAAGTAAATGATTCCAAGTATGTTGGGCAAGTGGACAATCTTGCAACACATGAATAATAGTTTCATCGACACTAGCACAATGCACACAATAAGGTGAACCAAAACCCCACCGATGGCAAGCTTTATTGGTGGGGAGCCTTCCATAGCGTAGCCTCCAGATAAAGTGTCGTACACGTTCAGGCACGTCCAGTTTCCAAATACATCTCCATATATCGTCTTTTTCCAACTCACAATATCCAGACAACATTTGGTAAGCACTCGACACAGTGAAACGCCCTAGTCTATCTCCTGGCCACACTCTCTCATCAGAGCCGTCGCTATCCCCGGGGGGAGGGAGAGCTTTGATTTTGTTAACTAACTCCATCGGCAAAAGAGAAGATAATATGTCAATTTTCCAGCTTCCACTATCATTAACCATGTTGGCCACCGTCCATTGAGAAACCTCTGTAGGGATATACTCCATACTCTGAGCTAAGACAATATTGTTTCCCAACCACTTGTCTCTCCAAGCATGTATTAAATTACCATTACCGACGGACCATTCCTCAAACTGACGGATATTGACCAACGATTGCACTACTCCTTTCCAGATAAAAGAGTCAGTGGGTTTAGCAATGAAATCATTCGTGAGTCTATCTCTGCCATACTTTCCTTTCAAAACCTTGCACCACAAGCTCTCATTCACTTCTCGCATACTCCACCCTAATTTCATAAGACAGGCCATATTCATTGTTGGTAAGTGACGAATAGCTAAACCACCACTTTCTTTAGGTAATAACAAGGTTTCCCAATTTATCATGTGCATCTTCCTCTGTCCTTCATCATGACCCCAAATAAAGTTCCACTGAATTCTATGAATATCCATAAGAACACTCCTAGGAATAGGTATTGTCAACATGGAGTATATCGGAATTGATTGGATGACCGACTTTGCTAGAGTAACCTGTCCTGCAAAAGAGAGATGTGTTGTCTTCCAACCTGACAGCTTCGTCCTAACTTTATTAACAAGGTAATCAAAATCGTTGCGGCGAGGAGCCCTTCCAATTAGAGGTATACCCAAATACTTGCCTAGAGTCGTGGCTTCTCGGAATCCTGACTGATGAAGAAGCACATCCCGAGTAGCCCTGGGAACATTCTTCGAAAAAAGAATAGAAGTTTTTTCTAAACGTACAAGTTGCCCCGATAAGTCACAGAACGCATTTAAAGTGTCTGTGATTGCCTTCATATTCTCCTCTGTCGCCTTACCAAACAAAAGTAAATCATCTGCAAACATAAGATAGGAGATAGATGGGCCCAACCTACCAGCTTTAAGAGGCTGCCACTTACCACTGTCTACAACCTCGGCAATCAGGTGTGTAAGTTTGTCCATGCACAAGACAAAAATATAGGGAGACATGGGATCCCCTTGTCGAATTCCTCGACCTGGTTTGAAAAATTCATATAGACTACCATGCCACATAACATTAGTTTTCACGCTTGTAATGCAATGCATTATAATACTACGCAAACCTTGCGGTATGCTCACCTCTGTCAACACAGCTGAAATAAAAGACCACCTAAGCCTATCATATGCTTTGGCCAAATCAACCTTGACTGCAACATAACCAGTTCTTCCACGCATCTTATGCATGCTATGGACCATTTCTTGCGCTACAACAATGTTCTCATGTATACTTCTAGTCGGGATAAAACCTGTCTGGTAAGGCGAAATAATGGATGGAATCAGAGGCTTGAGTCTATTAACGATCACTTTAGTCAGCACCTTGTAACTAACATTACATAGGGAAATTGGTCGAAATTGACTAACAAACTCAGGCTTGTCAATTTTGGGGATAAGACATATATCTGTGGTGTTCACACTGGGGATATTATCCGGATGAAGCCAAATATGCCGCACAAAATCATACATCTTGGGAGCCACAAGGTTCCAATTTTTTTGGTAAAAACCTGCTGGATAGCCATCAGGACCCGGAGCCTTCCACACACCCATCTCAAACAATGCTGTCTTGATCTCCTCATTTTCAACTACTCTGTCAATATTATGTACCACTTCGTCTTCTAATGGTTTGAAACCATACTTCATATCAAAAGTGACCAAATTGTCATTTGTTTCTGTAAAAAGTTCCTTGTAGTAATTTGTAACCAACTCCCTAAGAGTTAAATCATCTTCCACCCATTGTCCATTATTATTCCTCAACATAATAATCTTATTTTTTCTCTTCCTATTTACTGCCTTGACATGGTAATATTTTGTGTTCCTGTCGCCGTCATAAAGCCACTTTGCCCGAAATCTCTGGTGCCACATCAGTTCCTCCTGCCTTAGAACCTCAGCCAACTCCTTTTGTAAACCACCCTCCAGCCATTCAAGGTGACAATTCATGTTTCGAGCTTCACGTTTGCGCTGTATACCTCCAAGTCTAGCAAGCAGCTCTCTCTTCCTTTTCCTCACACTCCCAAAGGTATTTATCCTCCACTCTTTTAAAGCATCTTCGACATTACTTAAATTCTCTGTCAAATTAGTATTTTGATTCCACCATTGACTAAGGTCCGTTTGAAAAGAATCATGTGTCTGCCAAGCACTTTCAAATCTGAAGGGACGCTCAACATGCCCATTAGTCACGCCAGATAAATGAATTAGCAAGGGGTGATGATCAGAAAAATCTACCCTTGGTAACGTCTGAACAATAGCATCGAAGAAGAGGACTCGCCAACTATCATTACTCAAAGCACGATCCAACCGCTCTAAAATATGTATGCCATTGTCAAATATGGGACCGCGCTAAGTAAATTTTGAACCACTAGCTCCAAGATCAATCAGTTTGCAATCCATAATTCTTTTTTGAAATACCCTACACTTGCGCATATTGATCGGTGCTCCTCCTTGTTTTTCATCTTGAGACATAATATCATTGAAATCACCAGTTAAGAGCCACGGATCCTGCATATTCTGAGCAATTCGCATAAGATTATCCCACATTCCTTGACGACTTTCCTCTGATGGACTAGCATAAATAGCAGTGAACAAAAACTCTTGTCTTCCATTAACAACCAATCTTGTGTGAATAAACTGGAAATCAATTTGGATACAAGTGACATCAATAACATTCTTCTTCCAAGCAATCACAATACCTCCAGAGAAGCCGCGATTTTCTGAAAAAGCATAACCATCAAACCCCAACATCTCAATGGAATTTTTTATCTTCATAGGATGAGTACGCAACTCCATAAGAACAAGGACCTCTGGATGATGAATGTCCAGATATTGTTTGCAATTACGATAAAAACTAGTATTCGCCGCACCACGAACATTCCACACAAAAAATTTCAATGGATAACTATTCATAGTAAAGTGTTAAGCAATAGTCATATCTACTCCTTTACCTCCACCTTGTCTAGAAATAGGAGTTTCATTCACTATCTCCATATCTGTCACATCAATTCCTTGTTGAACACCCTTGGGATTGTTGCTCTTCTCGCTCTCAACATCTATCTTTTGCAAAATGGGGCTTGCTGTTAACTGCCCATTAATTATTTCGGGTGGTCTAGTAAAGTGCCTTGGACCAATATCTGCTTGGCCCAAGCTTCCATCTCCTTGCAGCACCTCTTTCTCCCTCGTGGTATCCCCCATATTAGCTTCTCCGGTACCTCCCCGTGGAACCATTTGATTGATAACTTCATTCATTTGCACTTCATTGTTCTCTTCCATTATGATGTAGGCCTTTCTTTTATGAACTTCTCGAATATTAACACGTTCCGGTCCAGTGGGCTCATTTTTATTTTCATCAGTAGCCATATTCTCTATAAAATCCTCTTTGGTCTCTCCTTTGTCAGTCTACATTATCGTCTCCCCCACTTTTCTACTCATGCGTTTAGCTACATTTGGATGCTTCACACGAGGAGCAGCTAGAATTATAGTAGACTCGGTATGTTCATCATTAACTTCTTCCTCAATGCTAGGATTGTTCTCTTGTAGTACGGCATAGCGAGATCCCGTATGAATGGAGTTTCCTTTCACCACTACCCCTTTCTTCCTTGGTCTTCTAGTTTTTTGAACCACTTGCCATGGTCCTTCCTGAGGTGGCACAACATGCTTTGATCCGTCCCCTTGATTAGTTGATGTTGCGTGCTCACCATTCCATGTAGTATTGTCTGTCTTTGCCACACATCCTTCTTTATAATGCCCAAAGGTACCACATGCTAAACACAACATATGTAACCCCTCATACTCCACTTTGTGATATTGATCTTTAATTTGGAACATTGCCAACAAAGGTTTTGTGAGATCAACTTCCACACATAGCCTAGCATACTTGCCTCTAGCCTGAGTTTGTGTTGTTTTATCCACTTTGACAGTTCTGCCAATTCTGTTACCAATGAAGTGCAACATTTTCTTATCATAATACTCAATCGGAAGCCCCGAGAATCGAACCCATACTGCTACCCTTTCAATGACTTCTCCAAACGGATGAAAATTTGGACTCCACTCCCTCGCAACTAGATAGTTGTCATATATCATCCAGGGTCCATCAATCAATGCCCGATAATGATCTTCCCTGCTGGTGAACGTGACTAAGAAGAAATCGTTGCCCACATCGACCATACTGATAATACCGTTCCTAACCCACATCTGTTTCAGTCTTGTCTCAAGGGCTTTGTACCCAATTTTCCTCCCTAAGAGCTTCACAATCACTCCATTCTTCCATGGTTTTTGAATCCTGTTCTCCTCATCTTTTGTTAACACAAAGTCTGGACAATCATGATCACCACATTTCTTTTCAATAACCTCCATACCAGAGAACTCTGTTTCCTCAACATTCCTCCATGCTCTCTCTTCCTCCCCTTCAGAAAATTCCCTTGAGTCTTCGAAATCATCATCACTTGTCCCACCCAAAACCGAGTCTTTGTATGATGGTGTCTGCTTTGCACCCTCCTTCCTCGGCGAGCCACTGATATCTGCGTAAGAAACAGGCCTTGATGAACCAGGTTCAAAGGGCTTTGATCCTCCCTTTTTCTTTTTTGCACTCCGTTCCAGCAAGTCTTCCTCTTCCGTCGTCGATTGCTTTGAATCGTTTGGAAACCCTGGCAGAGCGCTAGGTGTTGCCATAATTAGCTTTTTTATTGGATCTACAAATTTGAAATAAAATAATTGCATCTTACATTCTTTGTTGTTCATTTAGTTCTTATACCCATTGTTCCATTGTGTTCGAAGTAGGGGTGAGCACAAACCCGCAACCCGACTCGAAATCGACATAACCGCCAACATATGGAAGGACTCGGTCGGGTGCGGGTCGGGTCTCGGGTCAACAATTGTAAAAAAATCGGTCATGAACGGTTGTATACGGGCGGGTGCGGGTCTCTAAAAGTTCGTCTTTTCATAACCGAAACCGACCGAACAATTTCTAAAATACAAATTAATTTTTTTTTCTAGTTTTGAGCACCTCTTCTCTCTCTTAATATCATATGCTCTTCACTTTGTTAATTTTATCTATCTTTGATAGAGGATAAAACTATTGTATTTTACAAGCTTTAGTTTGTAATATGTTGATAAAGGAGATGCGAAAAATAATATTTTAGATTTATCTTAATTTTTACTTCTCATCTACTATCTATTATTGTCGTTGAATTTACAAATTTGAAACAAATTAACTTCATCTCATCATTTTTATTGTATCTTTTGTTGCAGTATGTACGAGATAATGAACGAATTGTCAAAAAACAAATAATTTTTTGATCAATGAAGTTTTAAATGTAACAACAACGTTTTAATCTAACTCGTTTAAATCGACCCGTTGAAACTCGTCACCCGTATGACCCGAACCCAAACAAACCGAAGACATAAACGGTCGGAATTGGGTCCAAATTAAGAGGTCGCGGTTTTTATCGGTTTGACGATTTTCGGCCCGAATTCGACCGAACCCGACCGATGCTCACCCCTAGTTCGAAGTATTAAACTATTTAAATAATATGAATTTCTGAATCGATGAAATTTTGAATGTAGCAACAAAGTTTCAATCTAACCCGTAACAACCAATTTATTATATCATCACCCACATTCGACACCCGAATACACAAAAAATGTAGATAACTGAAATTGGGTCTAAAGTAAGTGGTTATGTTTTTTAACGGGTTGGTAATTTTTGGCTCGAAATTGACCAAAAACAACTGATTCTCAGCCTTATATGTAACTCGTGCACACGGATATATTTATCTTAGCAAATATGTTTTTTTGGTAGACTTAGCAAAAATATGTTATAGATTACAGTTATATCATTTTATATGTGAATATTTATGCTTTGAAATAGGCAAAATTACTCATGCAGATCCCTTAATTTGATTTTAGGCAAAATTACTCATAAAAATAGTAATTTTTATTTGGACTTGCCTTTTTTTTGAACTTATAAAAATAATTTATGGAAATGAATTAACTTTTATCTTAATTCATAAGTTTTCATTAACAAAAATTATATATTTATAAATTACTTTGAAAAACTAATAATCATAAATAAAAGCTTATTCATTTGCATGAGTTATTTCACATAAGCTCAAAAATAAATCAATCCAAATGGACCTTTTATTTTTTTATTTTCACGTTATTTTGATTATTCAATCATGTTTGGATATAGATTTCACGTTTTAAATTTATTTATTTTTCTTTCCAGTGAGCTCTTACTCTTAAGTATATGTTATGTCTCAAAAGAAAAACATCAACTTGAAGCTTGAAAGCTTGTATTTAAACATAGGTGAATGAACAAAACATGTTAAAAAAAGAAGATAAATGATCAAAACATCATATGGAATTAAGTTAAGGAAACATTAGAAAGAAATAGTAGGTTGTTTGCTCATAAAATATTATCTGTTGGAGCATTGGTAAAGACTCGTAAGCATGGTTTTGACTTTTGATTATGATTTCAACTTGTGGTGGTCTAACCCTGTAGCTTATTTAGGGATTAGAAGTTAACTTGGTTAGGCCTTGAGATTTTTTTATTCTCTTTATTTTTGTGCAAACTCCTTTTATTAAGCACACATTGTGCTTAACCCCCTTTTTAATATATATTTTCATTTGGCTTTTTAAAAAAAATTGAAATATGATAAAAATGTTACTAAACAAATATATATTTTCATTTGGTTTTTCTACATCATCAATCAATTACAATCATCAGATTACTAAACAAACTCCACTGCAATCCCGAAGACGAATTGTTAGATTGTTGAGACGTTGGAAACTTTTTTCAAAGATACTTTTGTTTCGCCATGTCCTCGCATGCCATCAAGTAAACCATAAAACTATTAGCCACTCATCCTTGTCCACTCCCATCATAATATTGTTCAAATTTAAAGGAAAAATTTATTAAAATATACATATAAATTGCAGGGACATAAATTATCTTTTATATTTCATTCACTCCTTGCAATTTAAAGAAAAAAATTAGTAACTTGATTGGAATGTACTAACCTGATCCAAATTTGGGTTACATAAACACAATCCCTCATAATATGGACAATTGTTTTATATGCATCTACATAAACAGAGCATATAGGCGAAATAGACACCAAGATCCTATCTACTTATGCAGTAATTAGTAATGATTGTTCATCAGGAGCAATCCACATGAATGTTTGGATTTCGTGAGGACCCTTCCAACTCCTCAAATTTTTTTCAATTTCCATTGATGGTAAGGTTGCACTCCCATTGGAGATTGTAGCCATTTTGCAAAGTAAAGTGATGAGTGTTGGTGCCGCTCCATCCAAAAGAATATGGGTTACCAGCTTCTTGAAGGGGGTGGAATGGCTACCAATTGGTTCACCTTATTAAAGGGTAAATTACTCGTGAGAAGAGTGATAACCCAATCTCCGGTCAATAATGTGTTGAGTAGAGCTATTGATGAGAAAATGACCACATGACATTCATTAATCAAGCCAAAAATTGATATATTGACCATTTCCTAACTTCCAAACCGAGTGATTTTGCATTGGTCTCAAATACCCGCCAAGGTTTTCCACAAAGTAGAATCATATGACTGTGCACTTACAGTGTTAAGAAGTCTCCCATCGGATATGAGATGACCTGAATAAGACTTTACAAGTAAGAGACAATCCTCACCGTAAGAGGCAATCCTCACCTTACAAGCCGATTTTGTGAGGATGAGTTAAGCCCAAAACTTAATTCTAAGATACAGAATCTCGAAGATCATGATCTCTACCATATTTACTATTGAGGACTTAGCACCATAGGTTGTTAGGACTATTTATCCCGTTCCACGATATTTTCATAAATAAAGCTTCATTCATTTTGATGAGGACTCTTTATACCCAACCCTCCATCAAGGCAAGTAACATACTTCCCAATTAATCATAGTTTTCTTTTACAAGTAAAGATGATCGTAGTTTGGTAGCAAGTAATTACAATTTTTTCATTGTTTTAGAGTTTTTCATTTTTTCGTATCTGCGCCTATATATATTTAAGATAAAGACGTTATGTTAATGTTCGCATCCTGTAACTTATTTCTTCCACTCCTTTGTATTTCTTGCACTTCTTTTATAAAGACGTTGATGTTACTCTTGTTGCTGTAAAGTCAACTATTTTTTTTGTCCTGCTATTGAAGTTGTCCAGAATTTTTTGTATTTAGATTGGATCCGTGCTAACCGCAGCTGATTTGTGCAAAAGATCCAGTGGTACTGTTGAGAAGGGTCTATATATTGTACTTGCAAGATGATGAATAAAGCAAGGAATTGTTCAGTGAACACTGAAAACCTGCCAATCCAGGAGCAAGAAAGTTTTGGAATTCAACAACTGTTGTGCAGTAATACTATAATAAAACCATTTTGCTAATGGAGGATGTGAGGTAACATTATCGCCAATTCATCAATTCAACATCCTCGATCCAAAAGATTTTTGCAAGTTGTAACGAACAGCACAAGACATACTTATAAAAAGTAGTAAAGTAATTCAACATTATTCAAAAAATGCAAGATGAAAACAAATATCAAATATTCGTTTCACAAATAGATTATGATTCACCACACGTCCTTATCTTTGAAATAGCCGGATAAACTTATCACTAAAGTGGTTAAATTCTACACGATCATAACCTAGTACTCGGGGTAAGAGTTATAAAAGTACAAAAACTCAGCAAAAGACATGATAATAAATTGATAATGCATCATGCTATCCTTTGCTTTTTTAAACAGTATTATTTACTGGTACTAATTCTGATCTGTACTGCTAAATATGGAGATGCTCAAAAGTTGTAAAGTGTGAAATAAATCAAATATTTGTGTTGTAATTTTACTAAACATGGACTAAGCATGCAGTTTCATTTGCAATTTTAAAAATAATACACTGTCTTCTTGTATAAATATACTCATAAACAATTACAAGTTACACAAATTCTGAACACATATACCACATTAGTAGTTGAACTATATATATCACATATAGCATGAAATGACTTACACTTGCCTAACCCAATATCTTGATTATTCATTACTATCCATTTGCTTGTAACCAAACCTTTTGATTATTCCAAACAAGGGTCGAAATTGAATTAACTTTCCAAAGACTAGGAATGACCTACTTGCCTGCCCCACTGAAGATCTGCAGAAAATTCAGCAAGAGCAGCTCGAGGATCACCATTTGAAACAGACCAGTAGTATTGAGCAGTTTCACTATCAACTTGCATGCTTCTTTTCAAGGAATCAAGCACCTTTTTGTTGCTTTCTTCTGAGGATATTTTGTTTGATACATGTGTACTCTTTATGTCCGGTACATCATCCGGGTACAACACTGCAACTTCTCGTTTAGCATAAACATCAAGCTCAATAAAGCAAGTTCTTTTCATAAGAATATCGGGATTACTAATAGGAATCAATAATCTTTCCCTCGAGTATATGCCATGATCGCTCATCATGTTGTTCAATCGTTTTATGTCCATCACCTTTCAAAACATAAAAATAATCACCAGAAGGTCAATACAGTCTATCACATTCTTCATTACTGCTTACAGAAAAAAATTGTCAGAAAAATAACCAAACAGTTATAACCCATTTAGAGGAAAATACAAAATTATATTAATCAAGTAGATGTTAGCACTTAGCAATTTCATTTGGGTGAAACACAGTTTCATTTGGTCCATTAAATTTAAAATATTTTCAAATGATCCCTAGTATATTTGATAACAGTAGTCAATAAGGAAAGATCATTCAATTTAAGGTATGTTTGGATAACCAACTTATTAGCAGCTTCTAGCACAAACTCTTAACATGACAAACAATTTATAGTAAAAGATAAAATAAAGATAAATTAGTTTTATATATACTATGGCATGTTTTCATAAGCTATATTAGAAAATCTATGAAAATAAGCTGGAAAAAATTATGAAAATTGTCATAAGCCGTTTTCTTAAGTTCTTTCAATTAGGACCCATTTGGAATAACTTATTTTCGAGCTTATGCAAAACAGCTTTTGCAAAAAAATAAGTTTTTTAAGGTAGTTTATGAAAAAATAGCTTATAAAAATTCAATTTTTGTTAGTGAAAACTTATAAATTAACATAGAACTTTATTTATTTGCATAAATTGTTTTACCTTAACTAAAAAATAATTTATTCCAAACAGGCCCTTAGTCCCAGAAAACTTATGTCAGCATATAAGCTCAAATAAGTCAATCCAAACGCGGTACAATTTTCAACTTCAGCGAAAATTTTGTAATATCAATCTAATCAATTTCAAAGAAAAAACACAAGCGCATATTATCAAACACAAATTGTGCATTTCACGTTGATAATAAACCCTAACGGATATCAAACAGACCTGAACGGAGTACTTAACGGCGAGACTAGCAACGCTATCACCACGCATAATGCGATGGGAGATTGCGAATTTAGCAAGTGAATTATCTCTCCAGAAGCTTCTAGAGAGTGGGTCTCCAACTACATCCTTCAATTTCCAGGGTGCTAAGAAAGCTCTGGTTACAATCTCCCTTTGAGAAGCGACAGAGTTCCAGACTCGGCATACGCAACTCGCTCGAGCGAGATCGGGGATCGGAAGCTTCTCGAAGATGATTTGGAGGGTGTCGGTGGAGGATAGTGCTGAGAAATGAGAATTCATTGGGGAGATTACTGTTGAGGTAGGTTGAGGTGGAGATAGGGTTTCGGAGGATGAAGAAGAAGAAGAATTCATGAGGTGGCGGAGAATGTCGCCGTCGTCTTCGTCGCAACAACAACCCATTCAGATGATGAAGTGGTTGGGTTTGTTACACCTTCGGACCAAACTCATCCACGAATCTTATACGCGTGGATAATAGATATTCTGAATCTTATTACATTTTATTTTTCTTATTTTCTTTTTGTTGAAATTTTTAGGTGAGGTCTCACCTAAGCATTAATTATTAAACACGATCAAACAAGTAATGACAACTCATTAAAATATAAAATAATTATAAATAATTAATAGTGTAATAATGAAATCAAATCAAGACAAAATCTAGAAAATAAGGAAATAAAAAAACTCATGTGCTAATTTGTTACGTGTCGATTAACTATTTGTTTGTCAATTCAATTGTGATCTTGTCAATCATATCTGATATAGTAATTTTTAGAGACTTTGTTGGTGCTAAGGGTTGGATTCAAGGTTAGGTTAGAGTTGTTATTGGTTCGGCAGTTATGTCAACCGATGGATAAAGCAAAAACACCTTAGTAAGACGGTTGGGAATTTATGTCCTTTTTACGAAGTGAGAAGTGACTGAGTTGGATTGATTTTAGAGCAAGGTTTGATGATTAACGGATGTCTATTTTCATTCAATGAGTTAAAAATAGTTGATAAATATGAAATAATATAAAATAATATTTTTAATCAATATTTTTTTCAATGAAGATAATACATAAGATCGAGAGAAAATGTGATAAATTATAAACTCAAAAGCTACATGAAAATAGTTTATGAAAAAACGCTATAAGTTCATTAGAAAAAATTATTATCAGACAAGTCTATTGTGTTTACATGATCTAATAAACTATTCGGATTCGCTATAAACTCAAAAATTGATCTTGACAAACAGTGCATTAGTATCTATATTAAGACAACTTTAGCTAAGATGAGGCTACCTAGTTTTTGTTTAGTAATCTGCTTTTTCAGGCAGCCAAATTAAGGAGATTTATTGACAATATCAGTAACTTGGTCTACCCTCAAACATCTTAAACCCTAAATATTCTCCCATGTTATTTATCAATCTATGAACCTGTTCTAGCTAGAACTCTCAAGACCTTGCCTGGCAATGCAGTCACGCTGATATGTTTATGTGCGAAAAAAATGACAGATTTAAATGATCCTCCACTCATGGAATCATGGACGTTGTTGATACTGCTCGGCTCATTGACTGCTATGGTCGGTTATTGGACCTAGAGGTCTTAAAGTTAAACTATATGATCCAAGTTAATGACTAAAGTTATGACGATCCACAGCCTCCCATGCACAAAGCCTGAAGGGGAGAACCGGAAAAGTGCTAAAGTTCAAATCCTCACTGGTATATTATATATTGTATTATTTACTTCTTGTCGAGCAGAACAAAGAACATTTGCACTGAATTTGTGAATTCACTTGAACTCAATACGGAACTTTCCCAAGGTTTGTTTGGATTTTTATTACTGTATTGCTTTGATTAGCTTTTCTTTGTTTGGATATAAGATGGAACACAGTATGGTGATAATGATTGGCAACATTGCATCAAGTTATAAAATAAAATGATACTTTACTTGTTGTTGAGCAGAACAAAGAATAGTTGCACTGAATTTGTGAATTCACTTGAATGAATGGAGAAGAAAATGCTATCGACATAAGGAAAAATCCTTAACAAAAAAATCTCACAATAATACAATTATAGACATTGAGAAGCCACACCGCAGTGACGAAATACAATCAAGGTATATGTTCTTAAATTCTTCTAGAAGGGAACGGAACTGTTGATGTTGGGCGCTGTTTCAATCCACTTACAAATCCATCACATTTCTGTGCAGTTTTCTTGCTCCTTAACGGTGAAACTAATCTGGTTGCTAGTCTTGAAGGAGAAAAAGAACGACGAAATTTAGACGCAGTCGATCTCTTTGGAGAATTCTTGCTCAAACTTGCAAGTCTAGTAGGTGAGATAGACACATTTGTGCTTATGATCTTCTTGACTTTGGACTTTGAAGGTGGGGATTTGATCAAAAATTTGTGTGGTGTTGTTGATGTTGTTCCTCTATTTCTTGCAATAATAGGAGACCTTATTTTGCAAAACTGCTGCTGCTTTGACTGTGATGCAGAAGAATGAGTTGACATGAACAAAGGGTTGGGAAAAAGTACAGTTTTTTTAGCCCATGGTCTATTCCTTGGGGATACCCTATTAGCCAAAGACAAATACTTGTTATTTTCTCTATCAAGTTCTCTAACTTTTGGAGGAGAAACTTTAAAAGTGATTCTCGAACGAGCTCTTTGAAGCGAGGGGGAACCATCATTTTGTAGTTTGGTTTGTTTTTCTTTCTTCCTTCTAGTCTTAAGTTGTGTGTTTTCAAGGTTTACTTTCTTGATTGACCTTTGAGACATTGGAGTTTTTGGGTCCTCTTTAGAGGGAGTTTTGTCACCAACTGTTGAAACAATTTCTCTTGTAAATTTACTAGCATGTAAAATTTCTCCAACTGTTTCTCCCACAAGCATTGCGCCCAATGACATTCGCCTCCATTCACCTATATAAAGGATTCATAAGTGAACAAGGAAAGTCTTATTATTAATGTCCACAGTGTACAACAGTGTCTTTCCTATGTTGCCTATGACCCATGATTCTATTCTAAATTGTGTTTTAATATCATATTTACAGCCACAATTGCTATTTCATCAGCTGCATCTAACAGATTGAGATGACAGCAACAACAATTTAAAACCTTGTCAGGCCTATGCACATTCACTATCTAACACTAATGGTCGCACACACACATTGACACTGATAATAATTTGAGAAAATGGAATAATTAAATGCAACGATTGTCATGCTAGTGTTGAGACACACCTAACATGTGTTTGATCTGAACTAACCTAACATTCACTATCTAACACCAACTGCCGCACACACCACACACATTGACACTGATAATAATTTGAGAAAATGGAATAATTAAACGCGACAATTGTCATGCTAGTGTTGAGACATCTGACATGTCTTCAATCTGAACTAACCTGTGTTTGGTGGAGGGGGAAATTTTCCCACCGGGGATTTCCTCGTGGCACCATTCTTGATCCTTCAAAATGGTAATAAAACACAAACTCATTTGAGTTCACAACTTAAAACAGTAACTAGAATAAAAATAAAACTAAAATCTGGTAAATATTTATGGAGCAAAGAAAAGTACCTGAGTGATTCTTGCTTACACCTGAGACTAGTTCTGAGATAACCTCTAGTACTACGAGGGCTGAGATTGACAACTGAAACCACCTTGGTTCCACCAGTTACAGTGTTCTGAAGTTCTTCTAGCCGAGACATGCATTGATCCACCTTCAAAAGACCCAGAAAGAACATTTTATAATCAAGGAAAGAAAAAAAAAAAACTTTGAATTTTATATGTAATTATTTAATGGAAGACCACAGTAATTACCTTGTTAAGTGTTTCTCTAATGAGAATAGGATTGAGTGCAGCTAAATTTTTCCTTAGCTTTGGTGAGGTTCTTGCAACCATCTTCACGAAGTGGGTCTCAAATTAGAACTTTCAATCACTTACAGTGTTACTTACCCACACAAGATTGGATCTGAACTCTCTATCTCTCTCTCTCTCTAACATAAGCAGGAACACGGACCCAAAGCTTTTTGCTTTTGGTTTCAGAGTTTGGCAAGTGTTGTTGATGGATGTCAAAGAAAGACAGAAGTATGAGTTAACGGTTTGTTTTACAACGGTCGAGTGAATCTATGTCTAATGTCTAATAGAGACAAATGCAACGGCTATATCTTTCCTTTTTTTTTTTTTTTTGGTACAATATATCTTTCCTTTTTTACTTGGGACCCGGGTTGACTTAGGAGTGTTTCTTATTTTATTTGTATAAAGTTCCATTGATATAACTGAATTTGATTATTTTAGAGATTAATTTTCATAAATTCTCGGTGCAAAAAGTTAAGCCGTTATTAACAAATTACAACTATTTATACGTGACTTTAGAAATAGTTAAAAATTAAATTTAAGGATTATGATTGATTTTGAAACATTGTATATAAATTAAATTCTTATTTTTATTATATTCAATTTAGTACCATTATTGTAAAAATGCTTCTAATATATATTTATTTTCGTAATGACTCTTTTTCCCATATAGAGCAAGTTCTCATAAAGAGCACTTTTGAGAATGCATATAATTTTGTTATTTGATAATTTGTTTTTTTAACTCATTTTAACTAATTTTTGTTGAATAAATATCGGAGATTAAGTACTTTTACTTATAATCAAAATCAAAAGGAGTACATCAAATTAAGATTACCTACCCACTATTAATGGAAAATGAATTAAAATGTTGCCTTGTTACGAAGTTTTGGACTACATTTTTCATTTACCTGTAACAATGCTAATTGACCGAGGCTTTTCAATATATTTCCATCGTTGTGTTCTGCAGCAAGACACGCATTGTGATTTGCCTTGATATGAGTCTAAAATAGAGAGTTCTAATACACGATGTTTTATATTTATCGTGTATGCTACACAGTTTTTTTTTATCAACTATACCAAGTTGAACCTTATTGAGGGATACAACGGGTGCAACATCTCCAGTTGCTGAACCATAGCCATAGCGTTTATAACATTGTACTTTCTCGATTATTTTATGCACATGAACATTTGATGACTGCTAGTTTTTTTTATTTGTAAGAAAAAGACGAATAATGCAATGAGAGAAATGAAAGTACAGTAGAAATAACAGAAGAAACAGTTATGTAACAAGCTTCAAAAATTGAAACAACAATCATAACAAGAGATCAATTCATGTTCAAATAACTTCTGTTTGTTATATATCCTATATGCACACAGGCATTGGTAAAACAAGGTCAGTTGAAATAGCAAGAGGTCTATTGCAATTGGGATGGCAAGAGTGATGATTTTCGCTTGCTTTTCATTTCTCTCAGCCTAAGAGGACTCCAAACTAATGATCTCCTTTGCAGCGCAACTGCAGTTGGATGCCTACCCACCTGTGAACTTGCCTGTGCATGTACTGGACTGCCCATAAACTTACTGCTACCCCTAACAGACATTGGTGTTGTATCTGCTCTCACAGCTGGCAATGGGGCGAACAAATTTGAATACCGACCCCTATGGCTCCTCATCACTGGTGCATTGCTTCCACTGGTAAATCTCGAAGCTGAGGTACGAAGTGGAGTTGTCATTTCAGATGTTGGATCAGGGCGAAGTGTAGCAATGGAGACTCTTCTCCTTGGCTTAAGGATCTGTGTTGTTGATTGTACAGGTGGTGGTCTCATAGCAATGGATACCCTGCTTCTTGGTCTTGCAAGGCTTTCTGTGTTTGTTGTCATTGAATTCCTTCGGGCAGAGTTTTCCTTTCCGTTCATTTGATGTGTGTATGAGTATCTCTTTGTTGTAGGAGATGGGGGAGGCAAGAAATTGGTTATCCTTCTAAGGGGCATTCTCAGTTTTGAAGGATTCAGTGGTGGTTTCTTATCTGTCATGGTTTTATGAGCTGCTGTGTGTTTATATGTTGGAGGTTGAGATGAAACAGCGGCAAGTGATCTACTTTCTTGTTTTAGTCTAGTTTTTCTTTCTTCTGCTACTTGATTCTCCAGGTCCCGTACCTGCCAAAATTATTTCAGTTCAGAGTTGATGAGTATATGGTGCGTATGTGTGTGTATGAATATGAAGGTAAAACAAAACAGTCACTTATGGGAAACAAAAGGAAACCTTTAACATTTGCATTTATACCTTTTCTTGAAGGCTTTTACAATGGTATTCTCTCGCAGCAAGTCTGAGTTGCAAAGTTTGCAGGCTATCCTGTAACTTCTTTGTTTCCTTCTCGTCGTGTTTGGCCTTTTCTGCCTTTTATTATGACAAAAATTACGAGTCTCAGTAATTAAAGAAAACACTGCTACTCTTATTGAAAGCACACTTATACTTTAACTTACCATTTGTTTGTACTTAAACAGCTCACTGAGGTCTACTTGTTTGCGAGCTGGGCCGCTCTCAATTCCTCGAACACGTGTGGCAAAATTCAGTGAACACAGTGTCTCTCCTAAGTCGGCCGAGCTTGGACTTACTTGAACAAACATTAGTGTTTTACAATCTCCTCCTGCATTTCAACCCCAGGTCAAATATTATTAGCTATAAAGCACAAGTTGTAGCAGTGCGTTTCAGATCACAAAGGGAAAAGTCATTTCCAATGGATAATTTTATAGTGCTGAAAAGAAACCTCACCTAAAGAGCTTTGCAGTATATGAGTGAGCTTCGAGTTTCTGTAGCAAACAAACAGAAGATACAAATATTAATGAGCTGATCATTCTGCAAGAATGTGTTCAATAGTCGAAAAGAAAATTACCTGTAAGGAATGTGGGCTGCTTTGGAAGCAAGAGCAGAAATAACATCACCTAGTGCTGAAAGAGACTTGTTTATGAATTGAGATTCCTTTAATCTTTCTCCCTCAGCTTCGGTTTTTCCTACACGCTCACTACCTGCTAAGTCTACTAGCCAAAGGTGACTCCTTGTTTTCTGGCCATTGATTAAATTCTCCCCAATGACTGTTACTCGCAACAAGCTGCATGAAAAACAACCAGGTTATCATTACCCCATAATATGCAATAACTTCTTCCAAGATCAATTGTTCCATTCAAATAAATAATTACATACTCAAGGAGAATACCTATTGTTTAATTTGATTGGTAGATAAGGTATTGAAAATAGAAAGAAAAAAAAATTAATAAAGTTGACAGTAAGAACCAATACATACCAATGAGAACGGCTGCTAAGCTCATTGGCAGAGGTGGAGCCAACAGATCTGACTCTATTTCCAGTCTTGAGCAATTCCCACACATCTTCTGTTCCATGGACATGAGCTTCAACAAGTCCTGGGACTTCTTGTGTTCCTTCTGCAGCTTGCTTTATCTCCAATCTTAAGTTTGAAAATTGTTTTCCTTGTCAGTGATGATATTTCTCAAGAAACAATACAATACATCAAAATTTGAAGCATGTATGTGGGTAGATACTATATAAGGGGGGAAACTAAAGACTGCATTAATAGGTTTAACGGCTATAGGAAAATTCAGTTCAAATGAAACTATGCAAGTCATACATTCATACATTCAAATGAAACTGGAAACTATAATAATGCACGTTTCTTACAAACTCATTATCCAGCCAAGCAATAACCAATCGGCATTCTCAAATTTGGTTTTTGTTAAGATCCTATGAAATGGCTATCTATTTTAAAATATAAAATAAAAGAACTAAAAACTAAAATGCTAATTAGAGAAAGAGTAATTAAAACTCACTTCTTAGGAGGCTGGGTAGAGTTTTCCACTAGAAGATCTCTTATCTTCTCGTTGTAAACCTCCAACATACTAACATGTAAGTCATACTTCATTACACCCTTTCTCTCTTCGGATATCCTAAACAATTCTTCAAGTGTTCGGTAGTTAACTCCCCTCTCTTCTGGTGTCCCCTCCATTGTAAATGTTTTACCGGTTCCAGTTTGCCCATAAGCAAATATACAGACATTAAAACCATCCAATACTGATGTAGCAATAGGTTTAGTTTGAGAAAAAACAGCCTCTGCATCATTATAAAATCATAAAGTAACACATTTGATCAGCTTCGAGAATGAAAATGAAATATTTAATGCAACAATATCAAAAGTTGTAACTCCTAATATACCTTGGTTATCTTCTGGCCTAAATACATGATCAAATTTAAATGGCTTCTTGGAAGAATCTGAGGAAATGACTTGAAGCTCATTATCAAGAGTCGATTCAAAATTGACAACCGATGTAAGTCCATTTGCCCTTTCACTTTCACTTAAAGGTCTGCATCTGCAGAAAACCCTGATATTACCCTTTAATTCAATTATTTCATTGTAAAGCCGCCTACGCTCAGCGGATTCATCCAGATACTTTCTTTTCAAGAGTTCATATTCAGAACCTAGTAAAATAAAAGATAACAATAGTTCAGAAACCACAAATACCGATAACACTATACTTCAAACTAGCCAATTAAAAGAAAAGAGAACATTCAATTGACAATTTTATTTAGGTTTTCGATAAAAACCATACCGAGAAGCTGAATAGAGTTCAAAACATCAAGGCCCGGAAAGGACTCAGTTGTCGATTTCACATGATCAGTTAAGGCTACATGTTGTTTCTTCAAATCCTAATGCAATAAAGAATAACAGAATAAACTGAAATTGTGAGAAATGTAAACAAAACCTAGAACATAAAAATTACTGCTTTTTGGTACTCAGATCAAAGAATCACCTGAACTTTGGTACTTAGATCAAAGACTTTCTTCAAAATCGGAAGCGTATGATCCAGATCCGATGAAGTCTCATGAATTCCATTAGACTTACTGTTTTCATCCATGGAATCAGAGTTTTCGTTTACTTTCTTTGATTCATCATTATCATTATCTAATAGTAACAAAAAAACTTCAATTAAACACCAATTCCAACAATTATTGATAATTAGGGTTTACAGATAATAATTGAGTTAAAAAAAAAAAAAAACTTGAATCAAGAACATTTGGCGAATTTACCTGAGGGATTTGCGTTTGGTGATTGCTTGAGTTCGCATTCACGAACGAAAAGGTTAAATTTTTCAGCGAGCATTTGAATTTGAATGCTTTGATCTGCAAGAAACGGTGATTTGTATTACACAAAAAAAAAAAAAAACAATTGTTTGGGGATGGAATAGTAAATTAGCATACCGTTCATTTCCATGTAATTGTGAAGGAAGAAGAAGAATCTGGAAGATGGAAGCAAAGAATTCTGAGAATTTTGGCAGAGAAAAGAGAAACAGTGAAAACGTGAAGTGAGTGTTCTTGAATTGTGATTACGAAATTTGAAATGAAATTGTTTGTAACGGCTATTTTCAATTGAATTTGATAGGAGCGTTTACCGTTGACGATTTCCAAATTTTGTATTGGGCTTATGGACTTAATACTGTTATTGGGCTTGGGACGTTTGACTATTTGTAGACCAGAGTTATTACTCAAACCCCCGTATCTATTACAAATGGTCTGGTTTGTTTGATTCATTGTTTTTATCTTTTAGAGTTGTAAGAAACAATCGGACGCTAAATAGCGTTTGTTGTGTTGTGCTGTAATATATGCAAATAGTCATACATTTCTACTTTAATTGTTGACAACATTTGATCATATAATTTTGTTGAGGCAAACTCTAAATTTGATGTTTTAAAGATAACAAATATCTTAATTATATATTAACTGAATTTTGATTTTGTTGTGATCTAACAAGTGCTCTTGAGTGATTAATTAAGACATAAACAAAAGCTCATTCATTATATATCAATCTCTTTGAAAATGATGAAAATATAAATTTTGAGAATGATCAAAGAATATTCTCCAGTTCATGCCCAAATTACACGTGCAAGAACATATCTCGTTATAAACACTTAATTTCAGGACAACTGAGCAAATGACAAATAATCACTTTTTGCAAGGGATTTAATTCATGGTATCTCTACATAATTTGAGTCATTTAAGGCATGGATTAAAATAGTGGCATGTGAAAGTTTCTCTTTTGGTCATATTTAAGGAATGAACATGTCTTTAACACATAAATTCTCAAGATGGCAAGCTCTAATCAGAGATCATTTGGAGGCATTTTATGGACCAATGAAATTAAGACAATAAGCTCTAAACTAATAGTTGACTTGTACTTTGCAAGCGCACTAGCTGTTATTTTTTGTCCTACAAAGCCACCTTGATGAACAAGCAACAACTTCTTTGATCTAAGCCAAGTAACAGAAAAATATTGGAGAATGTTGTGAGAACGTTCTTGTTTTTTGACAACTTTTTGCACATTCTTTGATCATTCATGTCTAGCTGTCTTCAAGAGTTATAATTTGAATATAACAATTATTTTGCAATGTCTTTACTTGGAGAACAAATTTTAACAGCATGATACAACTCATGCAAGCTCATTCCCCACACTTCTATCCTCTTTGATAAATTCTGAAGAACAACTTGAGATTGTTCCAACAGACCTACTCACTTTCTTCAACTTTGTTTGATATGCTTTTTTGAAGGAACGCCGGCTAGTTTTTACTACACAACATACATACTTGAATGGCAAACAAGCAACTCTGAGCAAACCACATATATAAATATCACACGTAGGTGTCTTTGAAGAGCAAGAGTTTTATTTACAACTATCATTCTACACTTGTCGTTATCATGCAAGTTCTCAAAGCTCTTCTTTACCACTCTCACTTTCAGCTCTCTAAATCAATACTCGAATCAATATACTATTTGAGTGAACTGAGTGCATTTGAAATCTAAGCATTTCAACTTGGTTGAGTTTATATGTAAGCTTATGATCCACAAACTCTTCGTAAAAAGAAATGTTGTTCAACTATTAATTGAGTGATTACCTTTATCTAAATAGAGTCATGTTATTTGGACAACTGAAAATGAACAACCGGTGGACACCTTACTCACAATGCACGCAATCCGAGACATAATAAAAAATTGAGAAGTGGATATATAGTGCAAATAAAAATTATCCGATAACTAAACGGTTGTCAAAATAAACTTTCTCATATAAATAAGATGAAAAAATTAGAAAAATACAAAAATTTCAAGAATGTACAAAATTCAAGAAGAGAATATTTTTTTTAGAAAAGAATGTTTAGTGTTTTATAAAATCCACCATCAAGTACTTTTAATATTATATTACAATTTAAGTTTCCTTAATCTTTGCTCTAGAATATTATTTAGTATTTTCCCTTATTTATAAATCTTAAATACTCTCTCCGGTCTCATATATATAAGAAACATTCATTTTACAATGAATTTAAAAAGTCAAATGTTTCTTATATATGAGACCGGAGGGAGTGATTATTTTGGTTGTTATATAATGTTGAGAATTGAAAAATATTAAAATTAAATTTTATCCATGGCCTTTGGGTAAGAAAAAAAGACATAAACAAAAATGAGTTGTCGGAGCTTAACCTCCTGCAACTTCCACTCAACCATACTCCTCCCAACCTCACCACCCACTCCCTTCTCTCACCCTCCTTCATTCTCTCTCTACAACCACAATAATGGAATTCCCTTTCGTTCCAAACTTCATGCCAAGTTTGAGAAATTCCAAGGTGAACAACCTTCTCAAGAACCTCAACCTTCATCATCACTAGAAACTATCACTATGGATAAAGACGAAAGTGACAGGTTTTTTTGCTACTTTACAATTTATCTTCATGTTTATATATGTAACTGTTTTGTTCCATTTTCAATAAACAGTTTTTTTTTTTCTTTCATTCACCACCAATTTAATATGGTTCGGGTCAGTATTGATATCAAGTGTTTCCAGTTCCAGCCCCCTCCGATCGCAATTGCGGGGCAATAAACAGTTTAATTTGTAGCTTATCATGATAAAAAACTCTTATTTAAAAGCTATTTCTAATTTCTATAACAAAAAATAAAATAAAGTTAAATTGTTATTGTATAAGCTATCTTGAAGAACTTATGAAAATAAGCTGAAAACATCTTAGAAGTTAGTTAGGAACATGTCACAAGTTGTTTTCGTATGTTCTCCGGAACGGTCTCACAAATACTTATGTCAATAGATAAACTCTGATAAGTCAATCCAAACAAGTGGAACAATGAATGTTAGATATGTATATTTACGAGCTCGTTTGGATTGACTTATTTTTGAGCTTATGGAAAGTAGCTTATGCAAAAATATAAGCTTTTGTGTTAATTCATAAGTTCCCACTAACGAATATTGCATCTTCATAAGCTGTTTTTTCACAAACTAACTTGACAGGCTTATAATAATACATGAAAACTTATTTATTTTCATAAGCTGTTTTGCCTAAGCTTGAAAATAATTCCAACGAATATACAAATTTCAGTGTAAAGTTATTTTATACTGAATTTCAATAACGACTCTTTAATTTGGTACATCATAGTTTTCTTTTTTGTAAATAAAAGTAGTTATGAAATTGTTTGTTGCCTTGGCGTGTTGTAATTGGTGTAACACCGACGGTGCATATCCTTTAATCTCGTAAGTTTTTTGTTAACTTTTTACTTTTCTGTTTCAGTTGCTTACCTCCAGATTTGGAAGGTGCAGTGATACAATCAAGTGAGGCTGCTGCATCATTTGTATCTTCAGGAGGAATGAGAGCCATTGTATGTTCCAATATTTCAATCGATTTATTTTCTTTCATTTATAACACGAGATTAAGACTTAAACCATTTCACATGTGGTTCCAAATAGTTTATATATTAGTGGAATGGAAATTAAAAGTAGGACCCTTTGTGATACAATTGCAAGTTCTCTACTGCTAGTTGCTATTAGGTAGGTACTTGTTCTTACTGCATAGTTGCTTCTAGATAAGTTTATCCAAACTGGCTTAAGGGGCCGTTTGGATTTGGCTTATTTTTTAGCTTATGAAAAAAGTTTATGCAAATAAATAAATTTTAACTTAATTCATAAGTTTTCACTAACAAAAATTGTATATTTTTAAGCTGTTTTTACATAAACTACATTTAAAAGCTTATAATAATACATAAAAGCTTATTTATTTGCATAAGCTATTTCTCCTAAGCTAAAAAATAAGCTAATGCAAACGGGCCCTAAGTATATATGCATGCTCCTATTAGGATATTTTGGGTGAATTTAGATGTTTTGACATTATATCCATAAATATTCCATTCCGATGAAGAATGAAGGTATTCTTTAGTAATGCATTTGTTCGAAAGAGCTACACTATCTAACCTTGTTAAGAATAAGATTATCAACTTTCTAAATCTGTCATGTTCAAAACGACCAAAAGGAATATACTGTTGTTTTTATTAAATTTGTTGATCGAAATTAAAGTTTCATTCTTTTCACTTATGCAACTGAAATGTTTCAGCTAATGTAGTTTACTGTTTCATAGGTGGCTTGGTTTGTCGGTCAATGTTAATATTTGTTTTCTTTCAGTAGTTTAGTGCTCCTTACCGTTCACACTAAATTTTCAATTGTCTTACAGGTTGAACTTTTAATTCCTCAACTGCAAAGTTTAGATGATGAAGGCGCACAGTTGGAGCTTTGGGAATTGTCAAAGGTTTTTTTGGATACACTGATTGAAGAAACGAAATGTCAGGTTAGTGGGATGTATTCTGGAAGTTATTAACTCGATGCACATGAAAGATTTTCCGAGTTCAATATGTTTTTGCATTCCTTACGTTAGACCTACTATTGGATTTTTCCATGTTGCTATTGCATGTATTGTTACGTGACTTGCTATCTAAATTGTTTTGTTCTTTGTAATCAAGAAGTCCAAAATAAACTTGAAAATAGTTGATGAAAATGCTAGCAGTCTCCAAAATTCATTCGACTTAAGGATCAACAAAAGATATGCTTGTCCTATAATTACAAATGTAGACGCAGTTATCCAAAGTTGATGCTCATATTATAGATATTGACTTGTTCCATGACAATGTGCTTCATGATGAGTTTGAATGTTTAATACGATTTTATGATGTGTATATATTAATACATATATTTTGTAAGTTACAAACTCAGTTGCTAAGTTTCATGAGTTTGATTGTTAGAAAGTTAAAGCCATATTTCCAGATGCTGGTGCTGCAGCTCTTCTAAAATATCGGTGGAAAGATGCTGTGTTTAGTTTTGCAAGGTGACGGTCACCACATTGATTAATGCTTTATGTTTTCTTTTGTTGTTTACTCGGACAAAATAGCTGTGGACTATGCTTCTAACCATTTAATTCCTTTTCATTGCACATGAGAATTTGATGGCCATGCAATTCTGTCTATAATATTTTAATTTGCACTGTATCTATTGTCATGCTATAGTTATACCATGTACAATTTTTTTTTTTTCCTGGTTTTTTCAGCTTAAGTGATCGAAAGCCTGTAGCCAGTGGTGATGAGATGGTCGTTATGATTGTTCCTGATTATCAGATGTTAGAATATGTAGAGAAAATTGCATCTACTCTCGCTGATGATCCGGTAAATATCTGAGCTCTCCTGTTCTATCTTTAATGCAATTATTTTTTGTAGAGATTTTTGTGATATCTGAAATTTAAACAGCCATGTACCAGACTATGTGATGAAATTTCCTCATCATGACGGAAATGTGAAAGCTTGTTTTAGAGAGTTTTGCAATATATTCACTTAGCATCAAGTTGTATTATTGTGTTTTAATATTTTTAATTTTCATACTAACTATTCATATATTTGCAGCCAAGGCCCCTAATCATGTGGAATCCACGCCTATATAGCGCAGATGTCGGGGTCGGATTTAATGTACGGCAGTTAAGGCGCAACTTTATAAGGTATGATTTCCAAGCTAGTTCATTCAAAAGGCTTAGATATGTTTGGTTTCAAGTTGCAAATGCACTTTTGGGTAGGTTTATAGTTCTTCAACTGTAAACCAAAGTATACACGGTATCATTTACTTCCTAAATTTTAACTGACTGTAAGAAATAGTTTCTTCGTCAACTGGAGTTGAATACTTGTTTTTGTTATTTCATCTCTCTTCAGACAATCTTACATTTGTTTATGCCTTTTAAGTTAAAAACCAGAGTAGCTACTAGCTAGCATTAGATAAATTCTTCTGAGGTTCACTTAGTTAGTAACTTACTGTCTGTTGAATAAGAATTGAATTGTTCTGATTAATCCATACTACTGAATTATAATCATTTGTTGTACAGCACTTTTACAACTGTCTATCATATGCGACCTATGCCATTTGGTGCAATCTTTCGGTGTTATCCCGGGTAAGGGCTTTTATTCCCTCACATAAGGATTATTATATATGAATAACAACAATACTTCTAATTTTCAGAATGCCTGCATCTATGGTTAACTTTATGCATAGTCCTGCCATATGAAAATTGTTTTAAAAACAAATTCAAATCAGTAAAATTTCACATTGTTGACTGTTTGGAAATGGTTTTGGCTTGCGATAACGATAATTGCCTGCACGAAATATAAATTGTAAAGCTCAAACCATCTTTTATTTCATGTCTACTTCCTGGTTTTCAGATTGTGGAAAGTGTTCAATGATGACAAGGATAGGCCAAATAGATACTTGCTTGCAAAGGAATATGCCAACCGTCCTGATACTGAAGATATCGAGGTTAGTACTTAGTAGCTTCAACTTTAATATCTTGCTAGATATTATTACTTATAAAACCATTTTCCATGTATATATGGTTATAGGATAGCCCTTTTTTTAATTTTTATTAAATAGAAACATCAACAACAAATTAGTTAGTGAATAACTCATGATTTAAAAACCTGAACCCAACCCAAGAAAAAAAGAGGTCACTGGCATTCATATACTACCTATATGGTGCAGATGTTATTTGACAACAATGAAGAACAGAAGTCAGATGAAGGACAAAGTCTGTTTGATAAAGCGGCAGGCGTCTTCTCTTCGATCAACCGATTCATGAAGTCTATGTGATGATTCTTGATTGATGATGGTCTTTCACACTTGTTCTTATTCGTGATTCATGTAAATTTGTGTTTCTTCAAAATTAATTTTAGAAACCTTACAGCTTGTATCATATACTGTAATGCATGTATTCATCTTGTGATGTGTTCAACTATATAGAAGGATACAAATAAGAAATAGACTTGCTTTAAGCATACTTTAAAAATGAAAGGAACATTCTGTATTATGAGAATCTCACCCTTTCTTTTTATTCCACCAATTGAAAAACAAAACAATGGAAACATTAAACTAACATGGTCTTGTTTATCAGTGACATAAACTAGAAAACGCGAATTCTTTCATGTTTCCCGGAGATGAAAACTTAATAAAACAAAATAAAAAAACTGGTGAAGCTCTCTGTGATGCCTTTGAAATGATCAAGGTTGTCTGTTACATCCCTAAAGAGCCTCATGGATGGTTTGTCCATGGTAATTCCAGCCATTCAGAGTCACTCGAGGAGTGACACCTAGAGGAGCCTCAAAAGATATATTAATAGTCATGGCCTCTCCGGGAACCAGCGAAAAATAGTTATCTGAGTAATGGACTGGGAGAATTCTTGTGTCGTCTCCCTCCTTGTGGTCCTTATTTGAAGCATGAACAGAAAAATGTAGAAAGAAAGCAACACCTACATCATGTCCATTGATTTCAGAAAGCTTCAAACTGTCATCACTTTTCCCAGCAAAGCGTTTGTGTATCCTCTTAAACCACCCAACTTCTTGTTCTTTTCCAGCACCACTATGTACAGTTTCCGGTGATTCTGTGACAAAGCAACTATCCCTTAGTGTAGCTGTTGAACCACGCTCGAAAGTCAAACTTTTAGAGTCAGGTGTTTTAGATGCGTTGTGCACGTGCATTTGGAGTTTGTATGTGGATCCTGTAATATAAACCTGCGATATTATCTTGAGAGGTATTTTCTTCTTCCTATATGGCTCCAATAACTTGTAATCTCCACCAGGAAGATGCAACCAATAAAAGTTTCGCGATAAAATTTTATAGTTTGACTTGTTGTACAGTTTGAGAAGAAGAAAGTAGACCGGCTTAGGATTTTTTGTCTTAGGATACTTCATCTCAGCAACAGGTGTTACTTTTTTTGGCAAGAAAGAGAGATTTTCATGTGTTTTGTAATATGGAGATGTTCCTTCAAGATCCCATACCGAAACTTCAATAGCTACATTAGACAATTCTTCTGATGTAGTATTAATAACCTGTTTAAAAAAGAAGAAAGTAGAATTATACAAAGCCTTTGAGAAGCTAAGAATAACTGTACCATGTAATTTCATCCCAACTCATGAAAATATAAGTTTAACTCGGACACTAACCTCTATAAAATATGTAGCCAGATTAAGCTGTACATGAATTGGCTCAGCAGCACATCGACAACCATAGAAACCTGCTGTTTGGTCATGTAGATGATCATAAAATTGACCTCTCAGACCTGTCCAAGGATTTTGTGTCTTCCAAATCAATACACCTGTATATTTGCTCCACATGCGAGAACTCCATCCTTCCAAAAGGGCTCTATATTGTATGAAGTTAGCAAGTTGTGCCTGAGACGATAACAGTATCAAAATATAAGCAAATCAACAACAGAACATCAAAATTAGGAAGACTAAAAGTGCATCATAAGTGACATCCTAGATAAAGTTTTCTGTTACCTTCAGACAAAAATCATCGAGATCTTTTACAGCACCATAAAGCTGAATCTGATCATGAACCTTGGTTGGCTTTGAATATGGAATATATTTATGGTATTTCCATATGGGATTTGGAACTTCTTCAACATAACCATTGGAAACTTTCTTAAAGAGAGGTATCTGCCATCCTTCTGAAGGCATTGTTGCTCTTATGGTAGCAGCAACCGGTATTCCCACAGAACCAACTTCTGGGTTGAATCCATATTTGTAAAAACTATCCTTGAAGAAATCTTCAGGATTTTGAATTTCATAAGGTCCATCAGTGAAGTTTCCCTTCCCATCTGCAAATCCATCCCACATCGACCCTTCTATATATATCCGCGTGCCATCAAGATACTGACTAGGATCCCCCAACTTCGGGGATAAGCCACCTTTTCCTTTTTCGTCTACATGTTCAAAATAAGGATGAAGTTTCAGATCATTTTTCAAAGCATCGTTTATATCCTTGGGTGGTGTTTGTTCATTTCCACCCACCCAGAGGGCAAGACTGGGATGATTTCTAAGAAGCTTGACCGTGTCTCTTGCACAAAACAAGAAAAGGTCATGGTCTAGTGGACCATTTGGATTTGATACTGGAATACCGCGTCCATCACAATCCCCAGTAATCCAGAACTCTTGCCACACCTATAAGATTTCAACCAGGAAACATAATTGAACTTCATAAGCATAATGCAGCAAACTTACAAACAAATTATAACAAGGAAAACAATATTAAGCAGCTTATATAAGAGAGAATCAGGGTGTGGTACCAGAAGACCATAATAGTCACAATAATGATAAAACTCTGGTCTTTCAGCAAGTCCACCACCCCAACAACGGATCATGTTAAAGTTCATATCTGCATGAAACTTGATATCTGTACTATATCTCTTCTTTGAAAGTCGAAGTAGACCGTCAGACAATATCCAGTTACCTCCTCGTATAAAAATTGGTTCCCCGTTGACTTTGAACAACCTATAAAACAAAATACATGCACGAAAACAGTTACAAAAACAGTTCAAGGAAAAAGTTAAACGTCGAATAAACATTATAAACTATTATACCTTCCACCAGTGGCACCATCAATATGGCTCTCAATTTTGCGGAATCCAAAGTATTGGCTCCATGAATCAGACTCACCAAATCCTTTAACATCAATGGTTATAGCAACATTGTACAAAGATTGCTTCCCCATTCCATTGGGCCACCATAAATCGGGCTTGTAGAAAAAGAGCTGCCAATTCAGATAACTTGAAAGTGTTAAATCTTAAACCGCAAATTATGCAAGATAACACGATCAATTGTAAAACGAGGATACAAAATATTGTCAATCCATGACCACACATTTTGTTGATAATATTAACTTGAATAAATAAATAAACAGGTTCTTCTCAATTTCAAAAGCCGGATGCATTTAGATAGTGAATCAAGGACTTTAGCAGAAAAAATATTGCCACTGACCTCAGGAAATGTATATTGCAGCTGTGATTTTGCTGGAACTGAAATATTTTGAGTTTGAAGCTGCTCTACTAAGTGAATGCTCCCTTCAAGTTCTGTTGTGACATGGATACTCAAAGAGCATTCAGCGGTCCAGGAGCTTCGGTTTTCCAACTCAGTTGTCGCGTGTAGATATACTCTCTTATAATTGTCAAAAAATGATGACACCAAGTGGGGATCGATAATTTTTACTGGCTGCACCAAATACAGACACCAGAATCATCGTACCAAAGAACTTTTGGAAGTATCATAAACTATAAAAATATTATTGGCTCCTCATTTTTAAAAATTTATGGAACGAATTTGAAAGCACAATTAATAAAGCCATTATACTTAAAGTGAAATGATAACAATGAAGAAAGAAAAACTTCAAAATTGGTCGCAAGGGCTTATACTTAAAGTGTACTAGATACTTTGGAAGCAACTAAGTAGTTCATGTGACTTACCCCAGTAATAACAATGGAAACCTCATCCCAAACTCCTGTGTTCCTATCTCTGCAATCAAATCCAATAAGTGCATCAGTTATTGATTAAGTTTCCTTATTGCTTTTCATAGTTCAAAAACTAAACAAACAATGCCAAAAATGCCTTATATTTATTTCATTTGCTTTTTCTTTCTTGTGCATAAAAGGGCATCATTAAGTCAGAAAAAGGAAATTTAGACAACGTATCCTATAGATATATCAGTGTCATATGATATACTAATCTTGCATGCTTCTACTTATTTGATGCCTTATTTTTCTTTTCCAGTCTAAACATCACGTTGTCTTTCACATTAATTTTCACCGAGAGTGAAAAGTAATGTAAAAAGTAAAAGTGTCGAGTTGTCGCCATGAGGAGGAGTAAAATCAAATTCTTTGATTCATAGTTGATATTTGAATGATTAGGATAATACTAGTATGTTGCCACAAAAGTTATAGCAATGTCACCTTATAGGAGCCATCCAATCCCAACCTTGAACATATTGTGTAGCCACATCCTTTCCTATCTACACAATTGAAAAAAAAAAAGAAAGCATTACTTACAGATCTCAGAAGTCATCAATCACTTGAATTGATACTTGATTTTTCAATTTCACATAACAGGAATGAGAAAGTTAATGGATTGGATTATATTTAATTACTGACCTCGTGATCTCCACCTTGTCCTCCCTCGGGGGGAATACTCCCAGGATGATCCGGAGGATGAACTAGAACAGCAAGCAGGTTATTACCATCTGGATGAAGAATGTTAGTAACATCTAGAGAATGCCTTCGAAACATCCCTTTCGGGAGGACCATTTTGTGCCCATTCAAATAAACATCGGCAGAGTAATTGATTCCGCGGAAGTTCAGATCACAGTGCTGATTCTTAGACTGCAAAGGGTCAAGTAATTAGCAACATCCACCACCAAAGTTCAAAGAAAAGAATTAGCAAACCAAAAACCACACTACATTGGAAAATCAATCCAATTCATTCAATGGATTTCAAAGTATCACACTGAACTTAACTAGTGAAATCCAATGTTACTAAAATCAAAACAAAATCACATTGCTTCAATTAAAAACCTAAACTTTACAACAAAAGAGAGAAGAAACATTACAAGTTTACACTGAAAAGTTGTAAAAGAACCAGAAAGTATAATAATCAAAACAAAATCACAATGCTTCAATTAAAAACCTAAACTTTACAACAAAAAGAGCAGAAACCATACCAGTTTACACGGAAAAGATGTAAAGAACCAGAAAGTATAATAATCTCTCCCAGAATCAGCAATATCCAAAATAGCTTCATTTCCCAATCCATAAAATGGATCAGGAACAACTTTATTCTTCACCAAAGTTCCAAGAACACTGTCAAATCAAGTAAAAAACAACACTTTGAAAACACATTTTCACTTAATCAAGAATCAGCAATGCATGTTGAAGCAGCTAGAGAGAGAGAGATTAGTACTGACGTGCCAGGCACAAGAGCTTCCATCCATGGTAAAGTGGGCCCAGAAGGTGGATTAGTAGTTGTGAGCTGAGTACCATTGAAATGAACTTCATTGAACCTAGCTGCAAACCAACCTGAATCAAGAATTGTTTTTCCTTCCACAGTTGCCATAATAACTAATACTTTATCACAATGAAAAACAAACACAAATAACAATACTTGTTCTTATTACTAGTTCTTCATGAATGAATTCATTGAATAAGGTTCTTTTTCTTATCTTATTATCTAATGTGTTTCATGGTAATTATTTTAAGTAAGTGAAGAGTGATAGGTAGATATTATAAATGTGATAGTGTCGGTATGCAGCACGAGAAAGAAGAAAAAAGACAGAGATGAGGATCAATTTTGGTAGTATAAGGCACGTGGATTTTGTCTGACAAGACAAACAACGTTGCCCACAAACGTAGTATACCATACATTACTGTTTCTGTGTTTTGTTTTTAGATTTGCTTAAAATGCTAATGCTAACGCTATTATTAAAGCACGTTAATTACCTTTCTTAATCTGTACAAAGCATTATCACTAAGATTGTAGATTGCTTCAATTTACAGTCTTCTTCTCTGTTGTTTCTATTTTTTTGGATTAGATTCTGTTTTTTTTTTGTAATATTTTACTGTCTTCCATGCATTTATTATTTAAGTCTTCAATGCATTTAATTTACCATCTACTATACGTTTAGTTTTTTTTCTTCTAGAATTTAGTTTTTTCATCACTAAAAATGCAAATGCTAGCTACTGTAATTACTAGTACCTCTGGGACAATATGCAATAAGTCTTTCACAAAAATTAAAAAAATAGTTTTTGTGTTAAATTTGTAACAATATACATTTTTTTTAATATTACCCTTCCATTATTAAAAGTGAAAAATAATAATTTTTTTATTTTTCTTTATTTAATTAAAGATATTTTTTTGAAAATTTGAATAAGTTGCGGTGGCACCAATTTAAATGTCAAATTTAAACAAGTTGAAAAATGTGTTTTAAGACAAACAAATATATAATATTTTCACTTGAATAGAATACATATATGTTTTAAGACAAATAGTATATGTATGATGTCTTTTTATTTGTTTTAACACAAATTTTCTTTATTAAAGTGAATAATTTGTTTTAACATGTTACTCCAAACAATCAATATTGCTTCAATTTACTGAATCACACACAAAGAAATATTTATTGTGCCCCTTTATTTAGGGATAATACAAAATCTAATTTCCAAATTAATTTTAGTGGTACTATAAAATTGACCAGTTTGCGATACAGCTGCCATCTTTTCAGCTGTCATCTATTTTCAACCAGACACTTGATTTCCGTAAAGGATCCTTTCAGAAGAAAATTAGTACTAAATTTCTATAAAATATAGTATTAAGTTTATGACAAAAGATTGACTTAAATCACATGAACTTTCACAGTTCTTACAATTGTTCTTTCACATTTTTATATTTTAAAATGTTGTATCTAGATCAATTTTCATGTATCTAATAAATGATTTTTTTACCATTATTATAATCCGAAATATCAACGTACGTATACTACTATGTGTGTTTGATGTAGGAAAAGTGGCAGTTAAATTTAGAAGGATAAAAATAACATCAGCACCAATTATTCTCCTGTCCTTCATGATGAAGCACAAATTAAATGATTTAATCAATGGTTAAGATTTAACCAGGTCCTTTAAAACTAACACATTAAAAGTTGAACAGTACTCTTATAACACGGACCTATTCCAAAGTGTTGTAATAAGAGTGAAAATTGTCTAATTATAAAAGCTCAACAGAGCAATCATAATAACAAATCAAACATAAGTTGTATAGCCGAATCAAACATTCAAACTTACGCTAAATAACAATATTTCCAAAATATTATTAGCATGAAACTGTATTATAATTTTTAATCTTGTGTGTGTGTGTGTATATATAATTACAATTTTTCTCTTCGGTAGGATCTACATTGGCCAAAATGTATACATCAAATGAAGACTTTGGTGCTAGAAAAGGTGAAAGAAATTAAATATCTTTGTCAGTCACAGTAACAAGCTATTGCCAAAGGAGTTATAAGAATACCTCGTGGCATGATAAGGAGGTCAAGCAGTCGATTCCCACCCACAGCAAAAAAACTAATGATACTGACTACTAACATTGGCCGTTAAAAAAAAATAAAAAGCTATTGCCAAATGTCAATCAAGTATCACCTACCCTAGCAATATCAGCAACATTTACAGCATAACGATCCTCATAGGTTGGATTGTAAGCTTCAGTGTATGCTCTGCATCATGAATTCAACAACATTAAGATATGATGCTAGTTGAATAACATACTGATTAACTTATATTTCACAATGAGGTTCAAACTTATATATACAAGAGAGAATCGTAAAATAAGGAAACTAACTATCCTAATAAATAGGAAACTAACTCTATCATAATAAATAATAATCAACACTCCCCCTCAAGTTGGAGCATATATATCATATGCATCCAACTTGTTACATATATAATCAATCCGAGGCCCCCGTAGAGATTTAGTGAAGATATCAGCTAACTGGTCATTTGAGCTCACTGAAGAGGTTTTAATGATGCCAGAAAGAATCTTTTCTCTAATAAAGTGACAATCAACTTCTATGTGTTTAGTCCTCTCATGAAAAACTGAATTTGAAGAAAGATACAATGCAGACTGATTATCACACATAAGTTCCATAGGACCTAGTTCACAAAACTTCAACTCTTGTAGCAAGTGTTTCAACCATAAGAGCTCACAAGTAGTGTGAGCCATAGCACGATACTCTGCCTCTGTGCTTGACCTTGCAACAACAGTTTGCTTTTTACTTTTCCATGAAATTAAGTTTCCTCCGATTAAAACACAATAACCTGAAGTAGACCTTCTATCATTCACATCACCGGCCCAATCTGCATCTGAATATCCAACAATATCAGTATGACCCCTGTCTGAATAAACAAGTCCTTTTCCAGGTGACCCTTTAATATATCTCAAGATTCGAACTACAGCATTCCAATGGCTATCACAAGGTGAATTTAGAAATTGACTCACAACACTGACAGCAAACGAAATATCTGGTCTTGTCACAGTGAGATAATTCAGTTTCCCAACTAACCTTCTGTATCTGCCTGGGTCAGAATATGGCTCCCCCTGATTTTGTAGAAGCTTCACATTGGGATCCATAGGAGTACCAACTGGTTTACAATCAAGCATCCCTATTTCTTCCAAGATATCGAGAACATATTTTCTCTGACAGATAGCAATACCATGCCGTGATTGAGCTACTTCAATCCCAAGAAAATAACGCAAGCGACCTAAATCTTTGGTACGAAAGTGGTTGAATAAATGTTGTTTTAGGTCATTAATGCCTTCTTGATCATCACCAGTAATAACAATATCATCCACATATACGACAAGATAAATGACTTTGTTCAAAGATGAACGTTTAAAAAATACAGAATGATCTGCTTCAGAACGAATCATGCCAAATTGTTGAATAACCTTGCTAAATTTGCCAAACCAAGCTCGAGGTGATTGCTTCAGACCATACAAGGATTTTTGTAATTTGCAAACAAGACCAGACTCCCCCTGAGCAATAAAGCCAGGTGGTTGCTCCATATAAATTTCTTCTTCTAAGTCCCCATGCAAGAAGGCATTTTTAATATCAAGTTGATACAAAGGCCAATGTTTCATAGCAGCCATTGACAAGAAAAGACGAACAGATGCCATCTTTGCAACTGGAGAAAAGGTATCACTATAGTCAAGACCATAAATCTGAGTGTATCCTTTTGCTACCAATCGAGCTTTCAACCGATCCACTTGTCCATCAGGACCTACTTTAATAGCAAAAACCCACCGACAACTAACTGTTGATTTCTTAGGTGGAAGTGGAACTAGCTTCCATGTACCAGTGGATTCCAATGCTGTCATTTCATCAATCATTGCTTGTCGCCATCCTGGATGAGATAATGCTTCCTTGACAGTCTTAGGAATGGTGATAGTAGATATAGCAGAAACAAAGGCATAGTGGGATGGTGACAAACGACGATAACTCAAAAAATTGTAAATAGGATGAGGATTAGCAGTAGACCGTTTACCTTTACGAAGAGCAATAGGTAAATCAACAGAAGGACTGGGTGAAACCGGAGCAGGAGAAAGAATTGGAACAGAATCTGAATCATCAGAAAGAGGAGGGGTGGTTTCTTCATTAGTGTGGGTCTCTTTACCTGAATCATTAGAATCAGTAGCAACAATATCTGGAACTTGAACACGTTTACGCTCATAAGTAATACCATAGCGTTTAAACTCAGGACCAATCTGTGGTTGTGGAGGTCTGTGAGTAATGACAGATGTTTCAAATTCAAATGATGGAATAGGTAGATCCTGCGGAGTAGACTCTGTTGGATTTGGTCTTGCAAAGAAAGGCACGTCTTCAAAGAAAGTAACATCTGCAGAGATATAAAAACGATGTGTAGAGGGACAATAACATCGATACCCTTTTTGAACTCTAGAGTATCCCAAAAATACACACTTAACAGCTCGTGCAGACAATTTGTCACGGCCGGGAGAAAGATCATGAACAAAACAAGTGGAGCCAAACACTCGAAGAGGGACGGAATATAGAGAGTTGCTAGGAAACAAAAGAGAATGCGGAATCTCGTTATTCAACACTGAGGATGGCATGCGGTTGATCAAATAACAAGCTGTGAGAACGGCATCTCCCCAAAATTTGAAAGGTGCGTGAGCATTGACCAATAAAGTACGAGCTGTATCAACTATATGACGATGTTTTCGCTCAGCTACACCATTTTGTTGTGGTGTGTGGACAACTAGACTGATGAATGATACCTTGAGAAGCCAAAAAGGAGTTGAACTGTGTGGAAAAATATTCTTTGGCATTGTCACTTCGCAAAATTCTAATTGTTTTCCCAAATTGAGTTTTTATCTCTGAATAAAAAGTCTGAAACGCACTAAATAATTCTGACCGATCCTTCAATAAAGTTATCCAAGTACATCGTGAGAAATCATCAATGAAAGTGACATAGTATCGATATCCTAAATTAGAAGGCACGCGGCTAGGACCCCAAACATCAGAATGCACAATATCAAATGAAGACTTAGATCTTTTATTGGCACTACTGGGAAAAGATACTCGAACATGTTTACCAAGCTGACAAGACTCACAATTAAGAGTCTTTAAATGTGAAAGTTGAGGAACCAACACCTTTAACTTATCCAAACTTGGATGACCCAAACGACGATGAATGATATCGGGAGATGCAGAAACACCACAAACAGTAGATGAATTGGTATTAAGGTGATAGAGACCCTGTGATTCAAATCCTGTTCCAATAGTTTTTCCCGTACTTCGGTCTTTTATAAAGAAAGAGTCAGAATAAAAAGTTATGGAACAATTGAGAGAACGAGTAAGTTTACTAATTGATATCAGATTAAAAGGTGAACTAGATACAAATAATACATCATTCAATGGTAGAGATGGCAAAGGTGAAGCTTGCCCAATACCAACAACTTGTGCTTTAGAACCATTAGCAACAGTGATGCTGTGAGGTATTCTAGGAGGTAACAAGTTAGAGATAAGAGAGGGATTACCAGCAATATGATCAGAAGCACCAGAGTCTAAAATCCATGATCCCACGGAGTTAGATAGACAAACTGTAGAATTACCAATATGAGCCAAAGTGGCTGCGGCGGAAGTTTGTTGGACAACCATCAAACCAAAACATCAACCAAACAGACTAACAACCAAAGAAAAAGGCTAACAATGACCGTGTGATGAACAGTGCGCGCGCATGAACAGTGTTCCCGTATGAACAGTGTGTTCGAATGAACAGTGTTTCCGTATGAACAGTACTCACGGTGGACAGTGCTCGTGATGAACAGTGTTTTTCGACACGAACAGTGCTTAGGGTTAGCCTTTATGACGGCTGAACCAAATATAAAATTAGGATTTTGAACCAGCTCTGGATACCAAGTTGAATAACATACTGATTAACTTATATTTCACAATGAGGTTCAAACTTATATATACAAGAGAGAATCGTAAAATAAGGAAACTAACTATCCTAATAAATAGGAAACTAACTCTATCATAATAAATAATAATCAACAATGCTCAATAATTAAAGATATGTTATCGGGAATCTTCAAGGTAATACAACAAAAATACCTTCAGATGAAAGAATTCAATAATGCAGATTTTCCAGCCCTCCTAAGCCCAAAAACAAAGCACTGCAATACATTCCTTTCTGTATGTTGTTTTTGCGATCTGTGCGCCACTTCCTGGTCACACGGATAGCAGCGTAACCAATGTATATAAGGTTCTCCACACTCAAGGTTGAGTTTAGAAGTGTCATGAGTGCCCATTGTCCAGAAAACATATAATACATATTAGAAAATAAATGGTTATGCAAAGTAAATGTTATATGCACTGAAAAGATACACAGACCAGACATACAGTCATACATGATGTAAAACTGAGGCGATCTTGATTCTCAAAACACTTTTCAAATTTAGAGATAAAACTATCCATAGAATCCCGCCACTCTTCAACAAAAATGCTTGAAACACATTCCTTTCGGAGACAAATATTAAGGGAGATGGACAAGAGACAAATATAAAACGACTTGTGCACCTCCGACAAAAATGCATCAAGTGATAATCCTTGAAACGCATTCCTTTCTGCAGCATTCTCGTATAGATTTCCAATCCAGGGACTGCAATTAAAAAATATAAAATAATATTGCCAAGAGTCCTCATTGACATTTAGAATCAGGAAAAAAAATGTAAGCTAACTATTATGCAGAGTAACTATCATGGCATTTGGAACTCCCATACCACAACTCTGGGCAGGTTTAGAGAACTTTTCACACACCAAATTTAACATGCACTAACTCGACAACACAGTAAGATAACTACTTTCTAATTCTCATTTGCATTGGAAATTAAGAATATACAAGTGAACATTTCAAAGAATAGCGACCAAGATATTATAAAAGGCTTTCATTTTTTATACCATGGTAGCCCCCAAAAAAACATTGAGTACAAAAGTCAAACATGTTTTCAGCTTCTAGCCACCTGTGTAAAAGTGTAACCTAGTCAGGCAAACTACTAAATGCAGTATCAACAATGTCGTATCACCCTTTTTACTCATCTGATTCACTATTGAAGTTAATGTCTTGAGTTTCCATTAAACCCTGCCCCATCATATTCACGCCAGCCTTAGTGAAATCTCTTGCATCTTCTAGAATATATGGCTCAACCAATTTCCAGAACCAAATCGTATTGCTTCCGAGAATACCAATCCAGAATACCTTTCCCTTTCCCTTGACTTTACAATCAATGGACATGGCTTTGAACTTTTTGACAATGTTCTCCACTCCCTCACGATTTCCATTAATCTTTAGTAAAACATCCCCCGATGAATTTCGATGGCCCCCATACATGTACCAGTATGCAAGAACACACGGTGACAACCACCTATGAATAAGTTTTGGAGTTGTAGGTTGACCTTTTGACCAAAATTGATCGGCATAAAAGCCAAAATGAGAGCTTGCAATGGTGCAAAACTTATCTGGTATGTTCTCACTGTCATCGCTTGGCTTAAAAGTAGGATGCAGCCACTCATAAAACTGGCGATGTATATGACTCTTCAAGACATAATGGCTCTCAGAATTGCCATCAAAATTGAAACGGATAATGTGGTTCTTTCTTTGGTCATCAGAATCAATCTGCAAACCACCTAAAAGCATCCCAATCAGTATTTCTCTCTGTTCTTTGCTTAGCTTCAGGCTTGATGGCTTTTTAATAATTTTTCTTCTCAAACTCAGGATAAAGTCAAGCTTTTCCATTAACGGGGCATCAATTTCATACTTCTTTTGGCACATTAAGTCGTAGATCTTCTCCACCTTTAAGTTATTTCCCGAATATAGGTATCCATGTAAGATGATGTTACATGACCGGGCATTGACACCAATACTTGCATCTCGGAACATTTGGCTAAAGATATCCTCAGCCTTGTCAAGTTTACCAACTTTCACCAAAGAATCCAAATATATACTGTATATGGCAGTATTAGGACGACATTTCTCCAGGCATTGAGAGAACACCTCTTCCAATTTATCATGTGATTCCAAGTTGAAGTACATGTTTAGTAAATAAACATATGATGGTGTAAGGGGCTTCAGACCACTATTGACAAAATCTGTCATAACTGATTCTGCAAATTCGGATGCTTGTGCTTTACACAGTATTTCTATTATTTTATTGTATGCTGCAACACTTGCCTTACCTAGTCTCAACTGCATTTCTCTAAATACCTCCAACGATTTCTTAGGCATACCAACCTTAGAGTAGACTTCCATTTTGTACACAAAAGCCTGTGATGGAGGGTTGCTTTCAAACTGCAAAAGTTTGGACCAAGTTTTGTCTGCTTCGTCCACCTCCCCCACCCTTGCACAAGCCCTCAAGATCGATACTAGCACCTCTTTACTCTCATCAATACCAGCATGAAGCATCTCTTCCCTCAATGCTTCTATTCTTTCTTTGTCTATAGAATCCTGATAGCTATGCAGCCAAATTAGGCCACCATAAATATCTTTATGTACATGAAATCCAGTTGTAACCATACGGTGATATATAAATTCAGCTTGCTTAAGGTACTGCTTTGAAAAATTCCCTGGTTTGTTTACAAGAGCTTTGAAAACGGAATTATGCAAGCTAAGGCAGGGTTGGTATCCACCCAACTGAATCATTCGGTGGAAAACGTCACACGCTTCATCCAAACAACCTTGAACAGGAGAACTTAGGTAAGCCACAACCAATATATGGAATGTTGATTCGCAAGGAACACGGCCTTGATTGATAATATCATCAAAAACCTCACGACACTTTGCAAACTTTCGCTCTTTACCCATGTAATCAGCCAGCCTGGTAGCAAGAGCAAAATCAAACCGATACCAACTCCGTTGCATCATCCATTTGTATACCTTTAGGCAGGACAAAAATAATTAAATTTGGGAACAAATAACAGCTTATGATGATACAGTATTATCTAAGTGTATGCTTGGTTTCAATTCTGGAGCGGCCAAAACTGATTCTTGCTTGTTTGGTTTCTCAAAAGTATAAATGATCCTGCCTCCATAATTGATTCTACTTGAAGCCAGAAATCGTAGCTTATGATTCTAGAATTAATTCTTACACTCAATTTCTTTGATCAACTCACTTTTGCATAATATATCCAAACATAAACCTTGTATCTTCAAATCAATTTTGGCCAGAATCAATTTTACGAAATCAATTTTTCTCACAGCAGAACCAAACATACACGTTCAATGAATTCGCATTTATTTATATAAAAACTCTCCCTCTAACAAACTGAATTGAAGCAACCAAAATGTAAATAAATGGAACTTAAAAGGGAGAAACTAACCCTAAATGCAGTCTCATTTTCGCGAATTCGCAAGCAATGCATAATGATATAGGTGGCGTCTTCCTGCCTAAGCCACTTCCTCTGCGCATTAAGAATTCTAATAAGAGTTCCCGCCTTGTGCGCCGGAAGCTCCTTGCACAGCCAAGCAACTCTAGATCTTCGCCAGAGTTCCGGCACCTCATTCAACTCCATAACCTCGACTTCAGGACGGAGCAGCCGCTTCTTCTCATCAGCAACCGGTTCAGCCGCGAAATGGAAAAATTCGTGTTCTGAAAGGTCTTCATGGAGACTACACTGGTCGGCGGTAGCTAGGAGGCGGGGAAAGCGGATAGGGAGAAGTCGGAAAGGGAGCGTGCGTGGTGAGTGGAGAGTGGAAAGAGTGAGATTGCGAAAAAGTGTGAATGCAGAACGCATTGAAGAAGAAGAAGAAGAAGAGCGAGTTTGAAAGTGAAACCGGAAGCGGAGGAATAGCTCTAACCACCGTGCCGGAAGAGAATGAGAGGGTTTAGGAAGGATTTAGATTAACTGCAGTTGCTGGAACATTGCAGTCAAATAATACGCTTCATTGTTAGAGAACTTATTTTGAAAATAGCTTATCACGTGTCCAAGAAGATTGATTATTATGATTAATTGATTTTTTTAATTTAATTTTCTTTAATTTATGTTATAATATTTATTGTTGGACGTAATGAATTGTAATGTAATGTAACAATATTTTTGTTGCATGTTATAATGTTTCATTCATGTTTATAATTTTTTTATATTCTTGTCTATTACAAATGGTTTTGTTGTTTTATACTTTTATCCGTCAAATGGTCATTCGTTACATAAGTAGCAGATGGCAAAACGTAAAATTTCAAATGGCGCTTTTGGTAGGGCGTGCGATCGAACCTGATTAAAAAATTAAGAATTTTTAACACATTTGCTACTTAAATTGGTTAAGCTAGTTGAGCTAAGGGTTAAGGAGTTGGAGGTCCAGGGTTCAAGTCCTGTCAAGGAGAAAACATTTGCTACTTAAATGATTGATATATTTCACTACTTAAGTAGTCAACATGGATATTTTGCTAATTTCGTATGAAGCACGAGAAAAGAGGACTAAAAAACCCTTGAAAATTTCAGGCTAGAATTTTAAGGCCCAAATTTTATGTTTTTATAGACTTGGTGGATCGACCCATATAGATTAACTCATTTTGTCAAGATGATTTCTCTCTCCACCCTTTATGTTTCTTTTTTACCCCCAAGAAATTCAGTTTTACTCTTAATTTTATCTCCCAAACTTCGGTTTTCATTTACCGAAGTTTTCCGATATAGAAGAACATGTGTTTTACATCGTTTATAACTTCGGTACGTGTTTGTCGAAGGTTTTTTTTGGGGTTATAAATGGAAGCCTAGTAAGTGAAAAAGAAAGACAGGGGTGGGAAGTGAAATCTTTTTTTGTCAGCTCTATGATCACTTGATCCAATCGGCCACTCCCATAGATAGTGTCCGTTAAAAGAGAACATCTGCAAAGAGGCTCCAAATTGTAATCTTCAATATCTATGAGAAATTTTCTATCAATAAAATATGATTAACCAACCTTTGAAAATCTACTTCAAATATAGTTTTATTCCTCCTCTTTCACAAGTGCCAGCACATCTTCATGAAGGTGGTCTGCCATTTAGATGTGTTGGACCCAACCACTTTCACATTGAGGTTATTGAAAAATCAATCGCTATAATCAAAGTAGTGCAAGTATGGGGAAGAAAATAATGATCATTTCTAAGAAAAAAAAGGTGCAACACATTAATACTTAACCACAATGGTAAATAAGTGCACAATATATTAATTTTTTTGAATGACCGTATATAATTAGGCTTCTAAGTTCTAATTCAGATCATGATAATGTTTTCTTCTAGGATCCTTAATCTTAATTTTCTAATGCTCATCTATCATATTAGCATTTCTTGCTCTTTTTCTCCGTTGCATTATCCTATCATCCATCTTTTGTGTAAGCCCACAATAACCTTGCAACTCTTGTGGCATAGTATCATAAACCTTCCACCACATTTTGTGAGCCAAATCACTTGCAAAAACATGTAGTTCCTTTATGTCCCAATTACAATCATAATCTCTATAACACATCCATGGCTCAAGTAATGCATCACATATAAATCCTCTAGAATAACCTCATTATTATTATTGTTATTATTCACTTCAAAACTCTTTAAATAGTTAACCTTTATTGGCAACCTATGCCACCAAGTGAATACCTCATTTAAAAAACCTTGGTCACCTCCATTATAAGGTTTCACCTTCAAAGTCTTGTTCATCAACTCCTCAAACATGCACTTGGAAGGCTCAATGACCATTAAACCCGAATTGAAAAGTGTACAATCATTAGGTGCAGCCGATAATTGAGGGTATGAGAAGAAATGATCAATGTTTTTTAGGACTAGAAGATCGGAATCTAGGAAGATGATTTTGTCATACATTGTGAGTTGCCATATCAAAGGTAAAATATTCATTTTTGCACGGCAGGGTGTGGCAGTGTGGAGTAGGCTCAGGATCTATTCCTCTCTTGCAGTACTTTTGGTTCTCTTTGACCTCTGGCTCGGTCTTGGATAGGTTTTTCGGCGGCAGATGCTCACAGCCTCTCTATCATACTTTTGGATTTAAAATTTGTTGAATGTGTTTGATCTTCCATCCTGAGGATTTTAGACCCTTCATGGATTTGTGACCAATTGAATTGTCTGCAAGAAGGATTAGGTCTCTTGTGTAACTTACGTTGCTGAATTGAAGAGTGTTGTTTTTATTGGTTCTAAGGATGCTTTGTGCTAGAGCTATTGCGCCGCAAACATAAACTTTCGATGAGTGAAGAACTGTCACATAAGCTAGTTTTGGGACATGTATGGTGTAATTATATTTCAATGTTATAGATAACCAAAATATATTACTTCCTTTCTTGTGTTGCTACCAAAAACAATTTAGATATATTATAATTCTTTAATTAGAATAAAAATATGCCTACCTTTTTCAGCATAACTTGGAGCAAGTTGACAAAGTACCAAAAGGCATAAGCATTTTCTGTCTAAGGCTCATCAAATCAGGCTTATACACCCAAAACTCATCTGATTCATGAAACAATAAATCATCACATCTAAAAATATCAACCATAGGACTACAAGATCCAATAAACACAACATAAACATGTTCATAAGAATCAAACTTCATAACCCGTCCACTTTCCACTGCCAAATTAGCCACCACTAAATTAACTTGCAACATAAAAACATCCTTAATCCCTTTCCCACATGGAACTTTTGCAATTACCACATTGACATCTCTATAACTCTCCCAAATTGGCATTGGTAAATCTATGCAATTTGGATGACCATATTTCTCATCTTCATCAATCCATGTTGAGAATAAGTCTTTCCATTTCAAATTCTCATCAACATGATCAAAATCAATAGATACTGTCTCTACTTGTAGATAAAGTGCCTCTATGACATTAAACCAAGGTGGCTTTAATTTTTTGTCCAATTGGAATATGTTGTTGGTGACTCTTTTGGGCTTCATTGAATATGCTCTTCGAAGCCATATAGTTACACAAAAAATATATAGTTTTGTATTAAATTAAATTGTGGAAGTTTTGTGACATATTTATATTAATTAAACACTTTTTAGATTTATGATTTTTATGAGGGTATGTTAAGAGGTGAAGTAATATTGTTGAGTCACTAATCTTTTGTATCTAACTAATCAATAAATAGGATATATACTACTCTAGTATCAAACTACTGATAGAGAATTGTCACATGCCAAGTGAATGATAAATGAGACCTGCTATAATAATTTTGATAGTTGGTCACCTAATTTTTATAATAAATAATAAAAAATGTACAAGTATAAATTCAATATTTGTGGGGTGACATCTATGTAAATATAAGTCGGAATATAATGCAAATATGCTTTTTATTTATTAAGAACCTAATGGAGAAACTTACACACACCAAGTATTGTTGAGAACTGGAAAATTGCAAAGAAATGACCGCATTATAGTTTGATCTCGTGTTATAATATAGATTTAATTTAATTACTTTCATTATGGAGAAATTTTTTGAACAAGTACGTGAACTAAAAGAATTTTTGAACTTTGAAATATTTGTAATTAAGTATGTGAATTTAGCAACCCGATATTATGAATTATTATAAGTTTAAGAAACTAATTATCAATTATTTAAAGTTTTAAGAGACCGATTTACACATTATTTAAATATTTTTCAAGTGATTCATGGTGAATCGGTATTTAAAAAATATTTAAAATATTATGATAATATACGTTTTTATTTGAAAGTATTATTTAATGGTTAGTTTCATTTTCATAATTAAAATAATGACTTAATTAACACCAATTTGATTAAAACAACCTATAATTGACATTTAAAATGTCAACTTTTTTAGACGAAAAACAAGAAGTCGTAGTTTTTTACTATTAAACAATATCATCGACGGTTAGAATTTCTAATGTTCTAGTTTTAAAAAAATTCAGGATGTAAAGTGGGGGATGAGCAACTAGAAAGTAGAGTGTTGATAGTAAATAACTTGTTTAAATGGTTCTCTAAATTGAATTGACAAAAATTATATTGATTGTTCCCCATTGCAAATGAAGAGATGATAATTTCATTCTATGAGTTTCCAGTAATGAACTGGTAATACTGACAGAATGGCGCATTATTATTTATATTTCACTTCACGAAGGCCCTAGCTAATCATAAGAAGAAACATTCAATAATTTATGTATAAAATTTGTGCTAGCCTAATTCAATTCAACCTTGACTGACAGACATAAAATTGAAGGTTATAAAATAGATTGCAAACTCTACAGCAGATTGCTTAAAAAGCCTTTAATGTTAAAGGCGATGTAGTTTAGCCATAGAGCAGATTGCATCCGGATCAAGATTATCGTCGCCGTTTAACCAGACGAACTCTTCCTTGCAGCATATATCCTGTAAGCACCCAGCCCAACAAGTGCCACTGCAGCTCCAACTGCAAAATATGATGTGTTAACAAGATCATTAAACAAAGAAACAAAAGACACACTTGTATTTTCTTGTGACTAAAAAGAGTCTTCTTGACCAAAAATAATAATAATAATAATAATAATAATAATAATAATAATAATTAAAAGTGTTCATAAGCAAAAAAATCAAAAGATTGATGGAGGACTGAATGTCCAAAAATAATGAAACCCCAAACATAGGTAACTCTATTTCATGCAGTTACCCCATCAGAAAGATGGTTCCCAAGTTCCTATAATGCAGGGACTTGGTAACAGCCATTTATTCATTTGCTTTGATTTTGTTGATAATTTATCACCCAAAATTTAAACAGGTTAATAGGCTCGCATACAAGATTGAACAGCTTTAACACAGTCAAAAGGAACTTAATTATCAACCATCATGTCAATCTGAAAATTGTTATACCTGAAACACACATAAGTGATCGACCCACGAGCTTGTTGAACTGTTTGCGGGTTTTGCCAGCTTCAGTTTCTGGAATGCTTAAATGAGGGTGCTCAGCAGCAGTTACGATTCGGCGGAATACACTGTTGAAATCCCCTAATTTCACACTGATTGGTATAGGAGCCTCTACACCCATGTCCTGACTAACCTGCAAAACACATTGACATGTCAGAAGTATCATTACACTTAATCCATCCACACAATAAAGCAGTTGCTTGAAAATATCTAATCATCAAGAAAGCACATATGCTATGATTATATATGGCAAGGAAGAAGTCAGATATGATTATCCATACATCATTCCTGGTAGATGTTACCCATAAATGGAAAAGCTAACAGTATGCTCTTTCATTCTTGGTCTTTGTTTGCAAGTCAGTACAAAAGGTTAAAAAAATTGACTTTCCAAATATAATTGGATCAAATGCAAATGAACTCCTACAATATCAGGTCTCTAGCTAAAGTCTACAACTAACAGATTAATTGAACATATATCATAACACGGACCTATACTAAAATGCACATGAAAGGGTTGTTGTAATAAGAGTGAAAATTGTCAAATTATAAATCTTAACAGAACAATCACAATAACAAATCAAACATAATTTCAAGAGCCGAATCAAACATTCAAACATATGCTTGAAATGGGTATCGCAACATTTCCAAAACCTTAATAGTGTGAAATAATGAAATTGCATTCAAAGATGAGATACAATAAAAATCCAGTAAAATGTAAATGCGCAAAATATGTCGCAATTCCAAAACAATACAATATAAAATAGTGAAACTGGAACGAGAAAAATTAAAATAGCTTTCAACATGCTTATTCAAATTTCAATCTGAAGATCAAAGCATACATATACACAGACTACTATACATAATTATTGCTAATTAGAAAGTTCAGATGAAATCATCATTCCAAAATGTGTCCATTCACCACATTTAATATCTCTTTATCTAACCATCCAATAGCTATCCACAGATAAATATGCATGTACAATTATGCTTATGATCATACAAATGAATAAGTTAATGAAAAATACCCTGATGGAATCTTGTATAGCCGATGTAAATGAATCGAGATCATCTTTAGCTGCAACTATAAGGCAGGGGACCTCAAAGCCTGTTTCTTCTCCATGACTAGCAATTATTTCCAAGAGTTCAGATGATGCCCTCCATGATGCCTCATCAGACCTAAAATGAATATTTAATCAGCTGAGTTTTATTCAACCAATGTTTTCTGGGTAATTAGTTGGAGTTGCCCACATTCCAGACCACATAGACATGAAATTACAGTTTATATACAGTAATACACCACATGCACAAAGTAGTTTTAATAGTGAAACTTATTGTTATACTGATGCAAATATAACCAATGAAACGGTAATAGACAATTTTTATGGTATGCTGGTATAATGAACTTCAGTCACCTATCATGAACAAAAACTGCGATGTCACATGAGGCCAAAGACTCCTTATTGCCAATCAACCTTGCAACTCCACCTTCAGGAATCTCTTTTAGCACAAGATATTTTCTGTTTTCCTGCAAATAAAATGATAAAACCATGAATTTGAAGATATAGAACCCAAAACCAAGTTAGTCTAGAATCTAGATCGAGTGTCAGCATGTCAGATCAGATCATACGATCCAACGTGCCACCAATGTCTAACTATGATCCGACTTGGTTAAGATCTTTCTCAGTCACATTAACAAGCTATGGCTAAGGGAGTTATAAGAATGGCTCGATGGCTGGAGTGGATAAGTTAGGGAGTGGAGTGATAGGGAGGTCAAGGAATCGATTCCCATCCCACCCACAGCAAAAAAACTAATAATACTAATTACTAACATTGGCAGTTTCAAAAAAAAAAACTATCACCAAATGCCAATCAAGTATAACTTACCCTAGTAATATCAACAACATTTACAGCATAACGATCCTCGTTGGTTGGATTGTAAGCTTCGGTGTATGGTCTGCATCATAAATTCAACAACAATAAGATATGATGCTCGATAATTAAAGATATGTTACCAGGAATCTTCTAGGTAACACAACAAATATACCTTCCGATGAAAGAATTCAATAATGCAGATTTTCCAGACCTCCTAGGCCCAAAAACAAAGCACTGCAATACATTCCTTTCTGTATGTTGTTTTTTGCGATCTGTGCGCCGCTTCCTGGTCACACGGATAGCAGATGAGGGTTCACCAGTGTAACCAATGTATATAAGGTTCTCCACACTAAACTTTGGGTTTAGAAGTGTCATGAGTGCCCACTGTCCAGAAAACATATCATATATATTAGAAAATCAATGTACTGAACGGGATACACAGACCAGACATACAGTCATGCAGCATTTACATCATGTAAAACTGAGGCAATCTTGATTCTCAAAACACTTTTCAAATTTAGTGATAAAACTATCCATAGAATCCCACCACTCTTCTACAAATATTGTTCAACGAAAGTTAAGAAAGAGGGACAAGAGACAAATATAAAAAGACTAGCGCACCTCCGACATAAATGCATCAAGTGATAGTCCTTGAAATGCATTCCTTTCTGCAGCATCCTCATATAGATTTGCGATCCAGGGACTGCAATTAAAAATTATAAAATATAAAATAATATTGCCAAGAGTCCTCATTGACATTTAGACTTGGGAAAGGCATACGTATAAAAAATGTCACAAATGGACTTTGTAAAAACATTGAAGCAAAATCAGAAATAATAAAGCACATCCTTAAAGCATCTGTCATGTGTGTACATTTGAAAAATTGCACAACATGAGAAAGGTTCCACATCACACTGCCCCATTACCAACTTAAGAAGAAACTAGTGCAAATAAATCCACAATGAAATGGTGGATAGCAAACTAAACTTATTTAAATGAGGAAAGTAATCTACCTCTCCGGGGCTGTAGAAAACAATTCGTCAATTTCACGTGGACGCAGCATCCCATCCTAGAGAAAGGAAAAAGATATGGTTAATATGCAAATTGCACAATGATAAAGTCAGTTGAGAAAATGTCTGAAAATGATTGGGGAGCATATAAAAAAGTGAAATTATTCAGGGTCATAAGCATATGACATACAAAATCAGCATCATATGCATCAAAAGTGGTCTTCAAGAACTCAATCGCTTCATTTGTCAATTCAACACTCTGTAGAAATTAAAAAAAAATGTGATTAGAAAATATATAAGTTCCAAGTTGTTAACAAAGTGAACACAAACAGGTATAACAAATAAAGAGCATAATAAACGAGACCACAATTCATCTCAAAAACACCTGATCAGGAGCGTGTTTCAAAGGTGGAATTAAATCCTCTGCAAGCTTAATCTCATCATTATATCCAAACTTCCTGAGCACAGTCCATGTTGTCTCGAGACGCCCTTTTTCTATGAAAAGGGCGTGAAGAAATAGAAATCCCGTCAAAGTAAGTCCTCGTTCATTCACACCTTCAGATAATTTGTCTTGCACAACCTTCTTTACACCAATAATTTCAGATGGTTGAAGAGGAGCATTGAAACATTTAACCTGTAGATAGTTGACAGTTTTGTTAGATTTTCACAAATCTTATAGACGAGTTAATCTACTATTAAGTCACAATTTTGAAATTTAACATGAGAAGGAAAAATTTAATAACCTGAAAATCATTCAGCTCAGCATCGCTTAGGGCACCATCTCTGTCATTGTCACAGAGGATAAAGATCCTCTTCAAAGCCCGCACACATCGAGGCTTTAGAGTTTGTGTCTCTTGATCAAATAACGGGGCAGTTGGATGAAGAACAGCTTTTTGTGCATAGTAGAAAACTTCAGGGACCTTCATTCAACAAGTAGATTTAATTACAATTGTATGAAACAAAATCTAGATATCATTGTAGAACCTTTGATATAAGATTTCATAAAAGGAGGAATTTGATTGCAATAGTATGAATAAAAGATACCTGGATATGCCTAGATGCTGAACACTCGATGCAAGTTTCAATCTCACGGAACTGTTGCATTATTGGTGACATCACCTGTTCTAAGCTCACCTGTGCATTTTCATCTCGAAGATCAAGCCTACAACCAACCACTATCACCGGAACTTTAACCTGTTCATGAAGTTCAAATATATATGTCAGCTGTCCAATTAACACAGATGTGTATACAAGAATGTGAGTATTAATTAATGTTTTTACACAAAAGGTGTAACTGGTTTAACAATTTATAATTTGCTCCTCCTTAGGTCTCAGGTTCGATTATCTCTATGTCAATTTGGGTGGGCTAATTTAACTTCTTCAAAATAAACAATTTATAATTTTCTATACTGAGTGTTTCCCTTCCATTCTCATGGAATATTAATTTTCTCCCTCTTATAATATTCTATCTCTTCATTAAAAAAGACACGGGAACTAAACGAGCTACAATTGAATATATATTACTCGAGGTTCAAAAACAAGAACAAAGAGCAATCATAACCTCTAAATTGCGAAGATGAGGGAGCCAAAATGTACTAAGATTTTCAAGTGTCTCCGGCCGATCACATGCATAAGTTAAGACAACCGTATCAGCCCGCTGTAGTTCTTCAGCAACTCTATTAGTGTCCTCAATACTACAACAAGAATAACAATAATAAGCATAACAAGAATAATACGAAATCGCAAATACATTCAAATTAGGGTAAACACAAGCATGAAATAAATAATTTCAATAAACAAACGTATCATAATAGTATTATGATTTTGATCAACAAACAGCACCAAAATCAAAAATCAACTCCAAAACACAAAAAGATGTTATAGATTTAATTAATACTAAAAAAACTAACTGAATAAATTGAAAACAATAAAACACTAGTGCTTCAACCTAAAAATAAATCGTCGCATAATTAAATATGCAAAACGAATCAATCTTGATGAGAACGAAAAAGATTTATACCGAGAAGAGGTGTCAATGATTGTGATTGGAACATTATCAGGATAGAGATCCACAGCTAGTGTTGTGGGAGGCAAAACAGGTGCAACATTAGGGCGGAAGTTATCGGAAGAGGCGGTACTGATGAGACTGGATTTACCGGTACCTGGATCGCCGGCGACGACGATACGAACTCCGGTACGAGCGTGAGGATTGACGGCGTTAGCTCTTACCATTGAGATACAGCAAGAAACGTAAGAAGGAATTTGTGAAATTAAGGAGAAAAGAGAAACCCTAACTTTTTCACTGTGTCACTGTGTTTGTTGGTGTCGTTTCGGAGATTTTATATTTGTGAATGAATTGTGACTTGTCTTGCACCCTACTTCACAAACAATTCGCCTCTATTTTTTATTTTTTTGGCTAAACGACTGTGTCTCAGCTAAATACCAATATCTTTTGGATAATTACTCAAATTTTTGGATTTTTATTAATTAATAATATTTTTTTTTTTTGGAAATTACTTATTATAAATTGCATTTTTTAAAATTTTTTTAAACGGGGCTATTAAATTATTTTTTTATCATTTCCAATATTTGAACCCTAGACTTTTACTTTTTAACCGAAAAATTGGGCCAAACCATTTTTCAAAAAAGTCATTAATAAAAAAAAACAGCTTATCTTGGTCTGATTGTTATATTCTTAATATTTTAAGAATGAAAGATAAAACACGCAAAACAATTTAGACCGTCTATTTTTACTAAAGATGGAAGTAACAACGTTAATTTTCTTTAAAATAGTACACGTAAATCTTGCAATTCATTACTTGCTTCCTAATATTTAGCATCCCTCTCTTTTTTGGCATAATTTTACTACTAAAAAAAGACTTACTACAAATCTAATGATATTTTTCTTTGACGGAGCTCTATTTAGATATAATAGATTTCTCTCCAACAAATGGAGTGGATCTAAATCCACGTAGATATTTTGCTTTTCTTTTTGGCATTTTTTTTAATATTGTAGAGGGCCTAAGTTCGAAAAAGAAAAGATTATAAAGAAATTAATTTAGGGGTGTTTAACCTAATACCGTCGATATCAAATAAATCATTAAGATACAACGAATATATCTCATATGTTGTAACCTAATAATCAAGTGTGCAACTTCATTCCTAATTGCATCTGCATATTTATTAGCTTCCCTGTATGTGTATGAAATTCCCACCTCCCAATCCAATGATAAATCCTTCACTATATATTTCATCAACGAACATCCCAATGCATTATTCATTCGTCCTTTCTTAAGAAATTTTCTCATCCCCCCATGACTCCCCCCCCCCTCAAATTCCAGTTCCGTCCTTGAATTAAAAACTCGAAACGTGTTTTCTAATAATTTTCTAGTTCAAATTTAGAAAGCACATTTCGAAGTTTTTATTGAAGGCAAACAAAAATCGAAGGAGATGGGGAAGAGTCGAGGGGGAGAGGGAAACTTCAAAGGAGGTGGGAAAGAGTCAAGGGGGGAGAGAGAAACTTTCCTGTCTTAATTTCTTAATCCCTTTGGACCACAACTTATAAATCAACATTCAGCTCAACCTTGTTAAATTAAAACCCAAGCTTCAGACATAATTAAGACCTACTAACCAAAGGTCCGCTACAAAAGCACTACACGGACCCAAGGTTTGATATTATTTACATCAATCCCCCAAAGCTCCGCTACAAAAAGCACTACATGCATCCAAGGTTTGGTATTAATTGCACAGAAGGAAAGTAATCATCCATTAACGGGCAGACAATAAAAGGTCGTCACAAATGGAATTTCTTCTTACAGAAAATTTATATAGTACGGTTCCATTCCTTTAATTTTTGAGCATTATTCAATTTTTATCTTTTTTATTTAAGTTCCAATGTGCTTTGATAAAAATTTGGTAGAAGCAATATTGGTTCAATTCTTTTGAACTTTTGAAATTCTAAGCATACATGTGATTATTTTATCTCTCACTGTCAAACACTAGTTAAGTGTGGCATCAAGTATGTACATCGTCAATATTCACTTCTGAGATTGTTTAGCTTGCAGAAACCTACAATGGATAGAGGTTAATATTGGACCACCATTATAAGTAACACTCAAAACTCTGAGAATTTTCATAGACTAGTAATATCATATATATATATATATATATATATATATATATATATATATATATATAATAGTTTTTTCTAGTAGAAAAAACAATATATAATATTCTTGCAGTTGTTTATGACAAGGAATACTTAATTTGCTAGGGGTAAATCCAAAAAACAATGAACAAATTAAAGTAACATGCATGATACATGACTTGAATAATATAAGCAATTTTTGAAAGATTTGCGGTCTTTGACCGCATAAGAATCATGCAAAGGTTTAGGGTTAAATCAATCATCGCAGTTGTAAAACTATCCGTAAAATAAAATCTATAATCTTAGTCGTAAAACCAGGCATCATAACTAAGGTAACCCTGTAAAGAACCAGCCATAAGACCGGTCACCAAATAAAGCAACCCCATTCCCTTCCTACTACAATACATTGAATATTCTAGTCCCAATTTTCCAGACTGCATTCCTCTTTCTGATGAAATTCGTAACTGAATTTAGTATATGAGCAGCTCGATTAAATTGAACATGTTTCAATGCCCTGCAAGATAGAAACCAATGCAGACTTCAGAATTATAGTCCCATAAACCAGGACTCCCTTGAACTAAATTACACTCAAATCTCTCTATTCATACTTTGGGAACAAAAATAAACATGTTTTGCCATTTTTTGTAACAGATCCATTCATGCAAAACTGGACATCCGATCGGAGTCTTGGTCTTTTACAATGTATAAAATCACCACAACAAAGTGAATAATAGAGCACACAGTTTATAAATGAATCAGTTACAGATCATGCCAAGTATGTCCTTTCTGCAAAATATTGTGTGTTCCTTAAAGATAATTTACTAGTTAATTAAAGCATACAACGAGAAGCGGATGGAGGCGGTTGAAAACAGGTTATGATGGAAGGAATAACATTGGTCATAACCTACAATTCTGAACTAGCTCTTCATAAATATCATTCAGACTAAAAATAATGCAATTAGGCCTTCGATTTCTTCCCTTTGGCTTCATTACTCGGTTGGTTCTTGAAGGGTAGGAAAGTCTTTCCACCCATGAATGGCCTGAGGACTTCCGGTATCTCTACCCCGTCCTCCTTCTGGTTGTTCTCTAGTATGCAGCAAATGGTCCTTTCAGTAGCAGTGAGAGTAGAGTTCAACAGATGAACATATTGCTTCAACTGCTCATTGCTCTGCAACACGAAAAAATATGCAAAAGCTAACAGTTAAAATTATGAAATTACATTCTTGTAGAGGGTTGAAATCAGTTGCCAAAAAAAACATATTACTCATGGCAACACATGAGGTCAATGAAACACTTTAAGCTATCAGAGCCTAGCTGCAGAATATAACAGGCCTCTAAACAGAAGTAAGAACTATCATCACTGACAGTTATTCTGAAAATGTTTAACAAAAATAAAATCTACTTGTCTGCAAAATTTCATTTCAATGAAAGAACTTAGAAATTTCAGGAAAAATGGGTTTCATAAATTGATATTACGATATTGTTACGTATACGGGGAAAGATCTGCCCCCCTCCTCTATCTGGAAATGAACTACTCCGTCCAAAAGTTACTGAATAATACAAAGTAATAAAGCCATAAATATGATGAACCTGGGCATAACTAACCTTTTTCTGTCCATATCGAATTTCTAATTTTCTGGCCTGGTAGTCTGTACAATTTGAACAGGATACCAACTCCCTGTAAGTTTGAGAAGCTGGAAACCATGCTTCTAGATCATACTTCTTTGCTGCAGCATCATTTAAAGCACCGGATACTATGGAAACAATTCGATATGGAATGTTCAACTGCAGTAAGTATAACAAAATGTAATTACACGAGATGTAAATTAAAAAGGAGGGCAAAGAAAGCTTACAATTTAGGTCAAAAACAACTAATAATCTATATGCAATGGCAACGTCAACATAATGTATAAGTACTTAGCCAATACATAAGACGGGCAATAATCACAAACATACAACAACGTCCTATATATCAAAATTTAAAAGAAATACAGAGATGGGTTAAACATTCATCTGTTTAGACATGTTTGGCATGTCAAAGACAAGAAGGTGGCTTAATCCCATAGATTAATTTTACCCTAGGATTCAGCAACTATTCAAAAACTTTATTATAGTATAGTATATATAACACCCCTATCTCTCTGGGAAAGGGAATGTGAATTACTCTATTATAAATTCTTTTGAAATAAGCACTCAAATGAAAGAATGGTTTTATAATGAAGAAAATCATCATACCGCCTTGTAAAACTCCTCCGAGTTCTTAAGCATTTCCTCATGCATGTCCCATGAATCATTGTCATTTGGGGAAGTAATACAAAACTGCTCCACTTTCTCAAATTGGTGAACTCGGAATATTCCTAGAGTATCACGACCGTGAGATCCAGCTTCTTTCCTAAAGCAAGATGAATATCCAGCATACCTGCAGAAATCATGTTTCCAAAATTAAAAATAACATAGTTTTCCAGTTTTAATATTAAACATTGAACTAAATTCATGTTACCTTAGGGGTAGCTGGGTAGGGTGGATCCAATCGTCTATATGATATGCACAAAGAGGCTGCTCTGCGGTTGCAATCAGATATTTGTCATCTCCTTCACCAGTTACCTAAAAATAATAATTCCTTAGATATGCTCAGATCGGAGGAAAAGATTGGGTGATCTTTGGCTTGTTATGTAGTTTAAATTTCAGACAGTATAATCATTAACTCCCTCCAGTCTCTAATGTAAGCATAAGATAAAAGTATTCATACTTGGTGGCCTCAAATATAAAACAACTTTCAATATATTTAATGATGCCATTCCTAAAATACCCCCAATATTAATATAAGTTTTCTTTTTCAATTACTCTTGTTCTCGTGGAACAAATTTTTATCAATATCGCTTTCCAGAGAAAGAATGCACACATTTTTTATGAAATTGAGAAAATTAATTGCACTTAACTAAATTTCTTAGTAAGTGTGAGGGTAGGTACTTTTGCTTTAAATCAAGACCGGAGAGAGTACAATACAAAAATGCCACTACTATGCTTGTTTTAAAGTTTTAGTATGGAAACTGAAATCATTTCCTTTACAAAAATGGAAATATAATGAAAAGAAGGTGGCGTATCTCTGTGCAAATAAACAGAAAAAGGAAAAACTACAATAATGTTATTGGCAAATTGGCACTTTAAAAAGACAAAACATAAGCATCTAAAAATCAAATTATAAGTTCGTAATAGAATATCAACTATATACAGAGGCCTCGCTGATATGTCTTATAATAAAATCAAATTCTTAAATGGACACCCAGATCAATAATAGAATAAACTTAAAAAGTTTACCTTATAAAGTTCTTCATCAAACTGGGCTAATTGAGCACACTTGGACATCATATCTTTTCTCATGAAGAAAGGAGTTTGTAATAAAGTATATTCCCTTTTCTCTAAAAACTCAAGCCCAAAGTTGATTAGAGCTTGATTAAGACGAACACCGTCTCCTTTGAGATAGTAACCTCTACCTCCAGCTACATCAGCTCCTAAAATGCATCAAGCAACATGACGAAAAAAGATTAGAAAACATTCAGAGAAGGTATCTGACCAGAAATGCAGAAGCTATTGAAAGCCTTAGCTACTAAAGTTGAAACAGAGCAATATTCCATTGGTGATTAACGTAAAAGGCATCGGGTGGGAAACACAAATACAGCAAAAACGATGATGCGCAAATACAAGCAACATGTTACGACAAATCAAAATACTCAACAGTGTCCAAATTCAGTATAGTGGCAGAAAGATATTGTGAAGATCATGCACTAGTGCAACAACTAAACCAATACAAATGTGTTTGGGTATGTTAGGTTTCACTCCTAGTGAAGCCAAAATTGATTATAGAGGTGTAGAATTGATTTTGACATATTTGGTTTCTCTAGAGTGGAATTGATTCTACTTAAAGTTCGAAATTGTAGCTTTAGATTCAAGAATTGATTTTTATACTCAAATTTATTGTTCAACTCACTTTTACATGACTGTATCCAAACATAAATCACTAACTCAATTTTAGTCAGACTCAATTTTACAAAATTGATAAATAAATAACTAGAATAAACGAATAAATTCAAACCTTTCTTCAAATCAGCTATCCCAAGAAGATCAACTAGATCCACATGATTCTTGAGTTTAGGTTCCACTCTTTTCTCCCCCCATGTTCTAACCGCTTCATTATTGGCCTAAACCATAGATCATCCCATAATTTTTTACATTATCAAAGAAAATAATTAAAAATCCATATAAAATAAAAATAAATGATACCTCATCATTGTTAACTGGAACAGAATCATGAATGAGGTTTCCAATAGTTTCCAATTTGGAATTCAAAAGGCTCAGAGTTTCCTTAGCCTCAACCTCTTTCTCAGCTATCTTCTTCTTAGTCTCTTCAGAATCAGTAATAAGTTTGGTTGCATCTTCACCAGCCTAACACATACAAAACAACAATGGAATAAATTTAGGATCAATTTTTTTTTGGCTTTCACCGTCACTTTAATCTGTTACGGGAGTTGGTTCTGGCATAAGTGGGAGATTGAACAGTGGTACTCCCTACCAAATTCAGTGTCAATCACCGCTGAACCAACTAACGATTGATAATTTACGATCGATTTTAATGTAACTAGGATTTGAACAGTGCATGTAAGAAGATGAAAATGAAGATAGTGATACTTACACGTTTGAGTTTGGAAACTTCCTTGTTGATTTTGTTGACTTCTTTGCGTAGATTTTCCAACTCGAATTGACCTAAGAAAATAAAATGTAATTGAAACGATTAGGTTAAAGATGAGATTGAAAATGTTGAAAGAGAAGAGGAAGATGAGTACGTTTTCGCCATTCTTTGTCGAGATTGATGATTTCATCGACAACTTCGACGCTGGCGAAACGACGGCGTTGAGATTCACGGATGAGTTCAGGGTTGTGACCCTTTTCTTCACGGAATAGGTTTAGGTCCAACATGTTTGTTTTATGGTTCGTTCTCACGCCGCCGAAAATGAGAGTGAAAGAGATTGAAAGCACAGAGCAGAAGGGTTTTGCAATTTAATTTAATTAAAAAGAGGTTTTTTCGCCACTCTTTTTTTTTTTTTTTTTTTGCCTTTTAATTTTAAAAGAAATATATATCAATTTTTCCTTTGAAAAAAACCAATTTTTTATTTGTCTCTGTTTTTAAATGTAACATATTTCAAATGTCTTATTTTTGTGTGTTAAAAAAAGTCTTATTTTTATGTCACACCATTATTAAGCCCTTAATAGTGATTAAAGAATAATTAAATGTAAAATTATCAACCAAGTGAAGTTGGAGATAAATTAACAAAGATTAAAAATGAAATGTTAAATTATCAATATAATGATATTTTAAAGTTTTAATAATGATGTCATAAAAAAATTACTTGAAACATAATATATATATATATGGACTTTTGCACAATAACAAAGATTGGAATTGAAATCGAAATATTTAGAGGATTGAGGTTGGAAATTCCACTGTGGAACAGACATCTCTCAAAGCTGTTTCAAGCAAAATGACCAAACATGATAAAATATGCTTTAGCAATCAACTTTTTTTTATACTATTTGCATTTGACACTTTTGACTTTTTAGCACCATATGCTATAAACCTTTTGAAAAGAGTTTAAAATGATGCATAGTAATGTTATATGCATAAATTTATGAATGTAGTTTTTCAATATACAAAAAGGTTTAACGGCGCAAACCAATGAAAAAACAACTAACTTCAAGGTAGTATTAAAGGGCTCTCTCTCGATGATATTGAAAAATACACGCAAACTGTTTGTGTAGAAACTAAAAAAGAAAGAAATGTGATTTTAAAAGTATAATAAAGTTGATAAAGTGTATTTGATGTTTGAGCATTGCTTGACAAATTTCATGGGTAGAAGATAGAAGAAAGTCAGATGCGTTACGCAATGATAAATGACCCGAACTCTTGACAGATTTGTAAGAATATAACAAAATGATTTGCTAGGGTGTTTCATTACACACGTCACATGAGAAGTGTGTGAGGCAAGAAAATGAAGACTACTAATTTACAAGGACTATCCTTCTGTGATATCGTACAATACACATGAAATGCTTATCTAGAAACTAAAGGAGAAAGAAACATAATTAGAAAAATATAATAAAGTTGAAGACTTGTATTTGAAATTTGATCTTTGAAGAACAAATTGCATGTAAAACATATGAGAAGAAAGACAGACACTTTAGGCTTCACACATATTTGTATAACCTAGGTGGATTCATAAGAATATATATATATATATATAAAAATAAAAAATAAAAATTGCTAAGATGGGTTAAGAAACTATAAGGAAAAAATAAGAGTCCGTTTAAAGTAGCTTATTTTTGAACTTATACAAATAGTTTATGCAATATGATTTAAATTTTATGCTATTTTATAAGTTCAAACCGGTGAAAGTTGTATTTTTATAAGATATTTTATCATAAACTACCTTTGACAAACTTATAATAATACATAAAAATTACATAAGTTGTTTGTATAAGCTCAAAAATAAGCTAATCCAAACGGACCCTAAAAGAAAAGTCATCTATTGTGAAAAACTAAAATTAGATTTTTACGGCCTGTTTGTTTTGAGAGAGATACACGCGAGAGAAAGACAGGCGAGAGAAAGAGAGTAGAGATCTGGTATTTCCATTGTTTGGAACAGCAAAGAAACACAGAAGAGAGAACAAATTAAGGTGGGACCCATGCTATTATTGTTTCTTCGCTAAAATGCGGAGAAAGACGGGAGATGCTTTACTTTGTTGCCTTTTCCATTTTTACCCTTCTTTAGTTTTTCAATAGCTGAACAATCGTCGTCTAGCTTATATGTTTGTTGTTGGGTTTCGCATGGCAGATCTAGAATAGTAGAGAACCACTTGCATATGCTTAGACAGGTTAGTGGGAAGTGGCAAAATCGTGTGTCTATTGCAGCATATGGGTAGTGATTGAGTTGATTTTTATTTTTTGTATGAAGCTTGGGTTAATTTTTAATAAACAATAATAATTGACAATTAATAATCATGATGAATGAATGAATAAATAGGAGAGGATTTATTTATTTTATTTTTTATAAGAAATAGATGTGGATTTATGGGATGTAATTTGTGACTTGGTTGTTTAATTTTTTAACTTAAGGATATTTTGGTATTTTCAAAATAATTGACACTTTCTCTCTTCTCTATTTCTCTCATCTTTTTTTTATACCAAACAACCTCTTAAATCTACTCTTTTTCTTATCTCTTTCTCTCTTCTCACTCTCTCTCTCACCTTATTCTCTCTTCTTATTTTCTTCTCATTGCCAAACAAAGGCTTAAGGTATTGAATTCATACCACATTTTTAAAAAATATATTTACTTTTGAAATTATTATGTTATTTTAAATATAACAGTTTGTGTACAAATTTCAATCATTATTTTTGAAATTAAGTCAAACCAAAATACAATTGTATAATATGGTCAAGGGAAGAATCCCAGTTGCTTTACAAACAACAACATAATTTGACAACCAACATTATTCCCTTTGCAAAACTGGATCATATCCAGAATTCTACTCTGTGTAGTATAGTTCTTTGTTATCACTAGTAATACATTTTACACCTGTAACATTCGGTTGTTGTTCAAAACCTTCCACTTAAAGAATGGTACCTATTGAAGAAAGAATTAACTTAATTGATGACTTTGCCTGATCAGATCAGACCCAAGAGCAGTGCAGCCATATAATTTTCATCCCCGACAACGATCTACTTTTACTTTAAGAACGGCTGGCAATGCGCCTCACCCCAACTAACAAAAAAATGGATCCTGCCATAATCTCCCACTGATTTTTCTTGGCGTAAAATCTTCAACTACACACCAAAAAATCTAGTGGAAGAATCACATTGTTTTAAGAGACTCAATTGAATCGACAGGTATCACTTGGGGGGGTCTGAACTTATTAGATTGACCCACAAGTTTGCGAGGCTGACGAAGTATTGCTTGCCATTCCATGTCGCCAAATTTAGCCCTGATAGATAAAAATCAGAGGAGAAAAAAGATTACAGGATGAACAGGAAGATAGGTAATGGAGATTTTCACTGTCCAATTTTTAAATGAAAAGCATCATATTTTTTCCATTTCATTCAATAAAAACATAGTGCCTTTGAGTTATTGATCAAAACAGACTAAATCAAATGTAAATTGGCGTTAAATATTCAACCACTAGTAAATAATGCAGAAGGAATCTTTCATCTTGCAGCATGTGCACCTTATTTTGTTCCACCTTATATATTAATATTAGAGGTGTTTTAATAGTTTAGTCCTGTAGGTTGAATCTATAGTATAGCATCATCTGAGAACATGTGAGAGGGCTCACTGAAGGTGCTGGGTATGAGAGGGCAGATGGTCACAAGAGTCAAGTTGAAAAGATATCCTAACTAATACTTGTTGAAACATGTATGGAAAATTTGCATGCTTAAAATATTTGTTCTCATCATCGATAGGCATGTTACTTTGTCACATTGAAAGAAATATTTTCTATTAAAAACAATTCGCATGTCATATTTTATCAATTGGGTTTCAAAGACAACCAAGCTTATTGTACAAATACCTGGTAAGCAATCAGCAGGCAAGGCTGACAACTGGCACATAGTTTCCTCTCCTGAGATGACATAGCTCTGAAGTGCATGCTCATCAAGCTCATGAATGTACTTAATGGATTGAACCAATTCCCTTGAGATACCATCTGTGTCAAAGTTATTATGATTTGATATACTAGAAAGTGCTTCTTCAAGTCCTGAAGCCAACCATAGGCTATTGCACTCGTCCAAAAGGGCAAACAAACTTGTACGATCTATAGAACCTGATAACATCCATGGTTTGTGAAGTTTGGCCGAAACTCCAACAATTTCTGCCACTCTATAAATTTCTCCAAGCGCATGGACATACTGAACACCTATGTCAACCCAGAACCGCAGAAAAAGAAAGAGGTTAATTCATACTCCATAAGTTCATTTGCATCAACAGCACATGACAAAGCATGATTTAATCATCGACCTTACCTTTTGGGATAGATAATAACTGGTCATGGACATTCTTTTTCACTGCTTCCTTCCAGATATAAGCACCGTGTTTCAGTTCTTGAGAACAAACAAAGGCAATTTTGGACCATATTGTAAGATAATTAGATTGTTCTTCTCCCGATCCCAACTTGAGAATTCTTAATGTTGATACTGCATCTTTGAAGAGTTCCATAGCAGATTGTATATCCGTCTTGGCCTATTCAAATACAAATATAATCATGCAATAACAAGAGCTGTCAAGCTAAATGGTACAGTAAGAAAGAAAATTATCAATACAAAAGAAAATATAACCCTTATCCATTCAATTAATCTTAAGAACGCACAAATATCATTACTTAGGCTAAAATTACTTATATCATTATATTTGCACACAAAAAAGAATAAAACTTGAAAGATCCTACAGTCGTTTACATTACTATATGTTTGCACACACAAAAGAATAAAACTTGAAAATACAATGCCCAACATTTTCAAGAGATAGACATACCATAGCCAACCTTGATGCTAACTGGTATTCTGATTCAAGAGGTAGGAACTTTGGTTCCTTCAAAACTTTAAGAAGCTCATCAAAGTTCACATTTCTCGGTGAATAATTTTCTGAGAGATATTCAACAGGTACGCTCATATGATGCTGATGCAGTATCTCAGAATATCCCTGTAAAAGAAAATATAAGTAGGAATAAGGCTGAAACTATAATAAATATCAAGGAAAGACATACACGAATAACATGTTTTAGAAAATCATTTTCACAATAACATTTACTAGTAGCTTAGCTAAATCGTTTTTGACAGAGGCCTTTAACCCAACGAACACAAGCCACAACCATGCCATTAGGCAGGTTCTATAGCTCAGGGTTCTGGTAGATTTCATGCTAAAATCCTGCCAGATCTACCTTGAGATTTTCCAGTTCTCTCATGGAGTGAATTCTATTCCCCAATCCCCTTCCCTAGGTTGTACCGTTGCTGTTGTTCGGTTAAAATAAATAGCTACAGCTCACAACAAAAATATTAGATAGGAAATTTGATAGCCATAAACTAGTTCATGTACCTGAATTTCCACCTCAAGAGCATTTACTTTTGCCTCTTCGCCCGAATGAGCCGCAACATCTTGAGCTTTCTATGATTATTTGTTGGTGAATAATTTCAGTGACAGTAAGTAGCATCCAATTTTTATCAAAGAAATACAAGAAAAGGTTGCCTACCTTGAGATTCTGAACATGGAATAGGACCACATTGCACAATTCATCCTTCAAATTGCTAAAAAACTCTACACAATCAGACAGTTCTAGTTCGGTTGATAACTGCGTCAGTAAATCTCTGTGATCTATAGTAGATGCCTGATCTTGACCACCTGTTCCAGATATAGCATCCTTAAATTCCCACGAATCATCTTCAAAGCCATCGTTCCCATTGATCAAATCAGAATTTAAAACTTTCAAGGAAGTCTGCAACCCAGTCTCATTGAGTTCAGTTGGATGATTAAAAGAAGTGTTTTGTGCAGATTCCTGGGTTAATGTGGTTTCAGGTGAAGCATTCTTAAAGTCCCCAAAGTCATCATCAAAATCATCACTGTTATCCAAATTGGAGCCTGATAATTCAGGGGAAACAAATATCTGATTTTCACTTGCTTTGGGTGTCACATTAGGAGAAGTTTTGTTTTCAGTTTGACTATATAAAGTCCATATCAAGTCATTGATAGATAAGTTGGAACCAGGACTATTGGAGTTGTTATTCATTGGAGATACTGGAGGATGGGGAGACAAATCTTGCGACACAGAAAGTTCATTTGTATCGGGCATATCATCACCAAAAATTGACAGAGGCAAGGCTTCCCTACGATTCTCTGAAGTTATTAGCGGCTTCTGGAAATAGAAAGAATAGTAGCATGGACAATATGTTTAAAGAGTATGAAAATTATTTGACAATTAGACAAAATAATGTGCCATAAGACTGATCCATAAAAAAAGAAATTAGTAGACCCGCAAGCCAAGTTTAAGAACCCAAGCTGGAATGTCCTTTTTTAAAATATTAAACCCAGACAATACCCCACAATATATAAAACATGATATCAAACTGACTCAGTACCTCATGTTTTATTCCTATTTCTGTGACTGCATCCTTTGATTCAGATACATTGACATCTGAATCAACATTCATATTGGTTGGGGATGCATTGCTTTTGTTGTTTTCATCGTGGTTGTTTTCGCCTTTGAAGTATGACTCTGAAAATAGACTGTCTTCACCAGTGGAACTAGAATTGAAGTCAAAGCCCCACCCATTAGATTGATGAGATTGTGATGCAAAAGATGGGTCAAGAGTACTATGGGAAACTCCGCCATCATCATTGAGTGCTTCTATAGCAGTAGGATATATATTATCCTTCTTTGGTGCTTCCTAATACCAAAAGTCCACAATCAGATTGTGTAAATGAATAGTCCTTGGTAATCTAAACAATGTTAAATAAAATGAGGAAACTATGTTAAAAAAACCAACCAAAGTTTGATTTGATTCGGGCCATGAATGTGCATTCGCCAACTTCCCAAAAGTTTGATCGAACAAAGTAAGCCCAGCTCCACTTTCATTTGATTCACTTTTCGGACCTGGCTGTGAGCTTTGAGGTGCAGAACTTGGACTGAACTCAAACCCCAGGTGCCATTCACCAACTTTGTCAGAAATCCCAGTGGATGAATCCAACAAAGCACCAACAGTAACACCAACCGCACTATTACCATGCTTTGGCGCTTCAACCTTTATAATATAATACAGATTATCACAATAATGGAATACATTGGACAAAGAAAAAAAGGTTTGTATAATTAAGCAATCACAAGTTATTTCATTGAAATGATTCAAATGAATCTCTTGCCCAAAAGCATAGCTTAATATATTACTCCAAAACCTAAATGTTACTACACCAGTCACCAGCACAGAATGTATCTCTTGCCCAAAACCATAGCTTAATATATTGATCAATAACCCACTTACATTACATTACTTTCCAACCCTTTTTTCTTGTCTCACTGTAATTCAATCAATTAGCCTTTGTTCCCCCCGTTGAAAAATAAATACATGAATATGTACAACAGTGCATAGCTTTCCTAAAAGTAGTTTCTATTGCACAAACCATAAAAAATATCCATCGGCATTATTTTAAGGGAATAGAACAAAAAATCAAGCAAAAAACTTAAGATGAATACTAAGTTTATACTACTTTCAAGCATTCACATCAGCTTCAGGTTTTCAACAATTCAGTCAAGTCCATTACCTTAACATTTGAGTTTTTGTTTCCAGTTTCCCATTCTGCAGACTTGAATTCCCACCCATCATCATCCTCATCTTGATTCAAATGGTTTGTGTTTGAGTTCATTGGTCCATCAGCGCTTGGATTGGGAACAGAAACATTGGAAATCAAAACTGATCCATTGTGAGAAGTAGGATATATGTTATCCTTTTTTGGTGCTTCCTAATGCCAAAAATCCACAATCAGATTGTGTAAATGCATAATCCTTGATTATGTAAACAATGTTGCATAAAATGAGTAAAACTATGTTAACAAAACCAACCAAAGATTTATTTGGTCCTGGCCATGAATGTGCATTCGCCAACTTCCCAAAAGTTTGATTGAACATAGTAAGCCCATCTCCAGTTTGATTTGATTCACTTTTCGGACCTGGCAGTGGACTGTGAGATACAGAAATTGGACTGAACTCAAAACCCAACTGCCAGTCATCAACTTTGTTAGAAATCCCAGCCGATGGATCCGGCAAAACACCAACCGCACTGTTACCATGCTTTGGAGTTTCAACCTTTAAAATTTAATACAAACTATTAGTAATGAAGCCCATTACATTAAAAAAAATTAAAGGTCTTTGCAATTAAGCAAGCACATGTTACAATGAATCATGAAATGAATCTCTTGCTCAAAAGCATAGCTTTTTAAGTATTACTCCAAAACATAAATGTTACTACACTAGTCATTAGTACAAAAAGTAAAGCATTTTTATTTTTTGAAAACTCGGTCTCCGGCCCAAAGACCGACTAATCCAACTGTCTGTCAGCGGAAGGGCCCATTTGAATTCAAGGCTTTGCTCTGTATGGACCGACCCAACACAGGAAGTGGCACTATGAGGATTCGAAAAGTAAAGCATATATATGACAATTGATCAATAAACAACTTGAATTTTCATTCCAACCTTTTCCTTCTCATTTGACTGCAATTCAATCAATTAATGCTTCTTCCTCCAAATGAAAAATAATTTCATGAATATGCACAACAATGCATAACTTTTCTAAAGCTAGTTTCTATTGAACAAACCATAAAAATTATTCATCCACATTACTTGAAGTCAAAATAGACAAAAATAAAGCAAATTTAATATGAATACTAAATTCAAACTACTTTCCAGCATTCACATCAGCTTCAAAGCTCAACCATTTTACCTTATCATTCAAGTTTTTGTTTCCATTTTCCCATTCCGCAGACTTGAATTCCCATCCATCATCATCATCATCATCCTCATCCTGATTCAAATCATTGGCATTCGAGTTCACCGGTTCAACATTCGATATCGAAACTGATCCATTTTGAGAATTAACCTGAGGTTGCTGTTGCTGATAATACAAATTTGAAATCAAATCACTGATTCCAACACCACCATTCAAATCAGATCCATTTTTTACACCAACACCACCACCGTTACTTGTGAAAAAATCACCGGAACCAGAAACAGGTTCCTCATGTTCTTCTTCACCGAAGATTGAAAGTGGAATAGCTCCACGAGCCTTGTTTGTTTGTTTATCGAGAGGATCCGGTGAAACTGTAAATGGATCAAAGGGTTTTGTGGAATTGGTGGCATTGAAACCGTTGGTTTGAACGGAGGTAGAAGAGAATTGTTGTTGATTTGGAAAAGACGCGAATTTGAAGTCGCCGAAGCTCTCGTCGTCTTCTTCATCTTCTGCCATAGCTGAGAAATTCGTTGTTTCTTCTTTCTCTCACGGTTATGGCTACTTTGCGTTTGTGTTCTATCTTTCGGTGCAAATAGCGTTTTTTTTTTTTTTTTTTTTTTTTTTTTGGGTATGATGATTGGTAGATAGATCTAGTGGCAAATAACTTTCATATTTATGAGGAATGAATCAATGGTGAGTGTTTGATTATAAAATATATGAATATTTTGATTGAATGGTACCACTAGTCCCACTACAAAATAATTTTAATTTATTAACAACAATAATCAGTCTTAATAAAAAAACACAAACAACTGTTTTTTATTGGTCATAAATAAAAGTTTCATTGTGTTTTAAAAAGAAAAATAAGTTTGTAGTATTATATTGATTAAACACTGATCAATACAATTTGGTATGTCAATTAAAATTTGGAGACTAACTTCATATATTGAGTGGTGCTATGACATTAGCTTCAAAAGTTTTCATATGGGATGTTATTGGTCAGGAAACAAGATCATTATATATTGGATCAAACAAAAAGGTAAATGAAATGCAGGTACCGAAAACTAATTAGATTTTTCGAGTTTGGCATTTTCTCTGCCCATAAAGTACCAGGCCTCACGGTGGCTGCTAATCAACGAGTGGCTAATTTGTTCGGTAACTTCGGGTACCTACTTCTCTGATTTCCGCATTAGAGTATTGCGGGGCGTATAACACATTAACACATGATTCATGAAACACTTTTCAAACTTGACGAAGTAAGAGAATTAGCGAACACAACTGAGTAACTAAGGTCTAGTTTCGTTGTGAAATGATATGAACCTAAAAGGATCAACATTATCTTATAGATTATTTGGCAAAAAAGCCTACTTAAAATTGAGTAAAACATGGCCAATAACGAGGCCCAATTACATAGATCATTTGATGTGCTCACTTTGATAAAAACAATCTACCGCCCGATCTAAATCAATAGAAAAATCATTTAACTGTTATAAATTAGATATATTTATTAATCAATAATTTAAAAAGATAAAATATCTCTTATAAAAAGATTAAAAAGATGATAATTATCTAGTCAATGAAGCGATATGTCAAATTTCTCAAATCATTAATATAATTTCTCTATTTTTTATTTTGAAAAGAAAAAAGAACCAATGAAGTAGCATAATATAGACTTGACTAATTTCAAATCAATAACTAAGATATGTAATTGCATGCGTTAAATATCATCCTACATAAAGTCGAGAAGTGGAATACCTATATATTTTTCTAAGATATGCATTAACTTTTTTAAAAAATCTCCAAATTAATACATATATCACCAAACAAAGGCTTACAATTTATTTTCCAATATTAACAATCAAATCCCAATCTCAAATGTACCAAAAGAAATGAACATATACCAAAAAAAAAATCCCAGTCTCAATATACAAGTACATTGCTATGTGCCATAGCAAATCATGAATCAACAACTTAACAAAATGATACAACACTCCAAATCCAATATACAAAAAATAAAAATATATGTTTCAATAGCAAATAAATAAAAGTGAATACAAAGAAAATTCCACAAAATGAACCATACAAGAAACAAAACAATCACTTTAGTTGAACATAAAAACAATCACACTCAAGAATGTAGCCATCAGCATCAACCAATGACCCTTCCAAGCTCCAACAATCAAAGAGCTAGCAGAAGAAAAATCACCAGAACTTGTATTGGTACTAATAATAAGAACCATCCAATCATCTTCAGAACCAACTCCAGCTATTGTATATTTTGAATTATTTAAATACTTTGTAAAGTGACTATATTTAGTATAATTAGAAAATAAATTATCTTGATCTAATTTGGGCACACAAACTGGCATAATGACACCGTCTTTTGTAGTGTTGATGTTGATTTTACATTTTTCAACACTCTTTTGGAAGTTAGGAATTTTTGGGTTGGTACCTGGTGAAGGGTAATAGTTATGAAAGTCTAAACATTGTTTATCTTCTAAATCATCTGCAATTTTGTTAGCTAAACAAGATGGTTTGTTGGCTTTCTCTAGGACAGGAAGGTTTAGAACTTTTCTGTATGTGTTTATGTCATGAAGTAGATTTGTATCCTTCTCTGCATAGAAAAATTCATAGTTAGCAAAACACTCAAAATACATTCACTAATGATGCATGAACACTTGTTTTTGGTATCAATATGCGACACCTAGTTAATCACGTGAAAAAAATGATTAATTCAATTCAATTGCAATGGTTAACTCAATTCACATTAAAAAATGTAATTAAATCATATAATTGTATTAAGCATAATTTTAATTGTGAATTGAATTGACCACAATTTTTAGATGAATTCTTCGGTACACATATTTAAATATGTATTGATACACTGTTGAGAGTAACAATTTTGATAGATTTACAAATAATGTTTATTAATTTTCAGACCACCAAAGTTATCCACCTCAACGAGATATACCAATATATATTAAAATAAAATATGTATGGAGTGTTCAAGGTATTTTTAAGTTGTATTAGTTAGACAGTATATTTACGATGCATGTAAATGTGTTAGCTTTACTATAAATTTATATTATTTTTTTATTCTTTTCAATAAATTTACACTTATATTTCTTTTTATTTTTTTCAAAAAAAGTAAAATACATATTTCAAATTCAAAGCATGAGATCTATACTAGTTAAGTAATATTACCTCCTCCACAGGCAGAGGCCACTGGACTTGTAAGCAAGTTGAGGGAAAAGACAAATAGAAGAAGGTAGAGACCAAGTTTGAAAGAAGACATTGTGCTAATTAAATTAATATAATGCAACAATGGGTTCAATTGATAGAAATTTGTTTATATTGGAGTGGAGTGAACAAAGTTACAAAACCCTCTCAATTGAGGCCTAAATGCAAATGCAATATGATGGATGATATATGATTTGTGAAAGACCAATCACACATTATATATATGATGTCCAAATGGTAGGAAAAAATAAACTTTGAAGTGGGGAATGGAAAAGGAATAAAATGTTTGAATGCTTTTAAAAATTGGAAGATACTAAAGAAAATAATTCTCTTTAAAAATGGTAAGTGTAGAAAAACAGAATTATATAGATTTTTTTGTCATTTTATTTTTAAAGTGTAATATAAGAATGTAAATTGATAAAAATATTTTTATTAAGTTATAAATTATTCTTACAGATAGGTTTTGAGGAATATTAGTAATTACTAATTAGTAGGTAAAGGTGTGGTGGGGTGGGAGTTCCTTTCTTGATCTTGCACTATGCTTTCTCATTAGTGGGAGATACTCTTTCACTTTTATGGGTACTTTGCTTGTAACTAGAGTCTATAGAGGGGTTTATGTGCCGACAAATATAAGGATCATGCATTTGAAAAGGTATCGTTTTATTTCATCATACTATTTATTTTTCAAAAGAAATTGAAAATTCTATAATTTATTTTTGGTGCATATTAATTAGATTTTCATACACTCAATATTTTTAATAGAGTCGTGTATTTCTTTTAAAGAAAAGGACAACTATCATCTAACATCTAAAATAGATAAAGGATTATAGAATTTTCATTAAAAAAAAAAGAAAACTATGTCTTTTCTTTTTTTGACAAAAAGAAAATTATATCTTCACCTTCTAAAAACTCGTGCATTAAAATATAAACAAAATACAACTACTAAAGAATTAATAAAAAAAAAAGGAAAATACTAGTTAAAAAAACTAAATATAATTAATAATTCCTAAAATTTGTATATTTTACTTTTTAAAATATAAATAACGATTTTTTCAATATAAAAATTAGTTCTTTTGTCTTTGTTAACTAGTGTTCAAAGACATTAGTTCTTAGGCACTAATTAACATAATAAAAAAACTAATAAAGAGTGAATAACTAATTTTCATAAATATAAACATAGATTCTATTTTTATCGGTTGACAAACACATTCATATTTTTTATTTTTTTTAGAAACCAGAATAAACCTCACATGTGATATACCATAGTTAGGATTGAAGTGTTAATTTGTTGGTCAAATCAATCACCCTCATTCCTAAATCATTACCTTGGAGTTCAGAACTCAGAAAATGGTGATGTATCGTGTCCGATACGTATTTGATACCGATACTTTTCCGATACATTCTGATACTTGTATTGGTAAAGTATCAGTTAAATTATTATTTTTAAATAAAAAAATAATATCCGATACTCTTTCGATACATCTCGATACTCGTATCGGAAAATTATTAGTTAAAGTTAAATCATTATTTTTAAATAAAAATGTAATACCCGATACATGTCTGGTACATCCAAATACCCGATAGTTGTTTGTATCTTTAACACTTCTTGTGGTTTTTCTTTGTCAATATAATTTTTTACTTTTCAAAAGAAAAACTATAGTGTCCTACTATATAACAGGTTGTTAAACATTTGAACTTTTCCCAAAATTCTGATATAAAACTAGATATTTTCTGCTTTTAAATATTAATATTGTTGATTTTAGTCATATTTATATATTATGTATTTATATATTTAATTTTAAATTTAATTTTTAAATAACGTACCGCGACAGTATCAGATTGAGAATTTTAAAAAAATTTACGTATCAACGTATCAGTATCGATATCGTGTCCCGTATCGGGGCTTCATAGCCTTGGAGTTTGATTCAATTGACTTTGGGTTTAGGCTACTCTATCATTATTTTGGAATTTGATTCCAAATTAACTATGATCTCATCTTTGAAGATGATAATAATTTTCACCCTTATATAATTATTCTTGTTCATATTTGTATCTTCCAAACGCATAATTGGTCTTTGTCATTTTCTCATACACTTAGAGAATAAAATGAATGTGGTGATTGATTGATTAAAACATGGTGTTTGGTCACACATTAATCTTAAGTTGGGGGCTTCTCCCCCTCAGCAAATAGCACATGTTTCCTTGAAGATGCAATGGGTGTCATGAGACACCGTATTTGTTAATTTATTTTGTTGTCTTTTTAATTATTTTCCCTTTAATTAAAAACACTCAGAGAGACGAAATATGCAGTAAACATGTCAAGTAGTCTAATGACTAGAATTTTACCTTTTATGTGAATAAGTAGATGTATTAGAGTTCGAACATTGATATTTATATTTTACATATAATGTCCCTACCAACTAGGACCGACAATTGTGTAAAAAAAAATAGAACCGACAATGAATCGACACAATTCGATCAGAGCTCGAGACTTGGTTCAACAATTGATACGTCGAACTTGGTTCACGAGTCAAATGAGTCGAACTTGAGCTAAAAATTAAATTCATTAATTAAATGAGTTGAACTTTAAACTAGGTATAGTTTGACTCTTTTGGTTCATGAGCTGACTCGATTATATATTTAACACTTTAAAAATATTTTAAAATTTATATATTTGATTTTATAACACCTCAACAAAAATTGATATAAATTCTAATTTATTTATGGATCTAAATTATATTTTATTTTGACTTTTGAGTTATGTAGTTTAAGTTAACGAGTCGAATCACGTTGTTTGTGAACTCAAATAGTGTCAATTTCAAGCTAAAAGATAAACGGTGTGGAACTCTCGAGTTAAGTTTCAAATTAAAACAAACTGAACATAAAACAAACTGTTACGAACTTTAAACAATCCATGAGCTAAAAAAAAGTTCATATTGAAATTAAACCGATTGTTATCGAACTAGATAAAATCAAACAATTCAACTCAACTCGACTAATTTTTAACTGTACTACCAATTAAACTATGCGTGATCAAATTATGTTCTCTAATAATGATAAGAAAGTACTAATGGGATTTTAGTGAGGAGTTTTATTAAGCTAGGGTTCGGTTTGGTGGTTCCAAAGGAAAATGGAAACTAGTGAACACAAAACGAAGAAGCTAGATGCACCCAAAACCAAACCTTTGCCGTAACAAGTCCACTTACATTGGAACATATGACACATCAACACCAATTCTCACCACGTGGCATAATCAAATCCATATATAAAACTTGTTAATCCCATGTCACAATGTCACACGTGCAATATGTTCAAGTGTCTTAGTACTACGCATTATACGTTTAACCGAACACTTTGTTCATCATCAAGATCTCTAACAACGATATCCACCTTCTCTAATTTCACTTCCAAAAACAACACTAATCATAATCACTTTATACCAAAATTTCCACTAACTCAGAAATTCCCTTCCATATCTTTTCCCAAATTCTTGTTTGTAAGAATGGCTTCTGGTGAACAGAAATTCCCACCACAAAAACAAGACACACAACCTGGGAAGGAACATGTTATGGATCCATTGCCTCAATTCACTTGCCCTGATTACAAGCCATCAAACAAACTTCAAGTATATATATGTTCACTTTCATTTATCACCTTTTTTCTATACTAACCAATCAAATTTATTAATCACCATTTTATTCTCAAGGGTTAATAGGCTTTTACTCCCCTGCAAAGTAGCTGAGTTTTGTGTTACCCTCCTATATTTTTTTTTTTTGACATTACCCTCGCAATGTGTTTTTCATTTTTTTTGCAGTTCATTGCACATTGCACCTTCTGTAATGTTGTTTTGTTTTACCCCTGGGGTAAAATGAACTGCGAAAATAAAAATAAAAATAAAAACACATTGCAGAGAATAATGTCAAAAAAATAAATTATAAGGGATAACGCAAAATTCGCCTACTTTGCAGAGGGTTAAAAGCCTATTAACCTTATTCTCAATTATAAGAATGTGACAATCTAGTCACAACAATTACAAAATGTGAGAAAAAAAATTATATTAAAAATGATAGATCAATTCAGTTATCTTGGTTAAAAGGTAAAGCACTTTTTAATTTAAAGGATAATTTAACATTTTGTAAATTTGTGATTAAATTATTTGATGCTAAATTTTAGGGAAAGATAGCTGTAATAACAGGGGGTGATTCTGGAATTGGACGAGCAGTATGCAATTTATTTTCATTAGAAGGTGCTACGGTTGCATTCACATATGTAAAGGGTGATGAAGACAAGGATGCTAAGGACACATTAGAAATGATAAAGAATGCAAAAACTGCTGATGCTAAGGATCCAATGGCTTTAGCAGCTGACTTGGGTTTTGATGAGAATTGTAAGAGAGTTGTGGATGATGTTGTCAATGCTTATGGACACATTGATATTCTTGTTAACAATGCAGCTGAACAATATGAGTGTTCATCAGTTGAGGAGATTGATGAGTCTAGGCTTGAGAGGGTGTTCAGAACAAATATCTTCTCCTATTTCTTCATGACCAGGTTAGTATCTTTTTAGTACCGACATTTAGACCGACACTTCTGATAAAAGACATGTGTCTGAAACTAAACGTGACATGTTACATTCAATTATGTTGAAATTATGAATCAATATTATTATTTTAGTTTAATAGAGTTTATTGTGTTTTTTAGGATTCCTATTGTTACAAGTTTTAACTATAGGAATTATGAGTATTAGTGGGTATGTTACAAAATTAAGGTAGTTTAATTGTGTTTTATATTTATCTTTTCTATGTTATGTTTTTCATGTATTTAAAGGATGGTAATATCAATAAAATTTGTGAGTTTCATTCCACCCTTCCTCTAAAAAAACCAACAATTGGTATCTAGAGCTTTCTTTTTGAGGGACCTAGTGAGATTGAGAGCTCCATCAAACAAAAAAAAAAAAAAAGAGATCAAAATGCAATCAGAAACCTTAGCCATAAAATTGCCAATTTTTAAGGGTGAAAATTATCACTTATGGGCAACGAGAATGGAGGCTTATCTTGATGCTAGTGATCTTTGGGAGGCTGTTGAGGATGAGTATGTGATTAATCCATTACCGGACAATCCAACGCTTGCACAAATCAAAAATCATAAACAGAGAAAGCAGCGAAAATCGAAGGCAAAGTCTTATCTTTTTTCTGCTGTTTCTGAAGCAATCTTTACAAGAATTATGACTCTGAAGTCAGCCAAAGAAATTTGGGATTTTCTCAAGCAGGAGTATGAAGGAAATGAGAAAGTCAAAGGGATGCAAGTGCTGAATTTGATCAGAGAATTTGAGATGCAGCGAATGAAGGAGTCAGAAACAATCAAGGAGTATTCTGACAAACTTCTAAGCATTGTCAACAATGTAAGATTGCTTGGAACTGAATTTTCTGATACAAGGATAGTCCAAAAAATCCTTGTGACTATTCCTGAGAGGTTTGAATCCACCATTTCTTCTTTGGAAAATTCCAAAGATTTGTCAAACATTACTTTGTCTGAATTGGTGTATGCGTTGCAAGCACAAGAACAAAGGAAACTCATGAGGGAGGAAGGTGTGGTTGAAGGTGCTTTAATGGCCAAATTGAAACTCGGTCGTGGTTATGAAGGGAAGAAAAAAATGTCTCAAGGTAGAAACTTTGAGGAAGGAAGTTCTAACAGAGGCGATATAAGAGAAGATGAGAAATCAAATCATCCTCCTTGTCAACATTGTGGAAAGAGCAATCACGCTCATTTTAAATGTTGGAATAGACCAAATTTCCGCTGCAACAAATGCAACCAGCCGGGTCATATTGCAAAATTTTGCAAAAATGAAAAACAACCTCAAGTTGTGGCTCAAGTGGCTGATCAAAAAGAGGAGGAGTACTTATTCGCAGCAACATGTTTTTCCTCAAACAAAAATAATAAAAATTGGTTGGTTGATAGTGGATGCACACATCATATGGCCCATGATGAAGAGTTGTTTAAGGAGTTGGACAAAACCATTGCTTCAAAAGTTACCATTGGCAATGGAGTGACTGTTGATGTCAAAGGCAAAGGAGTTGTTGCTGTTGAAACTGACTCAGGTACTAAATATATTTCTGATGTTTTGTTTGTGCCCGAGTTGAATCAAAATTTGTTGAGTGTTGGACAAATGCTGAAAAAACACTACACTTTGCATTTTAAGGACATGAAATGTACCATATTTGATCCTACTGGTTGTGAACTAATGTCTATTAAAATGAGAAATAGAAGTTTTTCGATAGAGTGGAAGCAAACAGCAATACATGCATTTCCAAGTGTAGTAGAAGTCTCAAATAAAGAGAAGATCGGAGTAGAAAATCTCCAGGGCCAAAGCTCTGAAACTGCGGAAGAAAAATTTGATGATAATGCTTATTTTCCTGTTAAAAAGTGTGAACCTCTTGCTGAAATTTTTGAAATGTGCAATATTGCTATGGTCAATCCTTTGGGTGATGCAAATGTGGCAAGCATGGATGGTTGGAGAGCTGTCATGCAGGAGGAGAAAAATATGAAAAATAAAAATGAATCTTGGCAACTTGAAGACAAGTCAAGAGATCAAAAGTTGAATGATGTTAAGTGGGTTTGTAGTACTAAACTTGATCATGATGGTTCTACGAACAAATTTCAGGAAAAATTGGTTGATAAAGGCTTTAAAGAACGTGAAGTTCATTTTTCTAAAGATTTTCCTCATGTGGCGAGTCATGAAGGGACAAGTCTTGAAGCTGACAAAATCTACAAAGTTCATTAAAGAAGTTGAAAGGTCCAAAGAAGAGGAATTTGAAGTCAATAACTATTGATTCAAGGAGGAGTGTTGAAATTATGAATCAATATTATTATTTTAGTTTAATAGAGTTTATTGTGTTTTTTAGGATTCCTATTGTTACAAGTTTTAACTATAGGAATTATGAGTATTAGTGGGTATGTTACAAAATTAAGGTAGTTTAATTGTGTTTTATATTTATCTTTTCTATGTTATGTTTTTCATGTATTTAAAGGATGGTAATATCAATAAAATTTGTGATTTTCATTCCACCCTTCCTCTAAAAAAACCAACAAATTAATTCATTTTTTCAAATTATGATTGGTGTCTAACTTGACATTGTTAGATCGATCATCTCAGGAGTCGGTACTTCATAAGTTATATACAATTAGGTTTAGGAGCAGCCCATACTCATGTGTTACACGCTTTGAAGCCTCCATACTTCAAAAATAATAGAGAAGTATCGGACAATTAATTTTTATTTTATTTTTTTAAAAGTGACTGATACGTGTCAAAAAATCGAATAAGTAAACAAAGAAGAGGAAACTGATACAATCTGTGTTTCCTCTTAAGTAGTGAATGTTAAAGTATGACGTTCTTTATCGATAGCCAACTATATCTTTTTTGAATAGTACTGATTATAGAACTAATAATGTCTTTTTGGATAGTACTTACAATATGTAATTGTCAGTTGTTTGTCCAAGAACTCGGGGCCATTCTTATATACAATTCATGTATATATTTTAGGCTTATATATAATTGTAAGTTTGTAACATATACATTAATTCAGGCATGCACTGAAGCACATGAAGGAAGGGAGCAGCATTATAAACACAACATCAGTGAATGCATACAAAGGAAATGCAAAACTACTAGACTATACATCTACCAAGGGTGCAATTGTGGCATTTACAAGGGGACTTTCACTTCAGCTTGTGAGCAAGGGAATAAGGGTAAATGGTGTGGCACCTGGACCTATATGGACACCATTGATACCAGCATCTTTTAAGGAGGAAGAAACTGCTCAATTTGGAGGTCAAGTTCCTATGAATAGAGCTGGTCAGCCTATTGAGGTTGCTCCATCTTATGTCTTTCTTGCTTCCAACCAATGTTCCTCTTATTTTACAGGACAAGTCCTTCACCCTAATGGTAATTAACATCCTTAATTGATTATTTCTAAGTATATTGCACACTAGAGTTATATGTAATGTGTACATTAATTAATTTTAGAAGTTTACTAATTAACATTTTAACATGTATTTTTTTCAGGTGGAACTGTTGTCAATGGTTGAAGATTTAGTGATATTTATTATATGCATGAAAACAAACAACAGTAGAATATTAGTGTAGTATGGTACCAAATGTGTACCTCTCTTAGCCCCTATGGTGGACTGCTAGAGATGGAGGATTGGGAGGATTATGTGCCTTTAACTTAATGTAGAAAACTAAATATTATGTACTTTTAAGAAACGATGTAATATGCAGATCTTTATGTATTAAGATCAAAATACCTCTTGAGTATTGTTTTAGAATGTCATATGAACTATAATATGTAGACTATAATATATTATTGAATGAACCTACATAAAAATTTGCTTACACTGGATTCCCTTGCAGTACAAGAAAGCAACTTAATTATGCTGTAAGCTATGCTGATTTCTATTTTTCAATGTTATCATAAATACTCTCAACAAGGTGAAGCAAGAATTTATCTGCACCCTTCTTGGCCACCAGAGAAACTGATACAGGGAGATCATTGTACAACCCTAGTGGTATGCTTACCTGCAAAGTATTAAGAAAGAAAAATCATATATAAATAATGAAGAAATAGGAGTCTTAAGTTTTTCACAAACACATTCAAGAGCAACCTGACAAAATCCAGATACTCCAACAATGGACAGCAGGCTGAAAGCTCTTGCACGAAAAATTTCTAATTCAGATGAATTTGTTTGTAGTTTAGGTGGTGGCCCTGGAACTGTTGGGATCATGAGAACACTGAAATCCTGAAATTTTCACACAAGTTTGTTAAGACCGAGTTAAAGACGTGCTTTATGAAGATTCTGTCTTTTACCCCCTCATCAAATACAGGTTTAAGATTCCGTCTTTTTGCCCCCTGTACTGTTACCGCATTTTGGTTTACCCCCTCACTAATCATGCCACGTCATCATTTATATGAAATCTTAGGTCAACATATTTCAAAAGGGGGGTAAGCGAAAGAATCTTCACAATATAGGGGGGTAAAGTAAACCAAAAAAAATTACGGAGAGTAAATCAAAACTCGCCCACATTGCAGAGGAGTATACACATATTAACCCAAATAGATATTAGGCTTCTTTGCATGACTAAGGTGTGAGAGAAAAAGAATACCCCAAAAAGAGAAGTAAGAGCCTCATGCAACTCCCTTATTATAGAATGACAGATATCAATACCCTCCGCAGTTGTGGTAAGGGCAACTGATACACGTTCAGAAATTCCAGGACCTATATCAGGTTTGACTGCATTGATCCATTCACCATGGTTATTCTTAAACTCATACCTATGTCACAAATAGTAAAAATAAGAAAGGACTCGAATTTTAATCCAAGCAAATATCGAAAATCACTATAAAATTAAAAGTCATCTTTGCTGAAAGTTAGGGATGGACTTGTGAGCTATACCTCTGAAGCAATCGCATGGCGCTTGAAAGCGCAGCCAGTGATGGAATGTTGTATACTTTGTCTGCATTCTCTTCGCTCATGAAACTCTTCAAACTCGGAACTTTGGCCTTCACATATTCACCAAGAATTTCATGCCTTAATACATCATCTGCACCAAGAATTTCAGCAAAATAAAATTGTTTCAACTGAATTTATAATAATAGATCTATATGATCAAACATTCACCTCCAAATAATTTCTGTATTGCTTTGATGACAATCTGTGGAACTACATCGTAAGGAATACTTGAAAGCTGAAAACAATCATCTGCAACGATAACCTGAGTTGGTTTAACAGGTGCGGCTTGTGTCGATGGCAAAAGTACATGTCCAACTTTGCTTAAAATCTTTGGATCCCTAGCGAACCATCCTAGATTTGAATATAAGAATAACAAAATCAATTTAGAGAATAAGGGCTCAACAGCTTGTAAAACTATATTTTCCAGATCACTAGATGTACTCCATGCAGCGAAAGCTATTCATTGTGATTTTCTTAACTAAATAACTAGAGAAAACTTTGCGGATTATTACCCACAGTATCAAAACTTTGCGCCATAGGAACAACTCCCGATTTTGAGATAGCACCATGGGAAGGACGAAAACCGAAAATTCCACAATATGACGCAGGCACTCTTACGCTTCCTCCTGTATCGGTTCCTATAATTTTAGCATAAAATTTAGGTTGTTAATCCCATGGAGTGGATGAGTATCCTATCTTTAAAGGAAAAACGTAACAACACTTCAAATCATTAAGTGGTGCTCAAAATAACTCAAGGAATGGAAGAATGTCCCACCTAAAGAGAAATCCACAAGCTTTGCACCAACTGCAACAGCAGAGCCACTAGAAGATCCTCCAGGAACTCGATCTTCTGCACAAGGATTTCTAGGCGTGCCATAGTGTACATTCTCTCCGTTTATACTGCCAAAGTAGAGTAATTAACAGAAGTAACATGCTCAACATATGCACAGGCTCGACGACAAAAAATACAAATACTCATAGGATCGTATTTTACGTAATAAACAAACTCCGATAGATAAGCTTATAAGTAAAATGAACAAGCACACATTATCCACCCTCGTGATTAGAGTCGAAGTGAATCATAACTTACAAATATAAAGATTCGATCATTCTTTAGAATAACTGAAAAAATTGACAAACAAAAAAAAGGCGAACCTGTAAGCCATTTCATCCATGACAGTTTTACCAACACAAGTAGCACCTGCACTAAGGATAGCCAAAACTGTTGGAGCAGTAGAAATAGCAACCTCATGAGTCCTTAACCAATCAGGATTCCCAAATCCAGCTACATACCCTTTCACATCAAATCTATTTGACAAAACCACACAAAAACATACATCAAGTTCAAGATATACATGGATTCAAATATTGAAGTCAAGAAAATTTTGATACTGTGAATCTTAAGAAACTGACATGGATTACTTACATGTCTTTGACTGCAAAGGTGAGTGAACTCAAAGGAAGATCAGGAGAAGAAGAAGTTGGTGCTAAAATGAATTTCTCCATGAAAGCTCCATAATCTGAGGCTGTTCCCATTCTGCTGCAAAGTTCCTGTTTCACGTTTTCAACCACACACAGATGATAACAGTAGTGCCACTTCACTTGTTTAGAGGGTTGCAAACTTACAATGATTGATTAAGGAGCTTCTCTTGTCAGTAGAAGTTTCACTGCCTGTATGATTCTTTTGAGGATATCCAAACATCAAATTTTGATTGGCTAATCCAAAAGTCAGTGACTCACACCTTCCAATTTTTTTGTCCTTCACTTTGTATCCTACAAACATATTGCATTTTTTTATTCTTTTCATGTCATTCTTTAATTCATTCATTTTTTTACTCATGTTCACTATTTTAATATTTTGTCATCACTTAGTTTTCTCTATATTTTTTAAACCAATGCATTTATTTTATTTTCTATTTACATATAATTTATTCATTTATCATTCCAACGGTTTCACATCACATAGAGATATGACTTAACTATAGTTTGTAAAGCTTAGACAATTCTTATCTTATAAGTCAAATTTGTAGAGTCGAAATAAGTCAAAAATCTAAGTTGGCCTCTCAACAAATGCTATTAGCTTGCAGGTAGAAGCCTTAAGAATCTGGCTTTTGATATTCAATAGTGGAAAATTAATACACCATATGATCTAGACAATGAAAATTGTGTTACTATATAATAACAAACAAATATCCATGAAATGTCTATGTTAACAACTTCAGGGCCTTGGATGGAGAATTGCAAATTTGCATTATAGCTACAGAGAATCCAAAACCGCAATCGCGCTGTTTCAAGAATTACAACAAACAAATGAAACAAAAATAGGAAGACAAAAAAAGGAATGAATCTACTCATTTCCATCAGAGTCGTCATCAAATATGTACAAGTATGGAATCACAGTAGTGCGATCAACCAATTCATTTTGAGATACTTCAGTGTTTTCCCCAGGTGAGCTCCAACCTAATCTTTGAATGTAAACTGCATCATAAGCTTCAATATTCAATCCTGAAGCAAGAAATAGTTCTATCTCATACACAAATCTGTCAGTTCTTGCTCCCAGAAAAGGCCTTGCTGCTTCAGAGACTGACATCTTGAATTCCTCCTGTTTCTTTTCAGGTGTATTTATCTGCGACTTCTGCTCTCTACTGGAAGTTTGAGAATTAACAGTAAAAAGACCACTCTGTTTCATACTCATATTGTTACAACAACTTGAAATGCATGAAGAAACTTACCTTGTCCATAATGGTTTTACCACACCAAAGATATGGTGCACAATGATGTCAACATCCTCCTCCTAAAGATTAAGCAAAAGGAGGCATGGGTCAAGAATAAGTGGTACTCAAGTTTATCAAATCGAGATCAATATCATGAAGCGGAAGAGTTATTTTCAGAATCGTGAATCGCATCTTATAATGAATCCTAAGATACATTACTAACAATATGATTCATTTTTTTAGTTAAAACAAGTGACATAGAAAAATTATAAGCTCAACATCACATATGAAACTCAAAATAATTTGAAGATTGAAATCATAAATCAAATGACAAAAAAAAAAAGGTTAACTATACATCATTAACAAAAAAAAGTGGTTTGCTGCACTAAGTTTAGGCAGTGATTCGTTGGAATGAATGGGGATTCATCATAGTGAATTAGGATTCAATGTGAGATTCTTACCCAGAATAGATACACTCTTGAGATTTGTATCGATTACGGTCAATTTTGTATCAAACTAAGATACAAATCGCATGTATCATACGATACTCATAGTGCAAAGGTTATCACAGATAACAAGGGTACTAGTCTTTTTTTACCGTGATAATCATGGTACCCGTTACGTTATCACAGAAAACTAGGCAACAACATGTGCACACAGTAGCACCCAAGAAAATGCTACATATAGTGGATTCACATATTATGTAAGTGGTTAGGATGAGAACAATTTACACTGACATGAGAGGGAATGCACTAACAAGCCACTATTCTGATAAATTGACTAACCTGGGTAAGAGCTTGAATTTCCCTTGTTAACCAAGTTTGAAGCCAGTTGTTTGGCTGATTATACTTGAGAGATTTCCAATATTGCGGTATATTGAATATGTCTTCTAAGAAACCTACTCATACAAAGTTAAAAATAAAACACACAGTAATAAAATATTACAGACATATAAAATGACATACAAATACCATTATTGAGCAAGAAATTAGTTAGATGAGAGGTGGTAGAAGACACAGACCTTGTTGAGTATAGTAGCATTGTAATCTATATCTCTGTGCTTTGGATAAGATAAAACTGCACACACAAATAAAATAGCAAATTGTAAAATGAGAGTTCTACTAAGACACGTTTTTGAACTTATAGCTTATAAGCTTGTCTGATTAAACAAGACTTGTTTGGTAACTAACATTTTTTCACGAGCTTATAACTTATTTTGACTAGCTTATAGCTTATAATTTTTTCTCTCAATTTTACCCCTATCATCTTACTTGAAAAAAAATAAATTATTTATTATACATATCTTTTTATACCGTAAAAAAATATCTTTTTTTATGTCATTTCATATTTAGGGCCCATTTGCATTAACTTATTTTTGAGCTTATGTGAAACAGCTTATGCAAATAAATAAGTTTTTATGCGTTATTATAAGTTTTTCAATGTAGTTTATGAGAAACGAACTTATAAAAAAACAATTTTTTGTCAATTAAAATTTATGAATTAACACATGAAATTTATTTATTTGCATAAGCTATTTTCATAAGTTGAAAAATAAGGTAAATCCAAACGAGGCCTTATAAGTTAATTCAAGTGCTAAGCTTACCAAACACTATAAATTCAATAAGCTATTCGCTATAAGGCATAAACTATCCGCTATAAGCTAACTTATAAATTATTCGTTATGGACTGCCTAATCTGATTGAGCGTCGGTATGAAAGTAATTAAGTAAGGAAAAGTGACAAACCAATCTCCAACATTTTGATGATTTATATAATGGCGTTGAAAGCAATCTCCATCAACTCCATGTATGATAGAAAAATTATCTGTCTGCAAAATAATAGACTTCAAATTGAATAGCATGATAAATAAATAATACTAATAGAAGGAAGAGGAATAATAAGCAAACCTTACAAAGGGGGCATTTAACGGAAGAAGGTGGAGTATGATTATTGGAAGAAACAACATTGGTCCAACGCAAAATGCAATTGAAGCAAAATTGATGTAAACAGTGATCGAGATAGGAAAGTTGAATGAATGGTCCAAGGCAGATTGGGCAAGTTGAATCATCATGCGAATTGCTCGCTGATTCATCTTCCATCGTTTCTGCTGCAAATTGTTTGGTGTCGAGAATGATATGATGATCCTTTTTAGAGAATAAAATTGCATTCCACGGTGATTTAATTAATTTTATTTTGGGATAAATATGTTTAAATATTTAAAATTTTGTTTTTAGTTCCTGAAAACTTTTCTTCCAATATTAGTTTTTAAAAATTTTCAATTACCATTTTTAGTCTTTACTTTTAATAAATTAATTTATAGTAGATTTTATATTTTTTAATGAAATTTTTTATAAATGTTTAGAATATTATAACAATCTCCTCAAAAAAATTTTGAATTTTTTGAAAAAGCATAAATTAAATATGAATTTTTGTATTTTTAGGGTTTAAAATTTTATATTTAATTCATGTTTTGTTACAAAATTCTATTTTTTTTGAGTGATTGTTAAAATATTCTACAGATTTCTGAAAAGTTTCATTAAAAATTATAAAGTCTACACATGAGTTGATTTAAAGATAGGGATTAAAAATGTTAATTGAATTTTTTTTGAACTAATATTCGAAGAAATTTTTTTAAGGGACTAAAAACAAAACTTTGAAAATTTACAGGGACCAGAAACATATTTATCCCTTTTATTTTTGTAAAATAGTCTACTAATTAGAGAGTCGCACCTTATATCGGATATTGATTCCATGTATTTGGTTTGAAAAAGCACACAGTTTTACGCTATAATCAATTTGAGCCGTTAATCATAGATTGGACAGTTAAAATTAAATATCATCAAAATCTATTGGAAATCATTATGTCCACCAATTTCAGATTGGACGGTTCGGGTGATTTACTGCGTCACGCAGTTACTGCATCAAATTTATTTCCCGCTATATCCGTTGAGAAATACCAATTGAGATTGATCCTTCAACAAAGTTCTTTTTAGTAATTAGATTCGCACACTATATATATGTTGATAAATATGAGTTCGAACCGTCCTTCATTAATATCCTTTGTTTTAAAACGATTAAATTTTTATTAATAACGCAACTAAGTGTAGGATGAGCGCAATGCACAAAATCAACTCATTCGAAAACAAGAAATTCCCATCCAACCACTGCAAAGAAGCAACCACGACACAAGAAGCACCTTCAATAATGTCCATATGTCCCTAATATTTAGGGGTGATCGCGTCCGAACCAATCCAAAAGTAAAACCGTAAATCGAACCAATCCAAATTGAAAACCGCATTTGGTTTGAATGTATTTGAATGATATTTTTATTCAACCGCAAAATCGCGAACCGCAAAACCGCGGTTAACTGCTAAAATCGCATTAAGTTTATATTATATTCCAATACCACTAAAACCACAATAAGTTTCTATTATATGCCAATACACATAGCCCAAAAACAATAGATAAATATATCATTGAAACAAAGACAACAAATTTTGATAGTTTCATTATTCAATTATTTACTACCTTATGTGTATGCATGACGATAAAACTCAGACTCGTGAGTACCCGTCCAAATCGTATCCGCTTTGACGGAAAAAATCCGAGTTGATTGGGTTTGAGTCTGGGTGTTCCCCGATTTTAATGAATATTTTTGTTGTTAAAAAAAAAATAAGAGCATGCACATAAACCGCGGTCACTTTTTGTATTTAGTTTAATTTTAATTTTAGTATATTTTAATTATTGTATAAACCGCAACCACCGAACCGATCCTAACTGCATTAGTTTGGTTTGGTATGGATGACTTTTTAAAAATTAACCGAATCAAACCGAACCGCATGCAATTTTATCTCGCGGTTAAGATGACTTTTTAACTCAAAACCGAACTTAACCGCACCGCGAACACCCCTACTAATATTAGTATATCCAAATAACTTCTACCAAAATAAATACTAAATAAAATATATCCAAATAACAAAATGTCTTCACTTGATTAAAATTCATAATCTTATACTCCAGTATATTTATCATTTATTTAATGAAAACTGTTACAAAATTGTTTTTCTTTAAACCATTTTTTAGTGTTTTTTTTTAACTAGAATGAATTAGATGGCTAGAGTTAACACTTTTGGCACCGTTACTCATGTTGATGGTTGCTGGATGAGATATTGTTGGCTCAAGGTAGAACATGTTTTTCATAAAGTAAATCATTGTGTTGATTTCATAGCTAGCTTGAAATTTTGCTCATATAAAATAAATAAAAGCTTATCATGTTAAATTGTTTGAACATAATAATCTATCCCTCATTCAACGAGTACATATCTTCATTTGCTTTTGAAGTTTCATTTTACAAGTATTTAGTTCCAACAATTGTGACTTCATCATTTCAACATCTTTTCTCATCACTTTTATCTCTTGATTCATCTTTTTGTTTTCAAAATCTTTGCTTACTCTCATGCTTGTCTGAGTTTTAGTCCTTTGGTAACTTGATCCTTTACTTGCCATTGTCCATGACATGTTCACTTGTTCTAGAAGGACAAATCCTGTTGATAATTTCATTGGCAACCTATCGTTTTTCATCACATGTTGACGCGCTTCTTGCGATAATCTATGGTATTCTAATATACTACACACATTTTCTCTATCTTCTTCTGTCAAATATGAATGTGCCTGCAAAATTTAGCCAAGTCTTATAAGTTTTCAGCAACCATATAATCATAGACACAAAAGCAAAACAACATATTAACACTTAAGACACCCCCGCACGTCCAGGACCAAATATCTGGACGTGACCTGATAAGATGTAGTCCAATGATCTTAGATAGACCGCATCCATACAATATAAGTTTGTAAAGTGATGATGTCTCTGATCACTTATAAATTTATTTTCAAGTCATATCTTATTTAATGTGAGACTTTTATAACAACGTTTGATTGTGTTTATCTGCAATATCAAATAACATGACTAAACCGCGGCCGTTATTTAAACTTTGGATATAAGTTATATAATAAGACTATTATTACCTTAAGGTACATGTCAATAACTTTATAGAGATTGTCATCACATTCTCTAGCATTTTGTGGCAATACTTCAACAAGCAATTTGAAACTTTCCACTTTAAGCATCTGATCCCTTGCAACTTGTGATAGATAACCATCCACCAATCTTCCAACAGTTTGAACTTTTGCTGCAGAATCACTTGACATGCTAAGAACATAAAATTGTAACACTTTAATAACAACATCAACATCATACAAAGAATCTTTATTATGTCCTTGATTTTTAACCAACAAGTCTTGAACACAACACTTCTCCAACATCGAAACTACTCTTCTTTCTAGCACACACATCAACTCATGATTGATTTTCAACATCATCCCTGCCTTTAAAAGGTGAAGCAAAAAATTGCAAGAGACGGAATTTTCTTCATTAGGAAGCATTTTAATCAAACACTCGGTCGAAACTTTATGTAACTGAATTAACCGATTTGTCGTGTGTTTATCGGTCACATTAGGATCAAGTCCAAGTGTGACATTAGAGAACCATTTTATAGTCCAATTTTCTATACAAGAACCTACAATCTCTGATTTCGTTCCACGTTTTTTCATAGATTGAATCACTTCAATAAAATGATCTATACGTAGAAGCGATACATCTTCGAGTTTTGGATTGTTTGGTTCTATTGCACACGCTTTCCAAGCTATTGTTTCGGAGCAACGTTTCACTAATTGTAACTCTTTGGCCCAATGCGAAATTGATTCGCAACTTTTGAGTATACGAAATGTGTCTTTCCATGAAGATAACATTAAAAAAGTTAGAAATGATTCGGTTTTAAAAATTAGATTTTCTTTTTCAATATCTTCACTCATTTCTAAGAAACTTGCAGCACAATATAATGAAGCTATGTTAGACGGTGTCATGTCGAATTTCCAACCGTAACAGAATTTGACAACTAACTCGAATGTTTTTCTACCACCCGGAATATTGTCTATTTGAATAGTACTAGTATTCTCTTCTATGTCGCCTCTTCTCTTAAACACAAGCCTATTCAAATATTCACTTCTTGAGACCATGGCAAGCTGGAAAATCAACAAATTGATCATTAGTTTGCAGTGATTTTTTCTCTTTTTGTTTAAGACTTTATGTAAAATCACTAAAGCAATGGTGATATACTGATTATAACTAAATTATGATAAGATACAAAAATTTTGATAAACATATTATATTAAAAAGTATATATATCTTATGATTTTTGTAAGATAGAAAAAATGATCAACCTTATGCAAGTGAAAGCTGGAATCACCAACTTGTATGATCAAATCATTTGCTGAATTTGCTCTTGCAATCCTGCATCAAGTAAATGAAAATTGTTATCTATCTTTCACAAGAAACATATGAAAAAATTACTAGCCTATGCAAAAACTAAGTAATGAGCATATATATGTTTCAATTATGTTATGTTTAGGAAGTTGAAGATGTTTACCAGTTTTGGTTTTTCCGTTTTAAGGAATCAGCAACTATAGGAACATTAGCCGGTAGAACAACACATCGGTTATGCTTTCCTCTACCCGAGACACTTTCACAGTCAAGAATTTTCATGGTAGTTTTATTAAGACCAGGAAACTAAAACTTGTTCTTCAAGTAATATTTCTTAGAAGAGACTTTTAGTGGTGAAGAATACTTAGATACAGAAATTGAGTTGTGGATATAAATATATATATATAGACAGAAAAAGTGTCCAACTTTTAGATGGTGTCAAATCCTTCTTTACTACAATATTGTAGTCGTGGCCAAAAGCGTTTCATAGCCACACACTTTTTTATACACACGCGACACCTGGTTAATCGCGTGCAAAAATGTATGTGTTTGAGGCATTGAAGAAGGTTTGTTACCTATTTCCATCTTGTGTAGACAGATTGGATGCAAGACATTATAGCAGATAGTCAATGTTACATTCTCATCCACATAGTGCAACATTTTTCCATCCACATCGCATTCATCAATTAAGAAGGTGTTTCATAAGATGTATCAAAGTAATAACTAGACCTACCTTACAAACCAAAATTGATTCTGGCCTTGTGATTTTGTGGTTAGGAAACTTGTTATTGCTATAACCAAAATTGATTCTGGCCTTATGATTTTGTTTAAATTTAAATGCATAATATGTCGATATTGTTAGGTTACACATCTTCACATGAGTTCAAACTCAGGACCTTATAGTTGTATGTGAGTTTCACGTGTGCTTGTCACATAAAGTACAATTTTTTCGGTCTTAAATTTTATTGGACTACTATTTTTATTTTTATTTTAAAATGGGATTAAAGTATAAACATATGATAAATTGTATCCAAAATGAGAATTTTAAAAAGTTTGAGGGTGCAATATCAAAATATGTATATATGGATCAATTTAAAAATTTATGGACCAGTTCACAAATTATGAAAGTTTATGGGATTATTTGCATATTTTTGAAATTTTATAGGGGCAATTTGAATATTTTGGTTGCTGGTTGCTCTCAAGTAGAATTGATAATGTTGCCATAGTTAACAATATGTCCACCTCAACATAACCGAACAGTATTTTTTATAAAAGTTATCGTCAAGAACTATTATAACTATCAAAAGTTAGATTTAGAGACTTTTAAATGTTTTTTTGATGATTCAATGTTTAATATGTCAGAGAGCGACATCTTCAGTGACTGAAATAACTATGTATTTAACAATCATTAATTAATTTAGTGATGATTGTCGTTGAACTTTATAAAAAATTACAGTTGATCTCAAAACCGACACCGAATCAGATTAAACCGGCGATGTGTTTACTCTTAAATATTCTCATTTGAGCCACACGCTCTTAAAAATTTGAAGCACCTTTCTTGGTTTCTTCTAGTCTGTAGAAGTACTAACCAACGGTCACAACAGAACAAAGAACACAATGGCGAAACTGAAACCCTACATTTCCACAACCCAATCCTTTCCTTCAATTTCAAATCGCACTTTTCCATTTCCGATCTCAAAATTCAACATCGATTCTCATCTCCGCAATCCCAAACCGTTCCCAATTTCGCAATCCAATTCAACTCCAAAACCCCGACAAATCATCATCGTCTGCGCTAAAAAACAACAATGGTCGAACCGAAAGATGATTCAACTAGCTTCAAGGGTTGCATTCAATCTCAAGATCTTACCAGAACCCTTCAATTCCTTCCTTGGCCAAATCGCGCGAAGCAATTCGAATGAAAATCGGATTCTCAACAATCTAATCGGCGGCGTGAGAGTGAAATCGAGCAAGAAGAGAAGCGCAAAGAAGTTTTTGTTTCCCTTGTTTGTGTTGATCTGTGTTGCAGGTTTGTGGTCGTGGAGAATTTCAGAATTGGAGCTGTTTCTGAACTCATTGTTCCGTATGATTGGAATTTCTTCAATTTCGTTGTTGTTGAGAAATAATAAAGGCATAAAAAATTGGTTTTTAGGGTTTTTGTTTGGTGTTGTTTTGATGATGAGTTTGAAATTGGGAAAAGAGGATGTAAAAATTTGGGTTGAGAAGTTAAGAAATTGTTCTCCTGTTGCACAAATTGTAATGGGGAATAGGAATAGAAAATGGAGATTATCAAAATGAGAGTATGATGTAAAAGATTATTTTTTTTTAATTGTTGATTCTTTTCTAAATGATGATTGAAAATTAATGCTACAATGATTATTTATGTGCTAATTACTATTGGTCTTAAAATTGAACTGAACTAGTGTTTCAAGGCTTATTAAGGATTTGTTTTGATGTGCGATTTGTTTGCAAAAACCATGGTAACAAACGAAGAAGCTTGATTCTTTTCTAAATGATGATCGATAATTGATAATGGATACTACAATGCTCATTTGTGTGCTAACTACTACTGGTCTTAAAATTGAACTGAACTGGTGTTTCAAGGGTTATTAAGCATTTGTTTGGATGTGCGGTTCGTTTGCGAAAACCATGGTAATGAAGAAGCTTGATTTTGTAGCTTTCTGAGAAATCACGGTAAGAGGAAGGGTGGAAGTTTGGTGATGCAGAGACGTTGCGTTTTCGTGAAATGATGATGACAAAAGCATCAGATATATGTTGTTTTTCATCCTTAGTTCTTTAGTATTGTTGTTACATTTTTTCAATTGAAATTGAAAGATTAGTAAAGGCGAAAATTAATGATTAGGTCTAGCAATTTAGTGCATGAAGTTGACCTAGGTGCTTAAGAGCATAAGAATCGGTTGACTTTTGGGGTGGTATTTGCCAAGTGTAACACCCTTGTCAGAGTAGCATGTGTATTTGGAAAGAAAATGAGTGGTAAGAATGAGATACGGGTGCCAAGAATGGATACCGTAGCATTGCAACTTTTCTTTCTTTTTCTTTCTTATAGTGTGAATTTTGTAGGGTCCATATTAGAGTTTTGGATGAGTGGTATGGATATTTAGAAAATATGATTGAGTGGTTTAAATAGTTGAAAAGTGTAACATAATATAAAATATTATGTGGGACCCATTTATACCACTCATATAAGTGGCATAGATGTAGATGCTCTAAGTGGGCGATATGTTTAAACAGAATGTGAGAACCTGTAGAACAGAAAAACTAGGGTTTTAACCTAATGGAGAGAAGGAATTTGGTGATTTCTTCACCACGCATGACCACGATAAATTTAGGGTGATTTCCTACAAGAGAATTAAAGGTGACACGCTATCAACCATGTGACATAAATGGTAAATATTAGGGTTCCTTAACGGCTTAACAAGTTAGTCTTGGATTTCATCCTTATTGACGTGTATGGAAAAATATTTCTTAAAAGAGATCAACCTCTTAAATGGATTATTTTAAAAATTGGTCACTAAAATTGCATGTGGAAGATAATTTAATTTACAAAAAAATAAAATAGAGCAAAATGAGAAAAATACAGGTGTGAGAATATTAGCCCATGTATGTATCCCATATCGGTTTTGCATTGTTAACTTTCCCTATTATTTCTTACTAGCGTGTAGACAAACACTCTCGTGTTGAATGCTAATAACTCAAGAAATGCAATTCTTCAATGAAATAACAAGTATTAACCGATTCCACATTTTTACTGATTCTCCTACTTATATTCACAACATTATTATTAATGAAATGCGTTAAGCTTCTTTCCGTCAAAAAAAAAAACAAGCATTAACCGATTCATCACATAGACTCAAGGTTTGAACAATATTTGTAGAAATAGTAGCTAAACTTTATTTTTCACATAGAAAAAGAAATTTGGAGAAGATGAGTTTTACAAACTTTAAGCCTAATGTTTGAAATTAACAGAAATGCAGTTACTACAATAAATTCTAAAAATATTTCAATTTCAATAAATCCTCTTATAAATTAACAATAATGTAGTCACTAGTCCTTTTAAAATGTATAAGTGTATGGTGCATTGGTGATGGAAAAAGTTATAAGTGTATGGAATGAGCCATGGCTTAGAACAAGTGAGAATTCATGCATTATGAGCCCACTGTTACATGGATGTGAGAATCTTAAAGTGGCAGATCTTATGGATACAGCAACATGCCCATGGAAATGGGACTTGATAAATGCAATTTTCAATGACAGAGATATCAGAGAAATTAAAAAAATGGCAGCAATAAGTGGAGGGGAAGTGGATCACAAAGTATGGAAATTTAATAACAAAGGTTCTTACACCGTTAACTCGGCATATAGGTCGATGGAAACTCTAGTTGACAATGGAGAGTATAGAGTCCCCGGCGATTGGATGCATATTTGGAATTTAAAGATACCACAAAGAGTTAAAATTTTTATGTGGAGAGTGTTAAGAGGGTGTCTACCGACGCGGGACAAGCTTCAACGAAAAGGAGTACAATGCACGGATTTATGCCCACATTGCCAGACTACGTATGAGAATGAATGGCATTTGTTCATAGGATGTGAAAAAGCAAAGCGAGTTTGGATAGAGGCTGGACTTTGGGATGATATATCACAAGTTGTTGTAGCAGCAGACTCTTTTAACTCACTTGTTTTCTCTTTTCTAACAGTACATCAAGAGCAAAAGTGCAGCAACTTTGTGTTGATCATGTGGTGCTTATGGAAGAGAAGAAACGAGAAGATATGGGAGGAAGCAGAAAAACCAGTCCACCTCTCGATAAATGCAGCAAGGGAATACTTGTTACAGTGGCGCGAGATAAAGCCTAGGCAAGAGAAGGCGCGTCCAGCTACAATCAACACACGAGTAAGATGGTAGCCTCCGACGGATGGCGAATTCAAGTGTAACGTTGATGCTGCATTGTTCAATGAAGCGCAACGGTTTGGAATGGGCATGTGCATTAGAGGAGCTCATGGAACCTATGTGAAAGCTAGAACTATGGTCTTTGAAGGAACACCCCCACCATTGGAAGCCGAAGCATATGCGTTAAAAGAAGCACTTATTTGGCTTGAAGAACTTGGAATATCAAGAGTGGTAATTAATAGAACTAGATTGTATGCCAGAGGTAAATGCCATTAACGAGGATTGAATTTGGAGCTATTGTAAAACAATGTAGGCTTTTGTTAGATAACCATCCAAACTTTAAAATAAGTTTCATTAGGAGGCAAGCGAATTTCGTCACTCACACTTGCTAGAGCGTCAAAATCTTATGCTAGTTGCCAAACGTTTGAGTTAATTCCATCTTGTATTGTTCCTATTTTGATGAATGAAATAATATGAGTTTGCTTTTGTAAAAAAAAAAGCCCTTTTAAAAAATATTTCAATGTTTAAAAACTAAAACCACATAAATTCTATAAGGAGTCGTTACTAATTTTAGAGCAAACTAGTGAAATTACCAATAGTGTCGACAATGAACATCAAACGCCGAATGGAGATGCAATTACTAATTTTTGGCTAGAATTGGAAGGAGTGACGTTGTCCGTGATGAGAGGAGAAACAAGGGAAGGCTGAGACTAAGACTGAGAGGAGACGTGTGCTGGTGAAATGCCCATCAGTGAGAGAAAAACTGAAACACATAAAGTGTTTTTGCTGCCATACAAGTTGTCTTTAAAGTGACGTTGTTTTCATATTTTTATTTTTTTATTTAAAAATTGGACTGGGCTGGTGTGACTATAGTCACACATAGCCTTGAAGAAGTCCGCTCATGCTACTAATTCTAGAATTAATGTTTACATTCAAATTTATTGTTCAATGTTTAAAAACCAAAACCACATAAACTCCACAAGGAATCGTTACTAATTTTAGAGCAAACTAGTGAAATTATCGTTGGTGTCGACAACGAACAACAAACGGTGAACGAAGAAGCAATTACTATTTTTTGGCTGGAACTAGAAGGGGTGATGCCGTCGTGATGAGAGGAGAAACAGGGAAGGCCGAGACTAAGACTAAGACTAAGAGGAGAGGTGAGCTGATAAGTTGTCTACCGGTGAGAGAAAACAGAGGGAAGAAGAAAGGAAAACCGAAAAACGCAAAATGTTTTTGCTTTCAAATAATTTGTCTTTAAACGACATTGTTTTCATTTTTATTTTTTAAAAAATTGAACTTGGCTGATGAGGTTATAGTGACACCTAACCTTAAAGAGGTTCGCTCATACTACTGATTCTAGAATTAATTTTCCCATTCAACTTATTTTTTTATAAATGTATCCAAATATAAATCACTTTATTTTTTATCTCAATTTTAATTAGTATTAATTTTACAAAATCAATACAAACTCAAAATTAATTTTTCTCACCATAAAATGAAATATTGTAGCCCAATAATTCCGAAGCCCAATCTAAGCCCTCGCATTATAAGCATCATTAACCTTAATTAACAATTTAGCAGACGGTGTTCCATTTCTTCATCACCAACATCCATCAATCCCCTGTTCCGAGGTTGCATGCATGCGCTTCTTCATTCCCTCTTCCAACCTCATCTGTAAGTATAATCTCTCTTCACACTCTTTTTTTCAACATTGTCACTGTTACTTAATCTAATCATTCATTCTTTACAAACAAAAATTAACACACTAATGTTTTTGTTGCAGAATCATTCATGGTTTCAGCGTAACATGTTTCATTCTCATAATAAAATGGAACAACAACCTAACCAATATCAAACTACATTAGCACGGTTAGAACAATCTAAACCCAATAACCTAAAAACTGATTTACCTAATGATGATCAATGTTTTCTACTTTACTTCATTATGGGAACATATTTTGGTCCTGATTATATCAATGGTGAGAAAAAATCAGTCTTACAAAGAGTAGCTGAAGGATTACCTTCATATACACGTGATCAGTTAACAACTTCTTATATGAAAGTAGCTGAATTAGAACGTATTTATTATTATATACTTAGGAATGTTGATAAATCGTTAACCGTTAAGTTACCCTTTTTGCGTCGGTTTATTCAAGGGCTAGAATGTTCGACCTCCGTATGCAATTATCCTCAGTTTACTGATTTGTTTCCTCTTGAGTTACATCCTCAATCTAGGTTTAAAAGTAGTTATAAAATCATTGAGAGTATTGTGTTTATTGATAATCCCGAAACGTTTTTTCTTAATCGAGAGGATGTTGAAAGGTTTAAGAGATTGAGTGGATTGGAGGATTTTCTTGTGGACAAAGATGTTGCTAGATTGTATAATTGTTTTGACGGTAGTGGTTTGCGTAATAAATCAGTTGGGAAAGGGAAGGTTGAGCGTAATAGAGTTATGTCGTTGTCTGAGATTATGTGTAGTAGGAATACTAGTTCTCGGAAAGTGAATGAAAGTGGTGATTTTTCTGAGATTAAGAAACATCAACTGCCACGTGCTGTGACGCCTATTAGCTGTGTTCCGTTTAATGAGAGTATGGCTCTTGAAAGTGAAGGTGATTCTGTGAAAGTTTGTGGTCCGGCTGTGTTATTTCTTCCTTCTCGTCCTACTAAGAAGGAATGGTCTGATGTTGTGGCTGCTACCAATAAAGGTTTTGGATTGACTGGAAGTGCGGCTATTGGGCGTGTTGGACCTACGATAGGACTTGTGGATATTGGAGAGTGTGAAGACTCGTACCTATTTCGTATGTCTCTCCCTGGTGTGAAGAGGGATGAAAGTAAGTCTCTTTTTAAATCTTGAGTCATATAATGGCTATTCATTTTAGCTTTAACCTTCTATGCTATAATAAGTACCTGTCTGTATATTAGGAATGTTTCTGTCATGTTTGTGTTGTATATTTTTCTGCTATGAGATTTTGATTAATGAAATAAAACTATCTAAAGTTTACTGAAAAGGATTATATACTATATATTGTATGTATATGATGTGGCCATAGGACTTTAATGAGAATCGTAAAATTTGATCTTTCTCCCTATGGCTCACCCTTGCACTGAAAAAATTGGAAAAAGAGAAACGAAGGTAAAATGAATAAAGAAATAAGGAAAAGAAGCCAAATTGCAACTGTTGTTTTTAGTTTGATGTTTTGGCAATCTATTGTGTTTTCGAGTATGGTAACCAAAGCTTAATATTGTTAAACATTTTGTTGTTTTGATACGTTGGGAACTCTTTTTAAGTTTTAATCGCTTCTGCAGTAGTATAGTGTGTCAAAGAGATCTCACTATATTAAACCAATATGCATTGAATTGAATTTATTGTTGACTGCAGAGGAATTCAGCTGCGAGGTTGACACGAATGGAAAAGTTTTGATAAACGGAGTAACCACAACAGGAGAGAAGACAGTATCAAGGTACTCTCAGGAGTTTCAAATGCAAACTCAAAACCTTTGCCCATCGGGCCATTTCTCCGTCACATTTCAGCTGCCGGGCCCTGTTGATCCGCATCAATTTACAGGTAATTTTGGCACTGATGGGATTCTTGAAGGAATGGTCATGAAAGGGAAACCTAGGTGATGACAAAGTTCTGTCGGATTATCACGCAGTACTAAGTTTATGCAGAATGTTAAGAGATGTAGTTTTGAGTATCAGTATCCTGTATAGTGTCTATCTTAATGCTATTTATTTTGCGACACGTGCCATATACATGGTAAGATGCTCTCTGACATTTTCTTCATGTAGTAGTCATGACATGACTAATCACTCCAATTTTGTGGACATGTAAAAGTGCTTCACTGATGAATATAGTAAATTATTTTTAGAGCAATGATTTGATGTCTACACCCTACATTATGATAGACATTAAGCTTGGACTTACCGATACTGCTAGTGTGACATCAACGTTTCTCTATTTACTTTGGCCGTGTTCGCTTAGAAATATCTTTTCCATTTTTCGCGGTGGCTTGCGAGCACCACAAACACATGCACAATCTTATGATACACAATTATCATTGTTCATTAGTTAGTAGTTACTGTTAGTGGAAGGTAACTGCTATTCCTCTAGGAGATATTTTATCATGAAGTGTTTGTTTAAGCTGTAGTGTTCCAATATGATTTCACATTTTCACTTTCATCTCCATAAAGCTTTGGGTGTCAAAGTGATAACCCTGCTTATCTTAAGGGTGAGGTTTTCTTGGAGTTCCTATCATCTGCTTACCTCGTCTGATTTTCTGAGATTAAATCGGCTTTTAACATTTTGCAGTTATTTTACTTTTTTGAGATCGGCATCAAGACCGTTCATGCCTTGATTAAAGTTCATTTTGATTTATTCTGTATTCGAAGCTTTCGACCAATGGCACTTTTTTACCTCAAGAATTTAAGTGTAGCTGCATTGAAATTTAGTGCACATCAATGTTCAATATGTTTTTTCTTGTGTATCCATAAGATTTGAATGCCACCCAATTCAAGAATGATATTATTGCATTGCTAAAACTAACACCCCCTCTATTTTTTTCGCTCATCACAAACCTTTGTTATTTGTTTGATAAATCAATCATGGGGTAGACTTGCTTATGGCTTTTTTTAGTTTACTTTTATATGATCGAAAATATGACAGCACCCAAAAATAATGCTGGTGCCTTTAACACATGACCCAAATTAACATGACTGCACCCTTTCAATTGATTCATTTAAATATGACTGAAAAAATTACCACCATGTTGCCTGAAATCTTAATCAAAATACGCTCGTTTAATGTTTTTTTAAACAAAATCGTACACCAAACTATGTATTTATACGGTTTTCAACATTTATACTATTTTGGTCGAGTGTCGACACTCATTCATATATCAGTAGTCTCCATCCATAAAATGAACTATAATTGATATCGGACAAAAAATTAACTATGATATCATTCGTATATCAGTAAGTCGGTAACTATAATTGATATCAGACAAAAATTGAACTATGATCGATATCAGTACAAGAAAAGCTTCAAAAAATCATTTCAGTTGGTAAAATAAAACACGTTTTGGATGAAACACAACATGACTCGTTTATAAAAGAGCAGAAAAAAATCGATAAAAAGGCAACTTAAGCATAATTCTTGTATTGTCATGATTAACTGGTAGTAATAATCTGAATAGAAAGTGATTAATGTCGTGTTTGTTTTGTTTCGGTGTCTACAAGATCACCAAACACACATAGTTGCTTCTTATTTTCACAGCAATATCACTCCTAGACGCGCAGCTGCGGCAAAAATAAGCTAAGCCGAACACATATTAAATTGTGTAAAAGCAACAGATCTATAGAATAAGCTATTGCATTGTGTCACAACCCATCTCAAAGAAACAAAGCAGTTCCATATTCAATCTACATCCCCACCAGAGGACACATGAGGGGAAAAGAAAGATTTAAATACTCAATTATAACATAGACTTCCTCATGTTTCAGTGCGTTCTCCAACCATACTACACACCTAGTAACAGCACATGCTTCCACACAACATACAAAATTATTATATTTCATCTAATAATAATAATGCAAAGATCAGATTGGAACCACCACAGCAAAATCACAAAACAGTACGAGATCGACACCTGTACTCACATACATCTTGTGCTAATAACTGATGAACCATAAACCATAATTGGTTATTCATCTGTATATTTCTAATACAATAACAGTAAGTTTCATTAAGTAAAAGGACATTGAAATTTAAAAGCTGCATACTTAAATTTTACTTTGATGTATTGATATGGTCAGTACAATATAAAACTTCAAGTTTCAACCCTTACAAAACTAATTTATTGCACCAAAGTTCACCTTACTAACCATGACACTTCCATAATAAGCAGCTACTGATCTGAAGGAGATGGTTGTTGCTCTGACGGTTGGGGCCACATTTGAGGTGCCATGTATGGATGAGACTGCGGAGCATACATGTTCGGATTGTGCATCATGAGACCAGGATTTCCAGCTTGCTGTGCATTTTGAGGCGGCATATAGCAATAAGGAATTCCATCAGCAGGTCCTCCAACAGGCATTGGTCCTCTTGGTATTGATGCAAGCACTTCATCTTTCAAGTCCTCCCGAGGAACAATGTCAACCAAGAAATCGAAGATATCAGTTCCTGTGATGGCCGCTGCAATATCATTCTTTTGAAGTGTTCGCCTTTTGTTCTCTTCAGTGTGATTCCAAGAACGCAGGGTTAACTCTAATATGAACATTTCGCACGCCCTAGCAAACACAACCGGCGCCTCAGCTGATATCATCTTCACATCCTCATCAGCCTTCATAATCTTTTTAATCCTTGCTAAGGGAAGGCTGTGGTTCTTGAAATCAGTTACCTTCTCAATTTCTTGATACTGATTTCCCCAAAAGGCCTGGAGCTGTTGCTGCTGCTGCTGCTGTTGTTGCTGATGAATATGCTGATAAGCAAGTTGGTGTTGTCCGAGCTGACTTCCATCTGGTTGACCACCAGGTTGAATATTCCCGACATTGGGAACAACCATCCCTGGTGAACCTGTTAAATGGTTGGGCTGGTACGGATTAGAACCATATGTGGCCATTTGTCCACCGCCAACAACTCCCATAGATGGGTTTTGTCCATGACCTTGAGGATCCATTCTGTTTCAAACCAAATCAAATAAATTAATTCGTACACTTCACATGGGGCCAAAGCAACAATATACACACAGGAACAGCAATTACATGTGGACAAAGGGGAAATCACGAAAAGAGTGTTGTCAAATTGTGGCGCTAAAGCCCTATAGCATAACAAAAATTAAAGAATCGTTGTTGTTTTATAATACGCTATTTAGTAAAGTGTTGTCAAATAGTGGCAATATAACCTTATAGCCTAACAAAATTTGAACAAATCATTGTTGTTTTACGATGTGGTAAGTGTTGTCAAATAGCGGCGTGAAATCCCTATAGCATAGCATAACAAAATATGAACAAATCGTTATAGTTTTGCTATTTAGTACAGAGAATCAAATAGCAGCTATAATTACCAAAATTTGAACAAACCGTTATTTTCCATGATTGACAACACTCAAAACACAAAAACCCAAAATGGAATAAAAGAAACAACCTTCCAAATACTGTCTTGATTATCAATCATGGGCCCGTTTGGATTTGGTTAATTTTTTAGCTTATGAAAATAGCTTATGCAAATAAATAAAGCTTTATGTTAATTCATAAGTTTTCACTAACAAATATTGTATTTTTATAAGCTGTTTTCTCATAAACTACCTTGAAAAACTTTGTTTTCTCATAAACTACCTTAAAAAACTTATAATAATGCATTAAAGCTTAACTTATTTGCATAAGCTATCTCCCATAAGCTCAAAAATAATTCAATCCAAACAAGCCCCATGTATGTGTGAAAAGAAATAAAAGTACTTAAGGGAATGGAAAAACCAGGTATGTATATATCTCTACAATCAAATTCATCAGCACATGTTAATTTTATACAAATTCAGTATATATTTATCTATCTATCTCTACAATCAAAGCAAAAACTATGAAATTCATAAAAAAAAACATAATTTTATCCTAATTCATTACATATTTTTAAAACCAAACAAGCTCAAAAGTGTATGTCTCCACATAAGAAACATCATAGGATTAGAATATCTAAATTTCTGGGGTTAATCGGAAGAAGAAAAAAACAAGACAAAAACTTGTCTAGATTAACATAAAAACATAGAAAAATTACATAAGCAAGAGTTGTTGGTACCTTGTATAAAGGATGAATCTTGGTGTGAAAATAAGAATAAAGAAGGATAAGAAAAATTAGAAAGGGAAAGAGAAAATCAATATTATTTGAAAGATCTGTGCAAGGAGAGAGAGCTGAAGAAGTTGTTGGAACACCAGAAGCACGTTTTGGAATGTTCTTGTACGGTGGATGAACCAATTCTTCTTCCCCCTTTGGTTATATATAGGGGAGAAAACTTAGGGTTTCAACAAATTACTGTCAAATTAAATTAAAAAGTTGGTGAAAATATACAAGATAAAATTGTAATTTTATTTTTTATTTTTAATTTTTCATAAAATTAATTTTTTATTTTAAAATCACTCAATTTTGATCCTTTCATCATATTTTTATTTAAAAAATTATGATTTAATAGTATATTTTAAATTATATGACATACGATTTGATGATGTAGATGAATCTACGTATTAATTAAATTTTAAAATTGGATAATTTCTGAAATTAAAACTGAAATTTTTATTGAGTTTTTTAATAGTTTCATAATTTTGATCATTTATTATCATCAGGTTATATGTCACATCATTTAAAATATGCTAAATTATCAAATTTTTTAAATATAAAAATTTATTGCGACAAAAAAAGGTAAAAAAAATTAATAAAGAGACTAAAACCGTGTGATTTTAATAGGAAGACCAATTTTGTGAAAGAGTGGAAATGCTAGTTACCACAGCAACAACCAACAACACTCATTTGAGATTTTTTTTCTCAATATAGTACCAAGAAATCCATGGTGACAAAAATTGATTTTGAATAAATTAGTTGAAAGTAAAGTGATTTTTGTTTGAATGAATTCATATAACAATGAGTCGAACAAATAAACTTGAATGTAAAATTCAATTTTATAATTAAAAGCTCCAAATTTTAACTTCAAATTAAAATCAATTTTAAAAGCAAAATTTAATTCTACTCAAAAGCAACCAAACATACCAAAATCAATTATATACCTCTAATACTCTTCCAACTTTGAAACCAAACATACACAGTAAAGTTGTTTTCTACTAGGACCTCTGTTAATTATACATGATGTTGTGGAAGGCTTCTTATTTCTCGTATTTAATTTGTTTTGTTTAGGATTCTAATCTTATATCATTTTTTTTAACAATCTTATATCATTTGTTGAAAGCTATTATCTCCAAGTTATTTTTTGTACAACTATTATCTCCGAGTTTATTATGGTGTGTGGTCTTTTAACATAGCAGTATTGTATTGTAGTAATGTACTAATGTTCGATGTTTCAAATCATGGACCTTATATCTTGCGATGCGGCCGCAATATGACAGTTACAAGCGATGGTGTATGCAACTGTATTAGTGTGCAACTGTGGTGTGTTTGTAGGTCACATAAAAAATGGTTCTTGATGACGGAAAACAAGGTAAATTGAACAGTTTCAGATAAAATCAAATTTCGTGTGATTTGCACGAGAGTTTTGTCGTACACAATCGCATTTTTCTTTATGGTTAGCATGGTTTAAAATGAGCCACTCGATTAATGCAGCTAAAGCAAGATACCAATCAAGCTCAAGCTACTATTGGAGGATTATGTTTTGGATGGAAACTCTCAAGTTGAGACTATCATTGATCCTCACACAAAGTATTGAATAGACTGTTGTTATTGCAACTGCTTCCTTTAGTTTCTGCACATCATCAATGGTAGCTTCATGCAGGTGGGGAAGAGATAAGGAATGTACACACAATAAAAGCTGCTTCACATCATTTTCACAGACAAAAGAATATTCATTTTGACTGCTGGAAATCTAAATCCAATTTCCTTTTCAAATGTGATCTGTCAGCACTGCAGGAAAAAGAAACAGAAATTAATTAAAAGACATGAGGGTCATAGAATATCACAGAATATCTTATAATATCTTTGTCTCTTAAGATTAGTTTTTTTATCTTTAGAATAAGATTATTTGTTATGTTTCTTGTTTATTGCTATGATTTGTTATTCTTCTGACTTCAGGTAGTTCAGGCGACAATCATCGTTTGGTTTAGTACATGACGAGCATGTGCCGCCTTCTGGCCTATGTTTGAGGTTGTGCCACTTCCATCTACCTCAAATGCCATCAATACTCCTTTTGTCTACATGCCGCTTTCAGGTTCGTCTTGAAGCGCATGCACGTGAATGGTTCCCGCGCCTCCCTACAATCAACGAACCTCCACACTATCAGTGAAATTTGTCTCATCGGCCCTTCCTTTTTCAATCAGGACCACTTCCAGCTCATGAACCCCAGGTTTGGTGTTTTTCAAGTGCTTCCTTAGTACTATTTGCAGCACAACTATTGACTTCCGTGCGTGAAAGCCAGTCTTTGACAATAGCTTACACTGACAATTGCCATAGTTTTCTTGTTCCAAATTTGCTGTTGTTACCAGTTATTTACAACCATTCATCATCTTCCCGTTGCATATTGCTTTCTTCCAATTTGGTTCCAAGTTGTGAAACAATTATTTTTAGTTCAAGTACGGGTTTCAGTGGCATAATATTGTTTCAATTTGGTACAAACTTGTGACACCTCCTAGTTAAGGCTTCAAATACTGCAAGAACTAGCGTACAATAATTGCAGTTTGGTTTGTTTTCTATCCTTTGTTGTATCTCCAGCGTTGTGTTACAATTTCTAGACTTGTTTCTTGCTATTTGTGTCCTCTGTTAGCAGTTCCAATGATAACCCCCGTCTAGTACGTGAAGAACACACGCCACCTTCTGAATTGTAACACCTTCATCTTTCCTCAAAGACCATCGATAGTTCTTGTCCATGCCCGTATGTGAGATAGGGCATCACCGCCGAAAATTTGTCAGACTGCCTCGCCATCAGTGACCCTTTTCTCTTTGGCCCTATCCTTGTACGATTAGGACCATTTCGTGCTTACGTATCACTCTTCGATTAGGACCTTTTCTCTTTTCCTGGTCTGTTAGTACTACTTTCCATCCCCAGTTTCTCTGGAACCTGGAAGCTCATCCCTGGCTGTCACTTACACCGAGACAGTTGCAAGAGTTTTTTCTTCCAAAATCTGCTCTTGTCCTCTCCTACAATTTATTACTACAACTTTTTGTTCTATTATTTATCTGCTCTCCTCAAGAATTTACCCTTCACAATAGAGAATACTCTATTCACAATTGCAAAATTCAAAGATCTTCTCTAACCTTTGTGTTCTCCTATATTTATCACATACTCTCAAACTAATCCGAATAACAAACTAACTAACTTCTCTAACAATTCATAACTACTTTAACTATAATTTTCTAATATTCTATATCCTAACAAAAAGTATTTATTCTTTATCTTCTCCTTCTCCTCTCTAAACCTCATAACTTAAAGAATCACAAATTCAATTAACAAACCAGACAGTACAAGTCTTACATATCATCCAACATCAACATTAGTAAAATGTTCATAGTTTAATCTGTATGCTCAAGAATAATATTATTATTTTATTTTTAGTTTGATAGGCTCGAAACTACAAAGTAAATATTATTAAGCCACTTTGAGATTATTAAATATAAATATTGTTTACCTGGTAATTGTTGGTCTATTTGGAGGTTTCAATCCAAAGATAGAAAAATTTAGTGACATTGGTGTGGGCTCATTCGTGCCAGTATTATCACCAACTGTCTGTTTGAAATTACCAACATTATCATCAATCTTATTTCTTTCCAATGTATTGCCTTCAAATCCATCACACGTTGGCATCACTCTTCTAATCTTTCTAGAAGGTGATAATTGAAAAGAATTCAGATCTGAGACACTAGATTCCCTCTTGGGAATAGGTCTTGGAAGCTTTTCTGGATCTGTGGGTAGAGGCGCAGAGGAAAAGTACCTGAAATGGAAGAGGAGAGATTGAAATAATAGGAAAAGACAGGAAATAATACATCATTCTTTTAGCAGAATGTTTAATGCAATACCTGTGTTCTAATGCCTTCTGCACTGAAATTCTAGCATTTGGATCATAGGTAAACATCTTTGACAACAAATCTAAAGCATCATCACTTGCCATTGGAAATAAAGAGCGCAACGGGGGAGCAGGAACATATTTTTCTCGAACATAATATTTAAGGCACATCATATCAGGCCACTGAGAAGGTGATGGGGTTCCAAATGCTGTGAAAATCTTCCGTGTTTGATGCGTATCAGTGGAACCCTACCAAATGATAACAAACTCATGAAAGCACTAACAAAATGAAAAACAAATCAATGAGTGCAATAAATGACATCACATGCTTAGATATAGTAAAGAAGAAGAAAAAAAGCTGTACCACAAAATAAAATAAGATGAAAGCCAAATCATAATTCACTAAAAAAGCCTTAAATAGTCGATATAGTGCCTATAAACATCAAAGCAACAGCACCTTGCCTAATCCTATATCACTAAAACAGATTTGAATAGTTTATTCAGACTGCAGCTTTAACTAGATGATAAAATTAAATGGTTGATCTCATCCTAAAAGAAGTTAAGTAGGTAAAAGGGACAGACAATTAAAAACCACTTATGATTTATTACAAAAGCAATCCATATATAAACCTAATCGCCATGAAAATCTTGGTTTACCTCCAAAAAGGGCCTACGAAGAAGAAGTTCAGCAAATACACAAGCTGCAGCCCAAACATCTACCCCTGAACCGTACTTCTTGGCACCAAATAATAGCTCAGGCGCTCTGTACCACCGAGCAAATGCCTATTAATGTATAAGAATACATTATAAATCCATTGTGAGAAGGTGAAAAATACAAAAAAATAATATGAAACAAGCAATGTTCGATATTGTGCAAAATATATAACAGAAGACAAGGTTCCAAAAGAAAAAGGTTTATCCCATAGAAGCATTTAAGTATGTTGCTACTAGTTTAATAGATTATAACTCTTCACAGTCAGTCTAAGACATGGTTATCGTCGAGAATCACAATCCTTGAAAACATACACCAACACCTAGTAAACTTCTTGTTCTTGAATGCACCAATGCAATGCATGGTCTCTAGAAGAATCTTTTTCCCACTCCTTGTTCTTATTAGGTCTGAGAAACAAAACCAAGCAATGGTAATGCAAGTTTCAAGGTTAACTCCGCTGCTGACACCCTTGGTTTTTCATATATACCATACAAGTCAAACCTGACTGTAAACAAAACCTTTTCAGCCTTGTGAAATTTAATAATCCAACATCTGTGCAAATTTTGCTGGTTTGATTGCAAAATAATGAGGAAATGGGATGATTAATGGTCGGTATGATTTAAGTTTTAATTTCACCGACTACTACGAATGCTGACTTTTATTAAAAGCAATCAGTTAATATTCAAAGACGTCCAAGCACGTACACCCATAACCTACTATCCATAAGAAACAGACCTGATCAACGAACTCATGATCTGGGTCTCCAAATATCTGTGATAAACCAAAATCTGCAAGTTTCAGCTGTCCATTTTGTCCTATCAACAAGTTGTTTGGTTTCACATCCCTAAAAAAAATAAACAAGCAAACTTTTCAGCTCAGAACTACAACAAACAATTTTGTAATACCCATATCAGTAGCATAACTCACCTATGCAAAACCCATTTTTTGTGACAATAAGCAAGACCTTTTAGTATCATTTGAAGGTAAGATTTAATATCAGCCGGAGAAAGGAAAATATTTCGGTCTCTTATGACAGCTTCAAGATCTGTCTCCATGTATTCAAACACAAGATGCAAATTCTGCTTATACTGGAACACATCAATCAAATCAACAATGTTTGGATGTTTGAGCTCTTTGAGAAGTTTAATTTCTCTAAGAGCTGTAAAATTCACCCCGTCTAACGGCTCGTCAATCCTTTTCCGAATCTTTTTAATTGCAACTATTTGTCCTGTCTGTCAATGAAATGAATAAAGGAATTAAAATGAGTTAAAAATCTCACAATAACAGTGGTAACTACTAATGTACCATACTACCATCATTCTTCTTCTTATTATTGTTGAATAACAAAAGGTCAGCTTATGAAATCATGAACACAACCAACTAGTATACCAACCAACCCCTCCACATCCTTTGAATGTGTTGGATATTGTCACTATAGTTCTCAAATTTATCAAAATTACAAAAACATCCTTGAATGTATATATTGTTAGTCACACATTAACATACCAAAGTGACGGTAATATGAAGAAAAACATTTTAGCACTGAAACTTGTTATGGAAGGCATGTCTGGTGTCTAACATGTGTGGTATCACGACACTGACACATATGATTACGTTGAATTATTTGAAAGTTGATTATAAAAATGCAGTTTGATCATATTTATTAGACATAACTAACTATAACATAAAAAGAATAGTAATTTGGAAGTGAGAATTGATGAAAAAAAGGGTAAAAAGAAACCTTGGTATCAATGGCTTTGAAAACAACACCATAGGTACCTTCTCCGAGAACTTCGTGCTTCAGATACCTGTCTGCTAATTTTTTACACGGATTCACTTCACCCATTTGAGCACAAATGATCAACTACAATATATGAAGCAAAATTCAGAATTTTTACAAAGAAACGGTTAGGGTTAAACATGAGAACAAGTGATAATGGAAATCATGTGCAATTGAGTGATTAGATATTACATTGAGGGAATAAAAAGAATGTTTCTCGACTGATTAGATCAATTAGCGGCGCAATGCTAAATAGCGCATTAGTTAAAAAAATTTAATGCCTAGTTAAGAAAATTTAGAGTCAGTTTTATCTAATTTATTTTTGAGTTTATGGAGATAGCTTATTAAATATAAATTACGTTTTATGTTATTTTATAAATTCAAACTCATAAAAATTGAATTTTTATACGTTATTTTATCATAAATTACCTTCACAAACTTATAATACTGATACATAAAAATTTCATAAGTTGTTTGTATAAGTTCAAAAATAAACTAGGTCAAACGAACCATACAGTAAAGTTTCAATACAAAAAATATAGTAAACTTAATACGGTAAACTTAATATTTTTAAAGTATAAAAAATACAATTTCCAATGCAAATTTTCATTTTTTGGCACGACCCTTTATATAATTATAATAATATGAAGAGGGGTCCGTTGACTCAAGGAGTAAGTCTCTATTGACTTACTCCGCTTAATAACTCAATGTCGGCATTATATTTTTTCAATTCAATCGTTGAATTCAAAGATCTCATTGAGTATATCAACTCCACAGATTTTTATAAAAATTCAAAACAGTTTAATACTTTTTTTGATAAATTCAATTGAACGTACGACAAACTTTAAAAAAAACGTTGAATTTCAATAGTCTGAATACATAACTACATTTTTTGAATTTTTATAAAAATTTGTGGAGTTGATCTACTCAATGAGATCTTTGAATTCAACGGTTGGATTGAATAAATATAATGGCGATATCAAGTTATTAGGCGGAGTAAGTCAATGAAAACTTACTCCTGTAGTCAACGGATTACTCCTCATAATAATAATAATAATAATAATAATAATAATAATAATAATAGAAAGGTGGTTCTCGGTCAAAGAAAGGGAAAGGATAAAATATTAAAAATTGAGTAAGCTTTAGGATTTTAATGGTGGTATATAGTATAATCTAGGGAAATTTTAGATGATTATGACCGGTTAGGAACTAAATCGGTGAAATTATGATGTTTGGAAACTAAATTCATTAAAAAAAGATAAAATGTATTTATAGATCTTTAAGTTTTACGTTTATATCAGATAGTTCATTTAAAGTTTTTCAGTTATAAATAGGTTTTTTAAATTTTATGTTTGTATTAGATAAGTCATTTAAGTTTGCAAGTTGTAATAAATAAGTCATTTAAGTTTGTAATTTGTAACATATAAGTCATATTTTTTAAGGACCTATTTATTGGAAACATAAAACTTAAACAACATAAAATTAAACGACTTATTTTTAACGAACATAAAACTTAAAGGACATATTTTTTTCTCATGAGCTTAGTTCAATTGATAGGACATTGTATTATATATGCAAGGGGTCGGGGTTCGAATCCCGATCATCCCACTTATCTACCTTAAGGGTGAAATTTCTAGTCACTAAGTTACCTGACAAAAAAAAAGACATATTTATTACTTAAAAAACTTCAACGACTTATCTAACACAAACGTAAAATTTAAATGACTTATTTGTAACTTAAAAAAATTTAAATGACCGATCTAATACAAAGATATTTTAAATATAATTTCTGAAGAGGACATTTCTTGAAATGCAAGCAAATACTACCTATATTGTTTTTATTATTATTTGGTTTTAGTTTTAAACATGAAAGATCCTCCTATTTGTGCGGATGCTTTGTAACTTTGTTTACTTACAATTATACGATACATGTCATATTTGAGTTATGATATTTGAAAGCTCAAATTATTGGAATTCTCAGCCGAGTTTATTGTGTATTACTAACAACTATATATAGCATCGATCATACTGAACAAAGGAAATGCTTTTGCCTTTTAATGCTTTTGATTTGAAGATGTTCGTGTGTTCACATTCTATGCAAACTGCATTTTCATTAACTACATATTAATAGCATGAGCATGATTAAGGATACATCTTTCTTTACTATTGTCAGAGGTGGCAACCAGATATCTAAAAACATAGTGTCATTTCCCAAAATTAAGGATACATCATCTTCCTTCTACTAGTAAGTCATCAATTATCAAAATGAACTAAGGACACAAAGTCTAATCAGTCAAATTACAGAACCATATCAACATGTGGTCATGATCAACTCGTGGAATTATCATCAAGCAATCTGTCACTGCAACCAAAAACCAATTTTCCATCACGTTATATGCACATTTTGAAAAAAAAGTAGAACTCATCAAGCTGAAAAATACAATATCAAATCCTTGCAATGTATGCATACAAAAAAACATGTAAAAGGCGACAAATTCATAAATTATAATTGTTTTACATTATATAAACCACTAATATACCTAGCATTTTCTGATTGGACCTAAGTTGCCTCACCTCACCTATAAGACATTCTATCAGTAAAATAAAATACCAAGATTCAACTTGTAAAAAGTACTCATTCATGTATATGAAAATGAAATTAAGCAAATATCTGAAATCTTATCTAATGCTAATGAAGGTTTTTTTTTTCTCACTCATGTGATTATAAATGAAACAATTAAAACTAGAAGAGACAAATAAGATATTCTATATAAGTTCTGATGTTTCATTTCCATTTAATATGTTTCTCAATAAGTTCTTCGCTGAGATTCGACATCATGCAAAGAATCACATGATACAATAGAGCCACATTAGAGATGTCAAATAAAGATATCAAATCTCAAAGTTACGTTTAACATCGTAATTCTCACAACGTAATTACTCTAAGAAGAGATGGTATCATACCTTTAAAATATTGCTAGTTTTCCCCTTCATCGCTGTCTTCATTGTTACCCCTTTGTCTCCCCCTTGTTGATGGAATAATGTCCTCACAGACATGAGCCTCAAAATTCATCTTTGTGGTGAAGGAATGTGCAGATACTTCTTTGACATTGATGCACACAGAGCCAAACCGGCTTACAATTGATGACATGACCAGGGAAGGGTCCTTGCAAAGTAGCTGAAATGACAATGAACCAGAAATGTTAAAAGTCATTTTAACATAAATAAATTTCTCAGACCACACAAACACAAGTAATCCTAACCTGCACACCAGGATCATAATATTTATCACCATCTTCATCATAGTTGACAATGCAAGGTCCAGTTGTAATTTGAAATTCATCATTCATAGTGAAATAGTAGCCCCAAAGTGTGGCAAAATGGCATAACTTCTGGATGCAGAGGAACTTATCAGTGTCCACAATTTTTAAGGTTGTGAGAAGTGAGTTAAGTCGTTCATCGCAGAACCTTAAGAAATTTGTGTTAAATGGACACTTAACGAAATAAAAATATTTAAGAAAATCCAGAGGTGTTTGAGTTTCCTTATTTTTAATTCCTATCTTGCTTTCAAGGTACCAAACTAGCAAGTCCAAATGGAAGAGGAAGTGTTCAGGGCGACGGATATGGCCGGGCATAGGCCGCTGCACTGTCAAGTTATCTAGCAAAGCTGGATTAGCTAGCCAGATATCAGTAGGAGGGATATCATATTTCAAATCATTCTTAAGCCTTGTGTATTCCGCACGAAGTCGGTCTTCATCATTAGCCCCAGCCCTCTCAATCTCTTGATATAGTCTTTCCATATTTTTCTTGGCACCTTGCAACATATCCATATCTATACTGACTGTGAGTGCCTCAGTGCAGAACTTATCAACATGGTCAGCATTGTCAAAAGCTACTATGGAATCACTCTTTATCTCCTTGGAAATAATGCCAGCAAACTTGGGATCCAGCATGTTCTCAGGTCCAAATACCACTATGTTGGCCGATTGCAACGCACACTTAGCCACAAAATAGGGACACCAACCATTAGCCTTCCCGGCATCAACAAGCTCCTACAACCACAACTATACATATTAGATTGTGCTCCTCCACATATCCATTTGTTATGCATTAATTTAGTCCTCTATAAATAGGGACTAATGTTACAAGAAATTAATATGTGAAGGACCAAAATACCGATAAATTTAGCTCGACAACTTACCTGAATGCTGTAAATACCAGGAGACAACACAACACTATCAGCATTCTTGAAAAATGGACAACCATCCTCAATAGCAAACTCTCTAACCCAACTTGCCGTTAGCTTCCGACAGCCTGCTACCATCATATCATCCTTTTCCGAAGATTTCTCAACAACATCCGAATTAATACAAAGTTCCTTGCGGGATGCAAATCCCACCGCAAGGATGCTTGAACCACCATCACCTAGGACAGTGCAGCGATGATTGTACACCAATTTGAGTGTCTCCATAACCTTGTTTACTTGTTCAACATTTTTGGTGCAGTAGAGTACTTGTATGGATTCATCTGGCAGCTTAGAACAAATGTAGCTGACAAGTAGAGATAGCATTGCCACAGTTTGTCCTCTGCCCTTGGCTTTTTTCATCGAAAGGACCGCATTATCATTGGCGTCCAGTGCATCCTTCATGAACCTCATGTAGTTAAACTGCTCATTATATATCGTTGGGAATGGAAAATAAATTGTCAAATCATTTATATAAACCTCCCTCCATTTTGAACTCTTCAGGTCTTTCTTCTGTATCTGCCAATATGCAAAGGAGTAAAAATAAGAATGAAACTTAATACACCAAAAGCTATAGCAGTAAAAATAGAAACTGTGCCAACAAAATAAAATAAACTAAATCAACAACCCAACCTAAAACTATGGAAAGTGTCGTTAACTACATGATTTCATAACTTCCATTACATGATTTAATTAATTAATGTTTGACTTTTTTTGACAATATCAATTAATCTTTGACTTGATTCAAAATAAAAGTAGATTAACATAGTTAACATCAAAGACGCTAAAAAAAAAGGTACTAATAACAAGAACCAATTTACTTCAAAAAATAAAAATAAATCAAAGACACTAAAAAGGTACTAATGACAAGAATGAATACATTGTAACACATCGAATTGCTACTTCTATGTTCATAGTACACTCTTTTTTCTTTCCATTTTTTTGTTTTCACGAAGAAAAAGAAGATGGAAACGTGAGCGATTCCTAGTGTCAAAAATTTTGTGTTCATATAACATTTCTGAACAAGAGAAATTTGCAGAAACTTACTACACAATTGCCATGAAGAAAACATGAAACAGTGAAGCATCCAAAACTAAATCACAAAACAGAGAAGTAGCAAAAAAACACTAATGCAGAAAACAACAATGGAGTGATAGAGAGTGTTTATGTGTGCAAGAAATTTAAAAAACAAAATCGAGGAACAGTAACAATAGACAAAAATTATGAAAACGTTGTAATGAACCTTGAAACGCAGTAGCTTGTAAAACATGAAAGAGAAAAGTAAGAGAGAAAGAAAATAGCAAAAAACCTGAGTGAGAGTGAGAGTGCGTTTCTTGATTCTGCTTTTTGATATGATGATGATTCTGTGGGTCCCTCTATTGTAACTAACTTTCTAATAGCCTCTTTCTCACACACTAATTTTATTTTTCTTGTAAGAAAATTTTTATAAAAAAAATATATCAAAATTAATATGATATGATGTTTTTAAATTGTTGAGGTGACACTTAAGCTTGGTTTATGTCCAGCTAATATCAGGTGACTCTTTTTAAAATTCACAATGTTAAGGAGTACTATCATTTTATGGTTTTGATTATTAATTATATTATTATTTTTTATAAAGAAAAAATAGTTACTAATATATAAATTTTTAAATTAATCAAAAATAGAAGAGATAGTATGCGCCATGTTGTCTGGAAGGTCACTTTTTTTTTAAGAGTAATAATAAATGACTAAGCATTGATTTAAAATAAAATCATCATAACTAAAAATGAATTGTCGAGTTGTTAATGATTTTTTATTTTTTTTTAAATGAATTGTTTGGAGAATTTGAATTTGATTTTTAGTATAAATAATTTTTGAATAAATTATATTTATCGCTTTCGAATTCTGAATTATCGAACTTTTTTCTCTTGAAAACCATACGCTTAACACCAAAACAAAAAGAAATATTGTTGTCACGTTTTGTTTGTTCCATTTGTGTTCAACTAATAAAGAAGTGATCGCATGCACTATTTGCAAGAGGATGGTACTATAGTTGTAACTTGTAAGAATAGGAATAAAATAAAGGAGAAGTTTTTATATTAAAAAAATTCAAAATTATAGATTTAAAAAACTGAGATATATACCAAAAATTGAATAATGCAAAACAAAACAATATCAATAAAACATGTGTTTGAATGACCAGACCATTGTTGTCACATTCTTATTTTTAGAATAAATGAATTATATCCAAAATCAAGTGGAAAATACAAAGTGTCTAATAATAAGAGTCATGGAGATTCACCATAAATATCTTCTAAGAAGTACGGACACAGACATTGACACGTTGACATCAATAATAATTTGAGAAAATGATATAATTTAATGTAAATATAAGTATCGATGTCTGACACTAACACGTGTTCGTGCTTTATAGAATATCGCCGCTGCCGCTCTTATTAGCGTGCGAGCTACACAATTTACATTAATAACCTAACATAATTAACATCATATTTAATTTGTAAGTAGAATTAAGAGTGATAATTAACAATCCTCTAACTATCTATCTAATTTTTGGGTGGTCTGATCACAAAAATGAAACAAGTTATGTCGTTATGAAACAAGTAGTGGTCTCATCACATTCCTTATGTTGGTGTGGAAATAACAAAACCATTTTAAGACAATCCCTTTTTTATCCCTTTATTTGTTAGAAGAAAAAAGAAAGGGACCACACCACACACACGAAACGCCTTTTATCAACACCACAGTAACAGAAGCAGAGAAATCAAGTAGCAGCAAAGGTTCTATTCTAATTCTCGTACAACATTTTATACCTCTCTCTCATTCTTCTTTTGTCTATTCAACTTCAATTTACAATTTCTTTAACTCTAACTGCACACTGAATTTGTTACCACAATGTATGTTTCAATTTTTACACAAACTTAGGCAACATATTTATGTTGTTTTATAATGTTTTCATTGCATTTTAATATTATATCTAGAAATAGTAGTATTTCTAATTCATTCATTCATTCTTGTTAACTAGATTTTTTGAATTCTTAAAAATTACAGTTGAGAAAAAAGAAAACAGAAGGAGAGATGGAAAATGAATCTGGCAATAGCAAATTGGTGTTCTGTGTTCCAGACGAAGAGAAGCAACTTAGGGCCCAAACAATCCTCCGCAGGATAGCTGGAATGTAATTAACAAATTAATCATATAATATTATAAAATAAAATAAAAAAGACTAATACATATAGTATTAGATTTGAACATTTTGTATATATATATATATATATATGATAGTTCATAATTCTCATTTTGCAAATTATAGTTTCAATAAGCGTGAAGTTGATTTTCCAACCTTGAAAGAATACAATGATTACTTGGAGGATGTTATGGACATGAGTAAGCTTCTAGCTACTTTCTCTTATATCATGATTTTTGTTTTGATGATGCTGATTCATATAATTTCTCTCTTGCAGCAACTAAATTGATTGAAGGAATAGATGTTAGTGCTATTGAGGAAAAGATTCATAAATATGAGAATGAAAATGCGGAACTAATTCAACTTCGTCGTGACCAAAAGGTATATAATTGTGCCCTTGATATAATATAATGTTTTTCCCACTAAAGATTTTTTTTTTTTTTTTCGGTTTTCACCACCAGTTGAATCTGGTTCGGGGGTCAGTTCTGGCATCAAGTGGTTACAGCCCCCTCCCGATCGCAGTTGCGGGGGATCGAACCGTGGTCCTCCCTACCAAGTTCAGCGCCAATCACTACTGAACCAAAAGATTTTAATGTGTTGTTTGTTATGATTTATTTATGAATAATAATTGAGCAGAATAAAGAAGTACATGGACCAAATGAAGGACCTAGTGCCTCGACATCGACTGAAACTAATGTGGTGAGGATTAATTAGATTATTACTGTTTTTATTAGTAATAATTCAGTATAAATACTTTTTGCACACACAATGTAATCTTATTAATTGAACTTGATCTAATTAATGTAATAATTGACTCTCTTAATCAATGATCATATAGTCATAGGTTTGATCTCAATCAAACCCCATGGTATATGGAGATTTCAATATCTTAATTGAATTTCATTATTTCAAGACCTTGGTAATTCTTTAAAGAAATTGAGTTTGACATATTATAAAATATTCACTTTCTTTTTGTAACAAATTGCATTTAAAATTGATTTTCTATAGTTTTAGCAAGTTACTTCATATTTATATTTTACAAGCATATATGTAACTTTATAAATAAATAAATAAAAAACAACAACATATTTGTAACATGTCAGTCATGGGTATTCTTTCTCATCAATATGTTATGAATCAGAATTTTGTGGCCCTTACCAATCGTTAGTTGGTTCAGTGGTGATTGGCGCTGAACTTGGTAGGGAGGACCACGGTTCGATCCCCCGCAACTGCGATCGGGAGGGGGCTGGAACCACTTGATGCTAGAACTGATCCCCGAACCAGATTCAACTGGTGGTGAAAAACCAAAAAAAAAAAAAAAAAAAGAATTTTGTGGCCCTTTAAAGTAAATATATATTAAATGTGGAAAACCCAAAAAATGAATTAATCAATCCCAACCAATTACTACTAGTAGTACTAGTACTAGTGTATATAAGTGAAGTATTATTGCATTTTGATTGAGCTAATTATGAATTTGCCAGCAGGGAAATGTGGAGCTGCCACGTGGAGTTACATCAAGAAGACCATGATGAAGGTGATGATAAAGCCTTACTTCCTCCACCCTCCACTAACTAAAACGGTTTAGTACTACCACAAGAAGATTATAGATTCCACTGATTTTCACCCTTCAAATCACAACCATTCTCGATTTAGATAGATAATTACTTCAATGCATGGTTACAACAGGTTCACAATATTGATACTATTTGAGTATTTTCTCATGGCCAATATTATTTGGCTTAACGTTTGTTTGATTTTCGGTTTAGGTTCAGTTGTCAAAACGTAATTCCATTCCAAACCTATGTTTCAAAATGACAACTTCTGGTTGACTTTATATTTGGTTTTCGTTCAACATTTATTTTCAACGTCATTTGACTCCAAACATAAGCTGCGGTTTGTTTTTTCATTTTAAGTTGTTCGTTTGATATTTTTCTATCGATTTAATCAGAGGTGTTTTTTTATGTGTCATATGAGTTATGATATCGGATCTCATAAAAATGAAGACCTCGAAAAAATGAGGAATATAAAATGAGAAATTGCAAATTTTCAAATTAAATGAGAGTTTGTGCCGTTCAAGTATATGAGATTCTTTTTATTTTAAAATGAGAAATTTATTAGTTGCAAAAAATGATAAAAGATATTGTTCTATTGTAAATAAATTTTTTAGATGTTTTATAACTAATTGTTATACCCCTATATTTTTATTAAACGGAAAGACGTGTGATTGTCTTGTTTACCAATCTTCTTTTTATATTAGTGAAAAAATAAATATATTTTAGTGTTATTGATGTTATTTGTAATTTAAATCGTTGACAGTTCTTTTGAATTTATGTGCACTTTTTCTTTTATTAGGCCTATTTTTAATAATTTCCACTGGACCTATAAAAACTCGGAGACGTCTGTTGATCCTTAATCCTTCCTTGTTCTACTTTTCTTTTTGTAAACCAAATGTATCATCCGCGTGTAACTCCGGAGACTAATTCCCTCGAGGTAACTAAGGTTCATTTAAGGGGTTGACATCTCCCAACAAATATTTTTCCATACGCACCGGCCGAGGATCGAACTTAGGACCAAATGGTTAAGAGGCCCAAGTATCTACCACTTGTGCCACATTATGTTGGTCTTCCTTGTTCTACTTTGCTTTATGCGAAATGTTGTTTTCTGGATTTGGTCTAATAAAATAACCATCCGTTACAACGTTGGATCGAGTTGGGTTGGATAGTGGATTGTCCAAATTATTTTTAGCTTTTTAAAATTAAATAACTAAACGACGAATAATCAATTTTTTTCTTCATAAAAATAACTTAACCATTGTATTTTCTTAGAAAAATAGTAGTATAACCTATATTCACTAGCTTCTTCAAAAAAATTACCTATATTCACGGTAAAAAATAATCATTCATTTTGGTCGGGTAAATCCACTAATTTTAGGATTGGATAGAGGGTTATCCGAAATTCAATATTATTTATGGATTTTTTAATTTTAAAATTCATATCCACCCAATTACTCAACCGAACCCACTTTTTTGGGTTGGATTGAGTGAGTTTGACCGAGTCGACCGGATTTACTCAATCCATATACACCCCTACCCATAGTCACCAACGTGGCTTCATCCCTGACCGTCAACCACTGTGGGTCGCATGCCGATGTGGTCAACTCTTGTGGCCACCGGTCAACGCTAGAGGACCGCCACATTTAATATAATTATTTAATTATTAATTAATATAAATTTTAAAAATAAATTAGAATAAAACATTACTAATAATAATTAAACTGATTTGGGCTAAGCATAAAGAAAATTTGTAATTGGGCTAAAAAAATATGTTGAAAATTGTTCTTTAGGCCTCTATTGTTGCTCACAGAACCCCGAAAAATCCAATAATACCCCTGATTTTGGGTCCAGGATGGTCTAGAAGATACAATCCAAAATCAAAATAAGTTCGGAGAATACAATCCGAAAACACCTAATTTCGAAAGATATCTTCTGAAAACACCTTTGTCTACTGCTAATTAATAAACTGATCTTCATTTTCAGATCACTATATGTTTTTGGTGCTGGTGTTGATTTTCTTAATCTATAGTTGTGTTTTAAATCAAGGCATCCGCTTAGTTATTTTTTTCCTCAATTTTGTTCTCCACATTATTTGGATTCTTTCAGCATGCAACACTCTACAACCACAAAATGAGAGTCAAAGGAGAGAAATACTAGAGAGAATGACGAGGTGATTAGCACGAGAACATAAATAGGAAAGTGCAACCCTCCACCACATTATAAATCAAGTATGCTTAATATGAAAAAAGCATTGCCATATGTTTGATTTTGTAGGTGTGTAAGTAAATTTTCATACATTTGATTTTGGAGCATCGTTTGAATGGTGAAACTTTGGTGGAGGGTAATTCATGAGATGCACCAGCTGCTATGTATGAACAAAACAAAGCAAATACCACTTCACATCAACAAAGCTTGCTATATTGTATGATAGACATGCCCATGAAATTGCACGAACATTTTCAACTCCTATTTTCTTTTTCTTTGTTGTTGTGAAGCTTATAGGTTTCTAAATTAGTTGATGATTAAAAATAAAATTACAAAGTAGGAAAATCTTGCTCCGACACCAACATATTTCCATTAACCACTTCTACAGATCACAACTCGCAAGCACGCCAATAACCACTGTTGCCTTTGTCAACAACAACAGGTTGTTGGATACGTTGTCCTTCTAGTTTTCTGTTATTGCCTCTGTCGACCACAACCACCATCACAACACCTAGGAATTGGTGGATTCCAGAAACCGCCGCAAAATCACCATCTCCCATGACATTGTGTTTGTCAAAGCTATCCATTTGTTTGTGTTTATACTTGTATGTGGAGAGTGACTTGGGGTTAGGGAGCACTGACAGAGGAGGCTGCAAGACTAATTTCGTGTGATTTGCACGAGAGCTCTGTCGTACACAATATCATTTTTCTTTTTAGAATTATGGTTAGCATGGTTTAAAATGAGCCACTCGATTAATGCAGCTAAAGCAAGATACCAATCAAGCACAAGCTACGCTTGGAGGATTATGCTTTCGATGGAAACTATCAAGTTGAGACTCTATTTGATCCTCACACAAAGTATTGAAGAACCTAATCCTGCTTCAACAACCATGAAGCTAAACAGATTCCAAGTATTCCTCTCTCCTAATGGCATCCATATAAGTATGTTTGGCAATGGGAAAAAGATGGTGAATTTTTTGTTAGGTCAACATATCACATCCTCTAAGATATCGAAAGACGAAAATAGAGATGCCATTGGTTCCTCAGATACCACAAACAGCAACCTCTCGGAAGGAAATTGGGAGCCATCCCAAATAGAGAAACTTCTGGTGGAGGCTTACAAAGAATATTCTTCCAATTAGAGGAAACTTGTCAAAGAAAGGAATTCAAAACTGCTTTGTATCCTTCCATGGAAAACTTTGGGAGATAGCGGCCAATGTGTTTATGAACAAAGCTGTCAACTCCATTGAAATTAACAGCGCAGGAAGCAATGTCCTTTGTCCAAGAGCTAGGTATCTGCAACAAAGTCCTAAAATCTAAAACCCCCCATAAACCCCATGATAACGGCTTGAATAAAAATTCTATAGAAAACAACATTTTTGTTGATGTTGGATGGTTTGCAGGTGGTGCAGCAGGTTGGGGGCAGATTTGCTATGACAGTGTCGCAACAGTTAATGTCTCGGCTTGCATTTTTTATAATAATGAAGTAGAACCTTAGGTGGCTGAAGCAATGGGGTTAGATGGAGCCTGCAACTAGCTATGAATCACAATATGCAAAGGGTATTGAATCGATATCAACTGATGCGGCTGTATTGCTGTTATTAAACCTATTATCTTAGATTGTAAGATGCTAATGAGTCAACTAGAATAAGTTTGTTTTCCTTCTGTTTGTTGAACGAAATCTTTTACCACTAAAACAAAAATAGCTCAATACACAACCTGTCTAAAGCACCCGAGAAAACAATAAATCTTTCATTGTCAGTATATTTTTTCTATAAAAGTAAAAAACCCCATTGTTTTTTCAAGCACCACAAATGGCAAGGGCCAAAGAAATGATTCAGAGTATGGTTACTATTGTTTTTCTTCTATAATCTGCTGTTACTGCAACTGCTTCCTTTAAGTTTCTGCACATCAATGGTAGCTTCATGCAGCTGGGCAGAGATAAGGAATGTACACACAATAAAAGCTGCTTCATAGCAATGTACACACAATAAAAGTTGTTTCGCAGCATTTTCTCGGATGCACCAAGCTACATGCACGGGCAAAAGAATATTCATTTTGACTGCTGGAAATCTAAATCTAATTTCCTTTTCAAATGTGATCTGTCAGCACTGCAGAAAAAAGAAACAGAAATTAATTAAAGACACGAGAGTCGTAGAATATAAGAGAATATCTTATGATATCTTTATCTCAAGATTTTTTTTTTTTTTTTTATCTTAAGAATAAGATTATTTGTTATGTTTCTTGTTTATTGCTATGATTTGTTATTCGCTTTTCCTATTTATTTAGGATGGAGTTTTTGAATTACAAAATAAAGGTTAATGCTTAGTCTTTGTATCAAGCTATTATAAATCATATTCCACCGATAATAATATTTCAAAAAATCTTCATTCTTTCTCTTTTACTTCTTTTATCTAAAACTCATAATTGCAATATAGTATCTGAGCGGTACCATCCTCCACAACTTATCTCATCTAGTTCCCTAAAGTATGAAACTTCACAAAATTTAGAACTCTGTTTTTCAGTTTCTTCCTTTCATTGTGTATTGAAGCTCTACTTTGTTGTGTCGCCATCGTTTGTGTTTCATTTTTTCAACTTGCTTCTTGAAGTTTTCATCTGACTTCAGGTAGTTCCGGCGACAATCATCGTTTAGTACATGATGAGCCTGTGCTGCCTTCTGGCCTATGTTTGAGGTTGTGCCACTTCCATCTACCTCAAATGCCATCAATACTCCATTTATCCATGTGCCACTTTCAGGCTCATCTTGAAGCGCATGCATGTGTATGGTTCCCGCACCTCCCTACAATAAACGAACCTCCATGCTGTCGGTGTAATTTATCTCATCGGCCCTTCCTTTTTCAATCAGGACCACTTCTAGCTCATAAACCCCAGGTGTGGTGTTTTCCAAGTGCTATTTGCAGCACAACTATTGACTTACGTGCATGAAAGCTAGTCTTTGACAATAGCTTTCGCTAACAATTGCCATAGTTTTCTTGTTCCAAATTTGCTGTTGTTAACAGTTTTGTACAACCATTCATCATCTTCTCATTGCATGTTGCTTTCTTCCAATTTGGTTCCAAGTTACTTGCGACACAAATTATTTTTAGTTCAAGTAAGATTTCGGTGGCATAATATTGTTTCAATTTGGTACAAACTTGAGACACCTCCTAATTAGGGCTTCAACTACTGTCAGAACTAGCCTACAATGATTGCAGTTTGGCTTGTTTGCTATACTTTGTCGTATCTCCAGCGTTGTGTTACAATTTCCAGACTTGTTACTTGCTATTTGTGTTCTCTATTAGCAGTTCCAATGATAGCCCCCGTCTAGTACGTGAAGAACACACACCACCCTCTGACCTCTATTCATGTTCATAACACCTTCATCTTTCCTCAAAGACCATTGATAGTTCTTGTCCATGCCCCTATGTGAGATACATCTTTAAATATACACATGCGCAAATTATTGGTTTTAACATTGGGTGCACGCACCGCCGAAAATTGTCAGACTGCCTTGCCATCAGTGACCCTTTTCTCTTTGGCCCTATCCTTGTACGATTAGGACCATTTCGTGCTTACGTATCACTCTTTGGTAGTGTTTTCTAAGTGCTTCCTGGTCTGTTAGTACTATTTGCCATCCCCACAGTTTTTCTGGAGCATGGAAGCTCACCCCCGGCTGTAGCTTACACCGAGACAGTTGCAAGAGTTTTTTCTTCCAAAATCTGCTCTTGTCCTACAATTTATTACTACATCCTTTTGTTCTACTATTTATTACTATCATTCACCATCTTCTCCAGTGAGTGACTTCCAATTTGGATCAAAGTTGCGACATCACCAACATTTTCAGTTCCAGATAGAGCTTTCCCAATTGTAAGGATAACCCAATAGAACTTCACTTTTGTTCAAGTTGGAACACCAACCTATTAGCTGCTATAAGGGATGGGCCAGTATCATTTCAGATTGATTCAAAGATCCTCTCCAACCTTTGTATTTTCCTATATTTATACACATACTCTCAAACTAATCCGAATAACAAACAAACTAACTTCTCTAACAATTCATAACTACTTTAACTAAAATTTGCTGATATTCTATATCCCAACAGTTATTAAGCCACTTTGAAATATATTGATTACCTGGTAATTGTTGGTCTATTTGGAGGTTTCAATCCAAAGATAGAAAAATTTAGTGACATTGGTGTGGGCTCATTTGTGCCAGTATTATCACCAACTGTCTGTTTGAAATTACCAATATTATCATCAACCTTATCGCTTCCCAACGCATTGGCTTCAAATCCATCACACATTGGCATCACTCTTCTAATCTTTCTAGAAGGTGATAATTGAAAAGAATTCAGATCTGAGACACCAGATTCCCTCTTGGGAACAAGTCTTGGAAGCTTTTCTGGATCTGTGGGCAGAGGTGCAGAAGAAAAATACCTGAAATGGAAGAGGAGAGATTCAAATCATAGGAAAAGACAGGAAATAATACATCATTCTTTTAGCAGAATGTTTAATGCAATACCTGTGTTCTAATGCCTTCTGCACTGAAATTCTAGAATTTGGATCATAGGTAAACATCTTTGACAACAAATCTAAAGCATCATCACTTGCCATTGGAAATAAAGAGCGCAACGGGGGAGCAGGAACATAATTTTCTTGAACACAATATTTAAGGCACATCATATCAGGCCACTGAGAAGGTGATGGGGTTCCAAATGCTGTGAAAATTTTCCGTGTTTGATGCGTATCGGTTGAACCCTACCAAATGAAAAGAAACTCATGAAAGCACTAACAAGAAGAAAGAAGCCAAATCATAATACGATGAAAAACAAATCAAAATATGCAATAAATGACATCACACACTTAGATATTGTAAAGAAGAAGAAAAAAAGCTGCACCAAAACAAACAACAAAACAAAATAAGATGAAAGCCAAATCATAATTGAATAAAAAAGCCTTAAATAGTCAATAGTGGCTATAAACATCAAAGCAACAGCACCTTGCCTAATCCTATATCACTAAAACAGCTTTGAATAGTTGACTCAGACTGCAGCTTTAACTATAGAAGATAAAATTAAACGGTTGATCTCTTCCTAAAAAAAGTCAAGTAGTTAAAAGAGACGAACAATTGAAAGCCATTTATGATTTATTACAAAAGCAATCCATATATAAACTTAATCACATGAAAATCTTGGTATACCTCCAAAAATGGTCTACGAAGAAGAAGTTCAGCAAATACACAAGCTGCAGCCCAAACATCTACCCCTGAACCGTACTTCTTGGCACCAAATAATAGCTCAGGCGCTCTGTACCACCGAGCAAATGCCTACTAATGTATAAGAGTAAATTATAAATCCATTGTGAGAAGGTGAAAAATACAAACAAATAGTATGAAACAAGCAATGTTCGATGTTGTGCACACACACATATATATATATATATATATATATATATATTAAATTACCATACAAGTAAAACCTGACTGTAAACAAAACCTTTTCAGCCTTGTGAAATTTAATCATCCAACATCTGTGCAAATTTTGCTGGTTTGATTGCAAAATAATGAGGAAATGGGATGATTAACGGTCGGTATGATTTAAGTTTTAATTTCCCTGACTATTATGAATGCTGACTTTTATTAAAAGCAATTGGTTAATATTGAAAGATTACGTCCAAGGACGTACTCTCATAATCTGTTATCCATAAGAAACAAACCTGATCAACGAACTCGTGATCTGGGTCTCCAAAGATCTGTGATAAACCAAAATCTGCAAGTTTCAGCTGTCCATTTTGTCCTATCAACAAGTTGTTTGGTTTCACATCCCTAAAAAGATATACAAGCAAACTTTTCAGCTCAGAACTACAACAAACAATTTTGTCATAACCAGACCAGTAGCATAACTCACCTATGCAAAACCCATTTTTTGTGACAATAAGCAAGACCTTTTAGTATCATTTGAAGGTAAGATTTAATATCAGCCGGCGAAAGGAAAATATTTCTGTCTCTTATGACAGCTTCAAGATCTGTCTCCATGTATTCAAACACAAGATGCAAATTTTGTTTATATTGGAACACATCAATCAAATGAACAATGTTTGGATGTTGGAGCTCTTTGAGAAGTTTAATTTCTCTAAGAGCTGTGAAATTCACCCCGTCTAACGGCTCATCAATCCTTTTCCGAATCTTTTTAATTGCAACCATTTGTCCTGTCTGTCAATGAAATGAACAAAGCCATTAAACATTAAAAGTAGTTAAAAATCTCAAAATAACAGTATTAACTACTAATGTACCATCATTCTTCTTATTATTGTTGAATAGCAAAAGGCCAACTTATGAAGTCATGAACACAACCAACTAGTATACTACCAACCAACCCCTACACTACACACACTTAATGTGTCGGACATTGTCGCTATAGTTTTCAAATTTATCAAAATTACAAAAACATCTTCGAATGTATCTCTTGTTAGTCACACATTTACATACCAAAGTGACTGTAATATGAAGAAAAATATTTGCAGCACTGAAACTTGTTACGGAAGGCATGTCTGGTGTCTAACATGTGTGGTATCACGACACAGACACATATGATTACGTTGAATTATTAATTAACTATTCAAGTTGAATATAAAAATGCAGCTTGATCTTATTTGTTAGACATTACTATAACATAAAATAAATAGTAATTTGGAAGTGAGAATTGATAAAGAATTGGTTAAAAAAAGGGTAAAAAATGAAACCTTGGTATCAATGGCTTTGAAAACGACACCATAGGTACCTTCTCCGAGAACTTCGCGCTTAAGATACCTGTCTGCTAATTTTTTACACGGATTCACTTCACCCATTTTCGAAGAAATGATCAGCGACGGAGACCCTTGCAAGAGAGAAACACAACCTGAGAATGATAGGGTTGGACGACGGTGGCGGCAATTTGAGTTTCAAGGAGAAAGATAGTAAGGTTGAACCTCGGCACACGGTGATCGCAATTTCATAATCTAGTAAGAAATTCGGTATTGACGAATTTTGAAATTACAGTAACAAGGAGAATATTTGATATTTCACTCAATTTATTTCTTTGTCCCTGTATTTATTTTTTAGAATTAAATATGTTTTTGGTCCCTGCAAGTATGCATTGTTTTGAAAAGAGTCCCTGTACAAAAATAATTTGATTTTAATCCTTGTAATATTTCAAAACTTTTAAAATAGCCCATAACTGAATTTCTTAATGATATTGCAGGGACTAAAATCAATTTTTTATTTTTTTACAATGGACTCTTTTTAAAACAAAACATAATTGCAGGGACAAAAAACATATTTAAAAATTGGACATGTCACCTCTAAATCCAATCAGGGGCTATTTTAAAAGTTTTGAGATATTGCAGGGACTAAAATCAAATAATTTTTTTACAGTGACTCTTTTCAAAACAAGGCATAATTGCAGAGACCAAAAGCATATTTAGGCCTATTTTTATGAAAAATGTTAAACATTGTTTCGAGTCGCTTTTTAAGTATTTTAATTTAAGTAGTAAGTTTTTGTTAAATTTTTACAGAAGTGTGTGAAGTCAGCATGTAAAAAATTAAAAGGTTCCACTTTTTAATAAATAATTTATTTAAATTAAATGCTTAAAGATTGTCAAGAGCACTCGTTTGCAGGACTTTTTTTTTTCTTCAATTTTTACATATAATCCCTTAATCAACTTTCTTCTGTTTTTAATTAATTTTATCTTATTTTTTTCAATATGAATGATCTAAATTACACATTATTTTCTCAATTTATTTTACAATTGAGAGATAATATCCACTTTTTATTTTTCAAGAGTATACTGCATTTACAGTTTACATCAGTGTAGTGTGAATGCAGTTTTACAATCCGTGTTCTTTCTTTCGCTCCTCCTGCCTTTTTTACATCGTGGTGTTATTTGTACATCTAAAAAGTTGTCCTTTTTGGAACAATTTTCATTTTCTTTGGTACCAAAAATAATAAAGTGAAAGAGAAGAGAGAGAATGAGAATGTAATGAGAGTAAGAGAGAGAGTTATCAAAATGTGTCAATTTTTTAATTGTACAAATATCATTTTTTTTTTTTATATAACTCACTTGTTCATTGTCTTTCCTTTTCATTTCTTTTCTATATTTTCTTTCATGATTATTCTTTTATCTTTTGTTTCTTTTTATTACTTTGTTTTCATAGTTAAACGAGAAAGCCTATACTTTATATGATTGATAATCATTTTTTTTTTTTAAATAAATCTTTATCCTCTGCAATTTTTTTTGTAGGAATACCGTTTTATAATGTTTAAATTTTTTTCTAACGATGTATTTTACCTCTTGCTGATTTTTTTCCCCAACATAGAAGGTAAAATACAATATAAATTTTTTTTTGGGTTAATAGGCTTATACCCCCTGCAATGTTTGCGAGTTTTCTATTACCCCCTATAATTTTTTTTTTATATTATCCCCTGCAATATATTTTTATTTTTTTGTAATGTTGTTTTGTTTTACCCTTGGTGGGTGAAATGAACTGCGAAAAAAATAAAAACACATTGCAGGGGGTAATATCAAAAAAAAAATTATAAGGGGTAACGCAAAACTCACCAACATTGCAAGGGATAAAAGCCTATTAATCCAAAAAAATTTGAACATTGCAAGGGATATTTTTACAAAAAAAATTACAGGGAGCAAACACAAAATTCGTCTATTTTAAAGGGGATAAAAATCTTTTTTTTTTTTTTTACGCCATATAATATAACAGAGTATTTGACAAGAGACTTTCTAACATACGTAGTATTTTTTTTACATATTGTTTATTGGTAAAATTTAAATAATAATTATGATAAATCTAAGCACTGTTTTTCAAATCTTAGGGGTGTGGTCCCTCCTCTATTCCATTGGCTCTGTCCATCATAAATGGAAAAGAATATAAATTCTTAAGTGTAGTTCACACTTATGTCAAAAGTAATCATCATGTAGAAAAAAGAGAGAAGTTCACACTTATACGGACCCTCACACTTGTGGTTTAGTACTTTAGATTATTAGAGGGGGAATTTTTTTTCTAGTATAGCAAGGATTGAACCTTAAATATCTTTCATAAGTCATACAGTAACTTATAAGGAGCATAACAATGGAGAAATTTAGATGTATGATTTGAGTTCCTTTTTATGGGCTCAAATTGTCACGAAGAATATAAGCAATTGATAAGCAATTTTACTTCAATGACATTAAAACAACTCATATTTGACCATACTACTAGTCTCTTTTAAAATAATAAATTTTATTGTTAAGATCTCTTTTGCAAAAGTTGCTCCAGGAAATTCAATTGCCTATTTTTAAGTCATTTTGTATGTTGTGTCACTCAACTTCAATACTAAAATAAAATAAAATTTAATTGCTTAATTTTAAGTTATCATTAAGCCACTTGCATTGGAGATGCCTTTAATGCTCCAATTCATTTCAATAGACTCGACTCAAATACACAAATCCAGATTCTACGCAGTCAAAATGCTTATTCGGTTGTACAATTAGACATTAAGAACTATCTTATTAAGATTATTCGTCAAAAAAGATGGTTATGATTTAAAAATAATGTTTTTTAAATTATTAAATAAAATTTATATTAGTTTAAATTCATTTCGTAATTTTTCTTCTCTCATTTTTTTTTCATAAAATCAAACGGATCCTAAAATAGACAGCTAAAAATTTAGAGATTGCATGACACCATTTTATCGAAGACGTATAATCCATTTCCCAAATACAGCTTTAACCTTAAGGACGTGACACATAAGGTAAGTAGTGCAGCTGATTTTTAAGGAAAGATTGGTGAGTTATAATGAAGGGAAGGGATTATTAACAAGTGGAATAGATATCCATCAATTCTTTCTTCTCACTTTCAAATGATATGACACTATCTCTTGATTTTTTTAGTGCATTGAATTTTAGTACACTTAAACAGATTGACTATGGATTCCATTAGAAATTAAGCTAGTGCCTCCCCTAGTAACTAATACTAATATTTTCCTTATGTAAATCATTGGTTAGTTCAAAATTAAAAACAATTTGGATTATAAGATAAAACTAGGTGGGAGAATGATAGTTTATCAAAAAGTATAATGAGTGATTACTGATTAATACTTATTTTATTTACTAGTTATTTTAATAGGTAGAAGAACACCTAAAATTCAATTGTTTAAGATAAGTTTTGAGGAGTGACCAAATTAAGGGCGGCAATGACACCATGTTCTGCTCATAAGTTTGTTGTGTAACACATGACACAGCAAAATAAAACAAACATCATATATGATAGATCAGATAAATCCCTTAAACCTTGCACATTTTCCTAACACTGCAACAAAATTTAATGGACCCCAAAAAAAAAAAGACAAAATAATAAAACCTGAAAACAAACTAGTCACTACTAGTAATAATTAATTAATTAATTACTTTACATGATGCTGCAGCTCTCAGTGTTCTCATCACTGAAAACATGAGTGATAGGATCTGCCATAGGGTGTGATGGCATTGGTGGTGGTGGCATATATCTTCCTCCATACATCATTTGTGGTGGATACATGTTCATATTTGCTTGCTGCTGTTGTTGCTGCATTTGCTGCTGTTGATGTTGGTTCATCATCATAGCCATGTATTGTTGCTGTTGTTGTTGTTGTTGCTGCTGCTGTTGTTGCTGCTGATAAGGATTTGGTTGCATCTGCATCTGCTGCATTCCCGGATAATAGCCGGCATTCATAGCCGCGGCAGCTGCCCCGGCCGGTAAACCTTGCACGGCTGGCATGTTCCGCATTTGGTCCATTGGACCCATTTGGCCCATCCTGTTCATGGCAGCCATCTGGCCCATTGAGCCCATCTGATTCATTGCACCCATCTGGCCCATTTGACCCATATGGCCCACATTTCCATTATTGTTACCACCATGACCATTATTATTGTTGTTAGCCTTGGCAGTATTACCTTTACCATTACCATTTCCACCCTTACCACTTTTACCATGAGGAGTACTGATATCAAAATCTTGGAAATCAAAATCAAGTTTGTCCAATTTTGATCCACCTTTCTTACCTTCTTTCCCTTTGTTGTTGTTATTGCTATTTCCACCTCCTCCTCCATTGTTTTTGTTTTTGTTTTTGTTTGTTTTGTCAGTTGCACCTCCCTTCTTGCTCTTTTTTCCAAACCCTAGCATCTTAACTAGAAATCCGCCACCACCGCCGCCATCTTTGTCTTTTCCATTCTTCTTCTTGCTACTACTGTTATTCTCACCCTCCCAATCACTACCACCACCACCCTTTTGCTTTCCATCACCCCCTTTGTTCTTTTTACCACCTCCATCTTCACCACCACCACCACCACCTTTCTTCCCTCCTCCTCCATTACCATTTTTTACCTCACTGTAATTTCCACTTTTACTCTTCATTTGCATAGGTAGATCTAAAACATCACCTTTTTTGGCATTTACAAAATTACCAACCCCACCCCCACCACCAAAACCATTACCTTTATGGTTGTTCATCATAGGCATAGCAGCAGGCCCATTCATCATACCACCAGGCCCCATCTGTGGCCCACCAATATTACCCATCATAGCCATCATCTTGTTATTATTATGCATAGGATGCCCAAATCCTCCTCCATTGCCATGACCATGTTCATGACCATGTCCATGACCAAAATCATCCTCTTCATCATCATCAAAATCATCTTCATCATCATAGTCATCAAAATCACCATCACTATCTTCAAATTCATCCTCAGATACATCAAAATTAACATGTTTCTGAGATTTGTTTGCCACTTTCAGATCTTTTCCCCCTTTAGGATTTTGGAACTGTGCTACTTGAACACCACCTCCTCCACCGCCACCTTTCTGACCCTTTTGATTCTGTGGCTTGTTGTTCTTACCACCTTTGTTGTTGTCCATTTGCATGTTCTTAAACTGAGGTTGTTGTTGTTGATTGAACATCATGGGTGGTCTCTGTCCACCCCATAGTTCAGCATGTTTCCCTGAACTTTTCAGCTTTTTTATGAGTTTTGCTGGATCTACTTGACCAGTCACCAACACTTTCCCTTGTTCTGCATCTATATTCACAGAATACACCCCTGCATCACAACAAAAAAACAACTCAAAAACAGCAACAACAAAAAAATAAATATTTAACTTCATAATAACTTAACACTTAAATTTAATTCAAATCTAATCTAGCCCACAACAAAATCTGAGAAACATGAGTTAAAAATAACATAAAGTTTGAAACTTTAGATGGTATGAGATAAATTAAACATGTAATTTAATTAGGAGAATTTTGAAACATGGGAAAAATGTTAAACCGACATAATAAAGTTTTTGTTTTTATGACAGAAACCGACATAGTAAAGTTGAGATGTGAAGCAAATGTACCTTCAATTTTCTGAAGAAGTTTCTTTACTTTCTGTTCACAACCTTCACAGTGGATATTAACCTTGAGAAGGCAATTCTACACAAGAAACAAACAAACCAAAAAAAATCAGTTAAGCATAAGTACAGAAATTTACTCTAGATTTAACTTTAACAAGCAAGTTTAAAGTTTAATTAACTTACAAACAAAATACTTAAAAAAAACTAGTAAGAAGAAAAAGGGTGTACCTGGATTTTCATCATGTCTTGTTTACTCATGTTTGGAGGTTGTTAACTTTACAGAAGTGAGTGTGAAGAGAAAGAAGAGAAGAAGAAAGAGTTGTTGGAGAAAGTAAGAAGAGATATTTTATGTATTATCTAGACTAAAAGGGTATAGTTGGAATGCATTGGAAATTTGTTAGTATTTCCGTACTAATTAAGCACATTCACAGTACTGAGACAAAGAAGAGAAGAGAAGAGAAGAGAGAAAGTTGATTGCCGGTTCTGCAAGATAATAAACAGCTAGTAACACTAGGTTTGCTCCTCTTTTATGAGTTGGCTTTATCACACTACTGCTTTATTATATTATTATATAAAATATAAATAATCTTAGATATATTAAAGATTAGGACTTGAATTCTAAAGATTTTGTCTAGTATTAAAAAGATAGGTTTGTTTAGATGTCTTAGCTCAATTGGTAAATGCCGAAATTATTAGGTCGGACGTTATGACTCGGGTTCGAATTCGGAACCTCACATTTGTGTGAGTTTAATTTTAATGGATTACCCCTTTATTTAATAAAAAAAAAAGTTTTATATTTAAAAATTATGGTTTTGAGTCATGTTGGTGTTTTTGAAAAGTTTAAATGGAGTTTAATTTGTTTTAGTAAAATTCTTAGACCAACAAGATTTTTTTTTTTATTTTATCGCCATGAGTATGGTTCAGTTACAAAAATATATAAAATTTATAAGTAAAAGTTGGAATTTTAATTCAGGATCTTTTATCATTTATTCATTTTAAAGGTGAGTTTTTAGCAATTAAATTATCTGACCGAGAAAATTTCTCTATTTATTTATTTATTTTGGTACAATCTTCTCTATTTTATATGGAGACACAAATCTGGCTCTAAATTTTTTATGTAAGAAAAGTAAAAATTAGTACTTGAATTGAATCCTTTGAAAATAGTCTCACTGACAGCTTAATACTGCCATTGTTGTTCCTAAATAATTAAAAGCAAGTATTTTTTCTCTATGTATTTTGTACTTTTTATAAAAAAAGACAGCACTGTTTGACTAACTTTTTTATATCTTAGCCTATTCAGTCCAGTATTTGGGGCTAGCCATCTCCAATTGGGCTTAAAACAAATCCACACATAATATTTTATTATTATTGAATTAATAAAAAATATTTTAAAGTTCTTGAATTCATAGATCTGTTGGTCAAAATGTTAAATTTGATGATGTGTTCATTTTCTTTTTTTTAGTCGTATCATATGTTTACATATGTTTTCATAAGAAAGGATCCTCTCAATTTGAAAAAAAAAATTGATAAAATAAAGTGGGATTTTAAACCATTAAATTATAAATATAAAATAATATTTAAATTGAAAAGAAATTAGAAAAAGTTGATTGATGATTGAAATGTGAAAATTGAGAAAAATTGAGAGAAAATAAATTGAGAGGATTCATTCTTATGTTTTCATGGTGGTGAAGAATTAAAATGACTAATAATAACTACCAAATAAAAAAAAAAATTACTATAATACTTTTTTTCATTTTCTGAGAAAATATGAAAAACTCAAATTTACATCTTCTTCCCACATCTCTCCGTCTCACAACAATCCTCCATAATTAGCAAAACCTAGTAAATCATTAGCACAGCCATTGAAGTGAGTGTGTGTTATATCTTTGTTCATAGATTTAGATGAAGGATTCAAGCATAGATGAATTTGGTATTAATTTGTGTTTTATTATGTTTTTCTTTTTTCAAAAAGATGAAGTGTTTCTATATTTTGATTCGTTTGTCGGCGTGCACATCACACATAAACATTTGACGTGGCAAAAGTAAATGACACTTCAAAGTATCAATTTAACGTTTTTGACTAACATAATCAATAATCAAGGACTTAAAATTTATTTAGTTGATTCAATGACTCGTATGACAATGAGTACACTTTCATGGGGCAAAGTGTTTGTTTACTAGTAAAAGAAAAAAAAAAGAAAAGGTATAGATTATCGATCGTGAGTTGGTTTAATGGTAATTGGCGCTGAATTTGGTAGGGAGGACCACGGTTCGATCCCCCACAATTGCGATCGGGAGGAGGCTGGAACCACTTGATGCCAGAACTGACCCCCGAACCAGATTCAACTGGTGGTGAAAAAAAAAAGTATAGGATTCTCTACTGTCATTTTTGTACTGCTATTTATTCAATGGTTGACAATAAATGACAAATTTTAAAGAGAGAAAAAAAAATATAAATGAATGATTGAGATGATGGTAGTACGGGCAACAGAAGAGGTATCTAAATAAACATTCTCTCTCAAAATAGTATTTAATTTTTTCAAAGAAAATAAGTGTAATCAATTTTTATAAGAAGTTAAATGGCTAGCATTTTATTTTTAAGGTGAATAAGTGTGTTTCGGCTATTGAATCTTAATTCTTGCATATATAATATGTTATCCTTACCAACTGAGTTAATTCACAGATTAATATTAATCATCTTATTTTGATATAAATAACGATATAACTTTTTGAGGGAATATAATAACTCATAACATAAATACATATAAGATAAGATAATTACATATGAGTGAGAGACAAACATAGAATAAGCTGTGCCGCTAATCCTTTTTAAATAGTAAAATTAATTTTTTTTTCTTAAATAATATTCATAACTTTATGAGACACAACATTACTATTCATAACATTTTTAAATTTTTGTAAAAGACTAATAACCTTAGTGTCAGGAAACCAAAAATATCAAATATAAATATAAAGTATGAAAAAATATTGATTGTTTTCTCATATGAAATGCAAATGGTAAGAAAAATAATTTATTTGTACACATAAAACTATAAAAGTATTCTATACATACATTTACTTAAATTATCCATAACACCACACTTTTGTAAGTGAATTCTAGAAATATATCTACAAATATCTATTTATATTATTATTGAATGGTGTGTAACAATATTTTACACTTGGGATGGTTGCATATATATATATAAACCGGCTTACTTAACACAATTTGTTTTATAAATCATACTAGTATATTTAATTCTTTAACGATTAAGATATTGTTTTTCTAGATATATAAAATTCATTAGATTCTTTAACATGTATTTTTAAAGTTCAAAATACAAGTTAACATGATCAATATTCAGTAGTAAATTGACTAGTGACACACATAAAAAAAAGTTTCAAAAGTACGATTTATTGAATAATTAAGTACTCAAAAATTTTATTTGTTTTTGAGTACTTGTATTAATATTCTATAAAGTTATAAACAAAGTTCAATATGTCATTTATATTAAACTAAATTTTAATTTTAAATGTATTCTATCATACGAAGCACGAACACATATACATGAACACCAGATACGATATGGATACTGACAGATTGTCATCGATAATAATTTTAAAAAAATGACACAATTCAATATAATTATAAATAGGAAAAAACTTTTTGGTAAGAAAATTTAAGGAGAAGAATTATAAGAATAGATTTCCACAATTGTTTATATTTGTCACCACCCATGATTCTCAATAAAAAAGGAGATTAAATGACATCGACCTTTAAAATTTTGACATGTGTTGATTCTTGTCTTTCTTGTATAAAAAATTCTTACTAAATAACAAGGTTTTTATAAATATATCAGTGTCATATTGATATCCGATGTTGATACATATTTGATATCGAAAAACGTCTTATCCGAGAAGTGTTGATGGTTCATAAATTCTATGTGCAAAATATCTACAAAATATCCGTATCCAACTAAATACGTACGATAGACATGAAAGAAATTTTGTGTTACTTGTGCTGTTGTGTGGCCTTGCGTGGAAGCAGAACACAACTTCATGAATGGTTTTTTGTGGGCACAGCACAGTTGAAACGTGAGTCAAGTTACTTACTACTTGAGAAGTTCAATTCTTGTCTTGTAAGAGATAGATAACATGAGCTGTTTCATGTTTGTTTAATATTCCTTTCAATTAATGAATGAATTTGTTTTGTTTTGTCATTCAATTTTCACGTGAAAACTGAAACTTGAAGCCTGTGACTTACTGGCATGCTTCACAAATCACAACCGTTTTGTTTTTATTTCTCTTTAATATTGTTTTGTATTTTTCTTAACCCTGTTGTTCTCTAGCCATCAATCAAACATTTAATTTCTTATATTCATTGACTTCAGATGAAAAATAAGTAGGGGTGTTATTGGTTTAATTTGGATCAATTTTTACTTGAAAAAATGTTTGAATTGATGAAATATATTATAAACAAAAATATATTTTACTAATCTGTTTACTCTTATACTAAATTTAATACTCCAAAATCAACTTGTTTGCTCAAAAAAAAAAAAAAAACCAAAAATACATTTGATCTTCTACTTAAGAAATGAAATGTTAATGAATCTTTTTTTAGCGGTTTAAGAAAATAAATATTGAAATATTATCTTAAAAAATGGTGAAATATATGAAGGTGATAGGTGAAAAAAACACAAAATATAAGAGTTTGAATTGTGTTTTTGGTTTTAAAACCTTTTTTGGTGCACAAACAAAATACAACTATAAAGCCGAAGGTAGAAAGAGATAAGCACACGGAGAATTTATCCTAACACTACAATTTGAAATTAGTCCAATTAATCTCTTCACACTTAGAGTCTGACGTTTGGTTTGAATAAAAAAAAAAATGAAATGAAAGAAAATTACGCAAATCAATAAATAAATTTCACTATAATATGACAAAAGTGCTAAAAAAAAACAAATATGTATCAAATAATTATTCTCACATAAATAGTAATTATCAAAATACAAAATTAGAGACCGTGAGTTAGTAAATTTAGGTTGTGATACGAGTGTTTGTTAGATATTTTATGAGTCTTATCCGGCTCAAATTAGTTCGTTATTAGCGGTTCACATGTTTGAGGTCTCTATCCTTTTTTTATTGTTTTGTAGTTTTTTTAAGCCTTTGGCCATCATTAATACAAAAAAATAATAATACATGATACTCAATTTCTTAAAAGGGTATTGCTTGTCAAGAAAGCAAAAAAAAAATATAAGTATTGCATTACTATGTCCAGTTTTTAATATAAGAGAAAATAAAATTTTTAAATATAGATTAATGTATCTAAAAAATAAACTTTGTTTTATATTAAAGATTAAATGGAGAAGCATTTGTTGGGAGAGGTCAACCCCTTAAATGAATCTCAGTTACTTCGAGGGGATTAGTCTCCGCAATTACGCGCGGAGGATACCTTTGGTTTACAAAAAAAAATGGAGTTTTTTTTTTGGACAAAAATATAAGCATTGTAGTGAAAAATCCAAACTTTAAAATTTTATAAAGTTGATTTTGTTGAGTCAAAATGATTTGAAAAACAATTTGCACATTTGTTAGATTCACGATAAATGTGATGAATTGTGACTTTACAATCTATTTAACCCCAAAATACTAATGGAATGCCCCAATACTTTACATAATGTTGCTTTGACAAATAATTGGAACTGTTGTATCACTTTCGATTACAAAAATAGATTCTCTTAATTTGTTTTTTTTTAATTTTCTCAATTGTTTCAATTTTTACCTTTCAATTCACCTTTTTCTTCTTTTCATTTTCTCATTCATTCCAAATCAATGGTTAAAAAAAAATTATCCTCATGTCACTTGAGAGAATCATCTCTCTTCAATTACAAATGCATTTTTCAACATTTAACTCTATACCACAGAATAATTTAGCCACACATTTAAAAAATAGTCGTGTTTTTTGAGAATGGATCCTCTCAATTTATTTTTCCTCATGTTTCCTCAATTTTCACATCTCAACCATCAATCAACTTTTCCTTATCTCTTTTCAATTTAAATATTACTTTATATTTATAATCCAATGGTTTAAAACTCCACTTTATTTCCTCAATTTTTTTTTTAAATTGAGAGGATCCTTTCTCGTGTTTTTTGCACTAAACCGCAAACACGAAAGTGACATGCTATTAGCATCTCACATCGTACTTAATCAGTCACTGTCTCAAAATTAAATTAAATATGAATAGGAGTATTATGTACTTTTTATATGTATTGTTTCTGTTTAAAAAAAAACTTTTATATGTACTTATTTGACATTGATAATACTTAACCTTATAGTACATCACTTATCTATAAAATTTCAGTCTGAACAACTATGATTCTATTTATTCTATTTTTTTTTACTAATGAACTAGTATGATTCTATTCTAATTCTAGGTAGTAAGTAGAAATTGTTTTGATTCTTTTGAATGAAATTGCAATTAATCAACATTGCTTGCTCAAAAAAAAAACTTAGTAGCAGTACAAGTTTTAGGAGTGTTTATGAATTTATGGAACTGTAGAATGGAACATGCCTTGGAATTTCACAAAGGAGGCAAAGGCAGCATGAAACAGATGAGTTGTCAGTCAAGGCTAAATAGTTAATCTGAAACTTGGTTTTGTGTGTAAAAAAGCAAAGGAAACACAAACACACACAGAGACCTCTCAAAAACCCATCCCAATGGTTCTACTGACAAATTAATACATCCAATCACTACACTTTAAAACATTACTGTATACATTAACTTTTTTAGATTAAACAATCACTTTTATCTTAATCGTGTCTTCTGTACTTTTAAATATAAAAAAATGTTTATATGGGAGTTTTGTTAATTTTTTTTCATCAAATTAGTTTTCAAGTAATTAGTTTAGTGCTTATATTTGTTTTATTAATGAGTTTATATTCTATAAAATTACAAGTTAAGAAGACACTTAAAAGCCAATATGAAAACCTTTGGAATGTGAAAAGGGAGATTCACACATACTCTCTCCGATTAAGTTTATAAGAAAATTTGACTTTTTTAGTACATATAAGAATGAATATATATGACATATGTTATAAATTATATACATCCATTTTTTAATATATAAAAAAAATTAAATTTACTTATAAATGTAACGGAGGGAGTGGTTGGTTTGACAAGAATGAGCAACTAAACAAGTGACTTATTACCACTATTTCATTCAGAATTTTACAACATTGGATATATGGATATTCTTTTTGGATACAAATCACACGATCAATTACCATTCACTTATTACTTCTCCAAATATCACAGTTGAACTATGATGAAGGAGTCTCATTGGGTTGGATCAACAGTGTGTTTGTCGATCGCCATCAAGCAGCAGCTGCCCTTGTCTCCACAAAAAAAAAAAATCATTTTTATTCTTTATAAAAAGGACCGAAGAAAGTATTTAGTAATATTAATTTATTTAAACAAAATTTCATCTTTTCTTAAACTAATAAAATAATTTAGAAAAACTTGGTAACAAAATATGGGGAAAAATTAATAAATAAAAAATTGATCAATGTAAATCAATTTGTAATTTATTTTACACATGATTAATTTTCTCATTCTAATAAGGAGTTGGAGGTCAAGGATTCAAATCTTGGTAAGGAGAAAAACTAACATTATATTGTAAATATACTAACAAATAACAATTTGTCATTAAAAAAAAATTATAATTTATAAACTTAAACTGACTCTAAACTGAATTGAACTGATTAAAAAAAATTAATCAATTTTATAAGTGATTTTTATGAAGTGAAAAAAAAATATTTATATGATTTAGGGTCCGTTTGGATTAACTTATTTTTTGTGCTAGAGAGATTGTTTCTTTATATTATATCTCATTTTGACTTGTTAAAAAAAACTTTTTTTTGAGCTTATGCAAACGGTTTATTTTATTTTTATTTTTTATGTTTTATTATAAATTTATCAAGGTAGTTATGATAAAATAATTTATAAAAATACAATTTTCACTAGTTTGAATTTATAAAATAATATAAAACTTAATTTATATTGTATAATAAATTATTTGTATAAACTCAAAAATAAACTAATTCAAACGGGTCATTATTTCAGTGCACTTAAAAAATGGTTTTTTAAGCTAGAAACCAAAGTAGTTTTTTCCTTTTTCTAAAAACAAGTATAGGAAAACAATGAAAAATGTTTGGACCCTGCTTAAGCAACCAAAATCATTCTTTGTGTAACCGGTATAAAATTGAGGGCCCTAAAATTGATGTCCTCATTTTTTTTCTTTTGTAATCCTTTCAAAAAAATAAAAAATTTAAACAACAATCCGTAAAGGATATCTGTAAATCTTCAAAAGAAGAACCCCACCATATTCACAATGGGAAACACATACCATAAAAATCCAAAGTTTATAAAAAATGCTTTTAGTTTTATATGATCTAGGGTTGGTAATTTTATAATTTCTTCTTTCACTTTATGACTTCTCCTTTCTTTTTCTAACACACCTTTACTTGACTATTCAGCTAGTGTATAAGCTAATCAATCTTCATTTTTGTAGTGTGCTAATGTATTATATGATTTTTTTTGTCTTTTTTTCATGTGGACAACTCCTTTTCATTGTTTGAACATGAACAAAAACAAATTGTATGAAAGGAATAGAAGATTCTTGGATCAAAAGCTATATACTTCAGTGGGTAGAATTTGTCTTTTGATCAATCCTTTAATTAGGGGGGCTGCCACTCTACAAACCTCCTTTATATGTTTTTGGTTTTACTCATGTCTTAGATGACCAATGATTGAACTTAATAGAATTTTTAAATTAGTGTAGGATATTTTAAATTATAATAACCTTTTGTAGTGAAGAATTTTTTATGCTTAAGATGATGTATTTTGGTTGAATGTTTCATTGTACTCTCCTAACCTACCTGTTGTCTACTATATATATGTGTGTTGTCGACAAACTTGAGCTCATGAGATATTGGATATTTGCCTACCAAACGGAGTAGAAAATAAAGGGATTTTGATTATGTGCATTCAAATGACAATGCAGTCATGTAGTCAATATTTGTGACTATCTGATTGAGATTGGACGATCTACATTTTAACTTCATAATTTTATATTAAATATAAATAAAAATTGTATTACAAATATGAACGGTTCGATCTTGATCGGAAGGTACTAAAGATTTAACTACACATTGACTGCATCTAATCTATTTCCAAAATAAAGACGCACAAAAAAATAAAATAAAGATCTTTATGTAAGTGAACGCGCACAGGTGAGCTCGCCTGGCTCTAGACTTGAATTTTCCACTTTTCATTCTTTTCTTGTGATCCAAGCAATCTTGTACTCAATGCAATTTCTTCTTATTTTTTTGTGCGAGAATTGTGTTTTACATTAACTTAGGTTAGAGAATCGCCACTTTCTTAATGGGTGATAACAGATTCATGGCCCATCAATAATAACCATTGCATTGAAGTCTCGGATGCCCATTGCTATCGGTGGCGAGGTTGTGTCTTTCGCCCCCTTCCATTGATGAATGTGGCTCCGCATCAGGGGACTATATATACCCCATTTTTGCAAAGAGTTTAGTTATCTTATGTCTCTCTCACTTCACACTTATTCTTACTTAAATTAAATAATAGAGTATCTTACACGTACTCTCCTCTCCCTCTCAAAACAACATAACGAACATAACGTCTTCATCACCAGCCAAAACCTCTTAATCAAGTAAAATCCAGAATAATTTAGACAAAATATTATTATCTTTATATCATTAGTACAATTTTCAATGTCAGAATAATGTTAGATACTCCACTCATCATAAAAAGTAACAAAATATATTTTCTCTACACTATACCCATTAATAATTTAAAATATTTATCCAATAATTAATAAGAATAAATAAAAATTGGTTAAAAGCTAATTATAAATACCACATACAAATTTACTTAAATTACTTATTTTACTTAGTTGTTGGATAAATACTGATTATCAAAGAATAGTGTATTTCTCGTCTCACCAACAAAATATACCAATTTTTTACATTATATTTTCTCTCTTGACCAATCCAATCAACATAAGAAATATACACAGTAATAAATGCCTAAAATACATGACATTATTAGAAAGGAATATCTTGTTTATTTATATATTAATGTCAACCACGGGGGAAGACGGATTTGAATCCTCTCCTTTTTTTTTCTCTCCAATTCCCTCTCTAATTTTTTTATGTGTCTATCTCTCTCATCATTTTTTTTCTCTCTCATCATCATTTATTTATTTTTAATTTTTAATTTATCTCTCTTCTCACTCACAAAACAAGGAATTGGAGAGGGAATTGGAGAGAAATCATAGGAGAGGATCCAAATCTGAGGAAGACACGTTATACAATCTTCAAAATATCTCTCCCACGCTACAAATGGCCAGATTATATGACACACATGAAACATTTATTATTTTTTTGGTACATATATTAAACATTTATTATGTAATTTACTGTATTTACTACTTAGTATCCAGTAGAAAATCACCCTATTGGATTTGATAAACACCTTTTTATTGATTAAAAAATAATTAGGACTTTACTTTCGCTGCAAGGATCAGCAGCCTTGCCCTTCAACCCTTTCATTGATTGGGTTATATTAATACATAAATTTGACACGACTTTGTGAAATGATTAAACTATTGAATCTAACAATAAGCACATGAAAGTTGTTTATTATTCAAGATATGATTTTAAACCAATAATTAACATATATACCATAAGATTGAAACTAATTGATTGTTAAAAATAAAAGCCAATGAGATTTGATTTATAAGTTGAATGGTAAGTATATAAGTTAGGTTGGTTGGTTGGTATGGTCAATTTCAGATAAGGACCAATGGACCCATACATATCATGTGATAGCATATGTGTAACTAACATTACTAGAGCTTGAAAATAGAACAGTGCAAGAAAATTTGAGTTCTATTGGACGCCAAACACAAAGGGTTCTAAATAAGCCACGATTTTAGATATTTTTTACATATAAAAAATTCAAACTCAAGATAACCGACCTTGAAAATATCGTGCAGGTAACACTCGTGACCAAACTTATGCACTGCTACAGGATATTTGATCAAGATATGATCATTATTTTTCACACACCAAGATTGATTGTGACTTCTTTTAATTTGAGATAATCATAGACATAGTGATTCAATTACCAGAGCATCGAGTAAAATTTTATCAACTGATTTTTCTGTTGGACAAATTTTACGTAACAAACTGAGTTGCATAAAAAATATAAATGACTTTAAATAAGGTACAATATATTTTTTTAATCAGATAGTCTAATGATTAGAAATTTACCTTTTAAAAGTAAATAAGTGGGCATACTGAATTCGAACTCCGATCCTACATAAATGTGCAATATTCTTTATTAATGAGCTAAGCTCATGAAAAATAATAAGGTACAATATTAACATTAAGGTTTGATTGTATAATTAATATCATATCATCATCATTTTTATTGGTACAATATCATATCATTATGTTTTTAAAGAAACTAAATTGGTATTGATGATAGTTGAATTTGAAATTTTAAGAGAATGACATTTTTAGGTCCCAAACCGATACCACCAAACCAAAGTTAATATCATATCATTATTAATATATGGTATATGATTCGATTCATACGGAGGGCAAAAATTTCACTAAAAATGAATGAAAAAGATTGTTAGATAGCAGTATTGAGATCGTCGAAGGTCCAAACTATTGCATACTCACACTTATCATGAAGATAGCTGGTGTGTGGATGCTTTGACAAATATGTGTTAGAAGTAATTTATATTTAAGGGTATTTTAGTATTTACTATGTTAAGTACTTTTTGAACTTGTCTGTTAAGTTTTTATCTTTAGGGCCTATGTGGCAAACTTTACTCTTTGTATAAATAGCTACTCTTTTATCAATGCAATTAATTTCTTCCTTTCATATTTTTGTGGCTGCTGTCTTTGTCCTCTTCTTACTATTCCATTGATTCATCACCTTGTACACCAACAAATTGGTATCAGAGCCTGGTTCGAATCCACGGGAAACACGAGTGAAACGTGAGTTGTGTGTGTTTGATTTTGGTTCTTGATTTGTGTTGAATCTTGAACAAAAATCTGAACAGAATCACTTTTTTCTGATTTTGTGGGATTGGGAAACACGAGTGTTAGTGAGATTTGAGTGTACTGTACAAGGTTTAAAGATGAACGGAAATGGTGGCATGAGTACCAAGCTTCCAGTGTTTGATGGCAAAAACTGGAATCGTTGGATGAAACAAATGCTTGTATTGTTCGGTGCTCAAGGTGTGCTTGAGCTTGTCACTGAAGGATACGTTCCTGTTGCAGCAGATGCAACAGAGGAGCAGAAAGAGGCGCAGAAAGCTACAAGAAAGAAGGATCAGAAGGCGTTGTTCTACATTCATCAGTGTGTGAATGAGAGTGTGTTTGAGAAGATTGCTGATTCAGTGACGGCGAAGGAGGCTTGGGATCTTCTGACAAGGTGTTACGGTGGTGATGCGTCAGTAAAGAAGGTAAAGCTTCAAACCCTCAGAAAACAGTATGAGAATCTCAACATGAAGAACAATGAGAAGGTTTGTGAGTACATCTCCAGACTAATTCTGATTACTAATGAGATGAAAGCTTGTGGAGAAACTCTTTCAGAACAAGTAATCATTGAGAAGGTATTGAGATCCCTTACCCCTCAGTTTGATTACATTGTTGTATCTATTGAACATTCCAAAGATTTGGAAACCATGAGAATAGAAGAGTTACAGAGCAGTCTAGAAGCACAAGAGTTGCGTCTAACTGAGAGAAATTCTGAAAGAGAAGTAGAGCAGCATGCTCTGAAAGCAGCCTCTGAGAAGAAGCTTCAGAAAAAGCCTTGGTCAGAAGCCAAGAATAGATCTGATGGAGCTCAGAATCCAAAAACCTCAACTTCTGGAAAGCAGAAGTATGCTCAGAAAGGAAAAGACAAGACAAAGGTACGGTGTTACTCTTGTCAGAAGTTTGGCCATTTTGCATCTGAGTGCAAGTCAAACAAAGAAAGAAAGTCAGAAGAAGCAAATATAGCCAGAAGTTCCGATGACTCTGATAGTGAATTTGTTTTACTAATGGCTTCTGAATCTGATGATGTGAATTCAGAGTGGTGGTATATGGATACAGGGTGAAATTTGTTTTACTAATGGCTTCTGAATCTGATGATGTGAATTCAGAGTGGTGGTATATGGATACAGGGTGTTCAAACCATCTTACTGGAAACAAGAAGTGGTTGGTTGATTTTGACTCTAGAAAGAGTACAAAGATCAGATGTGCTGATGATAAATACCTCAACGCTGAAGGTATGGGAAATGTCAAAGTCATTTTGAACAATGGGAAAGCAGCATTGATTCAGAACGTGTGGTATGTACCAGGCATGAAAAGCAATCTGATGAGTGTGGGTCAATTGATTGAGAAAGGTTTTTCAGTTACTATTGAAGACAATCTTCTGAAGCTGTATGACGGTAATCAGAAGTTGATTATGGAGTCAGAACAGGGAAGGAACAGAACATTCAAGGTGAATGTTAGAACTGCAGACTCTGAATGTCTTAGTGCAACAAGTGTTGAGAAGGATAGTGAGTTGTGGCACAGAAGATTTGGTCATCTGAATTTCAGAAGCTTGGGGCATCTGAAGTCAAAGAATCTGGTACATGGAATTCCTATAATCAAGAAGCCTGAAAAATCATGCGAGGTGTGCATGAAAGGGAAGCAACCAAGACTGCCGTTTGCATCAGAAGTAGCTCCAAGAGCAAAACATGCCTTGGGAGTAGTACATTCTGATGTGTGTGGACCATTTCCAGTACCTTCACTTGGAGGAAACAAGTATTTTGTATCTTTTGTTGATGAATTCACAAGGATGACATGGGTAACACTCATCAAGTTCAAGCATGAAGTGTTTGCTGAGTTTCAGAAGTTCAAGGTGAAGGCTGAGAAACAGAGTGGTCAGAAGCTGAAGATTCTCAGAACTGATGGTGGTGGTGAGTTTAATTCTAACGAGTTTAAAACTTTCTGTGAGGAGAATGGAATTGAGCATGAGGTTACAACTCCTTATACTCCTCAACACAATGGTCTTGCTGAGAGAAGAAATCGTACTTTGCTTGATATGGTGAGAAGCATGCTGAAAGAGAAGAAGCTTCCTCATCACTTATGGGGAGAAGCTGTTGCCACTGCAACATATGTGCTCAACAGATGTCCAACGAAGAAGCTGAAGGAAATAGTTCCTATTCAGAAGTGGACTGGAGAGAAGCAAAGTGTTAGTCATCTGAAGGTGTTTGGATCTGTATGCTATAAACATGTTCCAGAAGCCAGAAGACAGAAGTTGGATGATAGAAGCAAAGTAATGTTACTGGTGGGGTACCACAGTACAGGTGCGTACAAGCTTTATTGTCCAGAGACTAATAAAATTGAATTCAGCAGAGACGTCATTGTGAAGGAATCTGAAATTTGGGATTGGAACAAGTCTCAATCAAATTCTGATGTGAGAATCTCAGAGGATGGCTCTGAAGGTGAGTCAGAATCTGAAGGCTCTGAAGATGATTCAGAAGATGGAGATGACTCTGATGGTGACTCTGAGTCTGATGGTGATTCTGAATCTGACTCTGATTCTGAAGGCAATTCTGAAGGTCAGAGTTCTGAAGCCAATTCTGAAGGTCAGAATTCTGAAGCCAATTCTGAAGGTCAGAATTCTGAAGCCAATTCTGAAGGTCAGAATTCTGAAGCCAATTCTGAAGGTCAGAATTCTGAAGCCAATTCTGAAGGTAAAAATTCTGAAGCCAATTCTGAAGGTCAGAATTCTGAAGCTAATTCTGAAGGTCAGAATTCTGAAGTTAATTCTGAAGGTCAGAATTCTGAAGCTAATTCTGAAGGCCAGAATTCTGAAGCTAATTCTGAAGGTCAAAATTCTGAAGAAAGAATTTCTGAAGGTGCTTCTGAACAAGTTCAGAGGCTACGGAGAATCAGAAGCATCCCAAGAAGATTTGCAGGATTTGAAATGTTGCAAGACACTGAAGTAGACTCTGAGGGAGAAATTATTCAGTGTGCAATGTTAGTAGATTCTGAACCTGTGAGCACAGAAGATGCTCTTAAGCAACAAGTCTGGTTGCAGGCCATGAAAGAAGAACTTGATGCTATAAAGAGGAACAAGACTTGGAAGCTATCAGAACTTCCAAAAGGCAAGAAAGCCATCAGCGTCAGATGGGTTTTCAAGCAGAAACTAAAGCCAGATGGATCAATTGGCAAACACAAAGCGAGGTTAGTAGCAAGAGGATTTCTGCAGAAACCTGGACTAGATTATTCTGAAGTGTTTGCACCTGTAGCAAGACACGAAACAATTAGACTGGTAATTGCAATAGCTGCTAACAGGAATTGGCCTCTGATGCATTTAGATGTGAAATCTGCATTTCTGAACGGTCCATTACAAGAAGAGGTATATGTGTCACAACCTCCTGGTTTTGAGAAAAAGAATCAGGAAGGGATGGTGTATAGATTGCATAAAGCCCTCTATGGATTGAAACAAGCGCCCAGAGCCTGGAATATGAGGATTGATTCATTTTTCAAGAAACAAGGGTTTCAGAAATGTGAGTTGGAGTATGGTGTTTATGTTCAGCACACTTCAGAAGGCAATATGATTCTGGTATGTTTGTATGTTGATGATATATTGCTGACAGGAAGTTCTGAACAAGAGATAGCTAAGTTCAAGAAGGTTCTGATGAATGAGTTTGAGATGACAGACCTTGGAAAAATGAGTTACTTTCTAGGGATGAAATTTCTATATTCTGATAAAGGAATCATTTTGCATCAGTTGAAGTATGAACTTGAGCTTCTGAAGAGATTTAAGCTGGAGAATTGCAAAATTGCTATCACACCCTCTGATACGAATCAAAAGTTGGATTCCGATTCTGATGGAGAGGATGTGGATGCTACAACCTTCAAACAGTTGGTTGGTTCTCTGAGGTATTTGTGTAATACCAGACCTGATATTTGTTTTGCAGTTGGAATGGTTAGCAGATTTATGAGTAAACCAAAATGGTCCCATTACCAAGCTGCTGTCAGGATTCTGAGGTATATCAAGGGGACTCTGAAGCATGGAGTGCTATTTCCCTCTGAAGGAAGGACTGAATCAGAACTTCTGAGTTATTCAGATTCTGATTGGTGTGGAGACAGAGTTGATAGAAGAAGCACTTCTGGATATTTATTTAAATTTCTGGGAGGTCCTATTTCGTGGTGTTCCAAGAAGCAACCTGTTGTTGCTCTATCAACCTGTGAAGCTGAATATATTGCAGGCGCTGTGACTGCATGCCAAGCTGTGTGGCTTCTGAACTTACTGCAGGATCTGAAGATCAAGGTAAATAAGCCTCTGAAGCTGATGATTGATAACAAGTCTGCAATCAATCTTGCCAAGAATCCAGTGCTGCATGGAAGAAGCAAGCATATTGAGACCAAGTATCACTTTCTGAGGAATCAGGTTCAGAATGGAGTGCTTGAAGTTGTGCACTGTAGCACTCAGAAGCAGCTGGCAGATGTGTTGACAAAGGCTATCAAAACTGATCAATTTCTTCGTTTGAGGGATGGAATTGATGTTGTCAGTTTTGTCTAAATATAAATTAAGGGATGGTGTTAGAAGTAATTTATATTTAAGGGTATTTTAGTATTTACTATGTTAAGTACTTTTTGAACTTGTCTGTTAAGTTTTTATCTTTAGGGCCTATGTGGCAAACTTTACTCTTTGTATAAATAGCTACTCTTTTATCAATGCAATTAATTTCTTCCTTTCATATTTTTGTGGCTGCTGTCTTTGTCCTCTTCTTACTATTCCATTGATTCATCACCTTGTACACCAACAATATGAAGTGTTATTAAGAGAATGAATTAATTTATTCTGAGCTTTGTTTAGTGAAAGTTAATTTTATTGTTAGCTGATGTTATGAAAATTGTTACTCTGTATAAAAAAAAGGATATCTGATTTTTTAATAAATATCTACCATAATACAAAGAATAATTTTATATCGAACAAAATTGTGAAAATACACTAATATATGATATAATGAAATGATGATGATTAAATAAAGGAAAGTACTGATGGGTGTTGAGCGGTGGGCATAGAAAGTAAAGTGACATCGTTATCAAAAAGGATGAGGCACCTCTCCTAGAGGAACATGTGCCCTAAGGAGGCAAAGACTTGCTTGTAAAATTGACCAGATAAATTGAAAGGTAAAGGGGACCCCAGAAGAAAGGGCAGGTTAGTACAGTGGAGTTGTTGGGTAATCACTTCACAGTTACAATTACAACAAAAGTGCTTAATAATTTTATGAAATTGAATTGAAGGGAAGGGCCACACGTAGCCGAAGCTAGCAGAATTGAATTATTGGACTGGACCTGCTGCTATGCTAATTGCTAAAGCTCATCATACTGACACCATGTATATCAGGGACGGTATAATCCATTACCAATTTTGAGCTTAAAAGTTACTCCCTCCGGTTTCATATATAAGAAACACTTTGCTTTTTATATTCATTATAATATTATCTAAATACATTCATTTTACAATGAATCTAAAAAGTAAATTGTTTCTTATATATAAGACCGGAGGGAGTAATGAAGTAGAATTGATTTTAACATAATTAATTTTAGTATAATTGATTAATGTTTGGATACTTTCATATAAAAGTGAGTTGAACAAATGTGTAAGAATCAGTTCTAGAAACCATAAGTTATTCCGGGGGAAAAATCAATTCTACTTTTAGAAATCAAACAAATCAGAATCAATTATACACCTCCAGAATCAATTCTAGCTTTTCTAAAATTGAAACCAAACACACACTTTACTAAAATAAATTGTTAGTTGAAATTCAAATTTATTTTTTTGTAGAAATAATTTGTGATGTAATTATAATAATTTTTCGATCTTGCGACAATTACTGTTTTTATAGCCATTAGTGAAAATTGTGTGAGGGTGAAAATTATAGGCATCTTCAAGGATGAGATTAATAGTTGATTTCAAATCTCATTACAAGGTAATGATACGGTAGCCTAAGTCCCAAGTCAGTTGAAACTCTTTGAGAATAGCATAAAGTTCTGGCAAAAGGTTAGAAGCACAACCATACAATCCAGAAAAACATGTATTCATTCGCCAATATCATTGCGGATATGACCGCCAAAACCAGCACAACCTAGATTTTCGAAATAGCTACCATCCACATTTAACTTCAAACACAGAGTCGTTGGTGGGATCCATGCTACTTGTCGAGTGATGTCCACCCTGTTGGCGGTGTTCAAAGCTTGCAAAAGAAAACTACGAGAGTTAGAAATGCAATTTACTATCAACTAAGTAGGCTTCCTATTCGATTGAAAAATTTCCTCATTTCTTGCTTTCAAAATTTTCCAACAAGTGGTGACAAAAAAGGATCCAACCGATCCAATAGCATTAAGGCGAAACCATGTTCATACCTTTTGCTTGAAATCTTTTATCTTTTACTATATTAATAACAATACATGTTCTAAAAAGGAACATTCAACTTTAATGTGGTCACAATATATATCTAAACACACACACACACACAAGATAATGACTAATCTTTTTTCAAATGCATGACCCAAGACACTAGACTGCTTGTCTTTCTCTCTTAATCGAAACCTTTGCTTTACTGTAACTGTTTAAACTTTCAAAAAAATCTAACTAAAAGATAGGTGGATTGTTACATTGGAAGTAAAGCAACCGCACAAGTTAGTTTAGACACAATAAAGAACACAAATCAAATTGCTTACCCAATTCGATGTTACTGAACCTACTCTAGGGAAGAGAGCTCTCATTTCTACTATCAAACTCTTTTCTTCTTGATTACAATGAGATTTCACAAAGAGTTACAAGAAATTAGGCAATCCCTAATTTCTACCATTTTCCCAAATTTCTTTTAGTGACCAAAAGATTTCAATGATAGCAATTACAAGGTGTTAGAACCACTTCCCAATCCCTAGAGAACTTCCCAAGAGCTTTCTCTACGAACCCTAGCTTGGATTGGCCGCACAAACCCTAAAACTTCACATTTCTCCCTCTCTCACAATGCTGCAAAACAGAACATGGCATTTATACCCATGTAGCCGCGTCGTGCGCCAAAGAACCGCATCGTGGGCCACCACCAGAGCTTCTAAGCCACCACCTGGTCGAGGCTGCGCATGGCGCCGTGCGCCTAAGCCAGACCAAAATCATGTTTCCTGCAACAACTGAGTTTCAAAGACAATATCCAACAATATGAAACTTCTTAACACACTCCCTCATGCCCAACATTAATGAGCTTGATGCGTGAATATAAACGGTAGGTGACCCAATAAAAGGTGTTCCAACAGATCTTTGAGAAATTCTGATACCGTCTTAGAATTAGGTCTTAAGTCTAACTCATCCTTATGAAACCGATTTATAAAATAAAAAATGCTCATATTTATAAACACATTCAAATAATCTCACAACTGATGCGGAACTTCTTAACTAAAATTCCTCACAATTGAACTGGTAACAAATATTTGTTGCCACCACAAACTGTTGTCTTTTAATTGGTGAAGATTTTGTGAGGGTCCAAACATGCATAAAACCTACAACTTTAAATAAAAAATGGGACCATTTTGTGAGGATTTTAACCACCGCAAAATTAAAACCCAATTATTTTAAGAAGTTCAACATTCGTTTTATAAAAAAAATCCTTTTAAAAAAATAGAAAAAAATTTATTTAAAAATGATGCAAACTATATTAACATAAAAAAGATTAAATAAGTTTTGGTCCTTATAAAAATATCAAACTACTCCCTCCATTCTTTTTTATAAGAAACAAAAGTGAAATTTTTTTTATTCCTTTTTATAAGAAACTTTGATTAATTTTCAAATGTTTTAAATGTTGAATTTCACTTATACCCTTATTTATTATGAAAGAGAATATTAAAAATAAGTAAGTTAATTGAATTTAGAGTAATTAAATAGGGGTATAGATGGAATAAGTTTAAATTTTTAAGAGTATTAAATGAAAAGAACTATTTACAATGTGTTTTCTTGGTATGTGTAATTTTTTCAAACTGTTTCTTATAAAAAGGAATGGAGGGAGTATATTTTTAGTTTCTATAAAAAATTTGGATTTGGATCCTCTCCAATTTTCTCTCCAATGTTTTCTCTCCAATGTGATCCTAACCATTTATTTGTTTATTTTCTCTCTCCTGTTAAGTATTATTTTATTCTTTATAATTTAGCAACCATTGGATTAAGAAAAGGAGAGAAAACATTGGAGAGAAAATTGGAGAGAATCCAAATCCAAAAAATTTCATCAAGTTTTGATCCTCAAATAATTTGTCACAACTTTTATCTGCTTTTAAATAAATTCATGTGTATCATTTAATAGTTTGAATTTTTCACGATCATATTTAATACATTATAATTTTTTTCTTGTAAATAGTTAATTAATTTAAAGAAGAAGAAATTAAATATGAATTTTTAAATTTTTGACGTTTATGAACAATTATTTAATTTAATTTAGTTAAACAATTCTAAATTTTCGTGTTCTTATAATATTATGAACATAAATACAAAAACTCGTTAAAAATGTAAAAAATATACTACATGAGTTGCTCAAATATAGAACTAAAATTAATCCAAATTCATAAATTAATTTTCGTAATTTTCTTTCTCTAAAACCAAACGCAAGAAATGCTTGATAATTGACGAGACTAAAAATGAATGTTCGATATAAGAATAACCCCAGCTCCGTAAATTAGAGAAATAGTACAAATTAGATAACCTAAGCTAGCTCTCACTCTCAGTAAGTACCACATTGCAGAGACAAAATCGATAGTTACTGTCGGAGTGGAGTGCATGAAGTCTCTCCAATGGTGAGTTAGAGACAATGATATTTGAGAATGGACTTGACTGATATCATATGCTTTCGGCACCTTTATTTTTGAAGGTGTTGGATTGGATCCAAAGGCAACAACATTAAAGTTATAGATATATAGTTGTTTGTAGTAAAAGATACACTTGCTTGTCGCTGCTCATTTTTCACTTTTGTTACATCCATCTTTCTCTTTTTTATTCTTTTTGGAGTTTGTGTATTTGTGTGGGGAGCAGGACCAGACTTTGTTTATTTCATGTGGTAGTAAAATGTTGTAAAGAAATGTTGTACCAATAACATTTCTGTTGTAAAATGCACCCTCTTTCACATTTTAAGATTTGCATTTTGTTAATAGTAGTTATCAAAGTAGTTAATGGTGTGTTTGGTTGGAGAGAAAATGAGAAGAAAGAAATAAAAATACGGAAAACGATCCATGTATATTGCTATTTTTGTGTAAACTGACTTACTAAATTGAAGCTCCTTTTAACATAGGAAAGTGCTATAGGTCTTCTATCACGGGAGACTTGTTTTCACCCTTAGATCACTAAGATTCACAATAAACCATAATGAGATTTTTACATTGTATTTCTTATTGAGTTTGACATTTTCTTTTTTAAAAATAAATTATAAAATTCTTATTCTCAAATATTTAAAAGTTGAAACTCAAATCCATTTTTTTAATGGTTAAATAAGTTTTTGCTTTTATAAATATCTCGAATTTTATTTTTTTGTCCCTATAAATTTTTTTCAATTTTTGATCCTTTAAATATTTTCTATCACAACTTTTGGTCCTTAGTTTTAATCAAACTTTTATGTACTTTTACATTTTTTAATAATTTTTGTTTTCATCTTTATAATATTATAAGAACATCTCCCATAAAAATTTAGAATTTGTTAACATAAGATGGATTGTTTATGAATTTTATGTACGAAAAAAAATAAAAAATTCATATTTAATCAATCTCTTGTTAAAAAAAATTTAAACAGTTGCGAAAATGATTCATATAATGTACTAAACATGACCGCGAAAAAAAACAACTTAATATTTTAAATGATATGCAGAAGTTGAATGAAAAGTAGGGATCAAAATTCATGATAGGAAATACTTTAAGGACAAAAAATTGTGCTATAGAAAATATTAAAAGATCAAAAGTCAATTGAAAAAAAATTTATTGTGACAAAAATTTATTTAACTCTTAATGAAATGGATCTGTATTTCAATTTTTAAATATTTCCCCAGTCTTTTTTGTAAAAAACTTTTGACTTTTTAGATTCCTTAAATAGTTAATGTATTTGGTTTATATTATATTTTAATTATTGAATGAACTTAAAAAATGGATTCTTTTTATAAAAAGAATTGAAGGGGGTATTTGAGAATAAGAATTTTGTAATTTATTTTTTCAAAGAAAAAAATTAATTAATTTTTTCAAATAAAAAAAAATTGTTAAATTTAAAAAGAAATAATACAATATAGAAATTTCATTATGATTTATGGTAAACCTTAGTAATCTAAGGGTGAATATAAATCTCTCATAATGGGAGATCTATACCACTTTCCCACCCTAGAATTCCCCCTAAATTGAATGCTTCCCTTTATAATAAACTCATAGGGATTTTAAATTATCTATCTTCTCTATCAAGTTTTTTTTTGACAAATTCTCTATCAAGTTATTATTATTTAGTTGTCTTTCTTTATTTTCTATTCATAAAAAAAAATTAAAATGCATTTGGCCTGAAAAAAAAATTAATAAATATTGATATTCTAAAAAAACACTAACAATGCAATAAAGAGAGTGTGTTAATGCTAATTTACTCTGAAATACAAGTACTTTTTTGTTGGATCCATAAATAAATTAGCAAATATCATCGAAATTTACACTATATGATTTTCAATTAAACATTTAATCTATTGATATTAATATTTACGGTTGAACTAAAACTTAAAAAACATTTTTAGTATCAATGGCGGAGTCTGTCTATCCAAAATTTCATATATAACATAATATATAAATTTAAAAATCTCAGTCTTAAAATTTTTGCCCTAAACTAATCATAAAAATTTCAATCTTAAATCTTAAACAAAAATAAAACAAAAAATTTTGACATAAACTAATCTTAAAAATTTCAATTTTACCTTAAGTAAATCCCTAAAATACTAAAACTCTCTGCATTGCTTGGCGGTGGCTCCACCCCATGATTAGTACTATCCCACAAAATAAAGAAAAGCACATAGCATGATATTAATTAAAATGCTCCCCCATAGTCTTGCTCTTGCAGACCATTTTGACTGATATGTTTGTTTACACTCTACTTACCTTACTTTTCTCGATCACTACGTTGCACCATAAACATTAGTACTACTATATACTGTAGGTGACCAACGTTTTTAAGATATTTGTTAAAAAGTATTATTTATTGTTTATTTAATTCTTTTATAGTACTAAAACAATAAATTACTCTTGAAATTATCCTCCACACAGTTCAATATTGTTCAATTCAAATCTATTCTTGTGAATATTTTACTACATATAACAAGCATACAAATGTTCCTTTTCAAGAAAAAGTGGGTAAAGGAATCTACTTTTGCTAATGCAGGAAAAATTGAACTTGCCAATGCAACTGTTGAAAGGTTTGTAGCACCGACTGCAACACAAAGTTCTGCTTAATTCTTTTTGGACACATCCAAATTAAACTAGTGGATTTACTTTGATTGTTACATTTCCAAAATTTACTTACTTGCTCATAAAGACACAAACTTCCTTGGTAGTAACATGATTTGTAATAATGTAACAATAAATAAATGCCAAAGTCAATTACTACTATCATAGAATAGAATACATACAAATTAAATATTAAATTTTGGTAGTGTTGTTATTTTACTAGTATGAGATTATTTTATGATTTGTGTATATAAATTTGACTTTTATTATCCCATGAACTTCGCTCTATGATAAAACATTACTTATATATATAGAAAATCGGAGTTTGAATTAGATCATTCCACATATCCACTCTTTGAATTATCTACCATTTAGTGTATATTTGAATCAAATTTGTTTTACCGCCACTGCATATTTGCAAATTTATTGAGACAAAGTTGTCCTAATTTTTAGAAGCTACAAAATTGAGTTTTTGCATTGCCATGATTTTTTAATGTGGTTTTTTACAAACGAACATACGCTTAGTTAAAGACATGATATAAATTTTTAAGACACGAAAAAAAAACTCTAACCCTAATCCCTATTCTCTACTAAACGCAAGTAACTAAAAACAGTTCAAATTATGGATTTGGATCTTTTCTTTCAACTATTTCTCTTCTACTCTCTCTTTCACCGTGTCTAAGTTATATGTTTCAAAAGAAACTAGTATAATGCCAAGTCAAATTGTCAACATTAGTAAAAAGAAGTCAAATTGTCAACAGAAAGAACATGTTGGAAACAACACACACATGAGAGTGGGTTTGTTCGAATCAAAAGCATATAGCCCATATTTTAACCTAAGAATCCTCGAGATCCATTAAAATATTCTGTCAACATTTTTGTCACATTGATCTTCTATAGTTTTATGGGAGATTCTTGTTTCTTATTAGTAATTTATATAAGCGCATGTGATGTACATTTGGTAATGGAGCCTCGTGTAGTTGACATCCCCAATAGGAGAGTATGTTACTTTACTTACTCCGACAATTGAATTGGTTCCCAATAGAGGTCAACTACTATCTTTATTTTCTTTCCTTCTCAAACTAAACTAAGGGCCTATTTGATTCTATTAAAATAAAGCCGAGAAGGAAAATTATGCAAACCGATAAATGAATTTAGATTTATTTATTAAAATAAAACGGGAAAGGAAAATTATGAAAATCGATGGATGAATTTAGACTAAAATAAATCTAAATTCATCCATCAATATCTGTAGTTTTTATTTGGCCAATTTCTATGGTGCATTAAAAAATTCTAATGTACATGTGTACTAAGTTCTTAAATTAATAGTTAAATGATTGTTTTTTAAAATTATTTTTTCTTATCATTTATTATAATAACTACATATTATTTATCAAGTTGGTCAGCAAATTAATATTTTTTTAAATTTTTTTATTACTTATTAGGGAAATTTGATTATTTTTTACGAAAAAATATACAAAATTAGTATACTGTTAATAAACAACAAAATTGCATTTTTTTTTCTTATGAAATGATTTTCTCTAAAATACACTAATCGAAAAATAATTTTTTGATTCATAAAAAATGATCATTTTTTTTGGTAGGGTAAAAAATGATCATTAAACTATTGAATTAGAAGTTAAATATATCGGAACACTTCAATTCATACTCCCTTTTATTTGCAAACATTGTGATATTTCATTAAAGAATGGGTAAGGCCCAAAAATATTACAGCACATTTGGATAATGGGCCGAGCTTTATCCCTCTAAATTGCTTAACATTTGAAAATTTACCCTATACCCTCTACATCTATATCTTCACCCTACAAATAAATTTCAAATCGAAATATTTTGGAACACCATAAAATTTTGACAAAAAAGAAGAAAATATAAAAAACAAATTATTTGAGAATGTACTAGGGTATAATTATTATAATCTTTTTCGTGGATATATATTAGATGGTGGGGAGTGTGGCTTCACATGATGCGCATGAGAGCATTAAATTCCAACAAAACAAAATATAAGCCCACTTCCTTATGGACTCATGGGTCTTTTGTTCCGAAGCTTTCTCATTCGATTCCCCACAATTCTTTTTCACCCTCGATTTTCCAAGTGTAAATTCGGCGAAAATTTTAAAAAACACAATCCGAAGTTCGTTTTAAAGGTAAAAAAAGTTCGGAAAATGGGTTCCGAATTTTTTTTACCAAGAATAAAATCAGAATATTAAGGGATAAAAAAGAGGTGTAGGTGTGGGATGAGAAAACTTCTTCTTTTGTTCTCACCATTCAAAACTGTACTTAAAAGCCTTATTTGGTAAACAAGTCTCTACGGAATAAATTTTGATAATGTCAATACTTTTTTTTGAGTAAAAAAGGTTAATTCTTAATTATGTATATGTTTTTTTTTTGACATACTATCATCTTAAAAATAAAATATGTTCTAACCTTCATTTTTTTTCTTCCATAATGTGAACAGTTTCATAAGTAACAATGATAAAAAACGTAAAAGTTGGGTGATGCGGCAAAATTGTATATTTTTATTGTTTTACAATATCTTTAGGGTTAAATGCAGTTTTGTCTTCTAAATTTTATAATTATTTGATTTGATTTTTTTTTTTATTATAAAAAGGGGCCTAAGCTCTAAAAAAAATTACATAGCCACTTTGATCACTTAAGTTTAAGTGTTCGACTTTAACCCCTTAAATTTTAGGGGAACAAAATATCATTTAAGCTTACCCTTTGAATGCTATTTATTATCTTATTTGAATAAGTTGTTTTACAAAAAACTGAAAAGTAAGCGAATCCAAACGGGTCATGAATAATAATTGACCTTTTTGAAATATTTATAAAGTCAAGTATTCCCTTCGTTTCAATTCATAAACAAAAAATATCACTTTTTTCTTGTTCCAAATTATAAGAAAAAATAAATAATCAACTTTTATTGTTTTTAAGATTTACTTTTACTTATTCTCATGAAATTAAATGCAAATTGCATTTAATTTGCTCTCTATTTTTTCCATAATCAATAACCAATAATTTATTTATTTTATATCTTCTCATGAAACTTATTTCAAAGAAATTAAAAAACATAAAAAAGTCATATTTCAAATTATCATAATTTACTTTTTTTTAATAAAAGTGTGATTTTTTTTTTTACTTATAATTTGGAACGAATGAAGTACCTATTTAAGAAATCCTACAAGTTAAGGACCAATGTGATGGTTTACTCAATGAAACAGTATATTTTAATTAAATTAAATGTTGAATTGTTATTATAAAACTGTTTTATAATTTCTTTAAATAATAGTTAATATCTGATTCTTATCATTGGCTATTTATTACTATTAGATTGAAGGAGATAGTTCATTAGGTGTCCATACTTCAAATTTTCATGTGATATTGTAGACCATCTTAGATTAGCATTTGTGGTCATCAATGACACTCAAGTCTACTTTTTGAATATTGTCTACTTATATATATATATATATATATATATATATATATATATATATATATATATAAGTATCAATTATGTGTAAGCTGTGGTGTCTAGTTTCCTATCTCCCATGAGGGGAGTGTTAGTTAAGTCCTTTTCATTTTAAAACAAATTTGGATGCATGTGTTTGAATCAGATGTTCAATGGAGTAATATTAAATAAGCCAATTATGAGTTGCAACTATCATATGCATATATAGGCAGCATAAATGCTTATTGTGAATTATTACAAACACAAAAGAGTAGTGATACATGGACACCCATTTATGAAGCTTTTTCTTCCCATCCCCTATATCTTTTTCACCCCTAATATTCCGATTTTGCCTTTGATTAAAAAGTTCGGAACATGTTTTTCGAATTTTTTTTTGTCTTGAATACGAACTTCGAAATGTATTTTCCGAAATTTTTATTGAATTTACACTAGGAAAAGTTCAGAAAACACATTCCGAACTTTTTGACCAAGGGCAAAATTGGAATATTGAGTGGTGAAAAAGATATAGGGGGGTGGGAAGAGAAACTGTCCCCATTTATTGGGTGTGTGTTTTTTTTTCATGACTGTTAAGAAAAACTGTATAATCTGTATTGTAAAAATATTTATTTCTATGTTTGGTCGCTTTGTAAAATTTGAACTTGAGATTATTTAAAAATGTATAGAACATTATAGATAGAATTTGATTTTTTAAAATTAATTACTGTGATAGAGGTGCATATGGATACAGTTGAATAGCATTGCTGTTCATTTGTCATGCTTGGCTTGTCCGTAGTTGAGAATTGAGAAGTGTAATCTCGTGACATGAGAAGAATAAGGATACTAGCTAGTAGGATTTATTAAGGAATAGAAAGTGGTAGGTGAAATACATGCCTGTATGTTTGTAATTTTTGGTTTTAGTCCTGTATGTTTTTTTATTATAAATATATCCTTAAATGTGTAAATTTTGTTGGTTTTAGAAAAACAGTCATTTTTCAACGGGGGATTAAAACCTATAAGATTTGCACATTCAAGAATGTATTTGCAACAAAAAAATATATAGAGACTAAAACAAAAAAATTCACGAGACAAAAATGATATTTAAACATTTTTATAATTCATTTTCTTGTTTGATGAGTATAATCGTGAAGCCCAAATGGATGATAAAATAAAAAATCGTGAGGCCCAAATTTGTGGAAAAGAGTCATATAACTCATGCTACTATATAGTAACAACAAATTTGCAATGGTTGAAAATAATGAAAGAGAATATATGTTGTCTGTTGTGTTCTTGATAAATGACAGCTTAAGTTGTGGGACGACAGAAAGCTAGGCATGTGATTTCGAGACATATGATTTGGTAATCTTTGGGATGTGTCCCTTTTCTTCTTGTTGGCACTGCCAGTGTGGTACTATGATTCCCTCATTATGTTTAACAAGGCTAAGAACAAACACTCATGTGTAGTGTAGTAAGAGTAGAGTAATCAATTGGAGAGATATTTGTATTTTGATACAAAAATGGTCAAAAATCGATGGTGGGATGTGTGATTAAAAAAACTCTAGATGCTTGACCGCGAGGTGGGATAGTAACACCTGAGTGACATTGTGAAGTGTTAGTCGTGGTATCTACAAAAATATGGTGTTTAAACTTTATAATATTGCGGTGATGTCACAGGGTGTAAAATGTAAATCAATAGCTAGACATCCTATGAACCTTGGTGGCATCATCGATATCGAAATGGGAATGTGGTCGTGGCCCGTTGCAATTGACCGTTTGTGTAGCGACACCATATATTTTCGGAATGAAGCTTATACTAAACCTTAATAGGTGGCCTTAATTCAATTCCAAATAAATAAAATTTACCCTGGACAAGGAAGTTACAAAGGCTATCAATTTAAGTGAGATGAACATATATGCAAGTGTTTTTGTATTGCAAGTTGCAACATTATTAATTTACATGTATACAAAATTTTCTATTTCTCAGTTATGATTCTTTCATGTGTGAATACCATTATATATATTTTAAGCAATATCCAAGCAAATCATGCTGAAATAATTGATTTTGATTTTGTCCCTTCTTCAACTAACCATAATAAGAACCAAATGAGACCTTACTAAAAAAACAAAAACTTGATATACATGATGGAAAATTATTCATAAAAGCATGCACACGTTTAAGAATTGACTTCTGCCATTTTGAGTTATGCATGTGAGTTTGAGGGCATTATTTATTAATATTGGAAGTGTCTTGTGTAGATGCCAAATTGCTAGATGCATGGCACAGTTTCCTGTAATTTCATCTCAGCCCCTTACTTCACTCTCATAGGTTAAACTGTTCCAACAGGGTTGACCCCTGCAAGCAGCTAGCAAAATAATAGTAGTAGATATAAATTGACTTATCTTCACCCAACCAAAAGCACAGTTATCTTTTAGTTTTCTTTTTCCAAATAAGAATGAGAATAAACAGTACATGTTCTGGTTTCAGCAAAGCATAATCATGAACATTTTATATTGGTACAACCCAATGATATCAAAATTTTGTATTTACTTGTTAGTCGTATCATTTACACAACAAATTACATATACCGCATATGATATATATTTAGAGGTGTGATATTTGCACAACTTAAAATACTTGTTTGTATACACACCGTATCCCATGAGTGTGAATTTCAGCTCGCACGCAAACTGAGGTTTAGAAATAAAATAATAACAAAAAAGTAGGCATACGGTGTCGGATAACTATTTTTCATTTTTTATCTTGTGTAAGCTCTCGCAGTTATGTCCTTAATAAAAAGATGATTCATGGGTTGAGTAGAGTGAGTATTTATAAACTATTCTAGCCTCGATTTCTTAAAATGGGAGACTTTTTGGTATAGGGGAAATGAACCAAAATAGAATTTTTACAACACAATTATACTATTAGACGTTACATGAAATTAGAGAATAATTGAAGGAAGAGCATGATTGAAAAACCGTCCAAATGCTTCCAGGATTTCCTAATAGTAAGAAAGAGACAATTCTATAAAAGAAAAAATAACAAAAGAAGAGACGATATGAAGTACACACCAAAAGTCCAAAACAACTTGATTAAATATTCACGAGAAAGATAGAAACAAATGTCCTGTCCTAGTAGGAAATAGAGGCTGAAAACTAACAAATACTACTACTATAAACAAAACCTCTCTCCCTTACCCTCTTTTCTGTGCCTTCTCTCATATCTCAACCTTTTTTTTTTTCACTTCAAACAGAAAGCCACACTCTCTGTGGTCACCAATGGAAATTAATACAACTACCAGTGTACCTCCTGCAGGGCCACTAACTGCTTCTACAAAGAACCATACTTTCATACACCATTACCATCACTTACATTCAGAAAGTCAAAACCATAGCCATATTGAACATTTTCCTTTCAAAACCATTGTCATAATCATCACAGTGATTACCTTAATTATGCTCCTATTTACCATTTTTTTGATTGTATGCTTGATCCGTCGCCAAAAATCTTCCAGCAAAAATGGGATTTACAAAGATGATTGTGAGAGTAGAGTGCTTCATGACACAAGCAGGAGGCACATCTCTTCAACAATCATGTCCTTTGATTCTAGCCCAGGTAACTACTTGTTATTATCAATTAATTGTAACTATATTCTTAATTGGCCAAACTATGCAAATTTATGAGTTGAGTTTCTATCTGAATTATATAAGTGATGATAATGGTGGAGATAGTCACAAGAGAGTTTGTCTTTACAATAATTATCATTAGTTATTTTGAATATTAACTCAACATGTGCTTAAAGGAATCATTAATAGTAATACCACTAGAAAAAGAGACAAAAATAACTATAATTTGTCTCTAATTCATGTCATTAAATTTAGGGACAGATTTCACATTTTATTCATTACATTTTTATACCAGTAAATATAGAGGATTGAGGCTTCTTAAGCTATTAAGTAATTACTGTGAAACATTGATTTCAGATGTTAAAGGGGGGTGTCTTTATGGGGGGAATTTGAGCAAGACACCAACAACACCTAAATTTAGAGGAGTGCAAGTTTTCACTTATAGGGAGCTAGAAGTTGCTACGAATGGATTCAATGAAGCAAATGTGATTAGAAATGGAGGAGTTAATGGTTTGATGTACAAGGGAGTCTTAAATGATGGAACATTGGCAGCAATTAAGTTGCTTCACAGTGAGGGTAAGCAAGGAGAGCGTGCCTTCAGAATAGAGGTGAGTGAAATAATATTATATATATATATATATATATATTTTTTTTTGTTTTCTGTACGCAATGATTTAATATCTCCTGTTTGACAGTTTATTACCTGCTCTCTTTCAATGTCTCCTTTTCAAAAAAAAAAAAAAAACTCACAGTTAGTACAGAGAACAATGTTTTTTGTCTTTTACTATCAAGCTGAAACTTGTATTTTGTTGCCAAAGGAAATAGAAAACAAATGACAACTCGTAGCTAACTGTTTATTTTAATGTGATGTGATGTGATGATTGACTTGTGCAACCTATGAAATCACTACCTTAATGTAAACTCTATTCCTATCTTAGATTAAGGTATCACCTTTGACTCTAGCAATGTATTAGTTAGAGATGTACTGTACATAAATTATTCTAAAGATTCTATATCTAATATCTAACATAAAGTTTTTGTTTTTATTTAACATTAAAAGAGTTTATCATATGAATTATGTACATTAACATGAAGTCAAAATTACATGAGTAGTAATTTATTCCTAGGATTTGAAAATAATGGCAGTAATATATTTTTTGTTATCTTAACTATTACTTGCACAGAATTATTTGGCATTTTGCAATCAAAATTGGGACCATGAGAATTGAAACGCAAACCCTTTTATTTTTACATTAGTCCTCATCCTAGTTGCCAACTCATACTGTGAGCTTTATTAAAATCTAGCACATGGGTATGAAGACTAAATGACATTTATGGGCAGGTTGATCTCCTAAGCCAATTGCGTTCTCCATATTTGGTGGAATTACTTGGCTATTGTGCTGATCAACACCACAGGTTATTGATTTTTGAATATATGCCTAATGGTACACTCCAACACCATCTACATTCCCCTAATGATCAAACACAACCATTGGATTGGTGGGCCCGGATGAGGATAGCCCTTGATTGTGCTAGGGCCTTGGAGTTCCTTCATGAACATGCTGTCTCACCCGTGATCCACAGAGACTTCAAGACCTATAATGTTCTACTGGATCAGAATTTCCGTGCAAAGGTGTCAGATTTTGGATTGGCTAAGATGGGATCAGAGAAGAGAAATGGCCAAGTTTCTACCCGTGTGCTTGGGACCACTGGATACTTGGCACCAGAGTGAGTAATATGATAACCCCATTATATCTATCTTTAGTACCCACTCACAGTTCATAACTTGCAGTCTCAATAAAGAACTCATGCAAATGGTCACACTCCAGTCCCTTTCAAGCAGGCTGTAACTTTTTAAATACTAGTACTTTCTAGCTATAGAGAATTTGGATTCGATGCATTTGTTAGTCCGCGCATTCACGCAAGTCAACACATCGATGACCATTGAATTAAGATCAAATGTGCAACTTTCAAATGGTCAGCGATGTGCCGACGGTGTGAATGCGGAGATTGCCGATAGCAACAATTCGAATTCCTAGCTAGTGTTCTTTTATGATGTCACAAAGAAACCTAGAAATAAGTTTTTTCAAAAATACTTAATTTCATGATTTATCGAATAAATTTAATTCAGCCGTTTAATTTGGATAAAAAATGTAGGTACGCCTCCACGGGCAAGCTTACTACAAAGTCAGATGTTTACAGCTACGGTGTAGTTCTTCTCGAATTGCTAACAGGACGTGTACCAGTTGACATTAAGCGGCCCACAGGAGAACATGTCCTCGTGTCTTGGGTTAGAAAACAGTACTCTGCAATTATTTAAGACCAGTTTGTTTGTTTGTTTATAATCAAAGAGAGAAAAAAGTGTTACTTAAGGACCTAATTGACTTTGTAATACTGTCATATTTCATTTTGTGACATACGATATTTGTTATTCATCAGGCTCTTCCAAGGTTGACAAACAGAGAAAAAGTTGTGGAAATGGTTGACCCAGTTCTACATGGACAGTACTCAACGAAAGCTTTAGTTCAGGTCAAACTTGATTCCATTTATTCGATGTTATTCTCAGCATTATAACTTAATGATTATAACTGAATATTTTTAGTTTTTCACCTTCTACCGAGTTTTACAGGTAGCTGCCATTGCAGCAATGTGCATACAGCCAGAAGCTGATTACAGGCCGCTCATGACAGACGTTGTACAATCATTGATACCACTTGTGAGGACCCATTCTCTTTCCAGTTCTCTAAGATTTCAGAAACAAATACCAAGTTAGTATTAGGTTTGCATTATGTTAGAAGTTCTGTTTGAGAAGAGCAAAAGCAGCCAAGAAATAAATACTTTGCCATCTTGGACTGAAATGGTTGGACTTGGACATATATGTGGTGAAAAAATTGGAATATCATACCTGATGAAAAATTCTCAAATTGGCAACTTTAGGTAAGCAGAATTCCTTCACCTCTACCGAAGGATGAAGAGAGGAGAGAAAAGAGCAAAACAGCGACGATTCAAATAAGCCTATAAGGCCAATAAGGACAGAATCATTTGCATTGGTTATAGACGCACTTTGTTCTAGATGCTTTTTTATTTTATGTTAACCAGCAGAAAGACGGGCACTTTTTTTCTAATGTGTTTGGTTGTACATATATCTTACTATTGTATAATGTGTTTGAACTACTTTGCTTCTTTCAATTTTATAATATCTAAGCTTATCCAAATTTTAATTTTGATATTCATGATTTATATTTTTGAATTTAAATTTGAAAAAGAATTACGTTGTTAAAAATAAATTTTCACAAATAAATCTCCAACTAAAATTGGTTGTTTATTGTGGAATTCCCTTCAATTACAGTGTAAGTTTCAATTTAAATTTGGAGTTCCCTTAATATAATGGTATAGGTATCGACATGAAATATTAACATCTTTTTTAGATTGGTTTTGTTGTGCCTTGTGATAAACTTGCTAAGATATGGTACAAAATTAAGAGGAATGTGAACTTTCTAAAATTAAGAACATTTCTTCTGTATTATAAATGAAATTTATATCCAATCATTTTAATATGTTTTGCTTCCCTACAAATTTTTGAATCCCACAAATCACTGTCTGAAACCAAACTCAATAACATGCTTCAAACCAAACTCAATAACTTTTGGTTAATGAAAAACGACCTATATAACATAAAGCTTCAACTTAAACGTAGAAAGGTGATCAATTGAGCCCAGCTTCTTTCTATCTGGCTGTAGGCAAAGTGCTAAATTTTAGGCATTAGCATAGGGTAATATTGGACAACAATATTGAAAGCTACTTCGTATTTCTATAAAGATAAACACTAACATAACATACATACAGATAAATGTAAGGAATTTAATGGAATAATGCTGACCTGTTTGGACTTGTTACTTTGCCGCTGAAGGCGAGGGATTCCCAAAAGGCGTGTAAGCACAACAGGAATCACTGCAGGTCATATCAGCGGATACTTCCATCATAAACATATGCAGAAAATGATATGAATCTTGCCACATGAACCAAAATTCTGACAGGGAATTGTTACCTACAGTCCATTTGTAATGAAACTCTCTTTATATATCAATCTATGTGATAGTTCTCGATGGAAGGGAGAAATTGCTTTTCTAATAGCATCTTGATAATGCGTTTAAATGTAATAAACCAAAAACAAGAGCAGTTAATAAATTCCTAGAAGATGGATAGTAAGGAGATACATTTTTTTTGCTTAGTCAAATATTATGTAATTATTATTGGTTTATTGTAACCTGTAGTAAGATTTTAACTTCCAGAACCCTTACTGAAATCTGTGTCTATTTAAGCATGTGTCTTCAAATCACCACAACCCTAAATTACCCTAGATGTACACAAGGGCTGGGCAAAAGGAATTTGATACTGGTTCAGAAAATTGGCTAAAACTGATATAACAATCAAACAACAGAAACTATTATCAATGAAGCTCTTCCCCTCAATTCTTAATCAATGTGATTTCAGAATCATGGGGATGAGGTAGACAGTATGTACAAAAGATGAAAATATCTTTCAACCCAAGAATTTCGATAGATTCTCCCACTCAATAACTATAAATTAATTCTAATCTCTATATTCTTAGTGTTATACCTTATAAGCCCCCTTCTCTTCATTCCCATTCTTCAGTTTTTTTGAATAATTCATTCCCATTCAGTTAAAGCTTGTTTGTCCTAACCAACTAAAAGTCCAGTTGTCACGTTACAACCAACTAACTACCCGTTTAGTTAGTTGGTACAGCCGTTTCCCTTCTCAAAGTCCACCATTGGCTTAAATTCAGGTAGATAACCCCTCTAAATCTCATAACATTATCTTGCTCAAGGGAAAATTAGTAAACAACCACTGATGATATCAGCAGTAATTTTACGTTTCAGCATCTGATTCTCTGACAACAATTGATTCTCCTTTCTCCTTCAATTTTGAGGTGATGTTTCTCTTTCCTCTTTCAGATAATTTGGCAAAAGCTTTGGAAAGGGCAGATTTGACAGTAAGTTCAGGTTCTTTCTTCTTACGTTTGCTTGCATTTTCTACATCTTTCTGTTTGCTTTCAAGAGAAGAGGAAGATTCAGCATTGTTCCTTAAAGATGTATCTGGACTAGCTGGCTTATTCTGGACAGAAGTCTCTGGAATGGCTTGCCGGCTGGGTTCCACACGCTTGAACGGTTCATGGAAAGTGTCAAACAAACGCTTGACCTGTCAGGAAGCGTACAAAATATTTAGAGTTCTTTTGGTCTATATCATTGAGCCGTGGTACCAAATTAGGTAACAACAGCCTAAAAAATACAACTATGAATCATTGTCCTATTCCACTTTTTCCTGGTAATATACCTTGCGCTCTCCTATGCCAGGGCAACGAGCTAGATCCTCCATAGATGCACCCATTATGTTAGATAGAGACTGAAAGGACAAGAATCTAGCTTGATCAAAATATTTTGCAAACAAAATCAATCAATATATGTATATGTGCTAAAAAACAAAATGCATACCCCAAAGTTGGTACCAAGGGTAACTACATCAGTCTTGTTGACATGCCGAACTGTTGTTAGCGCATGTGTTAGCTACAGTTGAAAGTAAAAGAGCTTCAGTGCCTTTGATGATTATGCTTAGAAATTAACCAACTTAACAATTGCAACGTTAATATTGTTTCTGAAACTACCAAAATCCATAGTAAAGTAATGTGTAGATAAAATAAAACACAAGCATACCCGCGAAAGATAGTCTGTATCCATTTGACCTTGAATAATATCTGCAGGTTTGTTTTCGTAGACTTTTATGGTCTCCAAGTAACGGCCACATTCCTCCAGGCTATAACAACAATGGAATGGTACAAAATCAATTAGACAGGTAAGAGGAATCTTTCCTGATGCTACTGTAGACACTGAAATTCACACCCATGCGGCAGTAATCCCAAGCTACATTAGATGCTATGAGATATATGCTAAAAATACACAAGTTCCCGAAAGAAACCAGAATAAGCTTTTCTCCTCCTTTGTTCTTTCAAAATGTACATAGTAAGTAAAAAGACTAAACATCACCTTTCCACATAAACATTCTTCATTATGTTGTAACCAAAAACTTTCATCTTTAACAAAAGATTTTATTCATGGTTATATAATACTTTCAAATAGGAATTAAGTACGAAGTTCATTAGAGTATAAAAGATAATGGAAGCACTCTCATGCTCCTACAAGTTAAGGAAAAGAAATGCACACAAGCAGTTACAGGGAGCGTCAATCACACCTCCATCCACATAAGAGGGTACAATCATGAAGCAAAGCTGTTTTTGTAACCTCAAGTAGAGGCTTCACTACATCCTCCTGCAATCAATAATAAAACACAGAAAATGTCACTTACTTCATTTATATAATATAATTGCTACAATTAAATTACAAATTTCCAAATAGATCATAGGAACAGTTAAACTGAAATAGATACTATAGAAATTTGAGTACATAGCAGGGTGCCTAACCACATCAACATGGCATAAAACCACACGAAGTTTGAAATTCTTCTGCAACTCCCTTATTCTGTAATATAAATAGTCTGGGTGAAGCAGATGATACCGAAGACTGCATCAAAATCATACACTTTCGTCAAGTTGATGCATGAAAAAACTTTATTAAACCCGTCTAGCTAGCAGAGCAATGACATCTTGTCAAATATCCAACTAAATAACCACAAACAGAAAACATGTAATATAGAAAATAAGATGTTATACAATAAACCAGAAAGCCCTACATAAGTACCTAACATAGTTGATTCACTTAATACGAATCTTATTATGCAATCATATCATATCTAATTATGCTACATATAAACAACAGTAACGGAGGCACGAGGCAGAGCATGCACAAGGAGATCCACCCATTACTGGCAATTTGATATCAATGTAGTTTTTGGCACACAAAGTGAATGGAGCGGGATAGCTTTTTCTATTTTGTTCTCTTTTCATTCCATTCTTTTTAGTGAAAACAAAACAGTATTCTTTTTTTTGCCTTTTATCCTGTTCTAGTACACTACTTTTGTATTGCACAAGATCAAAAAACTTATATGTCCTGTTTTGCCCTTTCCTTGTATGTCTACCAAATGCTATCAAAGTTTTAAGCAGCCCAATCATTTTGCCAACCACATTTTAACTAACGAAACATGCTTAAATAATAGTAGAAAGTATTTTACTCAAACAAGTTATCTATAAGCAGAAATCAGTATCAAGAAATGGCACTAGATATTCAAGTTTTTATTTCTCGTAACATTAATGACAGAGTGTTATCAATCACAAATCACATAACAATAATGGTTTGTTAAAATTCAACTATCCAATAGCACTATAGTGCCACTACAACCGCTATTTGAGTGACAACACCATAAAAAACATAAATTCAACGATATCCAGTGTAGTACCATACCACCTCTAACATTATAACCAAAGAAACATTCAAGGAGCCCATTATTTTTGCCAACCACGTTATAATTATCAAAACATGCTTAAATAATAAAGAGCATTTCACTTAACCAAGTTATCTATCAACAGAAACTAGCAAGAAATGGCACTAGATATTCAAGTTTTTATTCAGCTTACATAAATGACAGTAAAAAACCAGTGTTGCCAATTACAGATTGCAGAAAAATAACAGTCGTTAAAATTCCACTACAACTATAGCCGCCGCTATAAACACTATTTAACAACACCGTAACAAACAAACTCTACAATATCCAATGTAGTACCATACCACTCTAACTTCACCAGAAAAAACAAACAAGTTACAACAAGTAGATTTGTAGAGAAAAATAAAATAACCTGAGATATAGAGCACATGAGCTTTGGCCAAGCAAGAAATCACAAACAACATCAGCAAATGTCCATCTAACGTTCCTAATATGTTTCAGCAAAGGATTTCCCTTCTGATAAACCACAATAAATAAATAAATAAATCAGAAAATTTAACTATCAGAAAAACCCTAATAAATTATGAATTCAATTAAGAAGCATATACATTATTAAATTAATTAATGTATGCATATGCATTTGACCTGTCTATTGCTCACAAGAATTGCATTACGATTTTGATTAGGTTGAGAATTCAGCAATTTTGATGAATCTGCATGAACATTAGTAGTAGCAGGAGATGATGATGTTGACGGTATTGAAGATGAAGCGTTCGATTGCTCATTTTCCCTAATCAAAATTCAAAATCGATTAATGCGAAAACGATAAGAATATGATGAAAAAAACAATAGTAGAAGAAGAAATGAAAAGTGTGAGTACTTTGGAAGTGAAGGAGGAGGAGAGTAAAACTCTGAAGATTTGACGAATGCAAAAGCTTCGGAAAAAGTTTGAGATGGAACGAAGAGAGATTGTGGAGTTGATTTTGTTTGCGAACTTTCAATTACTTCTTGATATGAAGGGATTCTTATCACAACGGAACTTTTCTTGTTTTGATTGTTTTGATTTTCTTCTTCGTTCTCCATTTTTCTGTTTCTTCGCGCGAACAACACAAACTAGTTGATGAAAGAGAAATTGTGTTTCTTAAGATAGAATGCGACGTAAAGTGTGAAATGGGTTTGTTATGGGCTTACTTAATTTTGGGCTTCCTTAGATTAAGAATGAAACTCAATGGTGAAATTCTCCCAACACCCCCGCACTATTAAGTTTGACTGTTAACTCAATAAAAATATTGACGTGATATTTTTTTGACACACATCAACTTGCTAAGTTGACACGGGGATGGAGAAACAATCATTTTGGTCTTTGAATGTGCAAGTGCAACTTGTTGTCATTATGGTCCTTGACTAAAAATAATAATAATACAAAGATAGTCCTTACCCTGCAATTTGTTAGTTACTTTGGTCCCTGACGTTAAAAATGGTTGTTGACTTTATAATAAGGCTTATGTTACATTTTTTGGGACACGTGGCATGCAAAGTTAAAACATTTGTGATACACGTTGATGGATGATGTGGCCAGGGATGAAAATGATTTTTTTTCTTCATTTCTTTATCTTCTTTCTCTCATTCTTCTTCATAAGGTTCGTAATTCATGAACCATAAATAAAGAAAAATGGAAATATGAATCAGAAAAAGTTGGCAAACTAGAAATAACATGAACCAGAAATATGAAGAGAGGTTAAAGAATGAGAAATAAAGACGCAATTTGGAAAACAATGATTTGCTGAGACAACTACTTTTAATATCTTAAGACCGCGAGAAATAGCATATGTAACTAGATCGGTGAATTTCTTGTTTTGAAAACAACCATAGCAATTGAAGTCTAGACTGTGTAAGGGATAATTTCCCTTACTACGAGAAGACACAATCCCATATATACACTCACCCAAAATTCTTGCATTGTTGAATTCAAAGGTAGAAAGTTTAAGATTTTGGAGACATTTCCAGAGATTTTTTCAACATTTTGATAGGATACTAGTTTTCACAATATCTTTTATAATCATAAATGACATTATATAAAGTAAAATTGTGTTTGGCAAGTCACTAATCATGCCTATCTTCATCTTGAGTACTCCTTATGGTCTCTTATATAAGCAATTTTTTACTTTTTAGATTCATTCAATAATTGATGAATCTAAAAAGTAAAGTATTGCTTATATATAAGACCAGAGTAGTATCTCACTTCTCCTTGTAAGTTGAATGAAATTGTGAATCAGTGTTTTCTAAGATGTTTGGTTTCGTGGGATGAAGGAGATGAATTTAAGTTAAATCAAAAAGCACTTCCCAAATTTTTAAGGCGAAATTGAAGATTAATTATTTGTAAGCATATGAACCTTTTGATTCATAAATGTATTAAAATATGGTAATATGATACACGAAAATGAATCACATGTAAAAGCAATAGATTGCGGAAAATAGAAAACTTTTTGTTGTTAAGCATTAAAGTGTGGACACAGGTGTGTTCGTGTCGGACACACCAACACTTATAATTATACCTAATATTGTCATTTTTTAAAATTATTATCGGTGTCAACGTGTCCGTCTCGTGTCTGGTGTCTGTGTACGTGCTTCATGGACCCTCATAGTAATAGCTTATTTATAGTCATGCATAGTCATGTTGTGTTGTCTAATTATATGAATGTAGTTTTTCAAAGATTGGATTTTGCAATTCAAAAAGGTTTAGCGGCGCAACTTGCTGCACGTCTACCTTTTTATTCATGTGTAATTATTTTATATCAATATATATAAAATTATTGAAAAAAATATATTTATAAGTACATAAATTATGAAACTATTGATATTTTAAGATTTTAATAACGACATGACATGTTATAAAAGAAGTAACTTTGAATTTTTGTTAAAATGAAGGGACTGTAATTGGTAAAAAAAAATTAAATAAAATTTGTAGATGGACAAAATGATATTGATATATTTATTTGTAAGAAAAAAAATATAATATACTTGATTTCATCTCAAAATGAGTGTTGTAGCTGACCAATACACACATGATAATGCACAATTTTATCCATTAATATATTTAATTTTATTATTAAAAATTATAAAAACTTGATATTTAAAGTCATAAGTTTATGAAAGTTAGGAGATCAAAAATGCTCTTTTGAAAAGTAAAGAATTAAAATCGTATGTTTATTAAAGTTAAGAAGTTAAAAGTGCAATTTAACATTTTCTGAATTTTTTTTGAGAGAATCTTAAGTGGATAATATTATTTTTTTCACGTTATGTGTGCATTAAACCTACGTATTGGGCTGCTGTGATTCTCCTTGAACGACTGAACCGAAGGGGATGCTTTTCCAAGTAACAACAAAGAAAAGAAACCTATACCTTTCTTTTGTTTTTCTTTTAGTTTGGATCAAATTTCTTTTAGGTAATTAAGCTATTTCATGTAAGATTTTTTGCACAAGTCCAATTGATTGAGTATTATTAGATTGTATACTTTGGTGGTTAAAGATCACCATAAGATAAGCCACTCGATTTGATCTAATGGTGAGGAATTTGAGTAATATGCATGAAGTTTTGAGTTCAATTCCCAACTTTATTATAAACGAAAAAAAAAAAGATCACGAGAAGGTTTATATCCATTTGCGTCAACCTAATTTTATTCAAATGCAAGCCTCATATCACATATTTGCACTGCCATTACAATAGACGACCAACTACACTACAAAGAATATCGAAACAAAGTACTACTATATGATAGAAAGTTTGATATCATGTTTTTTTTTGTGTAAACCGGGTATCCTCTGCGCGCAACTGCAGAGACTAATCCATCGAGCCTTGTGGGACCCAAATGAGTGGCAAACTCTCCATAAGAGTTTTAACACTGCTGCATGCCCAAGCCAGGGATCAAACCCAGGACCTTGGTTAAGCTAGAAGAGACCCGCGCCATCTCATCTAAGTAGTTTGATATGATGTTTAATACTTACTATAAAATGTTTAATTCTCTATTATTATTATTATTATTATTATTATTATTATTATTATTATTATTATTATGATGCATAATGTAGTGCCGTAAATACTATAGGTGGTGGCTAATATGATACATGCATGAAATTAACGGATGGCAACTGCAAGAGATAGATGGCTAAATGGCCGAAATCAATAATTTAATCGGGGGTCTATGTGATGTACAAATGCACATCAAATCACTAAATGAATTTAAGCATGTGCAAAGAAAAAAACCAGCCCAAACAAAACATAAAACTAAATTATCCTACACAAAGAGTGTCCTTAATAATATAAGATTTTAATTTTAAGCTCTTTGGTATATGTCAACAGCGAAACCTGCAGGCCAATTAATTATAGGAAACCATAACCATTAACCTGGCCAATTAATTACTTACATACTTTAAGCATTACAATATACTAATGCTTGCTTTCTTTTTCTATAATTTGTCAAAAATGCTATTATAATGCTTGTGCTTATGTAACCAAATAAATATGAATGCTTCGTTCTGTTAGAATCTCTCTCTCTCTCTCTATATATATATATATATATCTACCGAGCAATTATTGAAAGACTTTAAAGTCTATTTTGTCTTTATCAAAAAAACATAGTCCAATTTGTCTTGCAGCTCTCACTAATTTGTTGGGACTTATAACAACCTTTGTTGAATGTTTATCCACTTCGGGCAGGTGGCACGGACTAGTTAGGTTGGGACCCAATAACTTTTGGTACCTTAAAGAGTTGTTACTAATTTGTTATTTAAAAATTAGTTACATGAATAAATTTATAACTAATTTTTTTTACTCGTAAATTTGTATATGTGAAATTTTTATTTGATTGTTACAATTCTTTAAGGCTTTGTTTGTTAGTTAGGTTTTGAAGGGGAGGGGAAGACTTATTTTTCTTTTTTAGATTAAGAATATTATAAAATGTTTTTAAAAATAATTTAAGTATGATTGAAATATTATGTGATAACTTATCTTTTTTTTTTTCAATTATTATTTTAAAATAGTAATTGTAGATAGGAGTGTGCATGGTCGGTTATTTTGTCAAACCAAACCATATCTAAACCAAAACCATATATATGGATTTGGATACATGACCATAACCATTATTTTTTATAAACCGGTTATATAACCAGTTATAAATTTGGATACGGATACATAACCATATATTTTTATAAAACCGGTTTAAAAGCGGATAATTTTTAAATCCAATTTTTAACTGGTTATTTTTAAAACTGGATTAACAAACGATTAATTTGATCTGATTTTTTTTTTTACGCAGACAAAAAACATATTAAAAACCGTAAAAAAAACACTTTTCTTTTTTTATTCTTTACGTTCCTTCTTCTAGATTTATTTTTTCCGATTCCAATGAGATAAGGGTATACAAATCGGAGAGAATGAGTGTGGTTCGATTGGAAGAGAATATTGTCGATTAGAGTTCAATTGGAGAGATTATTGTAGATTTGAAATTTAGGGTTCATCATCGCAAATCACAATTGTAGAGATCACACGCACATGGTGATGGTTTGTGTGTGAAATAATTTAAATAAAAGGATATTGGTTTGTTTTTTTTTTTTTTATTCTTTTGCATTCCTTCTTCTAGATTTCTTTTTTTCAATTCCAATGAGATAAGGGTATACAAATTGGAGAGAATGAGTGTGGTTCCATTGGAAGAGAATATTGTCGATTAGAGTTCAATTGGAGAGATTATTGTAGATTTGGAATTTAGGGTTCATCGCAAATCACAATTGCAAAGATCACACGCACATGGTGATGGTTTGTGTGTGAATTAATTTTAATAAAAGGATATTTGTTTGTTTTTTTAATTCTTTGCATTCCTTCTTCTAAATTTCTTTTTTTTCTAATTCCAATGAGATAAATGTATACAAATTGGAGAGAATGAGTGTGGTTCGATATCGATTGGAAGAAAATATTGTCAATTAGAGTTTAATTGGAGAGATTATTGTAGATTTGAGATTTTAGGGTTCATCGCAAATTACAATTGTAGAGATCACACGCACATGGTGATGATTTGTTCGTGAATTAATTTTAATAAAAGGATATTTGTTTGTTTGTTTTTTTGACAAAAACAAATTTAAAAAGGATATTTGTTTCTTTTTTTTATACAGAAACAAATTTGAAAATGATATAATAACCAATTTAAACCAAATCCAAAAATTTAATTTGGATGGATAACCGACCAGATGAAAATGGTTTGGTTAATAACCATATACCAAAATCCGGATTTTTTAAAATGGATTTGGATCCGGTTATGGGTTTGGACCTTCTAACCGGATATTTTGCACACCCCTAATTGTAGACCTACAATTTATAAAAGAAAAATAAGTCTTCCTCTCTCTTCCCCTCAAAAACCCAACTCACAAACAAACTCTAAAGGACAATTAAAAAAATATAACTCCAAAAGCTTTCAAGCGAAAATAGACGTATAAACATTCTAAAAAAAGAGTTTAAGTGCTTAATTCATTGAAATCAAGATAAACCTACAAAACAACCCATCAAAGAGAAGAACTTCACGTTGGCTTATAAGATATATGAGTCAAACTAACTAAGCCAACCTTGGCGCATATATATATATATATGGGTTTTGCTAATGCACACCCACTATTTTTCATGAAGGTGTGTATTAACAACATACACCTTAAGGTGTATTTAACTACTTTTTAGTTATTAGTTGCTAATGCACACCTTCTAAAAAATAAGTGGGTGTACGATAACAAAGGCCTATAGGAGTTGCTAACTTACACCTACCTATATTTTAGAAGGAGTGGTTTAGTAACATGCACCTCAAGGTGTATTTAACAACTTTTTAGTTATAACTTGCTAAAACACTCCTTCTAAAAAATAACTGGGTGTATATTAGCAAAACCCTATATATATATATATATATATATATATATATATATATATATTCTTAATTAAAAGCAGCCATCCCATGATGTCATGACCAAATAATAATGAATATTGTTTTTCAAACCATACTATTCTAGAAACAGAATTAGTTTGAGAACGGGTCAAGAAGTTTATAATCAATGAGTTGCTCTATATGACCGGCACATAATCTGCTGCAAAATTTTAATAGCATTTTGCTTAAGCTATGACTATGAGGGTCTATGAAGCACGTACACAGACACAAGACACGAGACGGATACGTTGATACTGATAATAATTTTAAAAAATAACAATATTAGGTATATAATTATAAGTGTTGGTGTCGTGTCGGACACATGTTCGACACAGACACAACTAATTTAAGAAGTGTCCGTGCTTCATAGATGAAGGTGACCCTAAAATTTCTGAATATTAATCAATTTAATAATTCAAAGATCTAAAAACTTGTTTGTTAAGTTTAACTATTCTGTTTCTGTCGTGGAGCCTTGTCTCCTACGAAGTAGCGTTATTATTCCTCAAATCACTTTATTCCTTTCAAACATATCAACTTCGCTCCACATAAAAATGGGGTCACACAAAAGCACAGGGCCAATTTAAACAGACAATGAAAAGAAATCTAGTTTTACCTCATGTTTAAGTAGTTTTCTAATAAGATTCATTTCACATTTACTCTCAGTCATTTTTTAAGGTTTGGGTGATCTCCTTTTGTGAAGCTAAACCTTAATTCATATACATGATCTTCATTGTTAGTTTGATATAATTCAAGTTTGAAGTAGAACAACTTTTGATGTTAACAGATTTTGAAATTGATATATATAGCTTCTGAAATCGACATGTTAAGGTGCCTGTGATGATTAAGCTAGATTCTGATGGCTAAGTCCGAGTACGTCTGGGTTGGTTACGTTTTTCTATTTTGTTAGTTAGCTGTTAGTTGCGAGTTAGTTGTTAGTTACAACCGGCAAAAGTGGTTGTTTTAGTTGCTTGTGAATCAAGTAACATATCATTGTGTATGTAAACCATTTTATAATCCTTTCTTTTGGAATTAATGCAATTTTACTCTTTCTCTAAATTCATCTCAATTCATATTCTCTCGACTCTCTTAATCATTACCCTTTTCAACCTTGTAGTTAACGATGATTATGTGAAATACGAAGGGAAAATGTATATCATACCATATATGCATATGGTAAAATTATTTTTTTTTGCCACTAGAGCGGCCTTGTCTAACTTGTCCGAGGGACTTATTTTCAAGAAAATGTAAAATTATAAATGGTCATTCTTACTTGGTCAGCCTTTATCTACCCCTCCAATTTAGTAGTTACGGGTGATTCATGGTTGGTTTTTGATATCCTGTTGGTAATTAATGAATGAGATATCCCGGACTTCTAAATTGATCCACAAGGATACAAAATATCATCACTATGAACATGAACATGAATGGAAAATCATAATCATGAAATTGTACGTATATCATGATTATATTTATCTTAAGAAGACAATGTGTTTTGTTATACACATTTTACACTAAAACCTAATTCGTGCAAAATAATTATACTATAAGAAAAAAATTAATAAATACAATGAAATCGAAAAGAGGGAGAATTGAAATAGTGGACAATTAAACTGGAGGGCGTGGCGAGTCAACAACCGCTGTTGTAGCTGTTGAACCGGAGGTACCTTCTCCGGCACTATTGCCTACCCTTGGTGATCTAATCGACGACGCTCTTACAAGGAAAGGAGGTGCCATGGTAAAAACCCATCGGTCCGATAGTAAACCCCGGTCCAACCTCCTTATAGACTTGCCTCTGCTACTTCCTTCCCCACCACCGGTTCGATAACCCCGTCGTGAACTAGTTTCTCTTGGCAACACAACCAAACTTCTAGCGCGATGCAACTCCGGGTTTTGTAATATTTGTTTCCTCACTTCTATCGGTAGCCTCAAAGTAAACCTTTCAGTATTCTCACCCGGTTGAACCACCGAATGACCGGTCGAGTGAGACCGTGAAAACCAACGTAGCCGACCAGAGTGCGAACCTCTTGTCCGATTCCGGTTCAACGTGTTGCTTAAACTCAACACTTGTGGTTCAGTTGACTCTTTAACCGAACCCTCTTCATTTTTATTTTCTGGAATTGATTCAACAACATCATTTTGCGCCTCGATATCTTCCGGTTCAGTACTAAAAACCGGAACTCCGCGAACCGATTCACCCGGTTGGGGAACCAGATTAGCTCTACAAACCGGACAGGTAGTATGAGAACCAAGCCACTCATCAATACACTCAGGATGAAACACATGATCACACTTTGGAATCAAACGCAGCGTTTCAGTCTCTTCAAATTCATTCAAACAAACAGCACATTCCAACGCACCTTTTCCAATTTTATGAATCTTCACCACAGAATATTCAAAGATCGGAAACGTCTCAAGTATGGAAGCATCAAGACCACGCGCCGCGCGTCGTGAACGTCCAGCAATATTACCTGCCATGTTTCGGATACTGTTGGAAGGTGAATCGGCACATCGACGAATGTAGAGAGAGAAAAATCCCATCAGAAAAAGAGCAGCGATGAGAATAACTATTATTATTGCCAATGAAGGACTGACACGGTTGTAATAGTTGTCGTTTGTGTTGTCGTTGACGGACTGTGCTCCGGCGAACGGGACGACGCCGGAGAAAAGAATAAAGACGAAGAGAAAACAGAGAGGGGTAGTTCTGTCATTTTGATAATATTTTTCCATTGTGAAAATAGTTGAGTGAACTCGTTTGAATTAGTGAATGAAGGGTGAGAGTTTATAAATGAATGTGTTTGATTAAGGAAGGGTGTCGTGTAATTTAAGGTAAGCTTGTGAAAGTCACTGAAAATGGGGTCCACTGTAATATTAATCTTAATCTCGTTTTGTTTGGTCAGAAGCGGTGTACAACGTGGACCAACTTAATGTAGTGGAAACTTCCGAATAAATGTTGACCAATCTTCTGAAAATCATTTCAAGTGATCTGTTTGATGTTTATTTTTCTAATACTATAAGATTAGTAGTTCACACAAATAAATCAAGGTTGGAAAGTTGGTTTTGAACCATACTCTAAACTAGAAATGAATTTAAGCTATCTTAATTTAATTATGTTTCTTCCATGTTAACTATAATAATTGATTTCGTTCTAATGAGCTTCATTAAAAGATATATTGATTAGAATTCAAGTTTAATTTTTAGATAGAATAATTTCTTGATTAGAATTTATTTATCTCGCGGCCAAACTTTAAATTGCTATGCTCCCTTTCTTCTAAGAAACGGATAATTAACCAATCGTTAGTTGGTTCGGTGGTGATTGGCGCTGAACTTGGTAGGGAGGACCACGGTTCGATCCCCCACAACTGCGATCGGGAGGGGGCTGGAACCACTTGATGCCAGAACTGACCCACGAACCAGATTCAACTGCTGGTGAAAACCGAAAAAAAAAAGAAACGGATAATTAATACACAATAAAATAAATAGTGTTAAGAGTCATACATATATATTGAAAGAGAGTTTGTTTAAATATATGTCTATTAAATGAAGATAGTTCTTATTATTTAAGTCAATTTTGTAAGATTGAAGTAAATACAAATCATAAAATGTATTAAACTCTATTTATAATTTGTTGAATTACGTATTATCAGAATTATTGAATCATTTTGCTTATAAAAAAAATGGAATTTAGTCATATTTTAGATATTGTTAAAAGAAGTATAAAATTTGTTATTAAAAATACGATATATATATATATATATATATATATATATATATATATATATATATATATATATATATATATATATGAATTAAAGGCAAACGAGCAACAGGCTGCGCCGCCAAACTTTTTTGAATGACAAATCCAATTCGGATAAAAATAACATTCTTATCTCTAGAGGACACAACATTGCTATTCATAACCTTTTGAACTCGTTGCAAAAGACTCAGAGCCTCTGGTGCTAGAAAGCCAAAAGTGTCAAAAGCAAATTGTATGAAAACATGTTGATTGTCAGAACACGCTTTCTCATGTTTTACCACTTTACTGGAAGTAGCTTTGAGGGTTGCTTGTCCCACAGTAAAAGTCCCGGCCCTTAAACCAACAAGTGTAGAAACACCGGTCAAGTCCACACATGCATGCTTTCCACCTACCCATCCATACACTATAATATCTGCCGGTCTGAGAGTTGATCGCCCTTCCTGTGGATCGATCAAAAAGTTCACAGGAACCTCTTTTTTTGCAAATATTTAATTGTCCGGAACAAAGAGTGTATTGAAATTATTAAAAAATATAATATTAACATATATTTATAAGTGAATAACTATCATCTTAATAGTGATTTTCTCTAAGATAGAACAAAATAAAGTAATTAGTTTTTCCTCAATTTCTTTGTTGATATGCATAGCACTAACAACTCTTTTTCACTTTTCACCTCTTGATCATATGGTCAAACAAATTCCACGTTGAAACAAACGGGAAAGTAAGCACCAAGAAATTAGGGAAAGGTTACAAAATTGTAATCGTCGAGAGCATACAACAATAATTCTATTGACTTTATGTTTATGATGATGATGATTATGATTGATCTAAATTTTCCGTCAAAATGATTTAAATTCAAAATATACATCTCGAGTCCTTGGTCCTCATCAAAATTTTATAACCTATCTATATGTAGTTGAATTGATCAACATTTGACCATGACCATATTTCATCTTTGTCAACTTTTTCTTCCAGAAGCGTGATATCTTGAGGTGAAATTATAAATAGTACTTTGCAACTTATTGGCATTTGGCACCAACCCATATTCTACAATTTAACAAGAACTTTTTTTTAGAAATAGATTAGTAATTAGAAATTTTATCTTTATAAAGGGTTTGAGTTTTGATTCAGACGTATATAATGCAATGTTTTTATTAACAAGAACTATTATCCTTAAGTAATAATGATTATCAAGTGGCCACTTTTAATTAAAATTTTATTTATATATACATAAATTTTAATTGTTGCAACAAGCGCTATTTATTGATAAGATTTTTGATTAATAATAAGATTGATTACATTTTTAATTAGTTAATTAATTGTTATTTTTTAATCAAAATAATTAATTGTTATGAGCTCAAGTATGAGTGTATTTATTTATTTTATAAACTTTTTTATTTTAAAATACTACATGATTAATTTTAATTAAAAATGTCAACGAAAACTAACATGCAAAAATGAGTAAATTTGAGCTGTCAAAGTCGAGTAATTAAGAAATTTAGCATCTTAAAATCGAATAATTGAAATTTAAAGGACTAAAATTAAATAACAGTAAAATTTATCGGACCAAAAATATATTTAATCTATTTTTTTTTCTTTCATTCTTTTATATTTCCTTTATGGCGTTGATTTTGGCAAACTTTGTATTCAACATCGCATTTAACTTATACTTATGTGATATATGGTATTAAAATCGGATTTTTTGCACCAGAAACTTCCTTACAGTCACACTTGTATTTTCCCCACCCTTGACAGAAATTTAAAAAGAACGCCAATATAATTAGTATATTATTCATATGTGTAAAAATATTCACTCTGTATCAAAATATAAGTAAAAATTTGTCAGTAAAATTTATATACCGTTTGACCTAGCTTATTTCGAACTTTTTTACTCAATAAAAGAAGTTAGGCTAAACAGATTTTCAATAAGTTTTTGATAGAAAAAAGTTGCTAAATTTTTATGAGTAAATTTAATATATAGATAAAAGACTTTTGAAGCTAAAAAAAATCAATTACAAACAACATTAATTTTTTTTTCTTCAAAAAACTCTTATTTTCATTTCTATTTTTCAAATAACCTTTAGCTTAGAACTAAAAAAAGTCAGATTAAACGATATCTAATTTAAATATATTAATTTTTGTTGACTCATTTTTACTTATATTTTAAGATGGATGGAGTATATGTTTATCAACCAAAAGAAGATTGACAAAATTATTGTATATGGATGGTATATATAAAAAATGAATCACATATTTGCTACGAGAATTTTAATTTTCAAAATGATAAAGGAAAAAAAATTTACTATCTTTTTTTAAACTCCAGCGAAATAATTAAAGAGCAAAACATACTACGCATTGTTGGGATAATGTGATAATTTGGACGAAATTAGAGAGAATAGAACGAGAGAGTTGAGACGAGAATTAGGGAAAATGGTTAAAGTGTTTTTTTTTTATCCACATGGGGCAAATGTATTTATATACAAAATATAACAAACTAACTAACTATTACTAGCTTTAGAAACTTACTCAACTTCTGAAGCTCTGTAACTTCTGAGGCTCTGCTCAGCTTCTGAAGCACCAGAACTTCTGAAGCTCTGCTCAGCTTCTGAAGCTCTGTAACTTCTGAAGCTCTGCTCAGCTTCTGAAGCACCAGAACTTCTGAAGCTCTGCTCAGCTTCTGAAGCTCTGTAACTTCTGAAGCTCTGCTTTCTCGAAAACATGACTTATTAATTCAACACACCTCCTAAGGCATGTTTTCCAAAGCATTCATTCCTATAAGCTTCTTCAGAGTGTCAAACCTTGCCTTAGCCATAGGTTTGGTTAGAATATCTGCAAGTTGGATCTCAGTATTGCAATATTCCACCTCAAGCTTATCTTTGTTCACTTGATCTCTCAAAAAATGAAACCTCCTCTCAATGTGCTTACTTCTTCCATGACTAACTGGGTTGTTAGCCAAATCAATTGCTGACTTGTTGTCAACAAGTAGCTTCATCCTTGTTGTCTCCACTGCCTTCAATTCAGTGAGCAACATCTCAATCCAATTTGCTTGACAAGCTGCAAATGAAGCTGCCACATACTCAGCTTCACATGATGACAATGCCACTATCCCTTACTTCTTAGAACACCAAGAGATTGGTGCATTACCTATCATGAACAGGTATCCTGCAGTACTCTTCCTGTCATCTTGATCTCCTCCCCAATCTGAATCTGAGTAACCATAAGCCATTAGCTTCTTGCTACTGTTCCTTTGGTTTGGAATTAAAATGCCATGATCGATGGTTCCTTTCACATATCTAAGGACCCTCTTTGCAGCAGTCAAGTGATTCATCCTTGGTTGATCCATAAATCTACTCAGCAGACCAATACTATGACATAAATCAATTCTAGTATTGCACAAGTACCTTAATGATCCCATGATCTGTCTGTACAGTGTTGAATCAACCAACTCATCCTCAGTATTCTTGCTCAGCTTCACACCTGTTTCCATAGGAGTAATTGCAGGGTTGCAATTGCTCATGTGAAACCTCTTCAATATGTCAGTGACATATTTCTTCTGATGCAAGAAATAGCCTCTATCTGTTTTCACAAATTCCATGCCAAGGAAATATGATAGCTCTCCCATATCAGTCATCTCAAACTCCTTCATTATGTCTGCTTTGAATTTCTCTAACACAGCTTTGTTTGATCCTGTGATCAACAAATCATCAACATACAGACACAATATTATAATCTCATCATGACTTGAGCCTTTCACATATACTCCATGTTCTGATGTGCATCTAGTGAAACTCAAATTCAGCAGGAAGCTATCAATTCTCTTGTTCCAAGCTCTTGGAGCTTGTTTCAAACCATAGAGAGCTTTGTTCAACTTGTACACTTTCTGTTCTTGACCTTTAATCTCAAATCCTGGTGGCTGCTTCACATATACCTCTTCCTCTAATGGTCCATTCAAAAAGGCAGATTTCACATCAAGCTGGTGCATAGCCCATCCTTTGTAGGTAGCTACTGCAACAACTATCCTAATTGTCTCTAGCCTTGCCACAGGTGCAAACACTTCATTAAAGTCAAGTCCAGGCTTCTGAAGAAAACCCTTAGCTACTAACCTTGCTTTGTACTTAGCAATTTCACCACTTGGTTTCATCTTCAGCTTGAAAACCCATTTCACATCAATAGGTCTCTTGTTTACAGCTTTGTTCATCAATGTCCAGGTGTTATTCTTCTCAATTGACTTCAGCTCCTCTTTCATAGCATTCAACCAATTTGAATCTTTCAAAGCTTCACTTAGAGTCACTGGTTCCAACTCTGCAATCATTGCTTCATTGACCAGTTCTCCATCTTCAGTGATTGCTTGATCAGGAAACACATCATACTCATTCAACCTTATTGACTGTACCCTTTCTCTGGTTGATCTTCTCAACTGTTGATTAGGTGCAGCATTAGGTTGATCATCTTCAACCTCTATCTCCTCTTGATTTGTTTCCTCAAGCATGAGTCTTCTGTTGAGCATTGAGCCTTCAGCACTTGTGCCTTCAGCACTTGTGCCTTCAGTCCAATCCCAACCCTTTGATTCATCAAACCTGATATCTCTGCTAATCACAACTTTGTTATCTCTAGGTGAGTACAATTTGTAAGCACCAGTGGGATGATAACCTAACAATATCATTGTCTGACTTCTATCATCAAGTTTTCTTCTAACTTGATCAGGAACATGTTTGAAGCAAAGTGAGCCAAATATTCTAAAGTGACTAACACTTGGTTTCAAACCTGTCCAAGCTTCATGAGGAGTCCTGTCTTGTAACCTCTTTGTAGGACTTCTATTGATGATGTAAACTGCTGTAGAGACTGCTTCACCCCAAAACTTATGAGGCATATGCTTAGCTTTAAGCATACTTCTGGCCATGTTCATGATGCTTCTATTTTTCCTCTCAGCTACACCATTGTGTTGAGGGGTGTAGGGTGCAGTGACTTCATGCTCTATACCTTCATCTTCACAGAATTTTGCAAATTCATGTGAAGTGTATTCACCACCTCCATCAGTTCTCAATTTCTTAACACTAAATCCACTTTGATTTTCAACTAGTGTCTTAAATTTCTTGAACTTGGTAAATACATCACTTTTCTTTTCGATAAGGTAGAGCCAAACATGCATAGTACAATCATCTATGAATGTCAGAAAATAGTTGTTGCCTCCAATGGATTTCACCTCAAATGGACCACACACATCTGAGTACACCATTCCTAGCTTCTGAGTTGATTTCATAGGTAATTCATTCTTGAATGAATTTCTGGCCTGCTTTGCTGCACAGCACTCTTCACACATTTCACTTGGTGCTCTGATCTGAGGCAAGCCATGAACCATCTTCTTGGAATTCAACATGCTTAAACTTTTGAAGTTTAAGTGTCCAAACCTGTGGTGCCATATCCAATTCTCTTCTGTACTAGTGACTGAGGTTAAGCACTTGAAATTAATCACATTGATTTCAACCTTAAAGGTTCTATTGCTTGACAATGGAGCTCTTAGGATTAACCTACTTTTAGCATCATGAATCTTCAATTCTTTATTAGCCATTGTCACTGTATAATCCTTTTCAAGTAATTGACCAAGACTAATCAAATTACTTGTTATAGAAGGAACATACAATACCTCATTAATGAAGGATTCCTGACCATCTTTTCTCTGCACAAGAATTGTCCCCATACCTTCACTAGTGATCTGGCTGCTATTAGCAAACTTGATATTCCGTCTCACTGAATAATCAAGCTTCAAGAACCACTTCTTGTTGCCAGTCATGTGATTGCTACAGCCAGTGTCAAGATACCACAAGTTGGATTTATCAGAGTCAGTGTTTGTAATCGCCATGAGCAGGGAATCATCAGAGTCACTACCATTTCCCTTTGCCAATTGAGCTTCATCCTTGTCACTTCTCTCAACTTTCTTAGAGTGACACTCTCTAGCATAATGGCCAAGCTTCTGACAATTATAACACTTCACATCCTTCTTATCAATCTTTTTCTTTGAACCTTTCTTGTTACCTTTGCTAGACTCTGAATCTTTAAGGTTCTTGCCATCATTCTCTGAATCTTCTTTCTTTTTCTTGTTTTTCCCTTTGGAACCTTTCTGAAACTTTGCCTGCAAAGCTTGATCAATAGCTTTATTTGAGCTCCTCTGCTTGACTCTCAGTTCATGTGCCTCCAATGAAGCTTGGAGCTCCTCTATCTTCATAGTGGCCAAATCCTTTGATTCTTCTATTGCTACTACTATGTGATCAAATTTCTCAGTCAAGGTTCTCAAAACCTTCTCAATCTTGGACCTCTCTGACAGAGCTTCACCATTTGACTTCATCAAATTAGTGATACTCAACATTCTTGAAAGATACTCAGCTATCGTTTCTTGATCATTCATCACCAACATTTCATATTGTCTCCTCAGAGCTTGCAGCTTGATACCCTTCAGTTTTTCATCACCTCCATAAATCTTTTTCAATGTATCCCAAGCACCTTTAGAAGACTCTTCCTCAATGATCTTCTCAAAGATATTAGGATCCACACACTGATGTATGATGAACAGACCTTTTGCATCCTTTTTCTTCAACTCGCGATGCAAGGCTCTTGCTGCTTCATCAGCATTTGCAGCCAAGTCTGGTACTCCATCATTAACAGTTTCAAGAACATCTTGAAACCTGAAAATGACCTTCATCTGCGCACACCAACGATCATAGTTTTCACCTTTGAAAACTGGAAGATTTGCAGGAAATTGTGATGAGGTTGTGCCATTGTTCGCCATTGTTTTTTTTTTTGATCAAAGAATCAATGCAAAACGTGAATCACAACCAGGCTCTAATACCAATTTGTTGGGACAATGTGATAATTTGGACGAAATTAGAGAGAATAGAACGAGAGAGTTGAGACGAGAATTAGGGAAAAGGGTTAAAGTGTTTTTTTTTGATCCACATGGGGCAAATGTATTTATATACAAAATATAACAAACTAACTAACTATTACTAGCTTCAGAAACTTTCTCAACTTCTGAAGCTCTGTAACTTCTGAGGCTCTGCTCAGCTTCTGAAGCACCAGAACTTCTGAAGCTCTGCTCAGCTTCTGAAGCTCTGTAACTTCTGAAGCTCTGCTCAGCTTCTGAAGCACCAGAACTTCTGAAGCTCTGCTCAGCTTCTGAAGCTCAGTAACTTCTGAAGCTCTGCTTTCTCGAAAACATGACTTATTAATTCAACACACCTCCTAAGGCATGTTTTCCAAAGCATTCATTCCTATAAGCTTCTTCAGAGTGTCAAACCTTGCCTTAGCCATAGGTTTGGTTAGAATATCTGCAAGTTGGATCTCAGTATCGCAATATTCCACCTCAAGCTTATCTTTGTTCACTTGATCTCTCAAAAAAATGAAACCTCCTCTCAATGTGCTTACTTCTTCCATGACTAACTGGGTTGTTAGCCAAATCAATTGCTGACTTGTTGTCAACAAGTAGCTTCATCCTTGTTGTCTCCACTGCCTTCAATTCAGTGAGCAACATCTCAATCCAATTTGCTTGACAAGCTGCAAATGAAGCTGCCACATACTCAGCTTCACATGATGACAATGCCACTATCCCTTGCTTCTTAGAACACCAAGAGATTGGTGCATTACCTATCATGAACAGGTATCCTGCAGTACTCTTCCTGTCATCTTGATCTCCTCCCCAATCTGAATCTGAGTAACCATAAGCCATTAGCTTCTTGCTACTGTTCCTTTGGTTTGGAATTAAAATGCCATGATCGATGGTTCCTTTCACATATCTAAGGACCCTCTTTGCAGCAGTCAAGTGATTCATCCTTGGTTGATCCATAAATCTGCTCAGCAGACCAATACTATGACATAAATCAATTCTAGTATTGCACAAGTACCTTAATGATCCTATGATCTGTCTGTACAGTGTTGAATCAACCAACTCATCCTCAGTATTCTTGCTCAGCTTCACACCTGTTTCCATAGGAGTAATTGCAGGGTTGCAATTGCTCATGTGAAACCTCTTCAATATGTCAGTGACATATTTCTTCTGATGCAAGAAATAGCCTATATCTGTTTTCACAAATTCCATGCCAAGGAAATATGATAGCTCTCCCATATCAGTCATCTCAAACTCCTTCATTATGTCTGCTTTGAATTTCTCTAGCACAGCTTTGTTTGATCCTGTGATCAACAAATCATCAACATACAGACACAGTATTATAATCTCATCATGACTTGAGCCTTTCACATATACTCCATGTTCTGATGTGCATCTAGTGAAACTCAAATTCAGCAGGAAGCTATCAATTCTCTTGTTCCAAGCTCTTGGAGCTTGTTTCAAACCATAGAGAGCTTTGTTCAACTTGTACACTTTCTGTTCTTGACCTTTAATCTCAAATCCTGGTGGCTGCTTCACATATACCTCTTCCTCTAATGGTCCATTCAAAAAGGCAGATTTCACATCAAGCTGGTGCATAGCCCATCCTTTGTAGGTAGCTACTGCAACAACTATCCTAATTGTCTCTAGCCTTGCCACAGGTGCAAACACTTCATTAAAGTCAAGTCCAGGCTTCTGAAGAAAACCCTTAGCTACTAACCTTGCTTTGTACTTAGCAATTTCACCACTTGGTTTCATCTTCAGCTTGAAAACCCATTTCACATCAATAGGTCTCTTGTTTACAGCTTTGTTCATCAATGTCCAGGTGTTATTCTTCTCAATTGACTTCAGCTCCTCTTTCATAGCATTCAACCAATTTGAATCTTTCAAAGCTTCACTTAGAGTCACTGGTTCCAACTCTGCAATCATTGCTTCATTGACCAGTTCTCCATCTTCAGTGATTGCTTGATCAGGAAACACATCATACTCATTCAACCTTATTGACTGTACCCTTTCTCTGGTTGATCTTCTCAACTGTTGATTAGGTGCAGCATTAGGTTGATCATCTTCAACCTCTATCTCCTCTTGATTTGTTTCCTCAAGCATGAGTCTTCTGTTGAGCATTGAGCCTTCAGTACTTGTGCCTTCAGCACTTGTGCCTTCAGTCCAATCCCAACCCTTTGATTCATCAAACCTGATATCTCTGCTAATCACAACTTTGTTATCTCTAGGTGAGTACAATTTGTAAGCACCAGTGGGATGATAACCTAACAATATCATTGTCTGACTTCTATCATCAAGTTTTCTTCTAACTTGATCAGGAACATGTTTGAAGCAAAGTGAGCCAAATATTCTAAAGTGACTAACACTTGGTTTCAAACCTGTCCAAGCTTCATGAGGAGTCCTGTCTTGTAACCTCTTTGTAGGACTTCTATTGATGATGTAAACTGCTGTAGAGACTGCTTCACCCCAAAACTTATGAGGCATATGCTTAGCTTTAAGCATACTTCTGGCCATGTTCATGATGCTTCTATTTTTCCTCTCAGCTACACCATTGTGTTGAGGGGTGTAGGGTGCAGTGACTTCATGCTCTATACCTTCATCTTCACAGAATTTTGCAAATTCATGTGAAGTGTATTCACCACCTCCATCAGTTCTCAATTTCTTAACACTAAATCCACTTTGATTTTCAACTAGTGTCTTAAATTTCTTGAACTTGGTAAATGCATCACTTTTCTTTTCGATAAGGTAGAGCCAAACATGCATAGTACAATCATCTATGAATGTCAGAAAATAGCTGTTGCCTCCAATGGATTTCACCTCAAATGGACCACACACATCTGAGTACACCATTCCTAGCTTCTGAGTTGATTTCATAGGTAATTCATTCTTGAATGAATTTCTGGCCTGCTTTGCTGCACAACACTCTTCACACATTTCACTTGGTGCTCTGATCTGAGGCAAGCCATGAACCATCTTCTTGGAATTCAACATGCTTAAACTTTTGAAGTTTAAGTGTCCAAACCTGTGGTGCCATATCCAATTCTCTTCTGTACTAGTGACTGAGGCTAAGCACTTGAAATTAATCACATTGATTTCAACCTTAAAGGTTCTATTGCTTGACAATGGAGCTCTTAGGATTAACCTACTTTTAGCATCATGAATCTTCAATTCTTTATTAGCCATTGTCACTGTATAATCCTTTTCAAGTAATTGACCAAGACTAATCAAATTACTTGTTATAGAAGGAACATACAATACCTCATTAATGAAGGATTCCTGACCATCTTTTCTCTGCACAAGAATTGTCCCCATACCTTCACTAGTGATCTGGCTGCTATTAGCAAACTTGATATTCCGTCTCACTGAATAATCAAGCTTCAAGAACCACTTCTTGTTGCCAGTCATGTGATTGCTACAGCCAGTGTCAAGATACCACAAGTTGGATTTATCAGAGTCAGTGTTTGTAATCGCCATGAGCAGGGAATCATCAGAGTCACTACCATTTCCCTTTGCCAATTGAGCTTCATCCTTGTCACTTCTCTCAACTTTCTTAGAGTGACACTCTCTAGCATAATGGCCAAGCTTCTGACAATTATAACACTTCACATCCTTCTTATCAATCTTTTTCTTTGAACCTTTCTTGTTACCTTTGCTAGACTCTGAATCTTTAAGGTTCTTGCCATCATTCTCTGAATCTTCTTTCTTTTTCTTGTTTTTCCCTTTGGAACCTTTCTGAAACTTTGCCTGCAAAGCTTGATCAATAGCTTTATTTGAGCTCCTCTGCTTGACTCTCAGTTCATGTGCCTCCAATGAAGCTTGGAGCTCCTCTATCTTCATAGTGGCCAAATCCTTTGATTCTTCTATTGCTACTACTATGTGATCAAATTTCTCAGTCAAGGTTCTCAAAACCTTCTCAATCTTGGACCTCTCTGACAGAGCTTCACCATTTGACTTCATCAAATTAGTGATACTCAACATTCTTGAAAGATACTCAGCTATCGTTTCTTGATCATTCATCACCAACATTTCATATTGTCTCCTCAGAGCTTGCAGCTTGATACCCTTCAGTTTTTCATCACCTCCATAAATCTTTTTCAATGTATCCCAAGCACCTTTAGAAGACTCTTCCTCAATGATCTTCTCAAAGATATTAGGATCCACACACTGATGTATGATGAACAGACCTTTTGCATCCTTTTTCTTCAACTCGCGATGCAAGGCTCTTGCTGCTTCATCAGCATTTGCAGCCAAGTCTGGTACTCCATCATTAACAGTTTCAAGAACATCTTGAAACCTGAAAATGACCTTCATCTGCGCACACCAACGATCATAGTTTTCACCTTTGAAAACTGGAAGATTTGCAGGAAATTGTGATGAGGTTGTGCCATTGTTCGCCATTGTTTTTTTTTTTGATCAAAGAATCAATGCAAAACGTGAATCACAACCAGGCTCTAATACCAATTTGTTGGGACAATGTGATAATTTGGACGAAATTAGAGAGAATAGAACGAGAGAGTTGAGACGAGAATTAGGGAAAAGGGTTAAAGTGTTTTTTTTTGATCCACATGGGGCAAATGTATTTATATACAAAATATAACAAACTAACTAACTATTACTAGCTTCAGAAACTTTCTCAACTTCTGAAGCTCTGTAACTTCTGAGGCTCTGCTCAGCTTCTGAAGCACCAGAACTTCTGAAGCTCTGCTCAGCTTCTGAAGCTCTGTAACTTCTGAAGCTCTGCTCAGCTTCTGAAGCACCAGAACTTCTGAAGCTCTGCTCAGCTTCTGAAGCTCTGTAACTTCTGAAGCTCTGCTTTCTCGAAAACATGACTTATTAATTCAACACACCTCCTAAGGCATGTTTTCCAAAGCATTCATTCCTATAAGCTTCTTCAGAGTGTCAAACCTTGCCTTAGCCATAGGTTTGGTTAGAATATCTGCAAGTTGGATCTCAGTATTGCAATATTCCACCTCAAGCTTATCTTTGTTCACTTGATCTCTCAAAAAAATGAAACCTCCTCTCAATGTGCTTACTTCTTCCATGACTAACTGGGTTGTTAGCCAAATCAATTGCTGACTTGTTGTCAACAAGTAGCTTCATCCTTGTTGTCTCCACTGCCTTCAATTCAGTGAGCAACATCTCAATCCAATTTGCTTGACAAACTGCAAATGAAGCTGCCACATACTCAGCTTCACATGATGACAATGCCACTATCCCTTGCTTCTTAGAACACCAAGAGATTGGTGCATTACCTATCATGAACAGGTATCCTGCAGTACTCTTCCTGTCATCTTGATCTCCTCCCCAATCTGAATCTGAGTAACCATAAGCCATTAGCTTCTTGCTACTGTTCCTTTGGTTTGGAATTAAAATGCCATGATCGATGGTTCCTTTCACATATCTAAGGACCCTCTTTGCAGCAGTCAAGTGATTCATCCTTAGTTGATCCATAAATCTGCTCAGCAGACCAATACTATGACATAAATCAATTCTAGTATTGCACAAGTACCTTAATGATCCTATGATCTGTCTGTACAGTGTTGAATCAACCAACTCATCCTCAGTATTCTTGCTCAGCTTCACACCTGTTTCCATAGGAGTAATTGCAGGGTTGCAATTGCTCATGTGAAACCTCTTCAATATGTCAGTGACATATTTCTTCTGATGCAAGAAATAGCCTATATCTGTTTTCACAAATTCCATGCCAAGGAAATATGATAGCTCTCCCATATCAGTCATCTCAAACTCCTTCATTATGTCTGCTTTGAATTTCTCTAGCACAGCTTTGTTTGATCCTGTGATCAACAAATCATCAACATACAGACACAGTATTATAATCTCATCATGACTTGAGCCTTTCACATATACTCCATGTTCTGATGTGCATCTAGTGAAACTCAAATTCAGCAGGAAGCTATCAATTCTCTTGTTCCAAGCTCTTGGAGCTTGTTTCAAACCATAGAGAGCTTTGTTCAACTTGTACACTTTCTGTTCTTGACCTTTAATCTCAAATCCTGGTGGCTGCTTCACATATACCTCTTCCTCTAATGGTCCATTCAAAAAGGCAGATTTCACATCAAGCTGGTGCATAGCCCATCCTTTGTAGGTAGCTACTGCAACAACTATCCTAATTGTCTCTAGCCTTGCCACAGGTGCAAACACTTCATTAAAGTCAAGTCCAGGCTTCTGAAGAAAACCCTTAGCTACTAACCTTGCTTTGTACTTAGCAATTTCACCACTTGGTTTCATCTTCAGCTTGAAAACCCATTTCACATCAATAGGTCTCTTGTTTACAGCTTTGTTCATCAATGTCCAGGTGTTATTCTTCTCAATTGACTTCAGCTCCTCTTTCATAGCATTCAACCAATTTGAATCTTTCAAAGCTTCACTTAGAGTCACTGGTTCCAACTCTGCAATCATTGCTTCATTGACCAGTTCTCCATCTTCAGTGATTGCTTGATCAGGAAACACATCATACTCATTCAACCTTATTGACTGTACCCTTTCTCTGGTTGATCTTCTCAACTGTTGATTAGGTGCAGCATTAGGTTGATCATCTTCAACCTCTATCTCCTCTTGATTTGTTTCCTCAAGCATGAGTCTTCTGTTGAGCATTGAGCCTTCAGTACTTGTGCCTTCAGCACTTGTGCCTTCAGTCCAATCCCAACCCTTTGATTCATCAAACCTGATATCTCTGCTAATCACAACTTTGTTATCTCTAGGTGAGTACAATTTGTAAGCACCAGTGGGATGATAACCTAACAATATCATTGTCTGACTTCTATCATCAAGTTTTCTTCTAACTTGATCAGGAACATGTTTGAAGCAAAGTGAGCCAAATATTCTAAAGTGACTAACACTTGGTTTCAAACCTGTCCAAGCTTCATGAGGAGTCCTGTCTTGTAACCTCTTTGTAGGACTTCTATTGATGATGTAAACTGCTGTAGAGACTGCTTCACCCCAAAACTTATGAGGCATATGCTTAGCTTTAAGCATACTTCTGGCCATGTTCATGATGCTTCTATTTTTCCTCTCAGCTACACCATTGTGTTGAGGGGTGTAGGGTGCAGTGACTTCATGCTCTATACCTTCATCTTCACAGAATTTTGCAAATTCATGTGAAGTGTATTCACCACCTCCATCAGTTCTCAATTTCTTAACACTAAATCCACTTTGATTTTCAACTAGTGTCTTAAATTTCTTGAACTTGGTAAATACATCACTTTTCTTTTCGATAAGGTAGAGCCAAACATGCATAGTACAATCATCTATGAATGTCAGAAAATAGCTGTTGCCTCCAATGGATTTCACCTCAAATGGACCACACACATCTGAGTACACCATTCCTAGCTTCTGAGTTGATTTCATAGGTAATTCATTCTTGAATGAATTTCTGGCCTGCTTTGCTGCACAACACTCTTCACACATTTCACTTGGTGCTCTGATCTGAGGCAAGCCATGAACCATCTTCTTGGAATTCAACATGCTTAAACTTTTGAAGTTTAAGTGTCCAAACCTGTGGTGCCATATCCAATTCTCTTCTGTACTAGTGACTGAGGCTAAGCACTTGAAATTAATCACATTGATTTCAACCTTAAAGGTTCTATTGCTTGACAATGGAGCTCTTAGGATTAACCTACTTTTAGCATCATGAATCTTCAATTCTTTATTAGCCATTGTCACTGTATAATCCTTTTCAAGTAATTGACCAAGACTAATCAAATTACTTGTTATAGAAGGAACATACAATACCTCATTAATGAAGGATTCCTGACCATCTTTTCTCTGCACAAGAATTGTCCCCATACCTTCACTAGTGATCTGGCTGCTATTAGCAAACTTGATATTCCGTCTCACTGAATAATCAAGCTTCAAGAACCACTTCTTGTTACCAGTCATGTGATTGCTACAGCCAGTGTCAAGATACCACAAGTTGGATTTATTAGAGTCAGTGTTTGTAATCACCATGAGCAGGGAATCATCAGAGTCACTACCATTTCCCTTTGCCAATTGAGCTTCATCCTTGTCACTTCTCTCAACTTTCTTAGAGTGACACTCTCTAGCATAATGGCCAAGCTTCTGACAATTATAACACTTCACATCCTTCTTATCAATCTTTTTCTTTGAACCTTTCTTGTTACCTTTGCTAGACTCTGAATCTTTAAGGTTCTTGCCATCATTCTCTGAATCTTCTTTCTTTTTCTTGTTTTTCCCTTTGGAACCTTTCCGAAACTTTGCCTGCAAAACTTGATCAATAGCTTTATTTGAGCTCCTCTGCTTGACTCTCAGTTCATGTGCCTCCAATGAAGCTTGGAGCTCCTCTATCTTCATAGTGGCCAAATCCTTTGATTCTTCTATTGCTACTACTATGTGATCAAATTTCTCAGTCAAGGTTCTCAAAACCTTCTCAATCTTGGACCTCTCTGACAGAGCTTCACCATTTGACTTCATCAAATTAGTGATACTCAACATTCTTGAAAGATACTCAGCTATCGTTTCTTGATCATTCATCACCAACATTTCATATTGTCTCCTCAGAGCTTGCAGCTTGATACCCTTCAGTTTTTCATCACCTCCATAAATCTTTTTCAATGTATCCCAAGCACCTTTAGAAGACTCTTCCTCAATGATCTTCTCAAAGATATTAGGATCCACACACTGATGTATGATGAACAGACCTTTTGCATCCTTTTTCTTCAACTCGCGATGCAAGGCTCTTGCTGCTTCATCAGCATTTGCAGCCAAGTCTGGTACTCCATCATTAACAGTTTCAAGAACATCTTGAAACCTGAAAATGACCTTCATCTGCGCACACCAACGATCATAGTTTTCACCTTTGAAAACTGGAAGATTTGCAGGAACTTGTGATGAGGTTGTGCCATTGTTCGCCATTGTTTTTTTTTTTTGATCAAAGAATCAATGCAAAACGTGAATCACAACCGGGCTCTGTTATACCAATTTGTTGGGACAATGTGATAATTTGGACGAAATTAGAGAGAATAGAACGAGAGAGTTGAGACGAGAATTAGGGAAAATGGTTAAAGTGTTTTTTTTTTATCCACATGGGGCAAATGTATTTATATACAAAATATAACAAACTAACTAACTATTACTAGCTTCAGAAACTTTCTCAACTTCTGAAGCTCTGTAACTTCTGAGGCTCTGCTCAGCTTCTGAAGCACCAGAACTTCTGAAGCTCTGCTCAGCTTCTGAAGCTCTGTAACTTCTGAAGCTCTGCTCAGCTTCTGAAGCACCAGAACTTCTGAAGTTCTGCTCAGCTTCTGAAGCTCTGTAACTTCTGAAGCTCTACTTTCTCGAAAACATGACTTATTAATTCAACACGCATGACTTTTTTTGTTGACAAAAGTAAACTTAGTGCATTTCATTTGTAATGGTAGTTTCAATACAAAGTGGACAATAGTTAAAGACTTGGGCCCTAACCATAAAACGAGATGCTTGAGCTAACTCATGAGCCACTCGATTTGCTTGTCTTCTAACATAACCGACCTTACAATTCTGACTCATGTTTATTAAGTTACGACACATATCTATAATCTTGTCAAACTAAGAATTATTCCTAACATTTGTTCTGATAGCATGCACCATTTGAAGGCGGTCGGTTTCAACATGAACAATTGGCATATGAGAGTTTTGAATTCACTGAATAGCTTACAATAATCCCACCTCTTCCGCCTCAACAATATCCAATTAACCGTCAAATTTCTTTGCGAAAGTTTGAACAAATCTCCCATGCGCATCACGGATACACGCCCTTACGCTACAAACAACGCATGAGTACTGAAAAGTGAAAGCTAAAACTCAGAACAGAAAACATTTTTTTCTTCTTTCAGGCTATATTATTTTTTTGTTATGTGGGCGGACTTGAATTCAACACCTATTTATTTAGAGGGATATATGTAACGAATTCTAAGGTAAATAATCTAACAAATTTGCCTACGCCTACTTTTTTTAAATTAAATAACATCTTAGTGGACTCAGGGCCGGCTCCGAGTTTTCGGAGGCCATATGCAAATAACAAATGTGGCCATTTTTAATAAATAAAAATGCAATTTTTTTAAATAGAAATTCCTTAATTTAAATTGCAAATAGCATCAAAAGATAAGAATCCCTATAATTAATGTAAAAAGATTCATAGTATCATTAATAACAATAAAATATTTTCTAGCTACTTAAGCCGAGTCATTTTTCAAATATTTTTTAAAATAAATTCGTTAATTAAATAATGAGCATTGTTGTTTAGTAAGAATTATTTTAAAGAATAAATGCAAGAATAACACATGACATTATCTTATAAGATGATGTAATTTTAATCTCATTTTTTAGTGGAAATCATGGGGGGTGGTTGATGTAAACAAGGGTGAAGATTTATTCTTGCAATTCTTCTCCATAAATTTTCTTACTAAATAGCATTTTCCTTAAATAATATATTAAATTTTACACCCTCAAATTTATTAATACTACTACTACTTAGTAATAGAAATTATGGATTTAACGATCAAGCATTTGTAGTTTGCTGTAATATATTAAATTTTATATCCCTTAATTTACTAATATTATTAAATATAAAATAAATTGAGGCCTTCATTTTTAAGAGGCCCGATGCCACGGCACATGTTGCGCATGTGTCCGGGCCGGCCTGAGTGGACTATATGTAACAAACTATTTATTTATAAGCTAATATTAACACTATAGACTTAGATTCAATGTTTATTTAGATTACATAAAATAAAAACTATTTATTCAGATGGTTACACCGTAGAGCTGTAAAAATGAGCCTAAACCGACCATTAGTCTTAAAGTTACTTGAATAGAGAATTTACTTTGTAAGAAACAAAAATAAAAAGAAAATCTTCATAAAATATCAACAAAAAAAAAACAATTCAACCAAAAGATAAGAAGACGATGAATCACATAGTACATCCTCAAAGCTAACTTCTCGACGTAGGTAACTTACACGTAATTTCAAAAGTGTTCTATCTGGGCAAAATTGGATCAACATCAAAATATAGAGGGTAGAGATACAACCGAGGGGTTATGAAGTAGAATTTTGGTTTATGAGCCACTGGCGATTTGAGCTGGTTGAATTGCCTGGGTTATGGTCCTTATGGACTTTTGCCAGACCAGTCCAAGCCCATGATCATAACAACAGATAGATACATTCATTTCATATTTATTTTTTTAAACTACTAGAATTAGTAGTTACTCGTCCGTATTTAAATTTAAGCCGTTTTGACTATATTAGACAAATTAAAATATAAAATTATTGTTGTAATGAAAAGGGAAATTATAAGTTAATTTACGAAATTCTTTTTCATTAATAGTATAAAAAAATAATTTGAAGAATTGAAAACAGAGAAAAAAATACTGGTTAAGGGTATAGTAGGAGTAGAGCCGTCAAAATGGGCTAGCCCGAATAGTCCGAATTTTTCCCGGACTTGGACCTTTAAATTGTAGCCTAAGTTTTATCCGAGCCTTTTTTAGCCCGGCCCCGATAAAGCCCGATAAAATATGGGCTAGCCCGAATGGGCCACGGGCCGCCCGAAAGCCCGACAAAATTATAATAAAAAATTAAAAATAAATATAAGTAATTTATTTTGGATGATTTGAACTTAATTTATATTATAAAAGTTTTTTTATCCCCCTACGAATTTCTCAAATATAATCCACTACTTAAGTAGCGGACTGTGTTTTTTTATTATCAAATTTATCATTTTTTTACTACTTAAGTAGCGGATGATTAAAAAATAGGGCGCGCGAGAAACTCGTAGGTAGCGAATGAGTAGAATTAGGGCGCGCGGGAAATTTCTAAGTAACGAATGAGTAAAAATAGGGCGCGCGAGAAACTCGTAGGTAGCGGATAAGTAGAATTAGGGCGCGCAAGAAACTTTTAAGTAGCGAATGAGTAAAAATAGGGCGCGTGAAAAATTCGTAGGTAGCGGATGAGAAAAAATAGGGGGCGTGAGAAACTTCTAAGTAGCGAATTAGTAAAAATAGGGCGCGTGAAAAACTCATAAGTAGCGGATGAGTAAAAATAGGGGGCGCGAGAAACTCGTAGGTAGTGGATGAGTAAAAATAGAGCGCGCGAGAAACTTGTGAGTAACAGATGAGTAAAAATAGGGCGCGCGAGAAACTTGTGAGTAATGTATGAGCAAAAATAGAGTATCCAAAAATTATTAATCCTATATATTTATGTATAATATAAATGTATGTTTCTTCCAAAATTTTTTGCTAGACAACAAAAAAATAAAATAAAGGAAAAAACCGGGCCGGTCCGAAAGCCCGACGATCCGTTCCGGGCCGGACTCAGCCCCTATTTTTGGAGCCCATATTTCACCCGAGCTTTTTAGCTCGGCCCGATATAGCCCGAAGTCCGTCTGGGCCGGACCGCCCGTTTTGACAGCTCTAAGTAAGAGTCATAGGAAAAGTAGCGGTAAATGTTTCATTGGTATAATAATCAATTTATAATTCGGTACAAATTTTTCTCTCAAAGTACGAAGAGAGTAATTGTTAAAGTGATATTTTTCCTTTACCGAGAATTGAATTTAAGTCCTTTGACTCCTTTAATCTTTAACTCAAATCTATTAGCTACCAACTCATTCTATTTTCTTCGACATTTAACTTAGGAGTTTAGGTATCTAAAGCAATTCGGATGTAAAATAAAGAAAATACAGTAAATGAGGCCTAAAATGAATTTTAAAGTGAGACTTTTTAGCTTTAAATTATATTTTTCAAGCTTTTTGAGAAAGAAAATTGTTTATTAAATTATTAATCAATTTCATTTAATATTTTTTAATCGATAATAAAGTCAATTCATTTAATCTTTACTGAGCTATTGCAAAGTTGCTGTCTAATTTTTATAGTTTTATTTGAGTAGTAACAATTAACGAAAAAAATGAAAAGTTTAGAGTTGTCAAATGTGAAATCGGAGAAACCAAGGGGATAAATGATGGAGTCTTAGATTCTATTTGGCAAAATTAAGCTACAAGTTAGTTGATAGTTGAAAAGCTAACTTATAGTTGAAAAACTACCTGATTGAAATTAAATTGTTTAATAAAATTAGCTTTTAAAGTGATTGATAAATAAAATGACATAAAATGATATATATGTTAGTGGGTAGTTATTATATTTAGTGGGTAGTTTTTTATTTTATAAAAAATGATAAAATTAAATTAAAGATTGAAAATGGAAAAAACTGTAAAAGATATAAGGTATAAGCTCGAACGCTACTTGAAATAGCATCTTAAAAAATGCTATAACCTAGTTAAAAAAGCTAATTGTCAAACACTTTTCTTTTTTCAATCAAGCTTATAAGTTAATCCAATAAGCTATAAGCTAGCTTATTGGACTTACCAAATAGTGTCTTACTCAAACAAAACAAACACAGTCTTTTGATACGATGAAAGGCATGTTATTTTTTTTGGAAAAAAAAACTTTTGCCACCCTATGACTTGCTCTCGTACCCTACGAAATGACCAAAATACATTTCCGTGACTTAAGTCACGAATGTAGAAAAATTGAGTAATTTTAAAAAATAGCATTTTTCTACATCTGGTCACGGATGTTATAATTGTAGGGGAGGTGTCCGTAGCTTAAATCACGGATAATGATATACTAATCATTTCATTAGGGTGACAAAAGTATTTTTCTTTTTTTGGGCCTTTGTGTTTATATCTAAGGCGAAATTTTTTTTTTCTACCCCAACAATCTTTTCAATACCCCAACATTTGAAATTGAAATGACTAAAATGCCCTCATATATAAATTAAAAGAGTGAAAAATTTATCACTTTTACCATTTGCAAACAAAGTGTACCGAGAGAGCGGAGAAAGTGAGTTTACCGGCACACTTGTGTAAAAGTATACCGGTATGTAAACTTGCATACCGGTACAGTTGGTTTGAGTGTACCGGTATGAATATTCATACCGGTACACTTTTGTGCGACTGTACCGGTATGAATATGCATACCGGTACATACCGGTACACTTTTGTGCAACTGTACCGGTATGCATATTCATACCGGTACACTTTCAATGACTGTACCGGTATGTATGTTCATACCGGTCCAGTTGAAGATTTATTTTTTTTTTTCTAAAAATTAAATTTTTTTTTCAGTGGTGCGCACCAGAGGACGAGACGGTAGAATTCGACGTATGGGAGGGACTAGTCGTGGTGATCATCGTGAGCGCCAGGCAGAGGATCAGCCAGTGCCGGAGCAGCCTGCGGCTGTGGGCTGGCCTGGAGGTCCCATTGATACCAGACTTCTGACACGATACGAGCAGCATGTATCTCGTCATGTATGGTTTGATCAGGTAACTAATTGTTTATTTTGTTATTATTTGTTAAGTTATATTGATGAAGTTATATCAACAGTAGTGTTAAAATATTATTGATAATGTTTTTTTTTAAATATATGCAGGATCGTCTACTTTTGAGGATAGCATCTTTAGGAGCAAAGTTAGCTAGTTGGGTTTCTGATCAACGTCCACCAGTTATTAAAAATTGGTTGGAATTGTCTGGATTGAGCTGGCTTGAGCATACGAGTTTGACAAAGGTTGATCCAAACCTTTTAGCAGCATTTATTGAGAGGTGGCATCCGGAGACATCGTCATTTCACATGCCATTTGGTGAAATGACGATTACACTCGACGATGTGTCATGTCTGTTGCATCTGCCTGTTAGGGGTAATTTTTACACTCTGATATCAGTTAGCATGGAAGAAGCTGCATCACTTGCAGCAGAGTTGTTGGGGGTCAGTATTGAGAGCGCATTGGTAGAAACTTCAGAGCAGAGGGGTGGATATTTTTCTCAGCAGTGGCTATATGAGTGTTATAAGAATAATTGCCAACACGGGAGATTTGTTTTTGCTGGTAGGGCGTGGATGCTGTTGTTGGTTGGATGTACTATTTTCACGGATAAAAGCTACACGCGCGTGGACGCAAAATGGCTGCCTATGTTTAGAGATTTATCTGCATGCCATACATATTCTTGGGCCAGTGCTGCGTTAGTTTGTTTATATGATAACTTGAATGATGCCTCCATGTTCTCCACAAAGGCTTTTGCAGGGTACGCGACACTTCTACAGGTAACATTTCTTTTTCGGTACTGTAGATGTTATTTAATTTTGGACATTTTTGTATGCATATTGCATGTTTAGAATGTAATTTAGTATGCGATTTTTTTTTTAATATTTAATATTTTTTTTCGTTGCATAGACATATTTTTTATTTTTGTTGTAACAGTGTTGGATTCACGAGTATTTCCCTGGCCTTGGTCGGCGGGCGGATGCGGATTCCGGGTTTTCTTGTAATGCACCCGGTTTCCCTCGAGCTATGCGATGGAGATATAAGCAGGGGAAACTGAAGGTTCATGAGTATCGACCGATCATGGATGCACTGACCCCGTCTGATGTGATTTGGCGTCCGTTTGAAGATCACAGGGGTATTAGACCTTATGACCCGATTTGTATGTATAGTGGTTATCTGCGTGGTTGTGCGGTAGTTCCTCATTTGCCGGAGAGGTGTGTTAGGCAGTATGGATTCTTACAGTATATACCACCACCACCACCTTCAGCTCCTGCCACTGCTGTCATTGATAGCGATTGGATCGGTTATAATATTTCTGTTGATCAGATCCTTCAGGCGACACGTGCAGCGACATATCCTGCTGAGGCTACAGATGATTATCTGCCGTGGTACTATACGGTGTCACAACCTATATTATGTCGCCCTGTTGATGGACCACATGGAGTACAGCCAGTTCCCCAGTATGTGCCAGTACAGCAAGATGATCCGATATCAGAGGATGATCCGATACCAGAGGATGCACCACGAGGCGAGCATTATTGGAGACATGAAGCTGCTACCGCGCTTGAGAGATATATCACTCAGATTGACGCTCAGAGAGAGGATGACGCCTTTTATGATCTTTTTATGGCATTGGATATTTGCCAAGGTGTAGAGGTTGATCCTGATCATTATGTGCCTTGATGCATTTGCTTCTGTACTTTTTTTTTTTAGCATTATTGGATATTTGCTTGTGATCTTTTTTGACAAACATTTGCTTGTGTACTTATCTATGTACTTTTGTGAAATTTTTGTTACAGTTATGTCATCTATCATAAAATTAAACAACTAAAAGTATCAAATTTAGATTCAAAATTAAACAACTACGATTCGAAATCAAACATCCACAACATCACGAGGATGATTAACCGCATTCAACTGTTGATGATACTCCGCCTCATTTGTACTACGTACAACATTTTGCCATAAATTTTTCACCAACTCTCGCATATCCTTAATTACATGTACGCCGCATCTTCCAGTCACATTTTTGTTTATGTGCCACGTACAAAGCAAATTTACAGTACGTGGAAATACAATTTCAATTGCTTTCATCAAAGCAAGCTCCCTATCGGTCAAAATTACTTGAGGAACATTATTTTGCTTAATAAACAACTGTTTTAACTTCTCTAATGCCCAACAATAATTGTCCGTCTTCTCAGCTTCCAAGTAAGCAAATCCAACATTGAATGTCAATTTGGTTGAAGTTATACCAATAATTTCAAGCAATGGTTGTCTGTATTTATTTGTTTTGTATGTGCAATCCATTTCCAAAACAATTGGAAACAAATTTAACAACTTGATTGAATCTGGATGTGCCCAAAAAATATCACTCAAAATATCAGACCCATCATCTTTTCTTCTATTCCACGTGACATATTTTTTATCATCTAAACATTGCAGCACGTGTTGCATCTCTGATATAGAACCTCTTTCTTGTTTTTGCAGCATGTGTCTTTTTCGATATATTTGGTTGGCATCAACAAGAGAATCTGGATTAATTCTTTTTAAGTCTAAAACGATGTTCCTTGGTGCTACATTACACTTTGACAGATCTTCAACACGTTTATTTTCTTCCACGGTTAAACGCGCCTTACGAGGATGACCTGCATATTTTTTTATTTATTTTTGAATTGCAAAGATAAATATAATATATTATGAAAAAAAATAACATTACAAATAAGAGAAACAAGGATGACCTGCATATTGATCAGGTAGTCCGTGATTGTGAACTCCACATTTAACCTGAACTTTCCATCCCGAACCATCTGTTGAAGGTGTGGCTCTAACTTTGAATGGACAATTACATTTTTTTGTTGCTGTTGACGTTGAACTTTTCGAAGAGTCATATTTTCCACCTCTATCACAGCCCAAAATTAATTTGTCATTTCTTCCTCTTATTCCATTCTTTGTATCTGATCTAGTAATTATTATACTCACTTTATTGGCAATTCCAACATCTTGTGCCCATGTTATAACATCATCTCGTGTATTAAATTTTTCGTTGGTCGTAAAAAAAGCTGTGGTATCTACTGATATTTGATCTGCATCGCCAGTTTGAGCCATATCTGTTGTACAAAGAAAAATAATAAAGTTTTAAAAAAAGTGAATAATAATAAAGTTTTAAAATTTTATTTAAAAAAAAAAACCTGTACCGGTACACTTTTCCAAAGTGTACCGGTACAGTTTTCGAACAACATACCGGTACAGTTTTAAAAGTGTACCGGTATGTTCTTTTAACTTAACTACACCGGTGCTCTTTTTAAAGTGTACCGGTGTGTTCTGGAAAATTTAAAATACCGGTATACTTTTAAAAAGAGTACCGGTGCATTATGGAAATTGCGAATACCGGTATACTTTTAAAAAGTGTACCGGTAAATCGCTTACCGGGTCGCTTTAACTCTGAAAAATACCCAAAAAAAATAAAATTTTAAAAATAGTAAAATAACAATATTATATAAATAGTAACATAAGGGTAAAATAGGAATATTTAAAAATTTGTAGGGGTAAAAAAAGATTGTTGGGGTAGGAAAAAAAATTTTCCTTTTTTCTTTGTGGACTAATAAATTCATAACTTCTTTTAGGTCTATTTTCCGTAGTAAAAAAAATAATTTTTAGAACCTAAAGTTCTTGTTTGAGTTGCCTTATTCTTAGATCGTAAGATAATTAATGTAGAAGAGCTGGATCATTAGCGTAAAGAGCGTTGTAAAAAAATATAAAAAATCTTGGGTAAAAATATCTAACAAAAACTAATAATGAGAACGACAGGAAAATATGCTTATGAAATTGGGCTTTCTTAAGTGGTTCTCTGGCAAGCTGGTTTTAAGTAAAAATTAAATAAATCTTAAGCATTTATTTTATTTAAAATTTGAAAGGCTAAGGAAAAATAAAAGCACAAATTAAATTATAAAAATTCCTAAAAGGGTTTAACCTTGCACCTTTTTTGGCTAAACAATTAAAGCGAGGAAATATTACCTCTTTTTAAGACATGAAAGATGTTAAAATACAAAAAATATTTATAAAAATATTTATTTTTATCTTTTTTGGTCCGTTTGGTTGGAAAGAAGGAAATGAGAGTAAAGAAAATTACGCAAATTATTTATTAATTTGTGTAATTTTCTTTCATCTTTCTTTTCTTCAAATTGTATACAAAGTGTATGTTTGGTTTCAATTCTGAAGCAGGCAGAATTGATTCTGAACGTGTAGAATTGATTTTGACTTGTTTGATTTCTCAAAAACATAATTGATTTTGTCTTTAGAATTGATTCTACTTGAAACTAGAAATGGTAGCTTATAATTCTAGAATTGATTTTTACATTCAAATATTTTGTTCAACTCACTTTTGCATGAATATATCCAAACATAAATCATTTTATTTTAAAATCAATTTTTGCCAGAATCAATTTTACAGAATCAATTCTATCAAAATCAATTATTACCACCGCAGAACCAAACCTCGAAATCAAAATCTTCTATTCATGTCATGTTTTTTCATGATTATTAGACCAAAACTTTGGAGGTCCCTTACTCCTATTTGTAATCATGAACGGTCTATTTCACTTTATTAATGATCAATATGCAGCTAAATTAAACTACATGGATTTGTGAAAGAAGAATCTCTATTATATACATAGCGAGATTTTCACGAAGCATTCTCGTGCATTCTCAAGAAAAATTGTTTATATGGCATTTAATTAGAGTTATTAGAGTTTTTGCTTAGGTGGAATTCAATTAGAGTTTTTCTATTTTATTTTGTATTTTTTTAATCTTCTCTAACCCATTATTTTTTAAGAAAACAAATTTTTGGATATATATTATTAAATTAATCGGATATCTTTCTCTAACCCATTATTATAAAACAAATTTTTTGGATATATACAACTAAACTAGAGCTTTTTTTTATTTTTATTTTTTTATCGAGTTTGTATTTGTCACTCAATTAGAGATTCTCTAATTTTTTGTATTGTAGAAACTTTTTTGTCGAGTGTATCGTAGAAACTTTAATATTATGCGAGTATATTTTTTTGTAAAAAATCTAATAATTAAAATATTAAATTTTAATTACTAACATATATTATATTTTTAACGATGATAAACTTATTTAATCAATGATTAAATATTATATATTTTCTATATAAAAACTATGTGAACACTTCGACTAAAATTTGATTTGACATGTATCTATTATCCAATCATTCAATTACATGTAATATTTCTATGTTGATTTTTTTTAAAATAATAAAGAATTAACAACTATTTTTTGTTCATGGAGTAGCTATAGAGTCGCGTAATGGACACGGAAGACAGATAGAATTAGAGAGAAAGTTTCGATGGTGTAGAATGAAAAACGGGGAGCATTCTAACCCTCACTATTAAAATTATACATTGACGAATTAAAATTTGAATTTTGAATGTGGAAGTTATCCATAATTTCATATTTTGTCATTGGGATTACTTATTCAAAATTTTATCTAGCACGGTGAAACATGATCTCCATGATGAAAACTGTATGTAGATGATAGTGAGAACTGAGCACGAGAATTTTATTGATATCCATTAAAAATATATATAGAATTAACAACTTTTTTATTGATAGAACCCCTATAGAGTTTTAAGAGAGAGAGAGGGAGGGGATTTCTCGGTGGTATAAAATGAAAAATCGGAAGCACTTTCCACCCAACTATTAAATATACACACTGACTAATTAAAATTTGAATTCTAATAGTAGAGCTTATCCATATTTTCATATTTTATTACGGGGATCCCGTATTCAAAATTTTATATAGCACGATGAAAATTGTTTCATCATGAAGAAAAGTGTATGTAGAAGATAATGATAAATGAACACAAAAATTTTATTCATATTCATATCAAAATAATAATATAGAATTACCAACTATTTTTTGTTGATGGAACCCCTATAAAATCGTGTAACTGAGACTAGAGAGAGAGAGAGAGATAGAGAATCTTTCAATGGTATATAATGGGAAACATAAAACACTTCTCACGACACTATTAAAAATATATATTGACTAATTAAAATTTGAATTCCGACTACGGGAGTTTTTTCATATTATGTGTACATCGCACTTTCACTATATTACATCCAACTGAAAAAATTATGGGAATTGAAACTTAAAATAAATTAATATAATTTTAATTTTTTATAATCAATGGATTTTTTAGTTATAATTTCGATTTTAAGCTTTCCATAAACATTCGTTCAAATCTTTTTCTGGATGCTAATTTATCAATGTGAGTGAAGATTCATACATAGATTTTTCCATTTGACGCTCACACATGAAAATTGATTATTTGTGGTACAATGAGAAAAAATAGTTTGAGTATAGAAACACGGTCAAAGTATGTTAATATTCATTTGAAAAATATTATAAAATTTACAATTATTTTTTGTTGATGCAGTCCCTATAGAAACGTGAGAGAGAGGGAGGGAGAAAGAATCTCATAGTGTTGTTGAACGGGGAATGATGGAGTACTTCACATCCTACTATGTCCCTGTAACATCCTTAAACATATATCGCATTTTCATACTCAAGTAAATTAAATAAAATCAATTTCATAAATAATTGAAAGAAAAATATAGGCAACATTCAAAATAATATAAAATGAAAAATGACATAGACAACCTTCAAAAGAAAATAAAGAACATAAGCAAATCAATATTATTAAAAATGAAAATGATCGTGTGGGATAAATGTAGAAATAGTGAGAGAGAGAGAGAGAGAGAGAGAGAGAGAGAGAGAGAGAGAGAGAGAGAGAGAGAGAGAGAGGAGAGAGAGACAGAGATAAAATCTCTTACGGGTGTAGAATGAGAAACGCATAACACCTTCGATCCCACTATTAAAAATGCACCTAGATTAATTAAATTTTCATTTGAGAATGAAGTTTATTATTATTTTATATTTAAAGGGTCACTGTATAGTCCTGGAGATGATGATGAAAGAAAAAAGGTTAAACTGTACTTTTGGTCCTTTATGTTTATTTTAGGTTTGAATTGGGTCCCTTACGTTTTAAAAGTTTCAATTTGGTCCCTCACGTTATTAACTTTTGCATTAGTTAATCCATTACGTCAAATATTTCACTAACTCCGTTTGATTTTTACACCTGGCTGACGGTTTGGACACGTGAACGTTATTTTGGACACGTTGACATTATTTTGAACACTTTTTTTGGGGCCAATTACATTATTATAAGTAATATATATTATTTTTAATTTTTTTTTAATTAGTTAGTATCCCAAATGGCATTGAACATGTTAAAAATAGTGTCCATGTGTCCAAACTGTCAGTCACATGTAAGGATCAAACGGATTTAGTGAAAAATTTGACGGAAATGACTAACTAATGCAAATGTTGATAACGTGAGGGATCAAATTGAAATTTTTAAAACGTAAGGGACCTGATTCAAACCTAAAATAAACATAAGGGACCAAAAATATAGTTTAGCCAAGAAAAAATCTATCTCTTAATAGTGTATAATTAACGGGAAGCGAAATAATATTATTCATCTCGCTTTATCATATAGCATTTTTAAATATATATCATGCAAAATCTATATCAATTTTATTTTACTATTTTTAATTAAATTGTTCAAATAATATATTAAAATAAATACATAAATAATATTAAAAAAGAGAATAATCCCGTGCACGTCACGGGCTAACATGGTAGTATACTGTAAGATATTTGCGATGTCAACTTCATTACGGGTCCCTTAATAACAACAAAGACGCAACATAAAATGGACATGAGTATTGCAAAACGCTTCCTCAAGGACTTTTGTTTATCTAGCCCTACGCACGTAGTTTGGAATATTGTGTAGGTTCAAAGCAACAATGATTATCATCATAATTGTGATGATAAACTAAATATAATTAGCAGAAATTTCACCCATATATATTGCAATTTGCAATCTTTTTTTTCACCTAGTTCTTTTTCGAGCAGTTAAATATTTTTCTAACCTCATAAGTACAATTCAGTTGATAACCACGTATATGCAGAACACTGTAAGAAGATTATATGAAACATATTGAAAACTAATTGTAAACCGTTAAAAAAATCAAAATCATCATATGAAAGACAAAACTACACTGTAATCTTATAGTATATAATAGAGAATTTATCTTCTTAATCTAATTAAGGGTCTCAATCCGACTATTCAGTTAGACCACAAGATAAAAATTATATGAAAGAGTACATGTGTATATATATTGTTGTCATTGTCTAGACTGACCCAAGATGTTTAAAGTCTAAAACAACTTTTATTGTAAGATTTTTTTTAAAAAAATTAAAAAATGAGACACCTTTAATAAATTTTTGCTAATGCTAGTATTAAACCTAAGTCAAAGAAGATCATGAGACACCTTTAATTTACCGGTTCAACTAAAAAAAATATTTGGATAGCAATGTTGTGTCATACATAGCGATGTTATGTCGCATATGTCTACAGAAAGATTTAGCGGTGCAATTTGTTGTCTATCTACTTTAAATTGGGTCGTTTGAATATTGAGCTCCCGCATTTCATTTTTAAAGTGTATATATAGTCTTAGTTTCTATAATTTCCACGACTACAATTTTGTGAAACATCCTTGTCAATGTCAAAGTGAAAGGAAAGGAGAGAGTGTGTTTGTTTGTCTTGATTAATTGTTTCCATTTCATATCCATACATACATAGTTGAAACTGCTTTCAACTATAACAAAGTGGTTTTTCTTTTCTTTCCATTTCTTTCTCAGCAGCACGTAGTTTTGATGGTTGTTCCTCTACAGTGCCTTGCTTGATCGTTCGACAAGGGAACCGAACCGTAAGATAATTTAGTAGGGGAAATTGTAAGGTCTAGATTGATGCATGTTACTATTCCAAATTGGAATCCATGCATGATGACAATTAGTCCTTTATGTCCAATCCAACACAAGGTTAATAGCTAGCTAGCGAATCAAAATAAGATTTTATTGATTTTTCAAATATACAATTTCTAAGGCACTCAAGCAAAATTATAAGTTTTGCTCTCTATATTATTTCATGAAAAATATTGAGGTGGATGAGAGGTTTAAATAACAACATATAATGTTAGATATTCTAAATTGGTGGTTAGATGATCTTAATATTTGTTTATAAAGTAGAGACAATCCTCATGATATAAGTTGATTTATAAGTTAAGTTAGACCAAACTCTCAAATTTTAAGATGGTATCAGAGCTTCCTACACAATTCACTAGATCACATGTTATCAGATTTCTGATCAAATGTTAACAGTGTTGGGCGTGAAGAGATGTATTAAGAAGTTCCACATCGATTGCGAGATGATCTGAATATATAATTATAATATAGTACAATCATGACCTTATAAATAGGTTTGATAAGTTTGAGTTAGACACATCTACCGAATTCTAAGATATAATGTGTACATTTTGTTTTTGATAGTTTTAATTGTACACTTCTCTTGGTGCTGAATTGTGGATCAATGTCTGATTTGATCACACAGATTACTGGGCGTGTATTCAAACAAACTAGCTAATTGTAAAAAAATAGTAAAGTAAAAATAATAGTGTGAAAATAAATAAATGTATACACATATAGTCTGAAATATAATTAAAAATAATTTATAAAGTACTTAAATATACATTTATAAATATTATTTTAATAAAAAATTTGGGGGCAAATTCTCCACAGTGCGGGGGATAAATTAGTGTCCCCATCTCCAAACCACTTTTAGAGGGACTTTCTCCGACATCTCCATCCTTATAACAAAAAAAATTTCCCATCTTCAAATTCTCAAATTTGACATCCTTCACAATCTCCATTTAAAAATAAAATTAACATCCCTATTAAGGGTTGAGCATTGGCCTAGTTCAAAACAATTTTAAAGATTATAATAACTTGTAATACACAAAATTTCACAATGATTAATATATACACACATGATCAATTGACACACTACGACTTAATAGATGACATCTTGATAATTATTTTATTCCTATCACATAAATTATGTCTATAATATAACATTGATATATGAAATTATTTAATATATCAATGAAATATATCAAAATTAACTCGTTTGATAAAATTTTATAAAACCTCCTCATTGACTTAGCAAATAATATTTTATTAATAACCAATTTTATAGATGTGATTATTGTTATAATAGTTTTCGATCCATTTTTTGCTACTTTATGGGTTATAATTTAATTTGGTATGATTTTGAGGTTATCTTTATTTTATTTATTATTGTATAAATAAGCTCTTTTAATTAGACACACCATGCGTTAGGGCCGGCCTACACCCATGTGTCGGGTGTGCGGCGACATCAGACCTCAAAATTTTGATGTCATACAATAATAGTTATAGGAATATATTTTTAATGTTCATATACAATGTTTTTCAATAGATTAGTAATAACCTCTAACATTTAACATTTAAATGCAAGGTCTTTAATTCAAATCCTTACAATGTCTTTTTTTACATGATTTTAATTAGTTCTAGTCATTTTAATCTTGATTATGATGTCTCTTTTTTATATTATATATACAATATATAATTATTTTTTTTGGATTTTTTATTAGAGGCCAATTTTAATATTTGAATAGGATCTTCAAATAGTTGGAGACGGCCCTGCCTTGCGCTTAACCTATCTTCTTTAAAATAAAATCAACATTAAACATGTGTTGGGGTATATTATATATATGAATTCACATTCCTCAAGACAAAAGTAAGAACTATGCATTTCCCCCTCAGAGTTAAAAACAAATAGAAACTATACCTTCCCCTTAGTTGAAGGGTTTCATTAATAAACACATAATCCTCTTAATTTGTTTCCATTTGTATAGTTTTGTTCTCTTTTCCCACAAAATTTTGATAGTGACAATTATAGTTCCCTAGTATAGAACACAATTTATAATTAATGTTAGGTGAGGTCAGTAAGTGAAAACTAACAAAGATTATATTACCAAGTTACCAACCTTGTTTTCCTTTTTGTGGCACACGTGTGCTAACAGTACCGTTAATATGTGCATAATTGATGTAATCAAGTTTTAGAAAATTGAGGGTATGCTTCCTATTGCCTGGATACACCAATTGCCTTGAGAAGAATTTGATTGGATGTGAATGAACTTTTTACTATAAGAATCATAATAAATATTTAAAGGTATTTTGGATGGAGACTTAAAGAAAGTAGGTAAGCATTGTGTGGGCGGTCCAAAGAATTTGAATAAAGTTCAGTTCTTTTTTATGAAAATGAAATGATACTAGTATGTTAATTTGGTATCTAAATTTACGAAATTTATAAAAAAATTATTAATCTTTTGGTTCTTAATGAAAAAGGATTTATAAATTCAGAGTTCGATAGTGAAATTAGAATAGCTGATCAAAAGAATTATTTTCATAAAAAATTAAATTTGAGTTTTTTTGAACAATTCATTTTAGAGGAAGCTTATTGATCATTTGAGCCTAATATCTTAATAATATCAATATTTTTAAAAAAAATGTTAAACATGATTAAAATATTTATTCTCTAAAATTGTTTTATTTAGGGTGGTGGTATGTTACATTAAGTGAAACCGCAACTTGTTTAAATCAGTGCCACAGAGGGAAATAAATTAGTAGAGTACAAGTAAAGTATCATACAACCTTATTTTTATATCCGCAATTTGAAAAAAATTTCTCATATGTAGATCTAAATCTGCGTGGGTAATAACTTTAAGGCTTGTACCCATAATATATCTAAGGGTATCTGAGTGTCATAGTCGTATTTGTTATCCGTACTTCAACTATAGAAAAAAATTGCATCAAGTCATTTATCTTATTTTTTGTAGTAAGTTAGAGCTTGTTTGAATCAATTTTGGTACTATTTAGTTTGTAAAATGTGTTTTATAAAAATGTTTTAGAAAACTGTTTTTAAGAAGAAAAAAATAAAACTTCTTGAATCAGTTTTACTTTTTTAATTTTAAAAGTTGATAAACAGAAAACAGGTTCACTTTTATAAAATTGGATTATCAATAAATTTTTTAATTTTTAATTTTTGAAAACTAAAAACTTGTTTTGGAGAAGAGAATCAAACAGGCTTTTAGTCATTTTCCTTTTCTTTTTCACGTTTAGTTCACTTATCTTTTTTGTTTTGGACATAGGTTCACTTATATTTTAAATATGCATAATACTAGAATGCAAGCCCACAACATTGAAAGAACCGATGAATTGAGAAGAAGTTATCTACTACAATGCAAATAAGAATAATAACAGAAACTTGAGAATTAAATATTTATTTAATTTTGATACGTTTTTATTTTAAGACCATGTGCCAAAAGATAACATGTTATCGAATGATATTGTGAATATGTTTTATACTAGTTACAAAACCCGTGCATTGCACGGGCTCTTACAGAAATTTTCGTACAATTTTGTTACACCTTATTTCCATTGTTTGAAATTATTTTTGTTGTTCCTACAAAATTCACAAAACTTATTGATTTAACTTGAATTTAATTTTTTTTTTGCTATTTTGATAGAGTACTGAAATTATGAAGTATAAAACATTATGACATTTAATTTACTCCCAATTTACATTACTACTGAATTGGGTTTTTTACACATGTTTATTCATTTATATTAAACTACAAAAATAATTATTACTAAAAGAAACTTTTGAAAAATCAAGAAAATTTAGGAACTTCATATATTATATTAAGTCATACACGACATACAATTATCACTGAGCACATAGGTTCATAATTTATAGTTGACTGCTTATATAATAAATTAAAATTGAAACATAAAATTGAAATATATATTGCACTGCCACTGGTGAAGAGACATTATGTAGGATAATTTAAGACATAATACAGGAGATGAAATGCAAGCAACACATTCATGAGAACAACAGAGATGCCGATTTCCTGTAAAAAAAAAAAGACAACAAAATTATGGTTACTAATAATAATTTAAATGTCTTCTTCTTCTATTAATATACGGAAATTAATATAAATATGAAAACATATAATAATAATAATAATAATAATAATAATAATAATAATAATAATAATAATAATAATAAGCAGATTTGTCAGTACTTTAACAAAATCTAAAATTTCAAAATATACCTTAACAATCTGTGGAATAGTTCAACTAATAAAAACCTTCAGGAAATACAACGTTGCGAGTTGTGTTGCAAGGTTTTCCCTCATCATCCAAAATTAAGAGCTTCAAATCGTTTGTGGTGGAAAGTCTAGCTGTTGAAACATGAACATGACCGAGTGTAGAAACAGAGCAAGGTAAATACAATCCAACTTTTGAAAACGAAAGTCCTTGAGACTTCTTCATAGTCATTGCAAAACATAAGCATACAGGAAATTGTCTTCTTTGAAACTTAAAAGGTAAACCAGAATCTTTGGGCACCATATCAATTTTAGGAATAACTACCTTCTCACCAATATTTTTACCATCTATAACGGTAGCTGTGATAAAGTGATTTCCAAGATTATCTACCTTCATTCTTGTACCAATTGACAATCCTTTTGTGTTATCTAAATTCCTTAGCAACATGATAGGAACACCAACTTTTAATTTCAAACGGTATTTTGGTATCTCAGAGGACTTAATATCATTTAAAAGTTGTGATCTACACAAATCAGCTTCAAGTTCATGTTCCTCATCAATTGTGAAAGGTGTATCCGAACTTAGATAAACTTTTGACTGACCAGGAAATAAAGACAACACAAAATCATTTAGTTTTTCAACAATCTCGAATGTTGGAGAAAGGATGGCATGGTTATGAAAATCATTTGGGTTGTTTGGAAAAACAAAATCAATCAGAGAATGTAAAGGATCATTCCCTTCAAGAATGCAAAGTGCATGAGGAATTTGAATATTGGTCATTGGAGTGGAAGTTTTTGAAAAAGCCATTTTGGAAAATTCAAATAATAATAAATTATATTGTGATATGAGCAATTCTTATTCCTCTTCCAAGTTGCCTATTTATATACATAATTTCATTGATCGAAGTATTCATGGAATCTATAAAATTTAAATTGAAATAATGAATGAAAGTTACATATCAATATAATATTTGAAAATTTGAAAATAATGTACAATTTGTTATTAAAATTGGTTGAAATGGATCGATCACTACATGTCAATGAGGAATCAAATTGATGTTCTCAATAAATGATACAATAAGGTAATGGTGAGATTCTTATTTGAATTTGTCATTGAATTCATAGCTTAAACTTGGTTTGTTTTGAGATGCTTAAATAAGATTCTAATAATTTGAAGCCTATTTTGATGAAACATTATATAGGAATCAAATTGATTTTCTCAATAAATGATAAAATCAGGTAATGGTGAGATGCTTATTTGAATTTGACATTGAATATATAGCTTAATCTTGGTTTGTTTTGAGATGCTTAAATAAGATTCTATATATTTGAATACTATTTTGATGAAACATTGCATATGGTTTTGGATTTTGTGAGAGAATATTAATGAAAAGGCATATATAAACCTAATTTTTGTGGTCCAAGAAAAATTTCAAAAGGCAAAATGAATGAAAAGTGACTTTAACCTGTAGCGTGAATTTAATAACTTCTGCATGTGTCTCATAAGATAACATTTCATATTCAAGAAAAATAAATAAATGAGGGCCCAATCGAAAAATTTGTGTTTGAAAATTTTTATTGAAAATTTTATAGCTTGCAATGATCACAAGATTTATTTTCTTCTTTTAGTGATCTACTATGTGACAATTTTACTTTAATAGATACAAAAGTTAAAACTTACAATAAAAAATATGAATGAGTGTACTTGATATTATTCACTTTTGTCTTTGCTTTGTTTATGGGTAGCAATCTCTTTGGAGTACAAAATTCACATGCATGTGTCTCAAACCTAACAGTTCCTAACTCAATCATATAAAGAATCAGACAATGAACTAAGAATCAAAACATATTCTTTAACAATGATAAAGTATTCTAAAAACATAGCATTGCATAAGTCATTGTGATAATAATATTACAGACCAATATTAACACTAACATTGCATAAGTCATTGCATAAGTACTATTAATTACTAATTTAAAGTCATAAATTTCTGATTCTGTACCTAAAAATTCGAAATAGTCACTATTTTTTCCACTAATTTCGAAATTTTAATAATACAGCAATTAATTTAGGCTTTACTATGTTTAACTGAAAATATGATGATTTGAAACTGACCTTTTTGAGCTTGAAGCAGCCATGGTTCGACAGTCCCAAATAGTAGAGGCGTGACCCTACCGAGATGTAGGAAATAAGATATGAAACCCTAATCCCTGATTCTCTTCATACAACATCGGGTCAACAAAATAGCTTGGTCTTTCATATGACAGTCCATTGGGCCTCAGCTCGTTGCTTTAATTGCTCATGTACTGCTCTTTGGAAAATTGCTATCTTTCATATGACTAAGTGCATTAAGAGAATATTCTTGCTTTAATTGCTCATGTACTCCCCTTTGGAAAATGACTTTTTATTTTCTTATTCAATCATCTTCTATATTATGTTAATTATTTTGTTAACAAATAATATACGGTACTCTGCAGGTTATTAAATTTGTAAACAGGTAATTAATATTTGGGTAGGTTTTTATGTTGAAAAAAAAAGGATTGTTTGTGGACAATTAAAAAAAATCAATTCGTAGAGATATCGTTAAGCATACTAAAAATAAGCAACAATTCTGCATCTTATAAATTGCAATAAATTACTTTTTTTTGAAACAGCAAATTACATTATAAACCACTCAATAAGGCATAAGCTATACCCCGATGAGGAAGTACGTTACACAATTAAGGAAGAAGGTGCTAAACACAAAACAGACCAACTCCATAACGAAAAAACTAACAAAGTTAGGAACAAAACCCATATAAAATAGTCAAAGTTCAATACACTATTACATCTCACAAAAGTTCAAACTTACAAAATTATAAACTACAAATTAAATCGTACCAAAATAATCATTTGTCCATTATAGATCCGATTTTTCTGAAAAAAAAAGAAGAAGAAATAATAGTTAATAATTACATGAAAAAACGGCCCAATATAAATTGCATTAATAATAAATATAACAATAATAATAATTATGATGACACACCTATAGATGTTCAAAAACTTCAGGAAACACAACATTCTGAGTGGTGTTGCAAGGTTTTCCGTCCTCATCTATAATTAACATCTTCAAACCTTTTGTAGTTGTAACTCTTGAAACAGCAACATAAAGTTGGCCGTGTGTAAAAACAGGTCGGGGTAAATACAATCCGACCTTTGAAAGAGACTGTCCTTGAGACTTGTTTATAGTCATTGCAAAACATAAGCATATGGGAAATTGTCTTCGCTGGAACTTAAAAGGTAAGCCAGAATCTGTTGGTACCAAATCCATTCTAGGAATAACTACCTTGTCACCTATATTTTTTCCAGCTATAACAGTAGCTGAAATAATATGCTTTCCTAAATGATCTACCTGCATTCTTGTACCATTACACAGTCCTTTTGCCTGATCAATATTCCTCATTAGCATGATAGGAACCCCAACTTTCAACGTCAAACGGTGATTTGGGATACCGGAACACTTAATATCATTTAAAAACTCTGATGTAAACCAATCACCTTGAACTGGATGTTCCTCATCAGACTTGCAAGGTGTATCGGCACTTAAATATTCTTTTGACTCACCGGGAATTAAAGACAACACAAAATCATTGACTTTTTCAACAACCTCCAATGTTGGGCAAAGGATTGCTTGGTCTTCAAATTGATTTGTATTTTTAAAATTCAAAACAATGTTTGGATACACAAAATCAATTAGAGAAAGTAAAGGATCAATACCTTCAAGTATGCACAATTGATTAGGAATTTCAATATTTGTGACACCATCTTCATCTGCGTCCATAATACCGTCACCAATATTCAAAATCCAATCTGCAAATTTTTTGATTTCGTCATATGATTGACTTGTGCTATCACCATTCAAACGCATGTTTTTCGTTAACCTGAGTACTTTGACTGTCTTCCATAGCTTAGAAGAACTCACCGTTGCCCTTATTATTGCTCCTCTTGATCCCTTTCTAACAACAGGCAAAATTTGCCGAAAGTCACCACCCAATACAACAACTTTGCCACCAAAAGGACGGTTATTGTTTTGTTCATCATTGACTCTCATTACATCTCTCATAGTACGATCAAATGCTTCAAAGCAATATCGATTCATCATGGGGGCTTCATCCCATATTATCAAACTTGCTTCTCTTAAAAGTGCGGCTCTAGGTGTTTGTTGTTTGATATTGCAACTTGATTTATCATTAAGTTGCAAAGGAATGCAAAAGGTTGAATGAGCAGTCTTACCATTTGGTAAAAGTAAAGATGCAATGCCACTGGAAGCAACATTTAAGACAATCTTACCTTGAGCTCTAAGAGCAGCAGACAGGGTTTTCCACAAGAAAGTTTTGCCAGTTCCACCATATCCGTATAAGAAATAGAATTGTCCATCACCATTCAAAACTGATTGCATAATTTGATTATACACATTGTGTTGCTCTTCTGTCAACAAACCAATTAGCTTGCCATGAAGTGTAGCCAACTCAACTCTATCAAAATTAAGTTCATCTGCAATCAATTTATTTTGAAAGTTCAAAACATCTGCATATTGAACAGCAGGCATGGATTTATAGTCTTTGAGATATTTTCCATTTGCCATCAATAATTTGTCAATCTCCATGAGACAAAGATTTTTCAATTCTTCATCATTTATTTGTAATCCTACATAATATAAGTATATAAAATAAGGTTATTTTAGAATTAATATATATTGATTGATGTTAAAAAGTTAAATATATTAGTTGATATACCTGGCATGTTTAGAGCCTTTCTTCTATGGTAAATGATTCCTTCCGATAACAATCTCCAACTTGCATTCCACACTTCAACTGGTTTGGTCATTGTACCCATTATCAACAACCTAACGAACAAAGCTCTCATTTCAAAACCAGATCCTAAATGACTTGTTTCTATGATAGCATCAATGAATTCTTTGTCATTTTGCAATAAATCTAATGCATAACATGCATCTTGAAAGCTATCACATAATACACCCTTAACAGTTCTAACACTTTCGTATGAAGTGCAACCTCTTTGCAATGTCAACAAAATCCTCAAGTAATACAATTCCCCTGCACCAACCGGAACATATGTGAGCCTACCAATGCTATATCCTGATTTTCTTGGTTGCCACATTCTATCTTTTTCGAAGTAAGTGAACTTCGACGGAAACTCAGCATATGTTAGATTGCGTCCTTCTTCATATTGTTGATTTGCCTTAAACCAAGCAAGAAACATTGATCCCATGAACTCATTGTATTTGACAACATTCTTGAGCTTTTGATTCTCCTTGTAATTGATTGATTGTTCATTTGGTAAATGCACACAAAGCCTAATGACTGCAGGAAACTTTTGGTGAATGTCAAATGCAAAAATTCTCCAAGCTGCCTCGGATGGGGATAAATATCGGCAATCATAATACCTTTGGATTTCATCAACAGGTTCAGATTTCGATGAAACTTTTTCCCCATTTACTATCTTTACATTTGATCTATCAGGCCCTTTGTTGACATATTTAAAAAGATACTTAATTGCATTGGATTTATTGCAATATTCTACATTGACATGACCTTGATACCTCATCAGCAAATATGGATTGTAAGGAACAACATTGCTGTTATCTAACCTAGCCTTACCTTTTGTAACAAACACCCCAGTATTACGGCGTCTATAAGATGGATAACCATCATCATCTATTAAAGTAGCCGATTGATGTTTCTTTGGAAAGTATTTTGAGCATATTGGACCTTTCATGCAAGGTGAATCATAATGTCCGGGCCCACATGGTCCATGAATCATGAATGATGAAACACAACCATGCAACTTTGGATATAATTTTGGATGAGGGATTTCAGCTGATATTACCTTGTCAATATCTCTGACTTTATTCAACTTGTTTTCAGCATCTAACCACAACAAAATGTGTGCATGTGGAAGTCCTCTTTTTTGAAACTCAACAGTGTACATTCCTACAATGTACAATTTTGTAGAGTGTTATAAGTAAAAATACATGTAAATATGTGAAATTATTAAATTAATAAAATAAATAATATATACTTGCCTGCAATTACTTTGCCAAAAATTTCTTTCTTTTTGAAATCAGACATCATTTCGTCTAACTTCATTTTAAATACTCTACAAACAATATCTGGTCGGTCTGATGCAGTAAGACCCCTTGGGGTGACAAAGTCCTTTATTTCACTCCAATTTGAATTACATGTTACTGTAATGAACAAATCTGGATAACCAAATCTTTTACAAATACCCATTGCATCTTGACTGTTGTTAAACATATACCTAGGGCCACCTGTAAAAGAATCCGGTAGGATGACGCTCTTGCCAACTGATGATGGTAGCATATCTCCTTTTTCAACTGCCTCTTGTAAACCAGAAAGAATATCATTTCTAATCTTATCTTGATTTTCTCTAGCAAATGAAAGACGTTGTGCTTCGATCATGGTGTAACAATCAACCAAATATTGCTGAAACAACCTTTTGGCGAACAAAATGTTCCCAAATTCAACTTCTCTTTCTTGAATTCTAAATGCCATAAATTCCCGTATTGTAACTCTATTATTTTTTCTCGTTGATCCTTCTCTCAAAGGAATATTAGGTTCCCAACCATTTTCACCAAAAGGAAACACTAAGGGATATTGAAGCGGCAA